>JAHBBC010000009.1:1200000-1788520 GCA_019915015.1 Auriscalpium vulgare
ATGAACCACTGAAATGGGATCTCATTCGTTTTCTCCGTCTCGAGCCACTTGCGGCACATGGATGTGTGCGCCAGCTTGTCAATGGCCATGCCCGTCTTCATCTCCCAGACCTTGACAATTCTGTCCCGCGCGCCGGACGTTGCGTACAGAGCATTTGGTGAGAATCCGACTGAGTTGATGGTGTCGTTGTGCCCGAGCAACGGGTCGCCGATGGAATGGCCAGTCACTGCGTCCCAGACTCGGACTGTCTTGTCCTTTGAGCCGGACACGATCTTCGAGCCATCTGGGCTATATCCAACTGCAGTCACCCAGTCTGTGTGTCCAAGGATGGGCTCATTGATGGGTGTTCTGGCTGTTGCATCCCAGATCCGGATGGACTTGTCTCCGGATGCGGACACAATCCGAGAGCTGTCTGGGGAAATGGCTACCCTGGTGACCCAGCTCTCATGTCCAATCAATGGCTGCCCAATGCATGCCCTGCTCTTGGCATCCCATATCCTAACTTTGCCAGCCCATGAACCTGACACTATGAATTTGCCATCTGAGCTCCATGCTACTGATTCTACCCATGCTGTATGACCAGCCAGAGGTTCTCCATCTGGGAGTGAAGTCGTGGTTGACCAGATTCTGATAGTTTTGTCATAAGCCCCAGATGCAATGAGAGCTCCATCAGGTGAAAAGACAACTGAGGTGACTTGGTCTGTGTGACCTGATAGCAGCACTCCCTCTAGTCCAGGTTTTGTTGCCAATGTCATATCCCAGAGCCTCAAGGTATTATCTTGGCTGGCAGAGACAATATGGGTCCCATCTGGAGTTATTGCCACAGCTGTGACAACACTAGTGTGTGCATCTTTCTGATCTCCTACAGTTATTGCATCATCCACATCCCAGACTCTTACAGTTCTGTCTGCACTACAGCTGGCAAATTGCTTCCCATCTGGAGAAAATGCAACACCACAGACCCATGCAGCATGTCCTGTTAGGTCTGGGCTCAACTGTGTTCTTTTGATAGCATCCCACAAAAGAATAATATGGTCATAAGACCCAGAGACTATCTTTGAGCCATCTGGTGAGAAATTCGCTGAGATGACTCTGCTAGTGTGACCCTTCAAAGGCTCTCCAATTTGATTTTGGGTTTCTGGATCCCAGAGACAAATGTTGCTATCCACACTTCCACTCAATATTTGTGACCCACTTGGGGACCATTCAACTGTAATGACTCTGAGTGTGTGCCCAATCATAGTTTTGCCAATTTGGGTCTGCAAATTAGAGTCCCAGATCCTCACAGTACAATCTTCACTGCCTGAGACTATGAATCTCCCATCTGGTGAGACAGATACTGTGGTGACCATATCTGTATGCCCATGCATCGCCTTTCCAATTGATTTGCCTTCTTCAGGGGACCACATCATGACTGTAGTGTCTGCACTTCCAGAGGCTATGAATTTGCCTGTAGGGCTATATGCAATTTCTTGGATCCAATGTGTGTGTCCTGTCATAGGTTCACCAATTTGTGCTCCGGTTTTTGAATTCCAGATTCTAACTGTTTTATCTGGAGAGCATGTGGCAATGATAGAGCCATCTGGGCTATATTTGATAGCATTGACATTGTCTGTGTGTCCAGTGAAGGGCTGGCCAACTGTGGACCCAGTCCTCACATCCCATATGATGACTGATCTGTCCCATGATGCAGTTGCAATTTGAGAGCCATCTGGGTGATATGCCAAAGCCCTGACACAATTTGTGTGGGCACCCTCATATATGGCCACACATGCAGTCCAAAATTTGGACACTCCAGATGTAACAGCAAGTTTGTGGGGGAATTTCCCATCATAACTCTTCAGGAGAGTTTCCTCAAAGGGTGTAAAAGCCAGAGCGGAGATGTGCACATGCAAGGCACTCTGCCTCATTGAAGTTCGGAACTCCTGCACAAACTGTTGGCCATCCTGGATGAGAAGGATCAGACTATCATCCTTCGCAGGTTGCTAGACGCAGCAATTATGAGTGGCCGAACTAGCAGTTGCATCGGAAGCTGCGCACCTTGTTTAACCACTTTTCAATCTGGATCAGCGACGAGTAGCTGCTCCTCTCCAGCAGGCCAAGTAAGCTGAGAGCTTCAAGCCAGTTGAGCAAATTATTGGAGATGAAGCTCTTGACGAGACCATAGAGCTCAAGGTCGCCGTCGCCCGCCCGGGAGACGTGATCGGCCCAGAACTGGCAGGCATAGCGCACATGCAGAGGAAGGTACTTGTCGAGGCGCTCGGTGAGGTCCGCAATGTCGGAATTAAGCTCTGAGCTGTCGCGGAGGCGGCAGATATTGATCCGGAGAGTCTCTTGCAAATGCTCGAGGCAACGTTTCGCCAGAAGCAAGTCGTAGGTTGGCTCATTGATGAGGAACTGGATGTCAACGCAGCGCTCCGGATTCGTGATGAAATCGGCGAAGGAGGGATGGATGACGCGCAGTGGTTTCAGAGGTGCCTTGTCCCAGTCGGGGATGAAGATTACAGTTTGGAGCTTTGCGATGGCCTCGTAAATGATGTCGTGCAGCTTCTTCGGCTTCAAGTGGTCCCCGAGCTTCAGCAACGCGCCGAGGACGGACGGGGACAGAGGGCTCCGGCTCGCGATGATTGCGCCAATGATAGCCAGGCGCTTCGGAGGGATCCGCGCGGGGTAAGCCTGACGCAGGACTTGAAGATAGAGATTGTCGAGTAGCAGGGAGGGAGGCGGCGACGAGCCGGGAGAAGAGATGGGTGGTAGGTCTTGAAGAAGAAGGCTCAGCTGCTCGACGGGATCGTCGGCCATTGGGTCCTCGATGAAGCGCACTGCCGTCGATGCCCAGATGAAGAGTCCGGCTGCACGTTTCACCAGCGTGCGAAGCGTGTCGATACCAGGCCAACCCGAGAAGCAACTCGCAGGGTAGCGCGGGGTAAGCTTCTCAAAGGACTGCGTGAAGAAATGCTTGATGTCGCCGTCGATGCTGTGAGAGGAGAAGTCACTTAGGGGGAAGGGGTGGACGATGGAGGAGACGCTGAGCAAGCTCTTGATATCAGGCTCCGCTCGACACGCGACAAAGAAGCGACACATAACGGGCAGATTGCCAAGCTGCCCGATCAGTGCCAGCAGGCGCTCGCGCTGGTTATCGTCGGTCGTGCACTCGTCGAGGCCATCCAATACGAAAACGAGGGGCGTGTTCGGGTCTAGTTGCTGCTGAATGGAGGCGAGCGGCTTTCGAAACAGGATGTGGAACTGGTTTGCTGCGGAATGGAACACCTCGCGGTTGCGGCTGAACTCCTCGAAGATAGCGCTCGCGAGGAGAGGATGGCGGTTTGCGAGCTGGTATGCAAGCGTACTGAAGACTGTGTCTGAGCGGCGCCGCTCAGCGATGTCACGCGAGAAAAAGAACGAGCCGCCGAGGACTCCCATGTCGTCGAGCGCGCTGGCCAGAGTGTGCGCTATCGCAGACTTGCCCTCGCCTCCGAGGCCGTGCAGCCAGAACACGCGATGCTGTCCGGGGCGGACATCCGTGGCCCACTGGAGCACGAGATCGACGACTTCTTGCCGGGTGCCGGGCAGGCAGCAGCATGCCCGATCGTACCCAGCCTCAACGCGGGGTAACTCCTTCAGGATATCGAAGTTGCCTGGGGCTGTGCGTTAGCGTATCACCGGCGATATGTGACGCTAATACGTACGAGCCGTCTCCATGTTTTCGACCTTTTGAAAGGTTCGAATCTGCAATGTGAGTGACAAATCGCCTCGCAGCGTGGCGAGCTTCTTCTGACATTCTTGGATCCGGGTCTTCACGTCCATAAAAGATGTCTGTACGCTGCGAGCTAAGACAAATCGTCAAAAGCAGGTCACAAACGATCTTCATGACGATCATACGCACTCAGCAGCCCGTGCTCCATGCACTCGTCTATGAGCACAGCGCCTTCGACTACTAGCTGGCCCACTTCGCGGACTACGTCGTTCTTGCCTTCGATCTTCTTCAGCTCGACACACTCCTTCGCAAACGCCAGCATGTTGCACAGCTGGATCGATAGTTCGGTGAGCGACTTGTCCTCTTCGACTTGATTCCGCAGAGCCTAGGTCCCGGAGACGCGTCAGCCAACTGGTGATGTACTGCGGTGAGGCGCAGATGGTACGCACCCGGTAGGTGCAGGACAGAAGCGTCCAGCCTGCTTTGAAAGCCGGATGAACCTTAAGGTCGTCAGCACATGCTAGCCAGACGAGTACGTTTTAGCTTACGTCTGCGATACCGTCCACCAGTTTTACCACGACGTCCAAACACTTCAGCGCTGTGGCCAAGGCTTGAATACCGCTGGTCGCCCCCGCTAAACCACTGGCTGTGCGTCGCATGTTGGTCACAGACGTGCCATCGGCAGCGGACTCCGCTACGGTAGTAAGCAACATCGAGTTCTTGTTGCCCGGCGAGAGGCGCGTGAGTGACGCCTCGGCGTGGTTGAGTTGTTCTGCCGCTGCGGAAAGACCCAAGTCGTCGATGGATGGTGCCCCGGCCTCGTCCACCGTCAAGACGATCTTCATAGATGCGTTCGTTTCGGTCAGTGACAGCGTCGCCTCTGCAACTGCATCAGCCTGGGAAGCCACGACGTGCGTCTGAGCTTACCTCCTAGGATCAATGTAGCGAACTTCCCCGACGTGGTACCAAGGATGCGATCCTGCTTGCGGCCCCACTTGGTTGTACGCTTTCGATGAACCTCAATCTTGATCTCGGCAGAGGGTCGCACAATCCTGCCGAGGGTGCTGAGAACTCTTCAGATGCAGGGAGGGAGCGACAGCGACTTACAATGCGACAGCTTCTGTCAGATTCCATTTCGGGTTCTGATATTCGCTGACGATGTTGCTTTTCCAGACCTCGGATCCGTCGACTTGTACTTGGACGAACGTGTCGGCTGATTCTCCCTTCAACCGAGTGAGACCAGAGACCTCGACGGCTGTAAATATTATGTCAAATACAAGCAAGACGTTTAGTTCGTGAACTTGCCTTTCAGAAGCGCAGTTATCAGTGACCCATCTTCGCTGGATCTCTTGAGCTTAGGCCTTTAGAACATCCTAGTCAGCACAATCTCATCAAATGCACGCGAGGGGCGCACAACATGCTCGCCGTCCCGATTGGAAACTTCTTCGAACTCGCTGGGCTTGTTGCGGCCATGCTTGAGGAGCTCATTGGAGCCGTCGGACGGGGATGGTTGGCTCAGAGGTGGTAAACCTCAAGGACAGTTTTCAAAGGCCACCGCTGTCGTGATAGTGTAAGCCAAGTTGCAACAGCATCTAGGTGCTATGACTCCCCTCTGCTCCTGAGCTGATTTAGCGCGCCGAAACACATAATGGCCTGGATGGTTCCAGCTTGGTGCACCAGTTTGGAGAGTACACGTTGCCGTTGGCTCCCAGATCAGTGCGAAGGCGCAATCTGTATGGGATGTACCTTCTTCGAAGACATCAATTATATTGGGCGCGCATCACAAGCCTGAGCCTGTCGACGAACCCTTCGGCAATTTCCAGCCACACAAGCGCCGCACATGGAGTGTTCAGGCAGATGGGCCCAGTAACGTTATGAAGGTGAAATCAAGATGAAATGGACAATTTCAAGTGTTCAGCGATTTAAAGCAGGGCATGTCGCGGTGAGAGCGTACTACTAGTACTACTACACCGCCAACTGGACCTGATATGTGAGGGTTGCTTGCGCACAGCGCTGTACAGAGCTCAGTGGGAAATATCGGCAAGATCCGATTTTGAGACCTGTAAGATGCCGCGTCGTCAGCCTGCGAGAGATATCACCGTGAGCCCTCAATGAGACCCCCTTGATATCTGTGTGCTATCCAGACGAAGCCTTGCAAAATCACAGGTGTCTTGCTGATCACTGACGATGAGTGCCATTTCGGTAACCGTGACGGTCACCGACTTGGCCTCCGCTCCTCATGTCATCGCTATACGGGGACTTCTGTCAAGATGACACGGCTACTGGAGCTCCAACCACAAGTCAACAAGCACGACTGCCACGCACGGCAGCAATCCGAGCCCGCGATCTGGCATCAGGGTATGTGCATAACCGTGCTCACGTTGTGCACGGCTGACCTCCAGCTGGTCCTCAGGTTCTACGCACCGGGCGGCGCACTAGACTCGCAAACCAGTGAGACACAGCACATTGTCGGGCTCGTCGGATCGCAGAATGCATACGCCGGTACGTCTTGCGCGATTGTTGCAAATGAGAATGATACTCAAACTTGACCAGTCTCCGAGCCAAGCTCCGAGGCAGATGAGTTGGAGCTGGAGCTCAGAGATGTCCCGCCCTCAAGCTGTGATGTGTCCCGAGAATCGGAGGCGCCCTTTTACCGAGAAGAGTGGCTCGCATGCTACGATCGCATGGTACAGCTCGAACAAGTGATCCTCAGCCGCGGCGAACTTCTTCCGCCATACAGCGGAGTCGGGTTGTCGGAGGTGCGCTCCGATCCTCCTCGCATGCGCGAATGGTGCACGCCTGCCCCGGCAATGCGTACGTCACTCTCATTCTTCACAAACACCTTAGCTTACCGTACTTATCCTGCAGGCTCTCGGACACCATCACCGGCATTCATAGATGATCATATTTTGGCAGCTAGCCCGTCTGAACGCGGCCGTGCCTCGAGCAGCGGACCTTCTCGAGAGGCATCAACAGCCCGTGTTCGCCGGCGTAGCACACCTGAAAGCCGCAGCCGCAGAGAGAAATCACGCCGTTTGCATGGCTTGCTTGAAGGCGCGTCGTTGGCAGAGCGGCAGTTTGTCGCAGATGTTTTCAGTTGCATACATGTATTCTCAGATGACGAAGAAGAAGATTGAAAATGCATAGTAATTCCACAGCTCCGTGTTTAAGCCAACACACTGAATGAATACAAACAGCACAATTTCGAGAATTGGTCACCGCGTGGGTGAGACCGGCGCATCGACGGACATGACATCTATCTGCGGATTCAGTGCCAGCGATGCAGCCTGGCCGCCCCCAGAGCCTGTCGTGCCACCTTCCTTCGCCGCCTTCTTCTTTGCTCTCGTCTCCGCACTTTTGGCCTGGGTCTGAGCGCGCTTGGCTGGCCCGGTGACTCGAAGTTGCGCCGCGATGTCGTTATGTGACGTGGCTCGATCTTGCAGATATCGACGTGGGGCAGTGAGAGCTCGGGGTAGCGAATCACGAAGTACGGCCGCGTTATGAATGCCGTGCATATTGATGATGTACAAGTCATCGTCGCTGTGCTGAGTGCGTTGTTCGAGGAGGGTTGTGTTGTGGCGCTCCTGACGCATGGGCCGTGTATTTGTTGCCAGACAGCCGCCCGAAATACAATCGTGCTGAGCATTGAATATGAACAGTATATCCTGCTCTCATGACAAATATCAGCATGAGTTGAATAAAGTAAATGCGGAGGTCGTACATTTGGTGCAACAATGCAAACTGAGCCGGAGTCCAAGGGAACACTCGGGCGTGTTAGGACGGGCATATCCAACGTGCTGTGAAGCTGATCTGGCACGGAAAATACCTCGATAATGACCTTGGCACCCGTCGTTGATTTTGTGTTTTCGCCGGGAGCTACTATCTGGAAAATTCGACCAACGCGCACTCCTTGCTTCTCCTGCGTCATGTTCATCAGATTATCCCACTCCGTATGATATATATGCAGGCACGTACTTCCGGTGCACCTCCGTTGCTCAGCTCTGCGTCCTCACTTCCCCGGAAGAACACCCAAGATGCCGGACGACAGATATCCTTTGCACGCGACACAATGCTTTTGCAGCACCGCAAACTTCCTGGCAAAGCAGCTGCGAGCTCGTCCCTCTCGCGCATTGACAGCCTGAGTGAGCTGGACAGCGTTGACCAGCTCGATATTTTTTGCTTCTTTTGCGAGAGCAGCATCACCTTTCCTATCAAATTTTATGTCAGCATTGCGCGGCTTTGCGGGCACGCACAGGGGCATACCAGCAGTGATATGTGCCAGATTGACCCATCCGAGACGTCGCTGAAGGCCGGCATTCCGAGCTAAGAAATTCCGGACCTCTTCACCGGCACGGATGAAGCTCGTAGACTCTGACTTCGGATCTCTCCACCATCCGCCGCTAACCTGATGCTTGAAGCGTTCCATATCCGCCAACGTCAGGGCAATATCTCGGCTGGGTGCTGCATGGTTAGAAAGTACACTGCACATGCGGAAGATTGCGTTCCAGCATTCGAAGCCCTCCGTTGAGTACAGAATTGCGGGGCCAAATCGACGGATGTCGGGGACAAGATACGTGAGGATATGTAGCTTTGGTTTGTCGATAATACGGGAAGGATCAATCAGCGCCCAGAGGTCAAGAACGTTGTCAATCAGAATCTGTAAGTCGCTCTGACGGTGATACAATTAGTTGATCGAAGGCTTTCAATTGCAAAGGATTACCGTACCAAATAAATGTCCATGTTCGTGATGGTATGATACCAAAGCAGCGCGCCGAGCTGACCTGTTGCTTTCCACAGACTGAACACGTGCGGCGGGCACATGTCGTGCACTTGAAACACTGCCAGCTGCTGCAGCATCTTGAAGTGCTTGCCAATTAAGGCGTTCTTGTACTGCATGACATACGAAGCGCGCACGGGAGCAACAGACAGCCCGTCGATAGATGCTGATTGGAGCCGACTCACAAATTGGTCCTCTTGTTTCTTTTCCCATGGCTTATGCGATAGATACCAGACATACTTATCCTGCCCAAGGAGATATGTATGCAGTATTTCACATGGTGTGTCCCGATGAACATCAAGATCTGTGCATATCTTTTCAGTGAGCAAGCCACAATGAGATGCCGTCTTTGAACTCACCGACAACGCTGAGAAGCGGATTGTAGTGATCACCTGGGCGAAGTTCTCGTCGTAGAGCTGCCAAAGAACAGTCAGTTTGATATATTGTGCGCCGATATATCTCAGGTCCTCACGAGAGTCGGCATCAAGCGCTTCATACCGATGCGACGGCTGTGTTGGGAGCCAGCGAAGAAGCTCGTCCTGGATATCCCGGACAATCTTGCGCTTCACCTCGGCCCGTGCATCTCCTTTCAAAGTTCGCAGGCGCAGGCGCGGATCCTGCGTCAACGGATTGGAGAGTCGTACGGCTTGCTGTTCTCGAGCTCTGACGATGAGCTTGTTGATCCAGTGCTGCGCTATTTTGTCCTTGACTCCGGTGGCTGTCTGGAGCTTGTCGACTGCTTCTTGAACACCAAGTGCAGCTGTCGTCAGCTGCATCTGAATAGCTGCGACTGTGTCGGCGGCTGAACGTGGAGGTCCAGGCTGGGTTGTCACGAGTCATAAGCAATGGGTATGAAGTAAATCAACAGAACTACACACCTCAAATAATGAGGCATACCCTTCGTTGCTTTCTTTATGCTCTCGCGCTCCTCCGACGTTACAACGGCGGCAATATTTATTGCCGTGCATACCGATGTGTGAGCACAGCTCGGACGCTTGAGGATTGTCGGCGGCGACAAGATGAGCGATGATGTTGAACAGTATCTCCATTTTGAGTTTGCAATCGAACGCAGAATGGAAACGCTCTGGGCCACTGATTTATTTAGAACGTTATTCATAGGCTGCCGGAATATATTGTAGGCACGTACATGTCATCCGCTAAGGCCGCCATTTGTTCCAGCGAGTCGGCATAAGGAGAGGTCGCGCAGAAGCGCGTGAAGTACTCCTGGGCAAGCTTCTGATGAGGGATGTTACCGTTGACCAGGTACACATTCAGGTGCGGATTGAATTGCTTTGTGACATTGCCCGACACGTCGTCACTCCACGGGACCAGGTGTAGCGTGAAAACTGGCCGCCCTGAAGCTATCGCGCGCACAGGATGTGGCATTCGTGTAGACCAAGCATTAGAGCGAGCTAAACTCAGATAGGATTTAGTTCCGGACTTTCAGGTACAGTAGACGTGAACATACGGGAGAGATTGACATCATATTGGGCCGCAATATCCAGCCAATTTGACTGCAGCTCGGCTGCTCGAACCTGGCGTGAACTTTCATTATCGCGCACGGAGAAACAGCCTGACTGCAGCGGCAGAATTAGCAAGCGGCACGCAGCTACAACAGTTCAGATGGTACGCACGATCGCCTCTCTGTCAACATCATATATGTCCGCATGGTCTTCCCCGTCTTTGCAAAACCATCGGATGGGTATCACAAACTCGCCGCTTTGCAAGTGAGCCAACTCGTCAACATAATAGTGCCGGTGCGGTGCACGCTCCCAGTCTGCCCACATTGGCGCAACATTGTGAGCGTCCGGCTCTCGAGCCCACTTGCCGGCCTGCCACGCCTCGGATATCGAATCTGTGATCTCAGGATACAGCTGTATGTGCTCTCGGACAAGAGGGTTAGCCCAGTCCTGGAGGTATATTTCAGCTTGCCTGTTTCAATGACGTCTCGAATCACGTACGAGGGCCAGCAATGTGCTGGGAGGATTCATATAGAAGTGGTTCTCCATCGCCGACACATGGGAACAGGTGCGGATATTGACAGCATTGAGAAGTTCGGCTTGCTTTGCGCGAAGAGCGTGGAACGATGGGACATTTGGTGTGCCACACTCGCGCATCACCCATATAAATGTCTTCAGATGATCGTCGGAGAGGCGGAGTCGTGGTAAGTTATCTAAAAGGTCTAACATGAACATCTGAAGCAAATTATCGGTCAGCCTTCCAGTAGGACCTGCAAAGCGAGTGGCCACATACCGTCTTCGATCCATGAGGAGCCCACTCAGGGCCGGCGTCGGCTGCTCCGTCTTCCGGCATGTTTCCACCAACGTCTTCATCGCTATCACTTCCTTGATCAATTCCTGTCACTGGTGAGCATCTGGTACCGATTGTCGGATAGACTCGGACTGACCAAGTGTTCGCATTTCAGCAACGACGTCGGCGACAGTTGCATCGTTGCTGAACGCGTCATCGCGGTCATCAACTCGACCCTCCAAAGACGTGACTCGATCACCCAAGCCATCGGCAAGGAAAGTATGCTCATAGAGGGCGAGGTCATCAATCTGCGAGTGGATTTGAAGGTGGGTCTGTTGCTGAGCTTCGAGAGGGTTTGGTCCAGCGCTGAAGAAGATTTTGTTCCCACCAGCGTCAAAGAAGCCGTCGCCAAAGATGTCCACGGCGTCAAATGGGGTTTCCCATGCGCTCTTTGAACCACCATCATCACCATCGCTGTCGCTATCAGACAGTGCGAACTGGTCTGCCAGATTCAACATCGCAGCACTGGCATCGCTCGGACCAGCGGTAGGCTTGTGGCCAATCGGATGGGTCCTGGTCGCATCCAGAGGTACGTTGCTGAGCCCCGCTGTGTGCTTTTTGGAGCTAATATGCTTTTTCAGCCCTTGCTTGTGTATGCTAACGTGCCCGAAAGGTGAGGCCGCAGTGCAGGAGAGGCAGACGACATGTGTCGTGTTGTCCGGATCATCGTGAAATCCTGGGGTGACGTTAGATTGACCAGGATCGCAATGGAGCACTCACCATCTGCTCGAACGGCCGTCCTCGAGGGTGCCATGGAGCAGTCTCAGATCTTAAAGGTATGCTTGCCTTGGTGCATCCGATTCCGAGTGGCAACTTGTGCTTGACTCACGTGCGCGGACTCCTGCACGATTATTTTCACAGTTCAGTCGTCTCCAAGTCCCTCACCCTTCACTTTGCACCGGCATCACCGCTGTGTGGTGCCTCCCACATTCCTTATATCCATCACCGTCTTTAACAATGCCCGGAGGTTTCATAGAGGATGCCTTTAATTGCCCAAGCTCGCCCCCGCCATTCGAAGTTGACGAGCTGGACGACGGCAACTCAAGTGGTCTGTCGCTACCTGACAGCTTTCAAGCTGATAACCAGGACGCGAACGGGTCATTATCAAGTCTCCTTCATAACGCGACATCCGATATTCGTCTTCTGGACGACCAAGAGCCAGTCACCAACATCAACCCCTATGACAGCGAGAACCCGCCGCAGGGTCCTGTCATCGACGCGGTTACACCCCGCAAAAGAGTCGCATCAATTGATCTACATCAATATGCGCTCGCCGTCGGACGAGAGCTCAAGCTGAGAAAGCAGGAACAGTCCATCTTGGAGTCCGTCGAAAAGGTGACGACACATTTGCTGTCATGGTCACGGATATGCGGCTCACAGCTCACGCAACCGCCGCTATGGCTCTAGCTCTCTGACAGCGAGCGCAGCATGTGGCTTGTGGCCGGTATGCTCAAGGTTCAAGAGCGACTCGACACGCTGTCACCACCGGATGCTATCTTCGTGTTACCGCAAACACTTCAGGTTCGTTCCATTCAACTGCATTCTCATGGTCAATTATCTGTACGATTTCCAGGCGCATATTGATACGTTCGCATTCACAATCGTCATGTCACCGGCGCTGTCCGCATACATCCAAGGCGACGTGCCGATCAAGCTTCTCCTGGTGCGCTCGACCTGTATCATGTTTGCTATGTCTCAGTCCGAGTCCACCGCACAGAGCTTGATCGACAAACATCCAGAATGGGGTCTGCCCGCAGATGCCAAGCACAATAAGACGAAGATGGCCGTCGTGGTCAAACGCATCCAGACCAAGCTCACAGACCGTCGCTTCAACATCAAAACAATTGTGCGTGGCGTTGCGTGCTTTCGATCTCAGTACTAATCCTATTCTAGTTAAGCGGGAGCATTGTAACCGCGAGCGCGACACCGACACCGGACCCATCAGATACCGAGTCCAAAGCCGTCGACATCGTCGACCTCTGCCAGCAACTTGTCGCTAGCAACAAGTCCGCAAATCTTAAGGTCACCATCAAGATGTGTGCTCGGATCGCATTTCTGGTGCGCTTGCAGTGTTTATGAGTCATTGTCGTGTCCTGACATCCGACCAGCGCGCTGTCCTCAAGGAAAACAACTCGGGGAAGTTTTGGTTTGCTGTCGACAAGCAACTGGCGACTGTGAGAGCGAAATGTGCCGGGGACGCGGAGAAAACCTCCAGGTGAGTGTCATGCACCTGCCAGATGTCTCTTGCCCGCGCTGAATGTAACCCATGGACAGATTCTTCGCAAAGATCCTTAAGAACGACCGCACAACTTATGGGCAAGTCAATTTGGATGGGTTGCGCAACGAAGTAGCCAACGATGACCAAATCGAGGCCGACAACATCGCAGACATACAAGCCGTCGGCCTCACCGACGCTGGCTCAACCTGACGACCCAACGCGGCACGCAGCACCGAACATTGTCTACCCCCCACGCTGTATCGCGGACCTTCTTCGTAGTACATATGTTAGCTATCTTGTAATGCGGCTTATTTGCGCTGGAATGCTATATCCTTTGCCACCCTATTCTGTCGTGCAAGCAATAGCAATGAGCTCATATGACGAATAGATATCTATCTAGTATCTGATCTGGATGCTACCGCAAGGCTGCTGGCGGTTGCCACGACAATCTCTGTCAAGATCACGGCCTGGGACCTCGCAGGATCTCCGGTAGGTATCCTAATTTATTGGCTCTCCCCTGATACTCATCTTCAGACCTTACAAGCCTGTGCCCGATAACGTGCAGCTCTGTCCCCGAGACCCTGCCGATAATTCACCAAGCCTTCATTTCGGACCCGGTGCAGTTGGCGGTGTACTGAGTCGCGTCGACCACATACACGTGACACGATTTGCGGCGATTTCAACTTCAAAGTTCAAAATCTACTCTATGTTAGTACGTACTCTAGACCAATCTGCGTTGTATCCCATTACATCTGCCCCGCCGTACCGACACCTGAACACACACCAAGCGAATGCCAATGAACCCCCCAAGTCCGACACACGCATTTGCTCCCTCGGCGGCCCGACTAGCCAGGCATTGATGAGTATCTTCGAGGACTGCCGGCCAGGTTCGCGGAGCTTCAATGCCTACATAGAGTGGCGCGTTCTGCGAATACAGAAACGAGATCATGAGTCGTCACAGGACATATCGAGCCTTGCAGATCAACGCCGTGGCCCGAGCAAGAGCGAGCGCCGTATATCAACCGTAGATGGTGATATGTGGAAGGAGAGCCGCGCAAGCCCTCAATCAATGCGACCCTGAACGGCAGGAAAGCAATTACAATGGTCGTCGCGTCGTAGGATGGCAGCGGTTTGTAAAGAGGGTGACCTCAAAGGCAGGACGAGCAAAGGGCGAGCGCGGAGTCCACAACGAATCAGCCAGCGCGGCATTCATCAGGAAAATCGGGCGCACCTGACAAGAACACAGCCACTAGGCGCTGCTGCAAGATGGTACTATGGTAGCGCTCGGAAGACGGACTCTCGGGCACTCGCGGCTGAGGTGCGGTGCAGGATGGTCGAAGACCAGACCGCGGCGAGTTGGGTGTCTCTGATCTTCGCGCGCTGCGCAGCAGTGCGTTGCGTGCGATGCGTGCTGTGCTCGATGTGCACCTGCCGCCTGCGTCGTCCAGTCAACATATTGGGGTGTGTGAGGCTCTGGCCATCCGGCTGGCTGTCTGAATATCTGATTATTATAACGCCCAAGTGCCACGGGACGATACGCAGCTCACCAAGATACTGCCATGCCCGCGCGCGCTCAGGCAGAAGTGGGTGAGTCTCTTCCGCAAGCGAAGTGAGTGTTGAGCTGAGTCGAGTCAGGTCGGATCCGAAAACCTGACTGGACCCCTGCCACTTTGGGTCACATATACGTTACCACTTTATGTCGGCAAAGTCGGCAACGGCCAAGTGCTCCAATTCTCGTTTCTCTCCTCGTTTCGGCCCCAAGCCGGTAGCAAACTGGTGGCAAACTGGGCAAACCGGGCACAGCTCCGTCGCGCAGGTCTGCTCGAGTCATCCTTTATCCTCTGTCGAACAAGAAATTTCACCGCCCAGTGAGGTGGTTGCACGCACGCGCTGTCCTCTCCCCTCCTTCCGGAACCTCGTGTCATGCATGCACGCTTCTACTGCACATCTCAGCAGAGGATTGACGACCGCGGTAAGCGGCCCGCCTATCATATGACGCGCGATTCGCTCAAAAGTGACCTATGTAGGATATTGTCCTCTCTGTGACACTAGTATGCATCCTCCAGCCGCCGCGTAAATGGGCGCCCCCAGGGGAAGCTGGGCTCACATCTCCGCCTAAAACAACCACCACATCGACACTGAGCTCATACCCCATCAACATCCAGAGCCCTCATCATGGAGGAAGAGTCCATTTCCCACAAATTGCCCTTCAAGGTGACCAAGATGACGACGCATAAGGCCGCCATCGCGAAGAAGGCTTCGACGGCTATCAAGGCTTCCAAGAGCACTAGCTCTCGGAAGGTCGCGACCCGACATAATGTAGCGAAGTCTGCAGCCCTGCACGCCTCGAAGAAACATCGCAGGTCTCGGAAGGCTGCTACGCCCACTGCCGAATCCTCTGACTGTTATGACTCGCCGGTCTCGGAGGCAAGCCGAACGTCCACGCCCACGCCCACGCCTGCCGTGCCGCGCATCAGTAGGAAATCGACTTCCAAGACCTCGATCGCCCAGAAAGCGCCCAGAAAGGAGCAGGCCGCGAAGTATGCAGCCCTGCACGCTTCGAAGAAACATGGCAGGTGTCGGAAGGCTGTCACGTCCACCGAATCCTCTGACTTCGACTCTGACTCCGACTGGTCGGACTCGGAGACAAGCCGAACGCCCACGCCCACGCCTGCCGTGCCGCGCATCGCTAGGAGATCGACGTCCAAGAACTCAATCGCCCACAAGGGGACCAGCGAGGAGCATGCGGCGACTCAGCCTGCATTCCACGCTTCGAAGAAAGACGCCAGGTCTCGGAGAGGTGCTATGCCCGCCGAATCCTCGAACTCTGATTTGGAGGCAAGCCGAACGCCCGGGCACGCGCCCCTCGTGCTCCGGACTGCCGTCAATGAGAAGCCAGAGCCTGTCCCCGTAGATAAGTGGCCCCCCTCCAAGGTCCCAGAGAGCAGCACAGTGAGTGTACTTGTCTCCGAGTCACCAACTTCACTCTTGTTGATGTTGTCTCCAAGATCACTGCCACTGACTCTTATCAGAAGTACAGAGTGAGTAGGCGACAGAATCTTGACCCGCTTTGTGCCCACGGTCTGCACCTAGATTGAGCCCCAAGATCTTCAGACACTTCGCTACGAAGCGCAGTACAGCAGGAACTACAAGCCGGGCGATTCCCTTATGCATGTCTACTGAGAGGTCGAAGTTGAACGGCTCGCATGGAAGGAGCACGGCGGACCGGCGGGCTGGAAGCAATTGTGAGCCCTCGTTTTACTCCCTTCTACCTACCTACCAGCGGCCATTACTGAGCTCTACACGTGCACCGCAGTTTGGATGAAGAGTACAAAATCTATACAGACTCGGAGGAATATGAACTTTGGTGCAAGAACTCGCAGACGATGAAAAGACCTACATTTCACTGCCCTGATTTGTACTGCCTGTGAGCTCTGAGCATCACCTCGACACTCTGCGTTGTGCTGAAGGTTTGCAGGCCCGGGTCCAATATGCCTCTTCGCGACAACATTATTGATTATGCCAAGCTATCAGCTAAATTGGACAAGGAAGACCCCGTAATGCCCGACACGGATGTCATGCTCGTGCTGCGGACTGCCTGTTTGGATGTGCCCAAAGATCAGTGGCCCATCTCCCAGGTCCTAAAGGGCAAAACAGTGAGTGTACTCGCCACCGGTCGGATGATGCATTGTTCTTATCTATGTTGTTTCCAAGATCACTTACACAAATTCTTGGCAGCAGTACAGAGTAAGTAGGCCGCGGTGATGAGTAAACCCCCACTGCAGTCGCTGGAGGGGCCAAGGGTCGGGGTGAGGAGTGCTCTACTGCCTGGGGCGAGAGGAGAGAGGGTAAGAAGGAGCGTGAGAGCGCGCGACCGCTGGCGAAAACCCCCAACCACAGCGCGCTCTCTATCCTGGGGCGCGCTGCCGCTGCCGTCCTTCTCCTACCAGCCAGATACCGTCAGTCCCGTCGCAAACGTAATACACATACCGTCAGTCCAGCACCGTGCCGTCGAGTCCCTCAGTCTCCCATTTCGCTCGCCGTGTTCGCCTAAGCCGTACTGACTTGGTGACTCTTCGCCGAGACTACCGCTTCCCCTGCCGCTGCTATCTTCGCCTTTCCCCTAGTGCATGGTTAGGTCCCGTCGCCTGGTTCGCCGAACGCTCGCTAGGATCGTATCTCTTGTTTTGAGCTGTGAAGTCTCGGGTGTCGTCTCCCAAGGGTAGATTGCTTTGTCATCACTCGTACACGTACACTCTATGCTCTATCACCTCTCGATTCCCACGCTACCCTTCGTTCGGCGCCTACGACATCTCCCGCCTCCGGTCACTCTACCCTTCGCGAGTGGCAACCTTCCCTCAGTTCGCTGCGTTTCGCCGACCTTGGTTCTGTCCCGCCGCGCCCAGGGGAGAGTGTGGTGGTGTGGTTTGAGGTGTGCGGTCCGGTCTACGTGCCTGTAGCACCACCTGTCCTTCCCACAGTACAGGCTAAAGTAAGCACGTCGGAGAGACTCTCCGTCGCGCTTACTTTAGCAGGTAGTTAGCGTGTCCTGCCTACAAAAGATCGAGCGGAATAGCACCCACCTAGCTACCCTTTCGAGCCGTAGTGATGGGTGATCTTGATGAGCTGTCACTGCGTGTCAGCAGCACGCGCGTGTTCCTTCCCGTTATATTTAGGCATCGGGTCTGGACCGTCGGAGCCCCGGATCAGCTCCGGATCTTAGGGATCTCGGCGCTTCGTCGGAGCGCAGGGCCGGCAAATGTAAAGTACACGACAAAACACCGATAATATTCGTACGCCCCGCATTATGGCACTATACACTGTAACGAGGGACAAGAAATACATCAAATTGAATAAGAATACATGCCGCCGAGTCCCACGGAGAGGGGACAACGGACGGCGACGCAACGGCCCTTCTACTCGTCGTCGAGAGGCAGCCCCAACGGGTTGTAGCCCAGTGGGCCATCACCCAAGTCCACGTACCCGAAGAGCTGCTGCGCAGACGTGGGAGTGGGTTTCCAGGGAAGATGGAGGCCACCTGTGGAGTGTCCGGGTCAATAACACGTCGTTGAGTCTATGTAATGAAGTCGCTGCTCACCTTGTGTACTGTCATCGTCTCCCATCAATCCTCCAAGGCCGTCCTCGTACAGAGAGGACATGAGGGAGCCAATCTCCGGCACGGAGACCTCTGGAAAGTGGACCTCGGGTAAATGCGATGCGCCGGGAGAGGTCGTCGAGGATGCCGCTGGGAACTGCAGGTCCCAGTCAGTGGAGAGGGGAGAAGAGGGCGCGCGCGATGAGATCAAAGAGGGGAGGGATGAGAGTGCGGGAGGCGAGGAACGCGTGGGGGACGGAGGCAATGGGGAAGGCGATGGCGAAAGGGAAGGAGATGGGGCTTTCCGGGCCTTCTTTTTAGGTTGGGCGTTCTCCGAGTCGTCGTCGCGTGGCCGCTTCGTGTTTTTATCCTTGCGTACCTTCCGCCGGGGAATTTCGCCGGTCTCAATGGCATTCTCTCGATTCCGGAACTCCTCGTTGAACTCTTCGTCACTAATGGGAGCCCAGTGAATTGCGCCGTTGTACCAGAGCCTGCTCAGCTCCTCGGCGAGATGTTTTGAGGGTGCGGCACGGCTCAGGGACGCGAAGGTGATATGCTCTGGCCAGCCCTTGATCTGGACCCGGTGTTTGCTGACGATATCCCAGTGGGAGCCGAACCGCCACTTGATGTCTCGCCTGCCGACGATATCACCTGATTGACAAGCCATCAGAAGCGTACCAGACTTGTGGAAATATTACTTACGAAGCTGCTCGTCGATGAATTTTCCCAGCGCCTCACGAAGTTCCTCAACGGACCGAATCGCCTTGCCGCTGCCTGTTCCGCCGCAAAATGAGATCAATAAATTTAGCAAGACACGAAGCATCGTACCTGCGAGACCTTGGATGCCGAAGCCTTCCATTCGGGTGAGGAGGTCTTGCGGATCCATCAACAGGACTTGCGTGATGAAGTCAACGAGCTGGGGGGTAGCGAACGCGACGGGGTTGTATTTGATTGACGAATTTCCTCGTACGAGGAACAGCATGGCCTCGATGCCCGTGCGCGCGCGCAACGCGTTAAGCTAGTCGACAGAGATCAGAGCCATATTCCCATGCGTAACCGAAAGAATGGCACTTACCTCATCGATTAATTTCGTGGCCGTGGACGCCGCATCGTTTGTCTTGGAGCGTGAACTGACCCATTCGCCAGTTTTCCTAGTCTCCAGGTGCGCCCGGTGCTCTTTGAGAACACTTGCCTTCTCCTCGTTAGTGAGCAAGGCGTACGCGGCCCTGCGCTGCTTCGAAAGCTGCCCTATCGACACGCCGGCTACAACACATGTCAGGAATGAGAGTAATAAGAAGCCGGCAATTACTCACTTGCGTGATTGTCTCGGCCTTCCTTCCATTGGTACGCGCTCCAGGCACTGCTTACCTCGTGCTTACCGCGGCTCAGACCGCCGCGGCCGATATGAAGCGCCGTTTCGACCTTGTGAGGGACCTTTGAATGCCTTTCGGCCAAATCGTCCGTGCGCTTCCTGACGTCGGCCGCCAACGCGTCGACATCATCAAGGTACGCGCCGGTCTTGATTTTACGCGTCTCGTTGAGCTGGGCAAGCGCCTCCTTGGAGAGCTTTGGTCGCGGCTTGTGCGGGATATGACCTTGGCGGTGCTTCGTGTTTGAAGGCTTTTTAGGCGACATAGCGGGGATGTGGGCCGTGGCTTGCGGAGATGAGGAGACAAGGCCCGGAGGCTGTTGGCGACGCAATACACAGCCAAATACGTACACGTGACCGTGAATTTGCACACACAAGTACTTATTTCTCAAGTACAACAAGATATGTAAAAACACTATTTAAACTACAATAACAGGCTCACCAGGACACCACCCAGCACGCACGACACGCACGACATAGTGACCGCGCAGCAGGTGGCCGTGCACTGGAGAATGCGTTGAGCAATACACGGAGCAAAGCAAAGGCATTACTTACACGCGAGCGCGCCGCAACCTTGATCCTCGGTTTCTTTGGCACCTGCGCCGTCGTAGCCTGCGCCTTCGGGCCGAAGATGGGCCCCTGGGTGTCGGAAAGCATAGCGGCCGCGATGGCGCGCGCTTTCGAATCCTCAAACCGCCAGTCATCGCGCATGACTGCAACCCAGCGCGGGGAGGGCATGTTGATGAGTGTGTTGAGCCGATCTTTGAAGTCGTCGCCGAGCCGATACTTGTCCATAGCAACTATTGTGCACGGCCCGATGCTCTCAGTGGGCGCCGGCAAGGAGGGGATGGCGGGACGAGGCACGGCGGGGGCAGAGCCGCGAGCGGCTGTTGTGAGGGATGTGACGGTCTCAGGGTTACCGCGTCGCCGTAAGCCGGTGAGTGCCGCGGGCTTGCGTGAGGGTGCGAGGGAGATGGGCCAGGGAAGACGTTGCCCAGGAGGCGCGGACGCTGCCAGTGGGGGAGAGTCGTCGATGTAGAGAGGTAGGGGTACGCCAGGGCCTGCAGACGCCGGTAGAGGAGGGGAATCGTCGATGTAGAGGGGAAGAGGCGTGTGGGGGCTTGCTTTTGAGCAACCGGGCAGGGAATTGCTTCGGCGCGCGCGGCCCTTCGGCTTCGTCCCCATGGACTCGAAGGCGAGTTCGTCCTTTGTTTTGTAGCTCCCAGCCGCCTGGGAATCCGGGCGTACACGCGGGAAGCACCGGAGGGCACTGCCTGGGCGCACAGGACCAGGCAAGCTGTCCGGGAACACAGCAGCTGGAGGGATAGGAAGGGGAAGAGGTTGTTGGTTATCGGGAACGCCGGAGCGAGCGCGATACTCCTGGGCGCGCTGGAGGTACGGGTATGCGATCCGCGAGCGAAAGATCTCCGCAATCCTCACGATGTGCTTTTGCATGTCCTCGCCATGATTGGTGACCTCGCGTGGCGGGAGGTAGGCAAGGATGTCGATGTCTTGCGGGGAGATGGAAGGCTGCTGCGCGGTAAAGCCTGGGACATGGAAGAGAAGGCTGAAGCCCCCATCTACCCTGTCCAACGTTGTGACCTGTTCGCATTGTCAGTCCTCGCACGAACAGAAAACCAACCGAACATGTACTCACCGCGTCCAAAACATCCCCCAGCGTATCCTGCACGGCCTCACTCTGCGAGCCCGGGCGACCAGCGGCGACACCTTTCGTATCTTCGTACAGGGTGAGATAGTCGATGTGGAGGCCGCCGGCTTTGAGGGAGTAGTGACGATTGTCGGCATGGGCGCCGGTGCGAAGAAGGGCCCTAGCGGCGGAGCCTGAGTACAGCCGAGGCTGCTTACTAGAGACAATGGATGTGATGGTTGTCGGGGTGTAGGGAGCGAAAGGTTCCTGACCCTGAGCTGAGCTCGGCTCAGCCATGGTGGTGGGAGAGAGTTGAACACGTCGGCGCCTAAATGAGCGCGCGGCCGCTGTGCAGATGCCCAGAAGTCCGCAGGGCAACCCACATCTTGTGCAGCTTGTCTGCCGACGTCCGGACCAGCCTGGGCATGTAGTAGTTGACTAGATAGACCTATTGACAAGTTTCCGAGGTGTGGGGGTTTCAAAGGTTTGAGCCGACTAGCCAAGTCGGAGCTGCATGCACAGATGCTGGGTTCTGACTCTGAGCGCGTCGAGTCCTCGAGCATATCCTGGCACACTTCGGAAAATTTAATTTCCAACAAATCTCGAATTTAACAAGAGCCTTCATTGGGTGTCAAAACCACGATTGACGCATAAATTGTGCTCAGATTACGACGTAATATCATGTACAAAATCCTCGAATGCTACGACCTCGGCTTCTTCAGCATCTTGCCTATCGTCAGCCTCACTATCTAAGATCTCCGAAACTACTGCGTCGTCTGGGGGTTCGAGTGCGCTAGTCGACGAGGTACCTCCCTCGGCTGGAGCGGCACGCCCAACACGTACCCCGAGGTCGTGTTGACCCGAATATTCCGGCATTTTCAGAATGGCCGCGAGACGACGCTCGTGGATCATGTTGATGGCCCTGCGCAGGTCCCATCGCCGCCCAATTTCGGCAGCAAGAGCCGGGTCTGATAGGGACGTCTCGGCAATTGCACGCCGGTAATCTTCGGCCTCGTCCCGGATATGCGTGCGCAGGCGGCGGATTTCATTGTCACATCGCAGGAGCTCCTCACGAGCCCTCAGCAACTCAAGGTGCTGGAGAAGGAGGTCGCGGTGGGCAGGGTCCGCCCACTTCTCCCGGCGAACGTCGGTACGCGCCTCGCGGAGCAAGTCGAACTCGCCCAGGAAGCTGTAGTCGACAACTTCCTTCCATGAGAGAACAGGGCGTGGCGGCACCAGCTTCCTAGCCTGCGTGTTGTATTTGTCGAGTGCCGAGCGGATTGCGGCCGAGCGGCGCTTCAGGGCTGTTGCAATGTGGGTGCGCAGCTTGTAACCTGTCGTAAGATATGAGTAAGTACGCTGCGGAATCAGAGATACGGACGCACCTGTGCCAGCCATGTTGAGCTTCGTAAGCTCGAAGAGCCGCTGCACAACAAGCCGCTCGAGCTCATCGAGCGCCCTGCGGTACTTTCGCTCAACCGTCTGCGCCTTCACCGCACGGTACTCCTCGGAGTCCTCGTTCCACCGCTCGCCCGTCAGACCCAGCTGGTTTTCAAGCGACCCCACGTGGGCGTCCTTGTTCTCCAGTTTCCGGAGTTTTGTTGCAACGGCACGATTAGCCGCTATCATTGCCTTGTGGAGACCGGGAGTTGCGATGTTGAATCGCAGTTTCTCGACCGCGGCCCGTGCCTCGTTCCATTCTTCCCTGTGGACGCATCTCCACGTTACTCATAAGTCGCGGCAAATGGAATTCACACCACGTACCTTGCAGTCGCGAGATCGCCGAGTGCTTCGAGGTATTGAAAACGGAGCGTCTCAGCGGGAGGCTCGGCATGGAGGCCCGCAAGATAGGCCTTTTCGGCCTCAATATATTGAGGGAAAGCATCGTCGCCGATGCCCAGCTCTTCCTGCCGCGCGCGAATGTGGTCAGGGTAGACGGTTGTAATAGCCAGGGCCGCTCGGTAATGATTTGTGAGATAGCTACCTGAGAATTACATCAGTATATGACGACAGAGTGAAAATTATTACTACGCACTGAGATTCGCGTATTTGTCCTCGTCCCAGAACGCGAAATGCTGTTCAATATCTTGCTGTCGATGAAATTTACTTGCATTCCGCGTGTTCGCCGCGAGAGCATTTGATGCGCCGAATACTCGTTCGCAGCCTTCGAAGTTGGCCTGCCCCATGCCTTTGACGTTCCTCGGGTGCCAGTGCAGTTGACACGCGCGGTTGTGCGCATGACCATGGAATGAGCCAACAACGAGCCGGAACCGTTGGGCGGCTGCTCGCGGTCCGAGGGAGCTGGACGCCACGGTCTTTGAGAATGCGCAGCCGATATCATATCCGCAGGCAATGTCGGAGCCGTAGACTTCTAGGAGCTTGTCAACCACAGCCAAGGGATATTTTGCCCTTAATAACACGTAAGAAATAGTATGGATAGACTGGTGTGTGACGTACAGTTCCCCACTCTTAATCATATCACACATCAGGAGGATGGAGCCGTGCCGGCAACTCGCCAGAAAGACCCCGCTCTCTGCGAACATCGTCCACATGCGCTTGCGTTCTTCAGGGCCAGCGTTCACCCAGCGCTTCGTGCACTGAGTGTTGCCGTCTTCATCTTGCCATTCGTTGTTGCCATCTTCGTCGACAACGGCCGCGGGATCCGCTGTCTTCACTTGGTCCTGGCAAACGGCTTGTCACGTAGTGCTCAACGAAACGAATATGTACACGTACCAATGATCCTTTTACTTCATCCTTGAACACGTCGACAGCCTCGGGGCTCAGCCAATAGTCGGACCGCGCCCGCCGCGTGTCGATCCGTTCCACTTGGTTGCGAACCGAGGCCTCTGTGCGCTTCAGTGAATTGTTACCGTCCATTTCACACATAAAAGAAAATTGCAAGGGAGGCTCGTCCTCGAGGGTGTAAAAACAAGCAGGGCACGTATTGAGCATACGCCAGTTGGGGGTGTCGCGCCCGAGGGCGGCACGGACGCGTCGCGTCACAGAATCGAGCACGTCGAGGTAGACGTCAAATGCGATGCGCAGCTGGTCGCATAGATAGCCGCGGTAAGGTACCTGAAAGGTGATGGTTACGTTCATTCGGTGAGACTCGGAGATATGTACGCACATTATGTATGGCGCAGATAGCGCGAACCTGTGCTTGAATACTGAGCCGAGGATTGGCGCGGTGTATCTGGCGGTAGAGTTCGAGGGTGCGTATCGAAATGGCCACGGTTGGGTGCAGTGGGGCGCAGCCAAGGTACCCGGCTCGAACCATGGCGACGTTCGGGTAGACGTCCGTTGGTGATTGCACAAAGGTACGTTGCATGTGCTCTACACATGAATATCAGCTGTGCAGCGAAGCGAATAACGAGAGAACGTACCAAATATGTCGACCGTCTCAAGGGCAAACACTTGACCGTTGGTTTCTGCCCCAACTTCTCCAGGCGTTGCCGCGGTAGCCTCTGTCGAAGTCTGCGTGCACTTGTACTTGAGGTAGGCGTTGACAAGGGAGGGCAGTTGCATGGCCCACTGAGCGTTGCGGCGCTCGATACGATCGCGGCGGATACGATCATCCGACCGACAGCTACTATAGGTCACATTCAGTTCCAGGGGAAGGGAATGTGAAGCTCACTAGATCGAGTTGGCGAGATCAACGACGAAATGTTGGAACATCTCGTACTCTCCGCCCTCGTGGCTGACTTGGGCTCCTTCCTGGCCAGGCGGGACGGATAGCATTGCACCTTGGTAGTCGGCACTGTCGAGGAGGTAGTCACGATCGACACCAGATGGCAGGTCCTCGTCCATGGCCGCAACAGCGTGCCGCTCTAACTGATCCATGCCTGAATGAACGGAAGTGAGAAAGAGAAAAAACAAATCTACTGCGACGCACCTGCAATGGCATTCGCCCGCTGCTTTGCACTCTTCTCCTTCCTCTCTGCCTGCTTGCCCGGTCGCATATCCTCCCGGCGCATCCGACCACCATCACGGGACCCATACACCCTCGACTTGCTCGAAAGACCGTTGAAAGTTGGCTTGGACTTCTTCCTAGTGACTCCTGGGCTCATTGTTGGTGGAGGACGGGGTACGTGAAGACGACAGGGAGGACTTGCCTTAGGCGCGAGGCGTTTGTTTATCATCACGTGCGTGCCAAATCTCATCTTATCTGCGATCATGATCTTCAACACATCACCTCATACTAAGCTAAGTATTCATATAGGTCTACACCCCGTCTACACCTGTAACCTGTCTAGGCACTCAGTGTACTGTATGATTTAGTTGAGAGGGCCTCTCGGACACTATCTTATCACACGGGGCAATGTTCCGAAGCACCGAGATCGGGGGCTCCGAGATCCCTAAGATCCGGAGCTGATCCGGGGCTCCGACGGTCCAGACCCGATGCCTAAATATAACGGGAAGGAACACGCGCGTGCTGCTGACACGCAGTGACAGCTCATCAAGATCACCCATCACTACGGCTCGAAAGGGTAGCTAGGTGGGTGCTATTCTGCTCGATCTTTTGTAGGCAGGACACGCTAACTACCTGCTAAAGTAAGCGCGACGGAGAGTCTCTCCGACGTGCTTACTTTAGCCTGTACTGTGGGAAGGACAGGTGTGTAGCACGCGAGGTCCCATCATTCCTCCCCCCAACTGAGCTACCGACTGTCCTCAGTCGGGTCCTCCTCGGAGACCCTCGGCGATGCTCGGCGAATCGCGCTCCTGAAAAGACCCCCTCCCCACCGCCGAAGGCCCTAGCTGCGCCATCCCCGACGCCGCTATCCCAAACACACCCAACCACCAACATGGCCTGGTCCCCTTCCATCCTTGCCTTCCAACTCCATACCTTACGCCAGCTCGCTGAAGTCCCGCGTCCCTTCGCGTTCGCCGAAGACTCCGCCGTGGCCCTGGCCGAGCTGGAGACTTGGGGGCGCCAGCTGGTGGCCCTCCTGGTACGTGAACCGCGTTGCTCGTCCGTTTTTACGCCCAAATCTGACCGTAATTGCCCACAGGAAAACTTGGACCGCGGCAGTTCGCCCAGCATCTTTGCCGCCGCCGAACGAGTTGCTATGCCTTTGTTTGAGCAGGCCATGTTGCTAGCGCCCACGACTACCGCCAGCTTCGCCGAATGGGCCCGGCCCCTCCTGCGGCTGTACTCCGCCTACCACGCCCCCATGCACCCCTGGGATGCCGTCCTGGGCCCCGACGAGGGGCTCCCCGTGCGCGAGCTCCTTTTTAAAGCCAGCATCGTTGAGGAGGATCTGTGGACCACATACCGCGCCGGGACCAGCGACGTCGAGTCTTATTTGGAGGAGCTACGTCAGTTCCACGCCACGTTCCCCGCCCATCGTCCCCGCGGAATGCAGACCTTCGTTGCCGACGTTCTCCGCCGTGTTTTGACGCAGGCTGCCATCGTCATCGACCAATCTGACGGGGGTAGCCGTGTTCTGCTAGCCACGGTCGACCAACACGCCTCCCTGACTACCCAGCTCAACGCGCGTGCTTCGCGTGGCCGTCACCTCGCCGGACTTGGTGGTCGTTTGTTGGGCGCCTTCGTGGCTGAGTCCACTAGCAGCTTGGATCGCTTCCATTCCGCCTTGCGCTCCTTGGTCGGTATCCGCGCCGCGTGGGCTGACGCCCCTTATCTCCTCGACCTCATTGCCGAGCCTGTCGTCATCCTGGAGCGTAGCTTTATAGCCTTCCTGGAACGCGGCCGCGTCTACCACCACTTCCTTCTTGGCCTGCCCGCGACGGCTGCTGTGGCCGATCCGTTCGCCGGCTCCGCGGTGGCTATGATGTTGCTCGGTGGCGATCTCTCCGATTCCTCCGACGGAGAGGACGGGGCGTCGTACAGCCCCCTCGGCGTCACCTACAGCCCTAGCAACGGTTCCGCGGCGTCCAACGCTGAAGTTGCCCTAACGATCGCCGAAGAGTTGGGGGTGGCACTAGATGATGAGGAGATACAGACGTCCTCGGTGGTGCTGACCGCATCCGCTGTGGCCGCTGCCCTTCGTGACGCGGCCGAGTAGTAGATACTTCTGTACCGTTCTGCTCCTTCAAATGGCAATTGTGCGAGTCCTTATGACGCTCCTCGTTGAACCGGGGAGGCGGGGGTTCCTCCTCCTTCGCTACCGACTGGGCAAAGCTCGCGCGTGGTTCGGCGAACGTCCGCCCCGCCCTGTCCTGTCGTTCTGATCCGGTCAACGCGGTCTTCGTGCTCTCGTCGCTCCTCCTCGCCTTTATCGCTGTTCCGGGTTCCTCATGGTGCTTCTCGCCGCGCCTGTGTCTTGTGTCTTTGATCCGCCCGCTAATCTCCCGATAGGTGCCCTTTTTGCTCCGCTGATTTGCCTTTCCCGCTTGTAGTCCGCGGATCCTATTCGGCGGCGGTTCGCTGGCGAACGCCCTGCGATCGCCCTGCGCTCCTCCACGCGCGTCCTCCCCCCAACTGAAATTTCGCCTGTCCGCAGGCGCACGCGGCCACCGGCCGCCGGCTCAGGAGTCCCGGCTGGCTGTAGCATAAAAGCTGACTGGGTCATCTGTCGCCGACGCTCCCCACGTACCATGCCGTCGCCTTTTGTCCTGTCTGTCCGCGCCCTCGACTTGCTCACGCTTCTCCTCGCCCCACCGTCGCTGATGCTAGAGGCTACTCCCGTGGTCGCCCTTGTCGAGGAGAGGGAAGCCTGGGGTCGCCGCGTGGCTGGTGCCATTGTATGTCAACTGCGCGGTCGCTCTTTACTGCCCAATACTGATCCTCCACAGGAGGGCATCCGTGTTTCTGAGCGCCCAGTGTTCCTGCGTGTGGCGGCCATGGTTACTGTCCCCGTGTTCGAGGCCCTCTTCGTTGTCGCCCCCCACGTTCGCGACACGTTCGCCGTATGGGGTGGGTCCCTCGTTTTGGCCTCGGCGCCCCCGGCGAACAGCCTCGCGCAAGATCCGCTCGGGCAGCCGCCCCTCGCCGCCCTTTCCTTCCGCGGAGTTTTGAGCCACGGGCGTGACGTTGTCCGCCTCGGCGAAGCTGTCTTGTTCAAGATGCTCGAGGGCGGCCAGCTCTCGCACGCAGCGTACCAGGGCGAACTCGGGGCGTTGTACCGCACCCGCGTACCCCTTCGCCAGAACCCTGGCTGTCTGGCAGTGCATGAGGGGATCGTCGACGCCATGTATGCGTGTTCCACCGCCCTTCGCGCCGAGCATGGCGGCTCCCAGATCATCCTGTCCGCGGCCTATCATGCCACCACCGCCGCCGCGGGCGGCACCGCCGTGGACCTCGCCGAAACCTTCCAACGCATCGCCGGCCCCATTTCAGCGTCCTTCCTGACGTACGCCGAAGATTCCATCGTACACCTTCGCCTCGCTTTCGATTACGTCCAGCTCGTCCGCGGCTCCCGTACTTCCGACCTGGCATATGGCGTTGAGTTTGCCCGCGCGGCCGACCAGCTGGAAGCCACCGCGCGGGAACATATTCACGACCTTACGCTCTGGGCTGTCATGCTTGATCGTTTTCGCCTCGTCACGTCGTTGGCGCGTTCCCTTCGCGTGGCCGGGCTGCCGCCTTCGGTGACGGGCCACCCCGGCGAGGAGGACATCATCCTAGTCGGCGATACCGGTCGCGGGGGTCGCCCCGTGCACAACCCTATGGAGGAAGGCGCGTACGTCCCTCCTGCGCGCCGCGCGGGACGGTTCCGCCCTCGTTCGGCGAACGCCGGCGTGAACGCCTCCGCAACGTAAATGCGTCTGCGTAGCTGGGCGAAGACAGTAGAGGTTCTTGGTCGCCCAGCTATCCTGTGCGTTAGTAGTCGGAATGCAATAAAAGGTTGCTTGCGCGTTGATGGTATAGTGATCCCAGTGCATTTCCCCTTGTCGGCTACCATTGACCTCTTCCGCGCGATCCGCCCCCCCACTGAGTGATGGGCGCTTCCGACTTGTAGGTTTTCTGGTGGCCGCGAGGCAGTGCTCCGAAGTAGCTGCGCGCGTACGTCATAGTGACTACACGCCTGCTGCCGAGCTAGGGCGCCTATACACGGAAGCAAAACTCGCGCGCTACGCACGGCCCAGCTCGTCTGTACGGCATCCGCGTCTCTTTTGTGCCACAAGTTCGCCGCGCTTCGCTTCTTGTTCTTGACCTTCACTTCCCCTCCCTTTCCTCGCGCACGCTTTCCATGGCCGACCCGTCCGCCCTGGCTGATTTCGCCCGCGACATCGTCGTCGCCGACCTGGCCTCCGTGGAGGCCGACCTCCCGGCGTCCGGTACAGTCGCTGAGCGGCAGGCTTGGTGCGTTCGCGCAGCCGTCGTTTCCGTGCGTGCCCTACTCTCCCCTTTTTCGTGTCCGCCTTGCTAACCTTCCCTTCAGGAGCGACTGTGGGCACTACTGGGTCGCGCCGTCGCGCTGCCTCCCGGTGTGGCGGACCGCCTCCGCCTCTTGGACAGCGCGGTCGGCCGCCTCCGCCCCGCCGATCCCGCGCCCGCTCCGACGTTTGCGCCTCT
Source organism: Auriscalpium vulgare (assembly GCA_019915015.1). NCBI lineage: Eukaryota > Fungi > Basidiomycota > Agaricomycetes > Russulales > Auriscalpiaceae > Auriscalpium > Auriscalpium vulgare. The sequence continues at coordinate 1,229,594 of JAHBBC010000009.1, forward strand.
CGCGCCGTTCCCGGCCCCTTCCCCTCCTGCTGCCAGCCCGGCACATCCTACCCCCGCGTCCCGTAAGAAGAAGGTGCATTCTCGTCATCTCACCCTTCTCACGTCCGCTAATTGCTCCGCCCCCAGCCCGTCAAGAAGCCGGCTCGCGTCGAGGTCGTGATCCCGGCACGCCCAGCGGTCCCCCCGCCCGTCGTCGCTGCGGCTCCTGCGGTCCCGCCTCCCGAGCCCGAGCCCGCACCGCTCTCTCCACGCGACGAGCGAGCCCAACGGAACGCAGCCCGCAGGGCTCGCACCGCCGTTGTGCCCGCTCCGGTCATTCCTCCCCCCGCCGTTACCGCGCCCGTACCTGCGACTCCCCCTACACGCAAGCGAACGCGGAGTCAAGCCCGCAAGAAGACCCGCGCCCCGATCGACGCCAACGCCCTGTCCAGCGAGGTCGACGACGAGGGCGATCCCCTCTACCAAACTTCCCGCGTCCGTCCCACGTTCGTCGAGCGGTACGCCGGCGAACGTGTCCCGGTGCGTTTTTGCCTCCCGTCTCGTCCTCCTAGAGTCTGACCGCCCCTCCATCCTCTGTAGACCAGTCAGCGGTGCACGTACTGCCGCTATCACTTCGACGAGCCCGCGGACTGCTATTTCAAGCCCCACAGTCTCGCCAAGTGCGTCAAGTGCCGGGTGCACAAGAAGCACTGTGGTGGCGCTGTTCTGGAGGGCGGGTACGTACAGCAGCCCAAGCGCCGTACCCGCGCCGACTCGCCTTCGCCTGGACCTCGCCCACGCAAACGTGCGCGCGCCAACCCTCCGTCCTCGTCGCGAGTGGCGCACCCGCCGGGTTCGCCGTCGCTCCCCAACCACCGCGGGCTCTCCCCCGGCTCTCGCGTCGCGATGATGCCCTTCCCAGAGGCGCTAGCTTTCGCCGACCTTCCCAGTAGGTCACTTCTCCTCCTTTCTCCCTACCTGCCTTGACCCATCCCCGCAGGCGCATATGGCCCCGCCGCGCCGCTCCTCCGCGATATGGCGGCCGAAATCGAGACGGCTCAGGCTGAGTGGACGTCCCTTCTGGCGCCCATCTCGGACTTCGGCGAGACCCTTGGCGACCTCAATGGGCTCTATATCGAGCTGTCCGCTAACGCGCACGCCCTCCGTGTCCTGGCGCGCCGCCACGACCGCCTCCACCTCCGTGCGCGCCAGATCGCCGATATCCTCGATCGGTCCCCCACTCCCGCGTCTGAGCCGTCGCCCGTCATCCCCACTGCTCTCCGGGTAGCGCCTGGCGGCCGCATCCGCTCGACTCCTCCCCCGGTCGCTGGTCCCTCCGGCCCCCAGTCGCGGGCGCGTCTTGAAGACGAGCTGGAAGACCTCGCTCGCTCCCCTTCGCCTCCGCTCCTTGCCAGCCCGCGTGCGCTCATTCGCACGGCTTCGCCTCCCGTCGCTGGCCCTTCCCGCCTGCGTTCGCCCACTCCTGTCGCCGAATCCTACGACACCTGGGGAGGGTTCCAGGATTCCTGCGACGAGATCGCAATGGGGCCGTCCTTCTCCGACCCTCTCGCCCCGTCGCCCCTCCCCGAGTCCGTTGCCAGTCCCGCGCCCGACGCCGCTGTGGCCGATGATCACCCCGGCTTTTTCCTGCCCGGCGCGACCGCTACCCCCGTCTCGGATGTCGGCGACATCGGCATCCTTCTGCCTGTTGCCGAGGATTCGGAGGGGGTGGAAGGGGAGGTCGCTGGCGTCATTGCCTTGGAGTAGTGGTGTTGCTTCGTTTCCGTTGTTTCCGGTTCCTCGTTCTTCTGTCTCTCTTCCTGTACCGTTCCCCTCTTGTTTCCTGCTGCCTTCTCCGTGTCCTTGTAGCCTTCTCTTTTTCCCCAAAATGTAAATAGCCTCCCCCCAACTTGAAGACAGAGCTGTCCTCAGCGCTTATTGATCGGCATGGTCGTCCACATCGCTCCCTACACTCGCGCGGTCGCTCCCGTCGGCGCCGTCTTCGCTGAGCGAACGTGACTCGCCTAGCTCGCCCACTACACTGGGAGCCAGGTCGCCAGACGTGAGTGCCACTACCCGGTCGATCGGCACATCTATGAAGTCGGGCAGCCTGGGTAGGTCCATGTGTGTACGGGCGAAGTAAGGGATGACGCGAAATTCGGCGACCGGGCGGTCAAAGATCGCGCCGTTCAAGTCGCAGAGGATGTACGGGCCGCCTTTTCGCCGAGCAACGACAATGAAGGGCCCATCGTACCGCGGGAGCATCTTCCGGTCCAGCGATTTCTCATACTGTGTGTAGCGGAGTAGGACAAGGTCGCCCCGTTGAAAGTTGTAGTCCTTGATGGACGTCTCGTGATCGCGTTCAAACTTCACGGCCGCGATTCGGCGAGCGTCATAAACTTTCGAGTGCAACGTCCGCAGTTGTGTACGGCGTTTCTGCAAGGCGACCGCCCGTCTCGCGATGAGATCCGTCGTAGACAAGATTGAGTCTGGCGGCGGTAGGAGATACGTGGCTTCGACGATATCGAGTGGCAGCAACGGTTGCGTGCCCGTGGCCGCAAAGTACGGCGAACAGCCCATGCGCTGGCGCGTCGTGACCCTATCAGCCCAAAACACGGAGTGCGCCACATTCGCCCACTTAGTCGCGTCGCCGTCTGCTGCCTTATAGAGCGCCTGGCGAACGTCAAAGTGGGAGCGTTCGACGAGCCCATTGGAGCGCGAATTATAGCCGGAGATCCTGATGTGTCGCACGCCGTATTGGTCCTCCAAGGCCTTCAGCGCGGCCACGTACGGGGTTCCGTTGTCTGTGACGATTTCGCGGAGAGCACCCCACCGGCACAGGACATCTTCGAAGATCCATCTGGCGATGGACGTCGCGTTCTCCTGCCGGAGCATTCTCCATTCCGGAAAGTGAGACACGGAGCAGCGGCCTTGGACCAGATACTTGAAGCCTTTTGACGCCGGCATGTGCATGGTGTCGGCGTACATTTTGGCGAAGAGTCCCGCGGGCGTGGCGACTTTCGGCGGAATGAGGACGTGCTTGACTTGGCGCGTCTGGCAGATGCCACACGTCCTCACAAACCAGGCGACGTCCCGGTCCAGGAACGGCCACCAGACGCGCTCCAGTAATAGCATGCGCGTCGCGTAGACGCCGCGATGCCCGACGTCATTGTGACAGGCCTCCAACGCTGCCATCCTCTTGTCCTGTGGCAACACCAACTGATGACGTCCCTGGGGTTCCTTCTTGAAAAGGCTCGTGCCGTCCAAGAAAAATTCCGTGCAGTACCGCAAAAAGGTGGCGTATTCCTGATCGCTGAGGTTTGCCGGCCGCTGCAGCGTACGATGCCACTCGCGGACTTTATCAATGCGCGAGTCGGCATCCTTGCTGCGAGCGTCCCGCTCGACCTTATCATAAGAAACCGATACTACTTGGTTCAGCAAAAAGAAAGTGGCCACGGAGGTTCGAGTAACCCCACTCTGCTCCGTCGGCGAGCTTCGGCGAACTCCGGGCACGTAGACGTTGATGAGATGCATAAACCCGTACAGCGCGTCCACCCAGTCTTCAAAATGGTCGTCGTTGGGCTCGTCGGGGTCGCCTGGTTGGCGACGGCGACGCGATAACCCGTCTGGGCCGTGGAACAGGCCCGGGACGTGTACCAAGATAAAGTGAAACATTAAAATCGCTATGATCCACCTATTGATGCTCGCCGACGGCTCAATGTCAGGGTTGTCCAGCATGCCTTTTATGTATCTTGCATCGACTTCGACCACGAGGTTCCGTACCCCAATCAGGTAAAGCTTTAGGGCGCGTAGCGCCCTGAAGAGGCCGTATAGCTCCAATTTCGGCTGTGAGAACCGTGCTTCCCGGTCGTTAAGGGCTATGGAACCAAATCGTGCGTAATGTTGCTTCTTGCGGCTCTTTGGCTCGTCGTGATCCGCCTGGCAGAGCAAGAACCCCACCGCAATCGGCGAAGTATCCACGGCAAGGATGACCGCGTCGCCCGAATGGTAGTCGACATGTTGAAGAGAGCCATTGCTACGCACGGCAGGCGATTCCACACAAGCATGGGAACTAAAGTTAGGAAGAATATATCATGAATTCGAAAATGTAACAGTTGATACCTGTGACAAATTAGAGATTTCCTGGGAATGCAAGATTTTGAGGCTTTCCTTAGCTACTTATTGAGGCATATTTAATGAGATGAAAAGGGAGCTACAATAAATATATACGTACATATGATGAGTTCTACATGTTTGCATTTTGTTATTTGCCACAGCAGCACTCAATGAAAGCATTTAAATTAAACATGTAGGTTATAAAGAAGGATTATATATTATGCATAATATATATATATAAAGAATAAAGTAAATGAATTTAAAATCGATTTTTTTCGGGAAACGCGGGTGAGCCTCGGGTGAACCCGTAAAGTGTACTTTACTTCGGACTCCGACGCGCTATTCTTCTCCTTGAAAGAACTGATTCCCAATGTGGAATCAGAACAGGATATGCTTCAAGAGATGTGTAGGGTGCCTAGGTCGAAAATGTACGAACCTTCAGGAAGTTGTAGACACCCTTCAAGAAAATGTATGGACCCTTCAAAGGTTTGTAGTCGCCCTTCATGATGCACAGGCAGGGCAGTTCGCGATCTTTAATTCGTCTGGACCGCAAATGAAAAGTAATCTTTCTTTATTTCGGTGAGCTCAAATTTATTTTATATTGCACCTGCCCAGAAGCCAATAGAGCTGTCAATATTCAAATGTTGATATATGTCGCACTCAATAGCACTCAGCCTCTGAGCTGACCCAGCAACATTGAGTCTTTTAATATGTATTGTGCTCAGAAAGAATTTAATAATGCTCCGGAAAAACGCGGGTGAGCCTCGGGTGAACCCGTAAAGTGTACTTTACTTCGGACTCCGACGCGCTATTCTTCTCCTTGAAAGAACTGATTCCCAATGTGGAATCAGAACAGGATATGCTTCAAGAGATGTGTAGGGTGCCTAGGTCGAAAATGTACGAACCTTCAGGAAGTTGTAGACACCCTTCAAGAAAATGTATGGACCCTTCAAAGGTTTGTAGTCGCCCTTCATGATGCACAGGCAGGGCAGTTCGCGATCTTTAATTCGTCTGGACCGCAAATGAAAAGTAATCTTTCTTTATTTCGGTGAGCTCAAATTTATTTTATATTGCACCTGCCCAGAAGCCAATAGAGCTGTCAATATTCAAATGTTGATATATGTCGCACTCAATAGCACTCAGCCTCTGAGCTGACCCAGCAACATTGAGTCTTTTAATATGTATTGTGCTCAGAAAGAATTTAATAATGCTCCGGAAAAACGCGGGTGAGCCTCGGGTGAACCCGTAAAGTGTACTTTACTTCGGACTCCGACGCGCTATTCTTCTCCTTGAAAGAACTGATTCCCAATGTGGAATCAGAACAGGATATGCTTCAAGAGATGTGTAGGGTGCCTAGGTCGAAAATGTACGAACCTTCAGGAAGTTGTAGACACCCTTCAAGAAAATGTATGGACCCTTCAAAGGTTTGTAGTCGCCCTTCATGATGCACAGGCAGGGCAGTTCGCGATCTTTAATTCGTCTGGACCGCAAATGAAAAGTAATCTTTCTTTATTTCGGTGAGCTCAAATTTATTTTATATTGCACCTGCCCAGAAGCCAATAGAGCTGTCAATATTCAAATGTTGATATATGTCGCACTCAATAGCACTCAGCCTCTGAGCTGACCCAGCAACATTGAGTCTTTTAATATGTATTGTGCTCAGAAAGAATTTAATAATGCTCCGGAAAAACGCGGGTGAGCCTCGGGTGAACCCGTAAAGTGTACTTTACTTCGGACTCCGACGCGCTATTCTTCTCCTTGAAAGAACTGATTCCCAATGTGGAATCAGAACAGGATATGCTTCAAGAGATGTGTAGGGTGCCTAGGTCGAAAATGTACGAACCTTCAGGAAGTTGTAGACACCCTTCAAGAAAATGTATGGACCCTTCAAAGGTTTGTAGTCGCCCTTCATGATGCACAGGCAGGGCAGTTCGCGATCTTTAATTCGTCTGGACCGCAAATGAAAAGTAATCTTTCTTTATTTCGGTGAGCTCAAATTTATTTTATATTGCACCTGCCCAGAAGCCAATAGAGCTGTCAATATTCAAATGTTGATATATGTCGCACTCAATAGCACTCAGCCTCTGAGCTGACCCAGCAACATTGAGTCTTTTAATATGTATTGTGCTCAGAAAGAATTTAATAATGCTCCGGAAAAACGCGGGTGAGCCTCGGGTGAACCCGTAAAGTGTACTTTACTTCGGACTCCGACGCGCTATTCTTCTCCTTGAAAGAACTGATTCCCAATGTGGAATCAGAACAGGATATGCTTCAAGAGATGTGTAGGGTGCCTAGGTCGAAAATGTACGAACCTTCAGGAAGTTGTAGACACCCTTCAAGAAAATGTATGGACCCTTCAAAGGTTTGTAGTCGCCCTTCATGATGCACAGGCAGGGCAGTTCGCGATCTTTAATTCGTCTGGACCGCAAATGAAAAGTAATCTTTCTTTATTTCGGTGAGCTCAAATTTATTTTATATTGCACCTGCCCAGAAGCCAATAGAGCTGTCAATATTCAAATGTTGATATATGTCGCACTCAATAGCACTCAGCCTCTGAGCTGACCCAGCAACATTGAGTCTTTTAATATGTATTGTGCTCAGAAAGAATTTAATAATGCTCCGGAAAAACGCGGGTGAGCCTCGGGTGAACCCGTAAAGTGTACTTTACTTCGGACTCCGACGCGCTATTCTTCTCCTTGAAAGAACTGATTCCCAATGTGGAATCAGAACAGGATATGCTTCAAGAGATGTGTAGGGTGCCTAGGTCGAAAATGTACGAACCTTCAGGAAGTTGTAGACACCCTTCAAGAAAATGTATGGACCCTTCAAAGGTTTGTAGTCGCCCTTCATGATGCACAGGCAGGGCAGTTCGCGATCTTTAATTCGTCTGGACCGCAAATGAAAAGTAATCTTTCTTTATTTCGGTGAGCTCAAATTTATTTTATATTGCACCTGCCCAGAAGCCAATAGAGCTGTCAATATTCAAATGTTGATATATGTCGCACTCAATAGCACTCAGCCTCTGAGCTGACCCAGCAACATTGAGTCTTTTAATATGTATTGTGCTCAGAAAGAATTTAATAATGCTCCGGAAAAACGCGGGTGAGCCTCGGGTGAACCCGTAAAGTGTACTTTACTTCGGACTCCGACGCGCTATTCTTCTCCTTGAAAGAACTGATTCCCAATGTGGAATCAGAACAGGATATGCTTCAAGAGATGTGTAGGGTGCCTAGGTCGAAAATGTACGAACCTTCAGGAAGTTGTAGACACCCTTCAAGAAAATGTATGGACCCTTCAAAGGTTTGTAGTCGCCCTTCATGATGCACAGGCAGGGCAGTTCGCGATCTTTAATTCGTCTGGACCGCAAATGAAAAGTAATCTTTCTTTATTTCGGTGAGCTCAAATTTATTTTATATTGCACCTGCCCAGAAGCCAATAGAGCTGTCAATATTCAAATGTTGATATATGTCGCACTCAATAGCACTCAGCCTCTGAGCTGACCCAGCAACATTGAGTCTTTTAATATGTATTGTGCTCAGAAAGAATTTAATAATGCTCCGGAAAAACGCGGGTGAGCCTCGGGTGAACCCGTAAAGTGTACTTTACTTCGGACTCCGACGCGCTATTCTTCTCCTTGAAAGAACTGATTCCCAATGTGGAATCAGAACAGGATATGCTTCAAGAGATGTGTAGGGTGCCTAGGTCGAAAATGTACGAACCTTCAGGAAGTTGTAGACACCCTTCAAGAAAATGTATGGACCCTTCAAAGGTTTGTAGTCGCCCTTCATGATGCACAGGCAGGGCAGTTCGCGATCTTTAATTCGTCTGGACCGCAAATGAAAAGTAATCTTTCTTTATTTCGGTGAGCTCAAATTTATTTTATATTGCACCTGCCCAGAAGCCAATAGAGCTGTCAATATTCAAATGTTGATATATGTCGCACTCAATAGCACTCAGCCTCTGAGCTGACCCAGCAACATTGAGTCTTTTAATATGTATTGTGCTCAGAAAGAATTTAATAATGCTCCGGAAAAACGCGGGTGAGCCTCGGGTGAACCCGTAAAGTGTACTTTACTTCGGACTCCGACGCGCTATTCTTCTCCTTGAAAGAACTGATTCCCAATGTGGAATCAGAACAGGATATGCTTCAAGAGATGTGTAGGGTGCCTAGGTCGAAAATGTACGAACCTTCAGGAAGTTGTAGACACCCTTCAAGAAAATGTATGGACCCTTCAAAGGTTTGTAGTCGCCCTTCATGATGCACAGGCAGGGCAGTTCGCGATCTTTAATTCGTCTGGACCGCAAATGAAAAGTAATCTTTCTTTATTTCGGTGAGCTCAAATTTATTTTATATTGCACCTGCCCAGAAGCCAATAGAGCTGTCAATATTCAAATGTTGATATATGTCGCACTCAATAGCACTCAGCCTCTGAGCTGACCCAGCAACATTGAGTCTTTTAATATGTATTGTGCTCAGAAAGAATTTAATAATGCTCCGGAAAAACGCGGGTGAGCCTCGGGTGAACCCGTAAAGTGTACTTTACTTCGGACTCCGACGCGCTATTCTTCTCCTTGAAAGAACTGATTCCCAATGTGGAATCAGAACAGGATATGCTTCAAGAGATGTGTAGGGTGCCTAGGTCGAAAATGTACGAACCTTCAGGAAGTTGTAGACACCCTTCAAGAAAATGTATGGACCCTTCAAAGGTTTGTAGTCGCCCTTCATGATGCACAGGCAGGGCAGTTCGCGATCTTTAATTCGTCTGGACCGCAAATGAAAAGTAATCTTTCTTTATTTCGGTGAGCTCAAATTTATTTTATATTGCACCTGCCCAGAAGCCAATAGAGCTGTCAATATTCAAATGTTGATATATGTCGCACTCAATAGCACTCAGCCTCTGAGCTGACCCAGCAACATTGAGTCTTTTAATATGTATTGTGCTCAGAAAGAATTTAATAATGCTCCGGAAAAACGCGGGTGAGCCTCGGGTGAACCCGTAAAGTGTACTTTACTTCGGACTCCGACGCGCTATTCTTCTCCTTGAAAGAACTGATTCCCAATGTGGAATCAGAACAGGATATGCTTCAAGAGATGTGTAGGGTGCCTAGGTCGAAAATGTACGAACCTTCAGGAAGTTGTAGACACCCTTCAAGAAAATGTATGGACCCTTCAAAGGTTTGTAGTCGCCCTTCATGATGCACAGGCAGGGCAGTTCGCGATCTTTAATTCGTCTGGACCGCAAATGAAAAGTAATCTTTCTTTATTTCGGTGAGCTCAAATTTATTTTATATTGCACCTGCCCAGAAGCCAATAGAGCTGTCAATATTCAAATGTTGATATATGTCGCACTCAATAGCACTCAGCCTCTGAGCTGACCCAGCAACATTGAGTCTTTTAATATGTATTGTGCTCAGAAAGAATTTAATAATGCTCCGGAAAAACGCGGGTGAGCCTCGGGTGAACCCGTAAAGTGTACTTTACTTCGGACTCCGACGCGCTATTCTTCTCCTTGAAAGAACTGATTCCCAATGTGGAATCAGAACAGGATATGCTTCAAGAGATGTGTAGGGTGCCTAGGTCGAAAATGTACGAACCTTCAGGAAGTTGTAGACACCCTTCAAGAAAATGTATGGACCCTTCAAAGGTTTGTAGTCGCCCTTCATGATGCACAGGCAGGGCAGTTCGCGATCTTTAATTCGTCTGGACCGCAAATGAAAAGTAATCTTTCTTTATTTCGGTGAGCTCAAATTTATTTTATATTGCACCTGCCCAGAAGCCAATAGAGCTGTCAATATTCAAATGTTGATATATGTCGCACTCAATAGCACTCAGCCTCTGAGCTGACCCAGCAACATTGAGTCTTTTAATATGTATTGTGCTCAGAAAGAATTTAATAATGCTCCGGAAAAACGCGGGTGAGCCTCGGGTGAACCCGTAAAGTGTACTTTACTTCGGACTCCGACGCGCTATTCTTCTCCTTGAAAGAACTGATTCCCAATGTGGAATCAGAACAGGATATGCTTCAAGAGATGTGTAGGGTGCCTAGGTCGAAAATGTACGAACCTTCAGGAAGTTGTAGACACCCTTCAAGAAAATGTATGGACCCTTCAAAGGTTTGTAGTCGCCCTTCATGATGCACAGGCAGGGCAGTTCGCGATCTTTAATTCGTCTGGACCGCAAATGAAAAGTAATCTTTCTTTATTTCGGTGAGCTCAAATTTATTTTATATTGCACCTGCCCAGAAGCCAATAGAGCTGTCAATATTCAAATGTTGATATATGTCGCACTCAATAGCACTCAGCCTCTGAGCTGACCCAGCAACATTGAGTCTTTTAATATGTATTGTGCTCAGAAAGAATTTAATAATGCTCCGGAAAAACGCGGGTGAGCCTCGGGTGAACCCGTAAAGTGTACTTTACTTCGGACTCCGACGCGCTATTCTTCTCCTTGAAAGAACTGATTCCCAATGTGGAATCAGAACAGGATATGCTTCAAGAGATGTGTAGGGTGCCTAGGTCGAAAATGTACGAACCTTCAGGAAGTTGTAGACACCCTTCAAGAAAATGTATGGACCCTTCAAAGGTTTGTAGTCGCCCTTCATGATGCACAGGCAGGGCAGTTCGCGATCTTTAATTCGTCTGGACCGCAAATGAAAAGTAATCTTTCTTTATTTCGGTGAGCTCAAATTTATTTTATATTGCACCTGCCCAGAAGCCAATAGAGCTGTCAATATTCAAATGTTGATATATGTCGCACTCAATAGCACTCAGCCTCTGAGCTGACCCAGCAACATTGAGTCTTTTAATATGTATTGTGCTCAGAAAGAATTTAATAATGCTCCGGAAAAACGCGGGTGAGCCTCGGGTGAACCCGTAAAGTGTACTTTACTTCGGACTCCGACGCGCTGATACGCTATCACCCGGGACGGACCCTAGCGGGGCGTGCGGCGAGTGCCTCACAGGGACAACAACCACCAACACTGCCTCCTATACGTTGCGATCCAGTCCGGGTGACTAGTCTTGCTGAGGGGGGAAGGTGTTCGTGTCGCTGTTGCGCTTCGTGCCCTCCCCGCGGTCGTGCGGGGCCACCTCCTACCGCCTAAACACCAAACTAAACACTCACCTGCCTGGGGATGCCCTCTACGGGATCCTCCTCCGAGTGCTTCGCACCCGTGTGCGAAGCGTCCGCCTATGGGCCGTCGCACCCCCTCTTGCCTGTCCGCCTGCCTACCTGTTCCCACATCGGTGGGGTCCTTCCTTCCTAAGTCTGGTAGCGCCTCAGGCTACAGTTTCTGTGAGGTAAAGGGTGTGGGTGGCTTGCGCCGCCCACAGGTTGATTGGGTTGCTACGTCTCGCGCAGCTCCCTAAGTAGTGGCTCTACCTACGTCGCTAAGCCCTCCCGATCTAGCCCGTTCCGGTGATCCGTTCCGTCGCCAGTCCCGGTTGCTCCTGGGTCGCCGGACCACGTTCCCATCACCCCCGCTCCCGCGACCCTGCGCCTCGCATGCTGCTTCCCCGTCTCGCGACGTCTCGCTACACGCTTGCCCGCGGCCTGAACCTATCATTTCTCTCCCCAACTGAAACTGCAACTGTCCCCAGTTGCCAGGAACCGTGCGGAAGCGGCATATAAGGGCTCGCGACCTTTCGCGATAACGTCGCTTGTAGCATCCCTTTGCCGATTTCTGTCCCGCGATGTCCCTCCCCGCAGCGTCTGCCACCGCCGACAACCTCGACCTCCTCCGCCTGTTGACGCAGGCCCCCTTCGCTGGTTTTGACCTTGGGGATGCCGAACGGGAGGTTGCGCTACGTCTAGAGTGGGCCGACAAAGTCAACCAGCTCGTGGTGCGTGCTGGTCCCCGACCGCGTCTTTTCCCGGCTTGGCTGATGATGAACTCAATTCCAGACCCTTTCTTCAATCCGCGCGTCCCGCAGCCTGCGCGATCTTGCCTTCCACTTCACCTCGCCGATCCTCGAGTTCATGGTGAAGCTCGTTCCAGCGTCCGCCCCTCTCGCCCAGCGCTTCGAGGGCACCCTCATGCGTACCCTCCCCGACTCAGCGCGCGCCAGCCCGCGGTGGTCCCAGATGTTCTCCCCTTTCCCTGCCGACGCTACCGACGCGGAACTCCACGTCTTGATCACCATCGTGGAGGCTGGGCTCTGGACCGTGTACTACTTCGGAGACGGTTCTGTCGAATCCTACCTCCATGAAATCACGGAGTTGCATGGCGCCTTCCCCACCCTGCGTCCTCAGGGGATGCAGAGCTGGCTCCTACGTGATTTCGACGCCCGGGCCGTCCATGGGATGTTTGTTATTACCCGCGAAGACGCCGTGTGCCGCGCCCTGGCCTACCACGTCCGTGGTGCCTCCAGCTCCCCCCACTCTCGTGCCTACGCGGGCCGCCTCACCACGGGCGTGGTGTACTACCTATTGGGGGGCCTCGCGGAGGACTCGGTGGATATGTTACGGGACTTTACCACCATTTCCGAGGCCTTCGACACGTTTCGCGATATTTGGGCGGACTGGCCACTGGTGTTGGATCGCCTCGACATGCGCTGGGCCGCGATGGCAACCTGTATGGGCGGGATGCTGGACGCATGGGGATTAGGGTCCCGCCTCCTGGCCAACCTCCAGCCCGCAGACTTCCTGGTCCAGGATATCAGCGTGGCCTCGATTCGCGCCATCGAGCAGATCAGTTCTGCGCGCCTCTCGCACATCTCCTCCTCCCAAGCCATAGCTGAGATACCCCTAGGCTTCGATGCCATAGTCCATCCCTCGGACCAGCCGGGCCCTCTTCCCTTCCCCGCGCACCCCACGGTACCAGCGCCGACGGCCCCCTCCGCGTCTCCTACCTACGCCGGGGAGATACCGCCGCCCATCGCCAGCTCGGAAGAAGTCGAGGAGGGGGAGGTGATCGAGCTTCTGATGGAGCGCGAGGAATAGGTATATTCCCGGGCCCATGTCTGTAGAATGTTCCATAGCTATTGAAATGGAACCAGGAGCCATGTGCGGCTTCCCCCTGTCCCTGTGCCACGTTTCGCGATGCCTTGCGATAAGCTCCTGGGCCCATGCCGGAGGCTCCGTCTGGGTCGCGATCTGTCGCGATAACCCACGTTGGCCGGAACTCCGGCGAGACCCTCGTGTTTTGGTCTTCGCGCTGTATCGCGACGCCGCGATGGTGTGCCTCTTTCCCTACTCGCGCCGCCTATATGAGGGGGCTGCGACGATGGCCTTTTCCAAAAAAACCCTCAACGCCCCAGTCCGTCCGACTACCTCCTCCACATGCAGGCCGTCCTACTCCGCGCGTTTTCGCGTTTCCGGCTGTACCAGCTGTTGATACATCCGGTTGAGGTGCCCTTGCCTGGTGCCGACGCTTCCTCATTTCCCGCGGCCGCCGTTGCCTGGCTTCAGGAGATCTCCGACCTATTGGTGCGTCGTCCCGCGGCCCTCTTTTCCCTCATCCCGGCCTCGTACTGACGTTGTCTTCGCTTCTTCCCCCCTTTTCAGCAGGACCATCGCGAGACGTCGCATTTTACCCTACCGGCCCTCGCGTCCATGACCGTCGTCTCGACGCTCTCCTACCTAGCGGAGCGCTTTCCCGAAACGTTCGAACAAACCGCCCCCATTCGCGCGAATATCGTAGGAAATATTCCGTTCGGAGGGGACAACGCCCCGGGGCAGCCACCCAGCGTCGCTCTGCTTCCTCACGTGGTCCATGTGGACTCCTTGGCCCACCTGGTGGAGCGCTCCGTTTGGTTGCTGTACCGTCACCAACTTCACGGCCGGGCAACTTTCGAGGTCAACTTGGCAGCGCTGTTCGGCCCCGAGTTTGCCCCCCGTCCCGACGGCCTTGCCACCCGTGTTGCCGAGTTATTCCTTCGCGACCTCGATCGTTTGAGTGACGACCTCGACCACGCCGACGGGCTGGTCGGGGCCCTCATGCTCCCCTTGAACCGCGCCGTGATCGGAATGACCCACCCCCGCGACATTGGCGTCCTCGACTTCCTTGCGGCCGCGAGTCCCTCGTTGCAGGCTGCCCATCGTGCGAACGTCCGTGAAGCCGCCGACTATCTCGTTCCCGGCCTCAAGTTGGTCGCGGAGCTTCGCGACTTCGTTTGGGCGGACCAATTGAACGCCAGCCACCTGCGCCACGCCGTCACTCGCCTCGAAGGCACCGCGGGAAAGCTGCTGTACGATGCCTGCGAAGTTGCCGCGGTCCTCGACCACCTCGCCGGTGCCGGTCCTATGCGCCGTATGCTTACCGCCCTTCCCTTCCCGCCGCTTACTCACCGAGTCATCCGCCGCGGCTCTATCGCGTTCTCGTGGGGGGTCCCCAACCTTGTTGAGGTCGTGGGCCCGAGGCCTCCTGATGCCCTGAGTCGACGGGCTGGTCGTAGGAATGGGGGTAACCGCGCCCGGACTCCCGCGCCCAATGGTGCGTCTGGGTCCGGTGCGCCCGCGTAGCGAGCGATTCCTGTAATTTGCCCAAGGCGCCCTTAGGGCCCAGTAATGCCATTCCGTTCCCTATCCCTTCTTCTTGACTCGCGCGCGAACGCTCGCTAAGCCGTGTGAAGGTAAGCGCCGCACCTGTCGCGGCCCGGCGGGCCCGCTCTGCTTCCACGTCGGAAGCAAAAACCCACACGCTGGCGCGGCGCCCCGTCTTAACGCGACGCGTTGCGCCTCGACCTCTCCGTCTCTCTCTTTCCTCCCCTCACCTCTCCCTATCTCCCCCCTTCCCTGGCCATGTCTGCGTTCTCCCGCCCTATCAACCTCAGGAAACGGCTGTCCGCCGTAGAAGCGCTCGTCGCCTCCCTCCCCACAGTCGACTCCGCCCACTACGGCGAGTTCGCCGCGAACTGGGAGTCGGCCACGGTGAGTGCCCACGGCCTCTCGCTCCCGACGCTCTGCTGACCCTCCCTTGTGTCCAGTCCGCCTATGCTGAGGTGCTGGGGGAGGACCCCCCGCCGTCCGAGGTGCTGGACAGGATCGGGGCCGTGTCCGCCGTTGTCGACGCCTGGCCGTCCTCCGGCCCCTCCCCCACGCCGTCCTCACCCGCCATCCCCTACTCCACTCCCGTCGCCGCTCCCCTCTCCCGTCAGGCTGGCAAGCGGGCCCGCGCCGACAGTGCCCTCCCCGCGCCTTCTGTCCGCCCCCCGGTCTCCTCCACGCCTCACCGCGCCGCCGCCCGCGCTTCCCCGCCGCCCACCAAGCGCAACCGCGAGTCCGCCCCCTCCGAGGCTGACGCCGAGGCCGAGGTCGACGAGCTAGATGAGGCGGGGGACCCGCAGGAGCCCGTCGCGCAGCGCACCCGCGGCGCCACCAAACTCCCCGCCCCCCGATCAGTCCCCGCCGCCGCCAAGTCGAAGGGCAAGGGCAAAGCCGTCCGCAGTTCCAAGCGCCCTGCCAACGTCCCCTCCGGCTCCCTCGTGCCTCCGCCCGCCGCCACTGTCCCCTCTTCCGAGGCCGGCTCCCCCGCGCCCGCCGCCGACCCTTCCACCTCCGTCAAGGGCGCCAAGATCCCCGTCGCTGACACCTTCCCGGGCCGCCGCCTTCAGGTACGTCGCCCTTTTCTTGTCCGTCGTGTTGCGCCGCTCACACTCCGACCCTCAGGCTTCCGCCCCCTGCTACCGCTGCGCCACGATGGACTCCCACCCCACGTGCTTCTTCACGGACGTCAGCGGCCGCCAGTGCCATCGCTGCTTCGTGGGCCACCACAAGTGCGACGACGGTGTCCGCGGGACGCACTTCTACGTGGTGGGCAGCGACGGAGTCTCGCAGGATGTCGACCCTGCCGGCATCCATGTCCGTCCCCGGTCCTCCGCCTTCGACTGGGCCGACCACCCCGACCCTGCCGGCGCCGTCCCCATCCTCCGCTACGACTCCCCGCCGCAGCTTTTCCGGACCTACAACGCGCTCACGGAGGAGCTCAACACCATCAGCGTCAACTACGCGACGCTCGACGCCCGGGCCCGCGGCATCGTCGCTGAGCGGAACTGGGTCTGGCGGACCCTGCAGCAGCTCGGCGACCCCGCGTTCCCTGCGCCTGCCGGGGGCCTCATCTCGCCGCAGGTTGGCCCCTTCGATCCGCCGCGCCGCCTCCCATTCCCTGCTCCCTCCGCGTCGCGTGCCGCTTCTCCCGCGCCGGCCAGGCCTGCCTCGCGCCTCCCCCTCGCGCCGCCCTCGTCGGCTCTCATCGCCTCTTCCCTCCCGCTGCTTAGCGCCGCCGTCGTGGCTCCCCTCGGTCGCGCTTCTCGCCTTCCTTCCCCCGTGCCTCCGGTTGCTCCCGCTGCGCCCTTCTCGCCGCTCGCCTCTGCCGCTCCTCCCGCGTCGGACCCTGCCCCGGCCCTACCATGCCTACCGCCGCCGCTCCCTCCTTCGAGGATGTCGGCACGCCGCCCTCCGCCGCGGCTGATGGTCCCGCTGACCCCGCGCCCGCCGCTTAGCCGCTTGCGAGCCTTCTTTAAAAGGAGTCGCCCCTGCTTCAACAGCAGAGGGCCTTGGTGCTTCGATGCGGGGGGCGTTCCTCGTGTCCTAGGTGGGGGTTTCGGCGTCTCGCTGTCGTGTTGTCCGCTCGTTATCGGTCTGTTCATAGTTGTTCGCTATCCGTCGCTACCTCTTTGCTGTGTACATAGAATTCGCTATCCTGCTATGTTGTGAATAGAGTCCATTGCTTGTGTCACAGTGTGAGCGTGTCCTATCGCGTTTCCGGCGCGACCCCAGCCTTGTTCCAGACCCTTGAAGCCTTAGTCGGTGCCTGCCCAGTCCGAGCTTCGCTAGCGCTCGCGACCTCGACTTATCGTCCTGACTCGTCTCCATCCGTACTTCCAGCTGTTCAGTCCTAAATACCACCGTCTAATCCTCCCCCCAACTGAAATATCGACTGTCCTCAGTCGCCGTAGTGCTGGGCGGTACTTTTTAGACGGTGATCTCGTCGTCCTTGTCATCGTCTTCCCTGGTGGGGTCGTCTGCTTCCTCTTCATGAATGGCATCGTGATCCTGCCTATCTTCATGAAGTAGCTCGTCCACCCTGGACTGTGGGACGTCCAGAAATTCGGGCAACTCTGGCAGCGCAATGTTCGTTCGCGCGAAGTAAGGCAGGACGCGAAACTCCGCGACCGGTCGGTCGAAGAGCGCACCGTGGAGGTCCGCAAGCACGTAAGGTCCTCCTTTCCGTCGGCCAATTACCACGAACGGTCCATCGTAGCGCGGAAGCATTTTTCGATCTAATGACTTCTCGTACCGCGTGAACCGTAGGAGGACCAAGTCGCCTCTCTTGAAATTGTAGTCGCGAATCGTCGCTTCGTGGTCACGTTCAAATTTTACCGCCGCGATACGTCGCGCTTCAAAGACTTTGTCGTGGATGGTCCTTAACTGGGCTTTTCTCTTTTGTAGGGCCATTGCCCTGCGCGCTATGAGGTCTGTGGAAGACAGTAGAGACTCGGGCGGAGGCATCAAGTATGAAGCCTCGATGATATCCAGCGGCATTAGCGGCTGCGTTCCTGTTACCGCGAAGTATGGCGAGCAGCCCATCCTCCGCCTGATCGTTATCCTGTCCGACCAGAATACCGAGTACGCGACCGTTGACCATTTTGCAGCATTTCCATCGGCTGCCTTGTAGAGCGCTTGACGTACGTCGAAGTGAGACCGCTCGACTATTCCGTTGGCTCGCGAATTATATCCCGATATTCGAATGTGCCGGACTCCATACTTATGCGACAGGGATTCCAAGGCCGACACGAACGGTGCGCCGTTGTCCGTGACCACTTCTCGCAGGGCGCCCCACCGGCACAAGACGTCTTCGAAAATCCATTTCGCGATGGCGTCCGCCGTCTCCGCCCTTAGCATTCTCCACTCTGGATAGTGGGTTACGGAGCAGCGTCCTTGCACGATGTATTTGAATCCGCCGCTTGCTGGCATATGCATGGTGTCTGCATACATCTTTGCGAAAAGGTTCGCCGGCGTTGCCACCGTTGGCGGTATCAGGCTGTGGCGAACTAGTCGGGTTTCGCAAATATGGCACGTTCTCACCCACCAGGCCACGTCTGCGTCCACGTATGGCCACCAGAAACGCTCCAACAGCATCATCCGCGTCGCGTAGACGCCTTTGTGTCCGACATCGTCATGAGCTGCTTTGAGGACCGCGATACGTCGGTCTCCTCCCAGCACGAGTTGGTGCCTGCCTTGGTGGTGCCTTTTGAAAAGGCGGTCCCCATCCTTGAAGAACTGGAGCGCGTATCGAGCGAAACGAGCGAACTGTTCGTCGGTCAAGTCCGCCGGCCGCGCCAGGGTCCCTAACCAGTCCCTGACTAGTTCCAGCCGCTTGTCAGCTTCATGAGCCTTGTCTGATCTGGGAACATCGCGATACGTCGCGTCCTGTACTGGTGCGGGTTGCATTTGGACCGTAGTTGCCCAGACGTCGGCCGGTTCATCGTGGGAGCGCCGGGCCTCCTCGCGACGTATCGCGTCCTGGCTTGAACCAGCCCCATGTTCGTCTGGTATGCTTCCTGGCCCCGTCCATCCATCTTGCCGTCGCGAGGCTCTCTCTTGCGCTGTCTTCGGGACTACCATGTTTACGATATGTGCGAAACCATACACCGCATCAACCCAGTCGTCGAAGTCGTCTTCCTGTTCCAGAGCGTCTCCTGGTTGCCTACGCCTCCTGGATAGGCCGTCGGGCCCGTGGAAGAGTCCCGGCACATGCACTAGCTCAAAATGGAACATCAGGATGCCTATAATCCACCTGTTCATACTGGCCGATGGCTCGAGGTCAGGATTTTCCAGCATGCCTTTGATATACCTGGCGTCGACCTCAATGGTCAGGTTCCTCACCCCTATCAGGTAGACTTTAAGGGCCCGCAGGGCTCGAAAAAGACCATAGAGCTCCAGCTTGGGCTGCGAGAACCGCGCTTCGCGATCGTTTAGCGCGATGCTACCAAATCGAGAATATCGGCGTCTCTTCCTGTCTTGGGGAACGTTGGGGTCCGCCTGACTCAATAGGAAACCCACCGCGATGTACGAGGTGTCTACCGCTAGGATCACGGGGGCCTCCGACGTGTAATCAATCGGTAGGAGCGCTGGTGATGCGAGGACTGCCTCCTTGAGGTCCTCCATAGCTCGCGACTGTTCGGGTCCCCATTCGAACGGGACGTCCTTCCTCGTCAGGTGTGTCAAGGCATGGGCTCGGTGCGCAAAGTTACGGATAAAGATGCGCAGGACTCCGACTGTCCCCAAGAAAGCCCGTACGTCTGAGAGGTCCGTGCACGGCCCCCAATTGCGAATCTTCGCGACCTTTTCTTCGTCTGCCATCCTTCCTTGCGGTGTGCAGCGATGCCCTACCACGTAGAATTCTGGTACGCACAGCTGTGATTTCCATCCTGAGAACGTGCCATGACAGTAGCGCATTCGTTGGACTACCCTGTTAACGTTGTTAAAGTGTTCCCATACGAACCGCCTTATGCCGTTGTTGCCGGGGATCGTTTCGTATCCTCCGCCTTCCGTCCTGTAGTCCGAGTCCGGCCCCTTCAGGGGGACGTCGTCTATAAAAGGCACCGTAATATGCGGGATTTCCGGTTGGAGAATAAAGGTCACGTCGTCGTGGAAGATCGGGACGGAATTCGTCCACCCCATAGGCAGGGTCACCAGCCGTTTTGCGCCGTACGGCGTCTGGAAAGTCGTGAGGTCCCTTGAGGCTTCATCTAGTCTCCTTTCGTCATAGCCCACGTAGAGGTCCAGAATTCCCCCGCACGGCCGCCCCGCAAACTGCTCCGCCAAATGATCTGGGAAGGGGGGTACTCCTGAGTGCGCGATGGTCACCGCATTCAGGGGTTCCAGACTATGGACTATACGGAGGCTGGTCCCGTCCTTCTTAACCACACAGAACCACCTAGAGCGGTACGACGAGTTTGAGTCCTCGTAGACTCCCGCGGCGATCTTGGTCTTGATGAGCGCCATGACCTTGTCGTATATCCCTGGCGGAATCGGAATATTTCGCTGAACCCACGGCCGATGCGGAACTACTGGTATTGTGACGGGGGGGAAGAAGTCTTCTCGGAAGCGCCCCCGCTCCGAGTCGTCCCAGGCAAATGCCTCGTTTTGTGCGCACATAAACGCATGCATGAGCTTCCTTTCTTCCGGCCATAGGAAATCTCCGTCGTGGACTCGGTCAAATTGTTCGCGACGTTCCGCGGTGTACCTTCCCGTGGGTACGAAGTCCGGTGGCTTCTCTGGGAGCGGCGGCATATCCGCCAGGGGGTCCCCTCTGATCTCTCTGAGGATCCGGAAGTGCTCCGGCAGGTCCGTACGAATGGGCTTTACCTTGAGGTGTGCTGGCTTGTAACGCTTCTTCGTGGCCGCAAAGACTTCGCGCTGCATCGCGGTCGGCTGTAGCTCACCTCTGTCCGTTTCCTCCTCTCTTTCTCTCCCACTCTCGCCGTCTCCCCAGTCTGCCGCCGTCCAAATAAACGTCCCTGCTCTTGCTCGTTCCTCCTCTTCCTCTCCTTCTTCCGCTCGCTTCGCGAACACTCCCGCGTATTCCTCCGGTAGGTCGCACACTGACAAATAAGCTGACTGCACATCTTCGATTGTAGGCGAGGATTCGAGGTACACCAGGGATTCCATTCTAAGAGTATCAGGCTTATCGGGCTCGAACCCCACGACCAGCCCTACCTCCTCCTGGTCCTCCAACAAATCCTCTAGTCGCGGAAACCCTCCACCCCCTGCTTCTGGGTTCGCGAGATGCGCTTGCGGCCGCGTGGAATAGTGGGGATTGACGCCATGACTCCCGTGTTTGGGTCCGTGATCGTGATTGTCTGCCTCTCGTCTGCAAAGTTTTGCACGGTACTTCCCGTGAGAACGTCAAAGGGCCTCCCCAGGAGCATGTCGTACGCCGGGTTGCGGATGATATGCACCTGTACGTATAGCGTTATACCCCCAATCTTCATCGGGACGTTTCTAGCCAGGCCTAGCGACCTATCGCGACTTTTGTTGGCCGATATCATATCCAGGCGAACGTTCGGATCGTAATGCAGCCCGAGGTAATGGCATACGTCCTCGGACATGGAAATAATCTGCGACCCGGGATCCACGACTGCCTCGATGTGCGCTTGGTTGTCGACTAGTGGCAAGATCGAACGGAGGGCCAGCGATTCCTTGGCGACTTCCAACGGCTCAGGGTCTGGTTCCCCTTCTCCTGCTTCTCCTAGATCTCCCATCAGAACCTCCACAATGACTTCTCCTACACGCGTCCCCTCGGGCAACTCCGTTGGCTGGTGTCCCAGGGCTTGCAGAAAGGTTTCGGGCATATGGTCCGCGAATCCCCTCACCACCTTCTCGTCCTCTCCTTCCCCTTCGTCCTGGTCAAAGTCGAACGGAAAGAGCTCTGGTTCGCTTTCCACCATCGCCTGGACTACTGGTACTCTTGCCTCGTTTGGGACCCGCTTAGGGGTCACCACGTTGCGAACTTGAGCGCGTACTTCCGGGGCAATGGACATGAGCTCCCTCTGTGTCAAGGTGACCTCCGCATTCATGGCCCTCTCATAAACCTTACTTGCTATTACGGGGTCGCGGACCGGGGCGACCTTATTGTATGCTGGGTCCGCCTTGCGCTGCCCCGCGCTTCGTTGGTAACTTGCCGGCCCTATGTACGTCGCGTCGGGCACCTTCGCGAAAGGGTGGATCGGAGGTGTTAACGGCTCCTCACCCGCTGTGGTGTCTTCGTCGGCCTGCCTTTGTTTGTCTGCGCTATCCCCAGTCTCCCCTGGTCGGTCGACGGCCTCCGGCTCGAAGGAAACCTGCTTCTTGGCTTGCGTAAACGGCTTCCTCTTCGGAATGACCACCTCTGGAACTCGTCGCGATCTTTCGCGCTCGCCAGGCAGCAGCCCTATTGCCTGGGGAAACTCGCCCGCGTCCAGTGCGGCCTGCCGGCGTTCCTTCTGAGCTTGCCTTTCCGCTCGGGCCGTCAGGAGCACTGCCATCTCCTGCTGGAGCTCCGTCATTCTGTCTTCGTCGGTCAATTGCGGCGTCAGTTGGATTAGGCCGGCGACCGTCTGCACTTTGGCCGGCACTGGCTCGTAGTCCATCGTCGTCAGCATCATGGCTTCTGACTGTCCGTGTTGATTCCCGGCGTAGTACGCATCCACACGCTGCTTCAGCGGGCCTTCTCCTAGCGGGATAAGTCCTCCACCCTTCAGAACGACCCGGTTGTTGTGGTCCCTAGATACGCGACCCGTCGCGATGTAGTCCTGGACCACCATACATTCCCTGACGAAGTGCCCCGTTTGGCCGCAGAAAAGGCATCCTGACGGCCCTCCCTGTCCGCCTTGATTTCCTTGCGTGGCGCGCGGCTGTTGAGTTCCCGAGGTACCCCCATAACCCCTCTGACCTCCGCCGTTCCCCTGGTTGACGAGCATCCGCGCGAACTGTTCGGCAACCGCGGCTTTGATTGCTTCTTGAAACTGTTCTATTTTGATTACAGGCTCCGTCGTTGCAACCGCCACTGCCGGTCCTGCGCTGACCGCTGGTACGATTGAGGGAGTGCCCCTCAGCTCGTACTCTCCTGCCTCTAGCACGTCGGCCATGGGGTACGGTGTTTCTTTATCGTGGTCCGGCAATTTGATCTGCAGTCTCGTCGCCACCCTGTTCATGAGGCTGTCCTGGAAAGCGCGAAGGAACGCGATATCGCGCTCACGGGTCGAGATCCTGCTTTTCTTAACCAGGAAGTCGGTGATCGCGAAGAACTGCCGATAGAATTCGCTGAGCTCGCCGCCGGACGCAATGCCCAGACGGTACCGACTGCCTACGAGCGCGTCCATGTCCGCGATGGTATACTTGCGGTCCTCATCGGCTCCCGGGTACAGTTTAACAATGGCGTCCTGAAAGTCTTGGTAGGTCTTGGTGGGATCCTTAAACTCCGGCCTCGCTTCCCACTCCTCAGCCGTCGCGACGTCTAGGTAACGCACTGCATGGCCCTTCTTCGCCGTATCATCCGCTAGTTGAGCCCGGGCAAAGAGATGGTTCAGCTCGTCGAAGTAACGCGGTAACTCGCGGGCCTTCTGATTGAAAGACGGTGCGTTGCGGTCCCCGCGGGTAGGCATTGCGACTGGCGCGACGTTGGGCTGAGGCGGTATTGCCTGTTGTCCGCCGCCTCCCCCTCCTCCACCGCCTCCGCCTCCGCCGCCGCCTCCTCCACCCGTTCCTGTTCCTTGTTGCTGTGTACTCATTCCTGACTGTGTTGGCAACTTTGGGTTGCTGGGGTTCGAACGGCTTGATGGAGCTTCTTGGGGATTGTTGCTAGCTTCCGCGACGTTTCGCGAAGTCCTATCTTGTAAGGAAACGGCCCGTCCCCATCCCGGACTGACCCGTTCGTTCCTCGAGCATTCCCCTTCCGGATCATGCCGTGTGTGATGGTCGCTATCGCCACCATCAGAATTCAGAAGCAAACCTTCTAGTCCCTCGATCGTGACGCGATCCCCTCCTGTGATCAGGGACCTAGGGTCCTCTCCGGCGCGTCGGATCTCCCTACTGAGGGTCGGTCCATGCGGATCCTCTTCTTCTGATGGCAGACTTGATAGCGATGAGACTTCCCCCTGTTCGTCTTGTGGTTCCTCGATTTCTGCCTCTATGGCCGCCTGTCGCGACGTATTGCGAGCGTCCGCCCTCGTGGTCCTCTGCGGCTGTGTTCGCGTTGGGAGGTGGGCTATCTTGGGTTTCGGCGCCATGTTGATCAGCGACCGGGTGCCGTCTACGAGGCTGATTTTAAAGCTCGAACACGATCGTCATCACCATACCCCTCGCGGTGGGCTCCAAAATGATACGCTATCACCCGGGACGGACCCTAGCGGGGCGTGCGGCGAGTGCCTCACAGGGACAACAACCACCAACACTGCCTCCTATACGTTGCGATCCAGTCCGGGTGACTAGTCTTGCTGAGGGGGGAAGGTGTTCGTGTCGCTGTTGCGCTTCGTGCCCTCCCCGCGGTCGTGCGGGGCCACCTCCTACCGCCTAAACACCAAACTAAACACTCACCTGCCTGGGGATGCCCTCTACGGGATCCTCCTCCGAGTGCTTCGCACCCGTGTGCGAAGCGTCCGCCTATGGGCCGTCGCACCCCCTCTTGCCTGTCCGCCTGCCTACCTGTTCCCACATCGGTGGGGTCCTTCCTTCCTAAGTCTGGTAGCGCCTCAGGCTACAGTTTCTGTGAGGTAAAGGGTGTGGGTGGCTTGCGCCGCCCACAGGTTGATTGGGTTGCTACGTCTCGCGCAGCTCCCTAAGTAGTGGCTCTACCTACGTCGCTAAGCCCTCCCGATCTAGCCCGTTCCGGTGATCCGTTCCGTCGCCAGTCCCGGTTGCTCCTGGGTCGCCGGACCACGTTCCCATCACCCCCGCTCCCGCGACCCTGCGCCTCGCATGCTGCTTCCCCGTCTCGCGACGTCTCGCTACACGCTTGCCCGCGGCCTGAACCTATCAGCGCTATTCTTCTCCTTGAAAGAACTGATTCCCAATGTGGAATCAGAACAGGATATGCTTCAAGAGATGTGTAGGGTGCCTAGGTCGAAAATGTACGAACCTTCAGGAAGTTGTAGACACCCTTCAAGAAAATGTATGGACCCTTCAAAGGTTTGTAGTCGCCCTTCATGATGCACAGGCAGGGCAGTTCGCGATCTTTAATTCGTCTGGACCGCAAATGAAAAGTAATCTTTCTTTATTTCGGTGAGCTCAAATTTATTTTATATTGCACCTGCCCAGAAGCCAATAGAGCTGTCAATATTCAAATGTTGATATATGTCGCACTCAATAGCACTCAGCCTCTGAGCTGACCCAGCAACATTGAGTCTTTTAATATGTATTGTGCTCAGAAAGAATTTAATAATGCTCCGGAAAAACGCGGGTGAGCCTCGGGTGAACCCGTAAAGTGTACTTTACTTCGGACTCCGACGCGCTATTCTTCTCCTTGAAAGAACTGATTCCCAATGTGGAATCAGAACAGGATATGCTTCAAGAGATGTGTAGGGTGCCTAGGTCGAAAATGTACGAACCTTCAGGAAGTTGTAGACACCCTTCAAGAAAATGTATGGACCCTTCAAAGGTTTGTAGTCGCCCTTCATGATGCACAGGCAGGGCAGTTCGCGATCTTTAATTCGTCTGGACCGCAAATGAAAAGTAATCTTTCTTTATTTCGGTGAGCTCAAATTTATTTTATATTGCACCTGCCCAGAAGCCAATAGAGCTGTCAATATTCAAATGTTGATATATGTCGCACTCAATAGCACTCAGCCTCTGAGCTGACCCAGCAACATTGAGTCTTTTAATATGTATTGTGCTCAGAAAGAATTTAATAATGCTCCGGAAAAACGCGGGTGAGCCTCGGGTGAACCCGTAAAGTGTACTTTACTTCGGACTCCGACGCGCTATTCTTCTCCTTGAAAGAACTGATTCCCAATGTGGAATCAGAACAGGATATGCTTCAAGAGATGTGTAGGGTGCCTAGGTCGAAAATGTACGAACCTTCAGGAAGTTGTAGACACCCTTCAAGAAAATGTATGGACCCTTCAAAGGTTTGTAGTCGCCCTTCATGATGCACAGGCAGGGCAGTTCGCGATCTTTAATTCGTCTGGACCGCAAATGAAAAGTAATCTTTCTTTATTTCGGTGAGCTCAAATTTATTTTATATTGCACCTGCCCAGAAGCCAATAGAGCTGTCAATATTCAAATGTTGATATATGTCGCACTCAATAGCACTCAGCCTCTGAGCTGACCCAGCAACATTGAGTCTTTTAATATGTATTGTGCTCAGAAAGAATTTAATAATGCTCCGGAAAAACGCGGGTGAGCCTCGGGTGAACCCGTAAAGTGTACTTTACTTCGGACTCCGACGCGCTATTCTTCTCCTTGAAAGAACTGATTCCCAATGTGGAATCAGAACAGGATATGCTTCAAGAGATGTGTAGGGTGCCTAGGTCGAAAATGTACGAACCTTCAGGAAGTTGTAGACACCCTTCAAGAAAATGTATGGACCCTTCAAAGGTTTGTAGTCGCCCTTCATGATGCACAGGCAGGGCAGTTCGCGATCTTTAATTCGTCTGGACCGCAAATGAAAAGTAATCTTTCTTTATTTCGGTGAGCTCAAATTTATTTTATATTGCACCTGCCCAGAAGCCAATAGAGCTGTCAATATTCAAATGTTGATATATGTCGCACTCAATAGCACTCAGCCTCTGAGCTGACCCAGCAACATTGAGTCTTTTAATATGTATTGTGCTCAGAAAGAATTTAATAATGCTCCGGAAAAACGCGGGTGAGCCTCGGGTGAACCCGTAAAGTGTACTTTACTTCGGACTCCGACGCGCTATTCTTCTCCTTGAAAGAACTGATTCCCAATGTGGAATCAGAACAGGATATGCTTCAAGAGATGTGTAGGGTGCCTAGGTCGAAAATGTACGAACCTTCAGGAAGTTGTAGACACCCTTCAAGAAAATGTATGGACCCTTCAAAGGTTTGTAGTCGCCCTTCATGATGCACAGGCAGGGCAGTTCGCGATCTTTAATTCGTCTGGACCGCAAATGAAAAGTAATCTTTCTTTATTTCGGTGAGCTCAAATTTATTTTATATTGCACCTGCCCAGAAGCCAATAGAGCTGTCAATATTCAAATGTTGATATATGTCGCACTCAATAGCACTCAGCCTCTGAGCTGACCCAGCAACATTGAGTCTTTTAATATGTATTGTGCTCAGAAAGAATTTAATAATGCTCCGGAAAAACGCGGGTGAGCCTCGGGTGAACCCGTAAAGTGTACTTTACTTCGGACTCCGACGCGCTATTCTTCTCCTTGAAAGAACTGATTCCCAATGTGGAATCAGAACAGGATATGCTTCAAGAGATGTGTAGGGTGCCTAGGTCGAAAATGTACGAACCTTCAGGAAGTTGTAGACACCCTTCAAGAAAATGTATGGACCCTTCAAAGGTTTGTAGTCGCCCTTCATGATGCACAGGCAGGGCAGTTCGCGATCTTTAATTCGTCTGGACCGCAAATGAAAAGTAATCTTTCTTTATTTCGGTGAGCTCAAATTTATTTTATATTGCACCTGCCCAGAAGCCAATAGAGCTGTCAATATTCAAATGTTGATATATGTCGCACTCAATAGCACTCAGCCTCTGAGCTGACCCAGCAACATTGAGTCTTTTAATATGTATTGTGCTCAGAAAGAATTTAATAATGCTCCGGAAAAACGCGGGTGAGCCTCGGGTGAACCCGTAAAGTGTACTTTACTTCGGACTCCGACGCGCTATTCTTCTCCTTGAAAGAACTGATTCCCAATGTGGAATCAGAACAGGATATGCTTCAAGAGATGTGTAGGGTGCCTAGGTCGAAAATGTACGAACCTTCAGGAAGTTGTAGACACCCTTCAAGAAAATGTATGGACCCTTCAAAGGTTTGTAGTCGCCCTTCATGATGCACAGGCAGGGCAGTTCGCGATCTTTAATTCGTCTGGACCGCAAATGAAAAGTAATCTTTCTTTATTTCGGTGAGCTCAAATTTATTTTATATTGCACCTGCCCAGAAGCCAATAGAGCTGTCAATATTCAAATGTTGATATATGTCGCACTCAATAGCACTCAGCCTCTGAGCTGACCCAGCAACATTGAGTCTTTTAATATGTATTGTGCTCAGAAAGAATTTAATAATGCTCCGGAAAAACGCGGGTGAGCCTCGGGTGAACCCGTAAAGTGTACTTTACTTCGGACTCCGACGCGCTATTCTTCTCCTTGAAAGAACTGATTCCCAATGTGGAATCAGAACAGGATATGCTTCAAGAGATGTGTAGGGTGCCTAGGTCGAAAATGTACGAACCTTCAGGAAGTTGTAGACACCCTTCAAGAAAATGTATGGACCCTTCAAAGGTTTGTAGTCGCCCTTCATGATGCACAGGCAGGGCAGTTCGCGATCTTTAATTCGTCTGGACCGCAAATGAAAAGTAATCTTTCTTTATTTCGGTGAGCTCAAATTTATTTTATATTGCACCTGCCCAGAAGCCAATAGAGCTGTCAATATTCAAATGTTGATATATGTCGCACTCAATAGCACTCAGCCTCTGAGCTGACCCAGCAACATTGAGTCTTTTAATATGTATTGTGCTCAGAAAGAATTTAATAATGCTCCGGAAAAACGCGGGTGAGCCTCGGGTGAACCCGTAAAGTGTACTTTACTTCGGACTCCGACGCGCTATTCTTCTCCTTGAAAGAACTGATTCCCAATGTGGAATCAGAACAGGATATGCTTCAAGAGATGTGTAGGGTGCCTAGGTCGAAAATGTACGAACCTTCAGGAAGTTGTAGACACCCTTCAAGAAAATGTATGGACCCTTCAAAGGTTTGTAGTCGCCCTTCATGATGCACAGGCAGGGCAGTTCGCGATCTTTAATTCGTCTGGACCGCAAATGAAAAGTAATCTTTCTTTATTTCGGTGAGCTCAAATTTATTTTATATTGCACCTGCCCAGAAGCCAATAGAGCTGTCAATATTCAAATGTTGATATATGTCGCACTCAATAGCACTCAGCCTCTGAGCTGACCCAGCAACATTGAGTCTTTTAATATGTATTGTGCTCAGAAAGAATTTAATAATGCTCCGGAAAAACGCGGGTGAGCCTCGGGTGAACCCGTAAAGTGTACTTTACTTCGGACTCCGACGCGCTATTCTTCTCCTTGAAAGAACTGATTCCCAATGTGGAATCAGAACAGGATATGCTTCAAGAGATGTGTAGGGTGCCTAGGTCGAAAATGTACGAACCTTCAGGAAGTTGTAGACACCCTTCAAGAAAATGTATGGACCCTTCAAAGGTTTGTAGTCGCCCTTCATGATGCACAGGCAGGGCAGCATCTGGAAACCCACTCCCCCATAATTTATACTTATTTAGCCTGATTTACTCAAAATAATGCTAATATGTGCAAAATCCTCATTATCATTATTATTACCCATCCCCCCCCTTCAAAAAGATGTAATTTAGGATATTTTATAGAAATTTACACAGTAGCCTAGCCTGTATCATCATTGTGCATATTACAGATTAGTTCAAATATTACCATAATATTACTCTCATGTGAGCCAGACATTGGACTAATATTGTCCGCAAGGGGCACAGGTTAAACAATGAGGGGAGGATTATATTCTCTAATATTTGAGTAAAAAGTCAAGCATGTAGGAGGCTAATAACTGAAAAAAGCGCAGGCATTACTGATCCTGAACACCCTTGCGACGAATTCCGACCTTTGTGAAATCCACCGATGATGCCTCAGGCCGTCCAATGGATGCTGGATCGGCAACATCCTCCTCCACTGGGATGGCCCTATAAAAGCACATCAGAGATACCCAGAATGAAAGAAGGTAGCACTCACATGGCCCTCTTGTAGAGATCATGCGTAATCTCATGGTAGCCCTCTGGATTCACCCTCTTCAGCCGCTTCAACTCACTGAGCAGGGTGTTGTACATCGTTCCGAAGGTCGTAGTGGAGAATGACACCTTGATAAATGTCCCAGTTTGATATTGCTTCAGCCATGCGCCAACCTAAGGGGCAGGCAGCGTTAGCATATGGTGGATCATGTCAAGCCCGAGCATGCTTACTATAGTGGCCGCATAAGCGACCATCGCTGCAGGGAGCTCCAGTTCGCCGGCCTCATCGCCATCGTCGTAGCTTGATGTGAAGAGGTTCTCTGGGAAAGCTTCATAGCGTTTCTTGCTGAAGAAAAGGATCCGGAGGACAGCGACGATCGACTCGTGACAGAATGGTTCGTTGACACTATATGCAGACAGCTGACGAGGCGGTCAGCAGATGCACCATGACAGTAATCGCACTTACCAATGGATCTCCAGAGAATGTGAATGTCACCATATTCTCTTTGAAGACCTTGGCCACAGCATCTGCGATCTTTGCGGCCGTCTTCAACTTGTCGAGTTTGTAGAGTTGAGCGAAATCCACATCTTGGGCCTTTTTGTACGAGTCGCTTCGGAATGTGCTGCATCTTCCTCGGGGCTATGAGAGTGGCATGGGGTCAGCAGGGAAACAAAGGAGACGATGGAACACAAACGATATGTCCCAAGGCCTTTGCATAAGACTTGTCGGCTCGCAGGCGCTGCTCGATGTCGTCGTGCCCGCATTCGATGGCGGCGTTGATGAGCGCGTCACGGAGGACGTCGACCAGAAGGGGACCGGTAGGCATGGCGTGCATCCAGCACAGCGAGCGCGGGATCTGTCGCGTATTAGCCTCTGTGATGACCTCGCGCACCTGAGGAGTCTGGTCCTTCAGGGACGAGACCATTTTGCCGGTGTATGTAAGGTTCGTGTGCGCAGGCCATTGGTTCGTGCCCGACGTCGCAACCTTCCGACACAGCAGTCAGTACAGTCAGGGAGGTCGGGGATGGTATACGCACGTCGTCGTCGCCGTCGTAGTCATCGCCCTCTCCCTCACCATCCTTGCTACCCTCGTTGAGACGCCTCTGATAGGTGAGTCTCGAGATTCGGGCGTAGGACGGGCGAGAGACGAGCCCAGGGAGGAACCAAAGGTGTGTTGTCCTGTCGGTACGGGGCTTCCCCGTGTTGACAGACCTCCTCCGTAGCACGGAAGGAGTGGAGGGCGAGGAGATGTGATCACGCCCGTAGGCGCAAGGCCCGAGCGGGAGCTCAGTCGTTAGGAGGCTTCCTCCTGGTGACTGGCTCGAGAGAGAGAAGGGCGAGGCGCCGACGGCCCAAGTGCGTCGCGCGTGTGTGGTTCTGTGGGCGCGCTGTTGGCGCTCGAGAAGCCTCACGCGCTCGTGACTCGTCGCGTCGTCGCGTCGTCGATTCTCGTAGTCGACTAGCAACTACTTTGCCTGAGGGAGACTTGAAGAGAATTGAGGAAGGCGAAGAGACGAGAAAAAGAGAAAGAAAAAGAAACACGTTGTATTGATGATGCACGATGCTGTCAGTACACGACTTATATACTTACAGACATCTTCAAACTCCGACTAATCTAATCTATTGTACAGTAATCTAATAGCGTCCTGCGTCGAGACTGATGACCTTCTGCCCGCGTTACCTCCGGGCCTCTTTCTCCCGTCACAATGTCGGTGCCCATTCTATTGGGAGAGGACTTCCACCAAGCTTATGAGTTGGCTGTTGAACGAAACTTGGAATCAGGAACTCGAGTATACTTCGAAGGACGGAAATACGAGGTTCTAGCTGAAAGAGTTCAAGAGTCAAATGGGAAGGAAGCTCGGATAGCGAAAAGGGTACTGGGGGCTCCACTGGCACGCTTTATTCTCGCCAAAGCTCATCGTCGGAACAAGGCGAAGCGCAGAGTCTTGAGAAAGGATGCGGAAGGTCCACGAAGCGTGCGGGTATCTAGTGACGTCAAAATTCCCCCACATTCAGTGAAGCGTGTACAAGTCTCCGCTAGCTTCACGGACGAGCGCACTTGGATGGTAGAGAAATCTATGGTAGCTTCGTCCAGAGCTCCCGTCTTCGTAGTTCCCAATACTCTTTTGAACCAATCGTCTCCGTACATCCCGGTAGCGAATACGTCAGCGCACCCTAAGATGCTGCGGAAAGGAGAAGTCGTAGGACATCTGGTCGACCCTGCTAAATTCCTGGATGCCCCCGGGAGTGTCGAGAATTCGGAAGCTTTAGCAAATCACGCAAGCGTCCTCAAGCAGTTAGTACACGCGAACTTAAACTTGCAATCTGAAGTAAGAGATGCGGAAGTCAGGGTTGCTCCCGAAAGGCCGACGGAAGCCGTCGAGCCAGAACCTCAGGAAGAGGAGATTTGGGGGCCCAAAACTGCTGAAGTGCCCGATCCAACCATATGGCCATCTCAAGACATGGAAGAGCTCCTCGATGTAGGGCAACTTCCGGAGGAGCTGAGAGAACGAGCTTGGGAAATGCTGCGACGCAGACAACGAGCATTTGGATTTGATGGAAGATTGGGAAAGCACCAATCGAGGGTACACATTCGTACCGAGGACGGACAAGTGCCTATAGCCGTGCCCATGTACGGGAGCTCTCCGGCCAAACGAATGGTTATTGAAGAGCAACTTAATGTGTGGTTTGAGCAAGGGGTCATTGAACCATCCGTTAGCCCTTGGAGCGCTCCGGTCGTCATCGTCTACCGAAATAACAAGCCAAGATTTTGTGTAGACTACCGGAAGCTCAACGCAGTCACTGTCCCAGACGAATTTCCTATTCCACGCCAGTCTGAGATTCTTTCTTCACTCTCAGGATCTCAAGTCTTGTCATCTCTGGACGCTCTAGCCGGATTCACTCAGTTAGAGATGGCCCCGGAGGATGTAGAGAAAACTGCCTTTCGCACGCACAAAGGGCTCTTCCAGTTCTTGAGGATGCCCTTCGGACTACGTAACGGCCCTTCGATCTTCCAACGCGTCATGCAAGAGATCTTGTCCCCGTACCTCTGGTTGTTTTGTCTGGTCTACATAGACGACATAGTGGTTTATTCGAGGAGCTATGAAGAACACATTGAACATTTGGACAAAGTACTCGGAGCCATTGAGAAATCAGGAATTACATTATCTCCGAAGAAATGTCATCTTTTCTATAGTTCCATCATTCTACTCGGACACAAAGTCTCTCGGTTAGGTTTGTCGACGCACAAACAAAAGGTGGAAGCCATCTTGAAGATGCCGAGGCCTACTAAGGTGGCCGAATTACGCACGTTCCTGGGGATGGCGGTGTATTTTTCAGCGTTCATACCACACTACGCTACACTTGCAACTCCTCTATTCTCGCTGACCCGGAAGGGAGCTGCATGGAATTGGCGTGCCGAACACGAAAGAGCCTTCGAAGAGATCAAGAAAGCTCTATCTCGTGCTCCGGTACTGGCGCATCCGGAGATGGGGAAGCCCTATCGGTTGTATACGGATGCTTCCGGAGACGGTCTAGGAGTTACTTTGCAACAAGTGCAAATAATGGCCTTGAAAGATCTGAAAGGAACGAGGACTTATGAGCGTGTCCGTCGGGCATACGAGTTGGGGAAGCCGGTTCCCAAGCTCACGACCACTTTATCGAGCAAGATTATTGACTGTGATTACGAGAGCTCCTGGGGAAGCTCTTTCGAGGATACGACCGTACAAGTCGAAAGGGTAGTAGGATATTGGAGTCGAACTTTCAAACCAGCGGAAAGGAATTATTCTGCAACGGAGAGGGAGGCTCTAGCCGCTAAAGAAGGGCTCGTAAAATTCCAGCCGTTCATCGAAGGCGAACGTATCTTACTCGTCACTGATCACGCGGCTCTTCAATGGGCAAAGACGTATGAAAACAATAATCGACGACTGGGAGCTTGGGGAACTGTCTTCTCGGCTTACGCTCCGGGCCTGGAGATCATTCATCGTCCGGGTAGGGTACACTCCAATGTGGATCCCATCTCTCGCTTGCTCGAAGGCGTGCCCAGTTATGTAACTCCTAACGACGAAGACTCACCCGCTCTAACGCTCGCCAAGTTGTCCGAGTCTCCTCTGAGGGGCAACTCCGTAGGAGAATTAGAGAAGTCCGTACAATTGGTATTAACGGACTGGAACGACGGCTTGTTTAATCCGCCACATCATTGTTTCCAAGTTACGACCCGTTCCTACAAGACGGCTAGTAAGAACCTAGATTCGGAACGCGCAACGAAGGACTACATCTCGGGGGAGCCATCGTTGGAAGCCGACACAGGAGAGATCAGGGCGTCTGACCTGTCAGAGCATATCGATCTGTACGACAAGCAGCGAGCCTGGGAAGCCGCAAATCCTCCTCCTACTATTCATGTCCACATGGATAAGAGTTATCTGCAATCCTTTCTGCAAGGATATAAAGCGGATGCCGCTTTCAAGCAGAGATGGGAAAGTACTAGTACTTCTCCGGATTCTTGGGATGCGGGACAGCGATATTTCAAGGACGAGAAAGGACTGCTATACTTTAGAGATGCGGATTTCCAACCCCGGCTTTGTGTTCCCAAATCCCTGCGAGCCAGTCTGCTCCTCCAAGCTCATGAATCTCCATTCGAATCGGCTCATGCCGGCGCAGAGAAGCTATGGCAGCTCATGAGCGGAAAATTCTTTTGGCCTTCAATGAAGAAAGACGTACAACGGTTCTGTGACACCTGCGATGTATGCCAGAAAATCAAGCACAGGAACTTTACTAAGTTCGGCCGTTTGATTCCGAATCCAGTTCCGCGACGCCCCTATGAATCTGTATCGCTGGATTTAGTGACTGGCCTACCTTGGTCGCTAGAGTTCAATGCTGTCCTGGTTACAGTCGATCGAATGTCAAAACATGCGCAGTTTATCCCTACTACGACTGGCCTAACAGCCGAAGGATTCGCGAAGCTTTTTGTCAATCATGTCATCTGCAGGTTCGGCGTGCCCGATAACATAGTTTCCGATCGTGATCCTAGGTGGACTTCTGACTTCTGGAAAGGGGTGTCGAAAGCGCTCAAAACTAGAATGTCTCTATCATCCTCGCATCA
Organism: Auriscalpium vulgare; assembly: GCA_019915015.1. Classification (NCBI taxonomy): domain Eukaryota; kingdom Fungi; phylum Basidiomycota; class Agaricomycetes; order Russulales; family Auriscalpiaceae; genus Auriscalpium; species Auriscalpium vulgare. Next base: position 1,264,174 of record JAHBBC010000009.1, read on the forward strand.
TCCTCAGCACGATGGACAGACGGAAATCGTAAATCAGAAGCTGGAGATCATGCTACGCGCCTATGTCGCTACGGACAAGACGAGTTGGGCCGAATGGTTGCCGCTGCTTGAACACGCTTATAATAATCTTCCCCATTCGTCCACGGGGATGAGTCCTCATTTCGTACTCTATGGGTTCCAACCCAAATCCAGCTTAGATTTTGCGCAGTCAGAAGGAGCGGAAGCCGCTCCGCAGGACGCGTTATTGAATGACCGATCCGATGATTTCGTGCGACTCATGCAATACCATAGGGAAAGCGCGAGGATGGCTCTCGCGCGAGCTCAGTTGAAACAGAGCGAATCCTACAACAAGGGTAGACGAGAGTTAGAATTCAAGGTCGGAGATCAAGTCCTGGTGAATCCTCATTCTTTGGAATGGTTGGAAAGTAAAGGGGAAGGGAGCAAGCTAGTACAGCGTGCAGTTGGTCCATTCGAAGTTCAGGAGCGTATTAACCCCAAAGTCTACCGTCTCCGACTTCCCGACAATTACCCTGGCTCCAATGTCCTTAATCTCGAACATTTGCGTCTGTACAGACCATCAGATCCCGAATTCGGGCATCGCACTGTGTTACCAGACACCCGTTCAGACAAGCCAGCTTCTGAAGAATATCATGTCGATAAGATTGTCGGTCATCGTTACGATAAGCGCAGGAAGCAGATGCTCTACCTCATTCGTTGGGAGGGGTATTCGCCGCTATACGACTCATGGGCAACCGCCACGGATTTACGGAACGCACCCCAACGATTATTCTCTTACCGACGGGACGCGGGCTTGGCAGGTCCTGCTAAACGATGAAGCAGGATCGCCTCCATGTATATAATTTCTTCTGATTTTATTTCTTGATGTACTATTCATCGCTAAGAGCACCGCCTTTTTAATTCTATCTTACTTATTCTACGCGACGCGACTGCAGCACGTGACCCCGCCGGGCGCCACCGCCTCGAGGCGCGCTTAGACGGAGAACGGACGACTCGAGTCCCTCTTCTTTGTCTCGAACCATCACCTCGCCTCTACCCCGTCAAACGCAAATGTCGTCGTGGGCACAACCATCGTATGGTTGGGGAGCGGAAGCCGCTCCCACGCCCCCGCCGGCAGGGAAACTGCGAGACATTGCGCGTCGACGGCGCGCCGGAGACCCCAAGGCAGTTTACGATGAATCGGTCAAGCCATACAGCATAGTGACGTCCGGAGGATATCTCGCCGAAGTATACACGTCTTCAGTTCCAGGAGTTCAATGGGTGGGATTCGGAATGGATCCAACGCCGTGCGGACGCTCGCCGGTGCCCTTACCTTCACGAACTGCTTTACACGCGACTCCCCCATTTCGTTATCGATTGGACGGTCCAGACATTCCCATCGAATGGTGGGATTACAAACGACCTTGGCTGGCTTATCGCCCGCTGCCCAACGATAGCACCAACGACGAGTGGGTGTATAACGATGAAGCGGATGGGAACGGCTTCGTACGTGTCGGCAACGACCGGTATCAATGCGCTCCGAAGGCCTTATCGTGGTTAACGGAGTACACAGGCCATATGATGCAGATCGGAGAGGCCATGCAGAGGTACTTGGGTTACGATGCGGCTCCACTACGTATCCCTGCCATGACCCGAGAGCCAGCGGTTAAAGGCGACCTCAAGAAACAACTCTCGATCATTCGTCGTTCTATGCACGAGTGGATGGCTTTCGTGGTATTTCTCGCAACTCATGCGGGTCATGGCTGGGAAGCAATCCCTCTCCCCGTAGCTGGTTGGACCAATACGATCATCATTTGGCTTTCAGGAGAGCGCGTGGGCACCCTCATCGACTTTCATCTCCCTCGAATCACCTGGCCGAATGTTCAAGAACTCTACCTTCATGGCGCGAACCCTCGGTATCTGTGGCACTTCGGGTTGGAGAAACCTGAGTTGGAAATGCTCAACCCTCGCAATCTGGGTGCGCGGGAAATCGGAGCGGTAACACGTGAACGAGACAAACGCTTGCGCAAGTGGGAGAAAAACGCCGAGAACTTGAAGCATAGGACAAACGAACTGCTCCGCAAAGACCGTATTCGAAAAGTCAGTGAAGTCCGTCGCTGGCACGAGCAGATGGATTCGGACGACCCCTCCACGAGGCGGTACATCGCAGCCAAGCACGTGAAGGATGGCGAGTACATGGGATGTGCGGTTCGGTTGAATCATCCTGAACCTGGGGACGGTACCGTGTTCGTCGACATAACCGACTTCCGTGCGACCAAGGAGCTGCCGGGCGAATGGGAGATGCTGCCGCTTCCCGCCTATGACCAGGACGAAGAAGACGATTTCATCGAGTCTATATACGGGAAGAACATCGGTCCCATGAGGCCGCCGGCCGATCCTCCAACCCCTTCAACTGCCGAGCCGCGCGCCTCATCGCCATCCGGGAAAGGGAAGCAGAGAGCACACGTCGACCCATCATCCCCACTCCGCGAAAGCGACGCGGATGTTGAACATCAGCTGCATCAAGAAGAGGCCGACGTTCAAACCGCCATTCGTGTCTCTCTCCAAACTCTCCATCACGGGCCTGGAGAAAGTTCGTCGCAACGTGCCTCATCGGACGTGGTTATGGAGGACAGAACTGGACAGTCCGGTTCTGCGAAGAAGGATAGCTCTTCTTCATCCTCCCGCGGACCAACCACGCCCATCGAGACACGCGGACGTAAAAGACCTCGAGAGGACAGCTCTCTCGAGGGTGGATCGAGCGCTCGATCTCTTCTTGATCGTCTGACGGGTCCCACATCAATGGTTGAGAGTATATCGAGAGAATTTGACACTCCAAAAGTTCCAACGTTGCTGGCTCGCATGTCCCACGGAATTTCTGTTAAGCCCGCATCTTTGTTGTCGCGGTTGGATACAGTGCCCACGACTTCACTGATGGACAGAATATCCGAGACGCGCGGCGATCGGTCGACGGCCATGGACACCGAGCCTGTTTCCCCCGCTCCGGCCAACGTCAGCTTAGAGGAGCAGCCCGTCACTGTTAATACGGAAGTGTACGGGCCATCTTCACCGCTGCATGGGGTCGCTACGTTCTCAGCGGCTATCCTACGTCCTTCGGAGACTCCGTTGTCCATCCCGCCCACCTCTCCCATCCTTACGGGGCATATTCACTTGCTGTCGCGCTCGAAACTGCGAGTAGCGATGTGGAGAGATGCCTGCACTGCACCGTGGCCAGACGTGATTGCCTTCATGCTCAGCAAAGGCATTTCCTTCCGATGGAGCTATCCAAAGAGTCGTTTACCGCAGCCACTCCCAATCCTGCCGGACAGCTGGGCGGCGTACGCGCACGTCAACCTCACCCAAGTTCGTTGGTGGGAGGCACGCGCCAACATCTGGGACGCGTACCTCGCGACTGTGCGCGACCTCATGACACAGCCTAACGCACGCATGTTCCTCCAAGCGGGTGGCATTTCTTGGAGACTCGCCCTTCAATTTGGGCCTCCTAGCCTGTTGGAGGATGCGGGTACGGGGCCTTCGCGGCTAGTAACGGAATATGGCATTGGCGACGCGACTACCACTCCAGTTCCTAGCTGCTTCGACCGCACGACCCCATCGGAGGTAGATCGGCTGTATGGAGGAAAGAGCGGACGAAGCCTTTGGCCGAGACAGAAGGACTTCTTGGACAGTCGCGCATGGAACGGTGAATGGTCATGGTCCAACGAAGTCTGGTTCACCACACGTCTGAACAATCTCTCCGCGGCGAAGCAAGACCTCACCCTCACGCCGACACAGTGGACTAAGGAACTGCGTAATGCCTTGCGCCCAGCTGAACGACGTGCACTGGACGGTGTAGGCTCGGAAGCACATGCAGAAGGCCAGATCAACGCGGACCCCGACATCGCAGCCCTGGGAATCCTCGACTTGGGCGCGCTGCAGGCCTCTTGGGACAATTCGAGCGAAGCTTCCAACGCCGAGACTGGGGGGGCTTTGTGACGGGAGAAAGAGGCCCGGAGGTAACGCGGGCAGAAGGTCATCAGTCTCGACGCAGGACGCTATTAGATTACTGTACAATAGATTAGATTAGTCGGAGTTTGAAGATGTCTGTAAGTATATAAGTCGTGTACTGACAGCATCGTGCATCATCAATACAACGTGTTTCTTTTTCTTTCTCTTTTTCTCGTCTCTTCGCCTTCCTCAATTCTCTTCAAGTCTCCCTCAGGCAAAGTAGTTGCTAGTCGACTACGAGAATCGACGACGCGACGACGCGACGAGTCACGAGCGCGTGAGGCTTCTCGAGCGCCAACAGCGCGCCCACAGAACCACACACGCGCGACGCACTTGGGCCGTCGGCGCCTCGCCCTTCTCTCTCTCGAGCCAGTCACCAGGAGGAAGCCTCCTAACGACTGAGCTCCCGCTCGGGCCTTGCGCCTACGGGCGTGATCACATCTCCTCGCCCTCCACTCCTTCCGTGCTACGGAGGAGGTCTGTCAACACGGGGAAGCCCCGTACCGACAGGACTACACACCTTTGGTTCCTCCCTGGGCTCGTCTCTCGCCCGTCCTACGCCCGAATCTCGAGACTCACCTATCAGAGGCGTCTCAGACATGTTCGATACCACGTACGCCTCGACTTCTAGTTGGAGTTCTCTTCCGTCGACCGTGTGCACGAAAATGGGTAACATCACATATCCATGTAAGGAAGCCTCCTTAGCTGTCAATTGCACGAGCTTCAACTTCAACCCCTGCCTCAGGGCCGGCGGATTAACTAGCTGATCATAAGTCGATTTGGAGAGGAGAGAGATATCTGCGCATGAATCTAGTCGTAAATCGCGCAAAGGTCCAGAGGGAATCATGATTCGTCCTCTCATGGACACTACTGACACGCCTACGGCTGACATTCCGGGGATAGAAGTGCGCTTCCTCTTTAATTTGATGATCTCCATCTCAGGCGTTTCGGCTTGCAATGCCTCAATTCGTTCTATGAGACTGCCGTCGCTAGGACTTGATCGACCGTGGAGCCTTAATTGAGTGTAATACTCGTCTTCCACTTCCTCTACTGTAGGAGAGGGGGTCCGTACGATTTTCTCGAGGTTTCCTCGAGTACGTGCTGTCAGCACTTCTCGTACGGACGGGATTTCCTGCCCACTATCTACCTGCTTCTCAATGGATCTCATTTCTATCGTCTCATGGTCGGCTTCCGACCATTCGCTCTGGCGCGATACGATATAAGCTGAAGAAATAGCTTCCATTAGGTACGCTTCAAACAAAGTATTATACATGAGTTCATCCTCCGGAGACCTATCCGACTCTAATCCCGCGCTCAAAAGATTTACTTCCTTCTTTTTGACGTAAGTCGGCCAGTGAGGGCATTCTCGGTCCCAATGATGTTTACTCCCACAAAGCTTGCAAGGTGAAGGAGGTGGTTTGACAAGGGACTTCGTGCCATCAGCTTTAGGAAAAGGATAACCTCCTTTCGGAGGAGCCCTCTGCCGTTTAACCAACGTAGCGAATACTTGTGCTGATACGGCGGGGTCGACTTGGTCCGGGGCACTTAGATTCTCCTCGTCATCTTCATTAACGATAGGGAATTCAGCTTCTTCAGCTTCATCCCCGTTCCCGGAAGCTAGATGGACGGACGCTTGGCCTCTATCATTACGGCCGCGGAATGCTCTAGGCCGGAAGGGCCGGGCATTCTCTTCACGTATCGCTTGCCGGACTAACTGTGGTATCTCTTCTTTAGATACCAAATCGCTGGAATTACGCGAAGCAGCAATTAGAGCTAAGGCGTTATCCTGAGCCCTTCGAGTGAGATCGTCCGTGCCTAATGGTAACGGCACATTCAGAGTCGTCATCCAGCTAGAGGGTACGTTGCGAAGGACGATCTGGGCTTCTTCGGGTCCTCCGTTATCCGTGTTCAGGAGAGCGCGAGCATACATAATGCGCCTCTGTAGGTAATCCTCGGGCATTTCACGTTCATGTCCCTTTTGACGGAAGAACATCTCCGTGAATTCCATGTTCCGTTCCAACTGCCATTGACGTCCCAGGAATACGGATTTGAGACCGTTCAGCCAATTCAAGTGGTTGGCCATCATGTAGGTTTTCATGCGCCTCGACACCTGGATCCACCACCGCTTCACTCGCGAGTTGTCCTTGAGCTGCGTCCATAGCCAACGTCCCATGGCCGCGGGAAGCGACTCATTCATTACCGCTAATTCCTGAACATCGGCGAAGTATGCAATAGCGGTATGTTTGTTCCCATCCCAGCTGGGCAAATGATCGGGCCTTAGCTCTTCCTTTAACCTCGGCCCGAGGTTCAGGGTACCTTGAGGATTGTTGGGATAACCGTGCCACTGCCAAGGGTAACCCCACCCCGGAGGCGGCCCTCCGCCTCCACCGGGTGGCCCTCCAGGTGGTCCTCCACCTCCAGGCGGTCCATAGGGTCCACCCGGAGGCATTCCTCCGGGATATCCTGGAAAATTTCCAGGCAACCCTCCTCCAGGTGGTCCTCCGCCACCTCCAGGCATTCCAGGATATCCGCCGGGCGGCCCTCCGCCCGGAAATCCTGGGGGACCTCCAGGGGGTCCACCTCCCGATCCTCCTGCTCCTCCTAGTGAAGGAGGCCATCCCGGGGGTCCTCCTCCAGGAACTCCTCCGCCAGCTGGTTCAGCCGAGTCTCCGTGGTTCGAGTACCCGGCTGATGGATCTTCAGGAAGAGGATCAGGTTTAGAGGGAAAACCGGTTACGAGGGTGTTCCGGCGAGGCGCGAATGGGAAATTACTGCCCCATGGTGGAGTAAGATTCTGCTGATCGGGTTTCAGCGGTGAGCTCCGGGGCCATTCTCCTTTGAGGAGAGGTAAAGAACTGGAAGGCCCGGTAGGGAATTCGTCACCATTGTCTCTAGCCATACGCTTGTCCCAAGGTACACGTTCCTCGAAGTTCACCGTGCGCTCAACGCGTGTAGGTTGAGTCGCGAAATTATTTAAATTCGCGCTTCGAAGGTGTGGAGGCGTTTGACGGTCCGGTAAGCCTTGGGTGATAGGCTGCGTCTTTACGCCCATGGCATCTAAGGAGAAGGCCGGCTGAAGCGGAGGTTGAGCGTAGAGATTGCGTTTGTATGGCATAGCCGAGACGCTTCCTGTTTCCGCGTTGTACATCGATGGAGCGAGGTACGTCGCTACTTCTTTGGAGGAAGTATCTGCCTCGGGTGTTCTCTGCACTTGAATCTGCTCGGCGACATTTTCCGGTTCTGAAGGGAGCGGGTCTGCTCCCGGTATATCCCCGGGAAGCCCCAATCCTTGGGTGACGTCGCCTCTGGCCATAGAAACCTGAGTGGCCGTACGTACTGGCGTATACGGTAACACCTGTGACACGTACGTAGCCGATGGTTTATTGAACCGTTCAAAGAAATCTCCAGCTTTTCGAAAAGGCGGATGCTCCACATTTTGAAGAGTTAACTGCGCAGGTAGAGAAGAACGAGGCCGACTTGAGGCTCCTGTCGCAAAGCTTTCGTACCGAGTATGTTGCTCTCCGATGATAGTCTCGTCCTCTCTTCCTTTACCCTTATTTCCCTGTCCCGAGGCTTCCTCGGGCTCATCTCGTATACGAGGTGGGGTTATAAGAGTATTCTGTCGAGGAGAGGGCGCTAGAGTTCTTGGAGGCGGCTGCGATTCGGCCGCTATGACTTCATCGAGGAAATTGTCTGGGAGAGGCCAGACTTCGTGAGGTAGAGCTTGTGCGTTTGTCCGTAGTAAATCCATGATGAATTGATCCATACGCTCTCTCAGAGCAGGCCGCTGTAAATACTCTTTGAGAACGTTAAGAGTACTTAGTCCGTGGAGTCGCACTGTCTCGGATTGCGTGGTTGTGGCTGGCGAAGCGATTCTGACCGACCCTACTATTTCCTCTCTAGCTTTCTCCAAGTGTTTGACAGCTAAGGAAAGCCGGTGTACGAGGATTTCCCAGGCTAAGTCGAGCTCGTTCAATGTACGGGATCCTCGCAGCGCAACAATTAGATGATTGTTATAGTCAATGACAAAGCTCGACCTTGGGGGATCCAGGAGCGCATAGAGTTGTGAAATTAAATCCTGAAGCTCTGCGGCTACTCCAATAGCAGGCCACAATGCATGAGATTTCAACGAATATTGCTCCGATCCTACGGGTAATAGAGGTCCATCTCGTAGAATATATCGTTGTGACAGCGGAGCACTGATCAAAGCCTCCACTCGTGCTTCTAGAGATGGTTCGTAGTCGTCGGGAGAAGTGCGAAATTTTGCGTAAATGCTGTCCGCAATTTCCGCACGAGACGCATTGTCCAAAGTAATGTCTTCCTCTGACTGAGGGGCTGCTGGCAAATGTCGCGACTGGGCTTTCACTTCTCCAGCGCGCCTGGGAGTGAAAGAATAATCCAATGTAGCCGCTCTGGAGGGAGTCTGTAAATGACTTGGGCTAGGCGGCGGCATACTGTTCCCGACTTGCGAAGAAAGTTCCTCAGGACCGGTCTTCGTGTCCTACTTTCCGGATGTGTCCACCTTTGAGACGCCTCTGATAGGTGAGTCTCGAGATTCGGGCGTAGGACGGGCGAGAGACGAGCCCAGGGAGGAACCAAAGGTGTGTTGTCCTGTCGGTACGGGGCTTCCCCGTGTTGACAGACCTCCTCCGTAGCACGGAAGGAGTGGAGGGCGAGGAGATGTGATCACGCCCGTAGGCGCAAGGCCCGAGCGGGAGCTCAGTCGTTAGGAGGCTTCCTCCTGGTGACTGGCTCGAGAGAGAGAAGGGCGAGGCGCCGACGGCCCAAGTGCGTCGCGCGTGTGTGGTTCTGTGGGCGCGCTGTTGGCGCTCGAGAAGCCTCACGCGCTCGTGACTCGTCGCGTCGTCGCGTCGTCGATTCTCGTAGTCGACTAGCAACTACTTTGCCTGAGGGAGACTTGAAGAGAATTGAGGAAGGCGAAGAGACGAGAAAAAGAGAAAGAAAAAGAAACACGTTGTATTGATGATGCACGATGCTGTCAGTACACGACTTATATACTTACAGACATCTTCAAACTCCGACTAATCTAATCTATTGTACAGTAATCTAATAGCGTCCTGCGTCGAGACTGATGACCTTCTGCCCGCGTTACCTCCGGGCCTCTTTCTCCCGTCACACTCGTTGCCTGCCGCCATCTCCTCGCCTGCCACCTGCACCTCTACCGGGCTGGCGCCATCCCACTGCTCCCCACCGGCATCATTGACGGCCGCGGCCTTCTTCAGCTTCGCATGCGGGCCTGGACCTGCCGACATCACAGCGCGCCTGTGCTTAGCAGCAGCGCTCGCGCCAGCCTTCGCCGACGCACCAGAGCCGGCGGGGCCCGCGCTGGACTTTGAGGCATCGGTCTTGATGCTCGCGGTTGCTGGCGTGTCGTACGACGTGGTGGTCTCGATGGCCGTCGTCGATGCCTGCTGTCCTGGGGCCACCTTCTTCGTCTTCGAGGTATTCTGGCCCTGCGTGCCGGCGCCCGAGTCGTACATGCTGGTGCCCAAGTTGATCGTCGGAGAGGGAGTGGGTGCGGCCGTCGGAGAGGGAGTGGGCGCAGACGTCGGAGAGGGAGCGGGGCGCACAGCGGATTCGGCGGCGTGAGGCAAAGTTGCGCTGCTCGTTGACATGTTGGCGTTCTTCCCCACCCGTCTTGCCTTTGGCTTCCTCCCGTGAGGGGCCGCGAACTGTTGGACGTCGGGAGCACTGTTGACCTGGGGATCTGCTGCCGGTCGCGGCCTCGGTTTCTTCGGCAACGTTGGCTGCAGACGACCTTCACGCGACTTGCCCGAGTCCGTGTCGTCGCTGTCGACACGCACTCGCTTGGGGGCGGCCTTCCCTTTGCCCTTGCGATGTGCCGGGATGGGCTCGTCCTTGTGTGCAGTGGATGATGCGCGCGCGTCCCCGTGCTCTCCCTCGTCGTCAGAGGGCCTGCTGAAGGTAGGGATCTGTTGAGCTCGTTAGCATTTGATGTACGGCGCACCCAATGTGCACGCACCGTCGTGTCGTAGCGGCGAGCTGCCGCTTGGCCTTTCTTTCTTCCCCCGCGTGCCTTTACCACCTCTGGGGCCTCCTCACCATCATCGTCGCCACCCTGGTCCACCCCACCGCTTCTGGCTCCCTCGCCCTCGCCCTCGACATCGTCTTCGTCGTTGTCGTCGTCAATCTCGTCCTCGTCTTCGTCCGAGATGGACGCGCCGGATACCGTGCCCACATCCACGGCCTCGTCAGTGTAGCGCTCGTCCTCTGAGCCTTGCTCGTCGTCGACATGGAGCGCGCTGAAAATCTTGAGCACTGGAAGCCGCAGGTAAGACCGCTGTCAACAGAGACAAGCCAGAGCTCACCTTGCTCTTGCACCTCGATGTTGGAAGAAGCGTTCGAAGGCGCTCCTTTTTTGGGCTTCTTCGCCACCGCGGGCGCCTCACCCGACGTCAATGCGCGCTTGCGACGGGCCGACTCCCTTCTCTTGTCTATCGCGGTGTGGTCTGTCAGCTGGTAAGCCCCTTCATTAGTGTCGAGGGTACTCACTAGCATTTGGTTCAGGTGCCACGTCAGCATCGACGTGGCTGCGAATGTCGCTGGCAGCCGCAGCTTGACCCTTGCGGGACTTCCTCGAAGGCGCCGGGGCCTCAGGTGCGTCGTCTTTCTTGCTACGGGTACGTGCCATGTTGATGCCTGTGCATCGTCAGCAACTGAATGGTCCGACAGCGCAAAAACGGCGTGCCTTGTGGCGCGCGAGGCGGAATCGTGGCCGTGGGCCGTCGAACGCTACTCGTGGCGACGCGGGAGGGCGCGCGAGAGGGTCGCGAGAGGGACACGAGGGGACACGGGGAGTGACACGGGAGGAGCTGAGATGGCTCTGGTGGCAGGGTCCTGGTGAGTTTTTCTGCGCGCGGTCAGTGTCTCCGGCCGAGCGCACCTAACTCCAAACCCCGCCCAGATAAGATAATATGTCTATACTGCTCGTACATCTCCCTCCAACACACAGTATCTTTTGCTTCTCATGGCAGCCCCAAGGGACTATCGTTGTCAAGGCTGCTCGCGTTCGTTCACACACATCGGCCTGCAGCGCCACCTCGATACTACGACCAACCAAAGCTGTCGGCAGCACCGAGATCGTAATCTGATCTATCCTGGTCCGCCCCCTCCTCAGCGCAATCCAACGCCCCGCGCAGGCCCCAGCGGTCGTGTTCGGTCGCCGTCGCCAGCACAAGGCAGTCCTGATGGCTCGCATGGTGGGTCAAATGCTGCTATGGACGTCGATGAAGACGTGGTCGATCAACCCGCGGTCACTCACCCTCTCCTCGATGAGCATGGCGAGGACGGCATGGACTGGCATCCCGGCGTTCAGGAGGCCGCCGCACGCGTCTCTGACATGGAGGGACCTGCAGACAGTGACGATGACGAGGAGGAGGAGGGCCCAGTCGATGAACGCGATGCGGTCGAGCTCAACGACGCTCGCGAGCCGCCCGAGGAGCCGCACGCAGATGTACCTCACGCCGACGCTGCCCGTCCAGAGACCGTTGGCTCGGCCCCGCAGGTCGACGACGACGCGCTGTGGGACGACCCGGAGATCATTCCTTTCACAGAGGGCAAAGCCGGTGCGCCTGTTGGTGCGGATGAAAACTCTGGCTATAACGAATATGGCGAGGACGTCGCACAGGTCGAAGGAAATCCATGGCATCCATTCCCATCGAAGGTGGCATGGGAGATCGCGCGTTGGGCCAAACTCCGCGGGCCCACGTCCACTGCACTGACCGACCTTCTAACGATCGAAGGGGTGCGTTCAGTCGAACCATTACCTCCTTGTCTAACGCCTCCCGCAGGTTTCAGACGCTCTCAACCTGCCGTACAAAAATGCAAAGGAGCTCAACGCGATCATCGATGGCCACCTTCCGCGCCGCCCGACATTCATGCACGACCTGGTCGAGGTCGCAGGTGAAAAATTCGATTTCTACCACCGCGACGCCCTCGAGTGCATCAAGGCGCTCTATGGCGATCCCGAGTTTGCCCCTTACATGAAATATGCCCCCGAACGGCACTACTCTGACAAGGATCAAACAATTCGAGTGTATCATCAGATGCACACCGGCAAATGGTGGTGGCGGGTACAGGTGAGTCGCGATGCTATTGTCTACTCCGTCAAATGGCTGATCCACGCTCCAGCGTCTTCTTGAGCGCATGAAGGAGGGGGCCACTGTCGTTCCTCTTATCGTCTCCACGGACGCAACTCAATTGACAACATTTCGAAACAAGTCCGCATACCCTGTCTATCTCACGATTGGCAATATTCCGAAAGAGATTCGGAGAAAGCCTTCTCGCCGTGCTCAGATCCTTCTTGGGTATCTGCCGACCTCACGCCTGACCCACATCAAGAATAAAGAGACGCGCCGCCTCGCCCTCGCGAACATGTTTCATGCATGCATGCGTCGAATTATGAAGTCTCTCGAAGATGCGGGACTGCATGGCGTGCAGATGGCCGGCGGTGACGGCGTTGTGCGTCGGTGCCACCCGATCCTCGCCGCGTACGTTGGAGACTATCCGGAGCAGTGTCGCGTGGTTGGCTGCAAGAACAAGCACTGCCCGAAGGGTTGCGTGATGGAACCGGGAGACCTTGGCAAGTGGATGGAGTTCGACGAGCGGAACTTGGACGATGTGCTCGCAGCCCTGCAAACTACAGAAGATGGGCCCGACGCTTTTATCGCGGCCTGCCATGAAGCGGGGATCAAGCCCATACACCATCCATTCTGGCAGGACCTCCCATTCACCAATATCTACCAGTCAATCACTCCCGACGTGTTGCACCAGCTGTACCAGGGCATGGTGAAGCACCTTATCTCCTGGCTCAAAAAAATCTTTGGCGAAAGCGAAGTCGACGCCCGCTTCGCACGTCTGCCTCCAAATCACAATCTGCGTCTCTTCTCGTCTGGAATATCTCACCTGTCGCGCGTAACAGGCCAGGAGCACAAAGACATCTGCCGCGTACTTCTCGGTGTCATCGCTGACATACCTCTGCCGAATGGTGCACGCACGGCTCGAATCGTTCGCGCGGTTCGCGCCCTCCTCGACTTTGTCTACTTTGCGCAGTACCCGACACACTCCTCCAACACGCTGGTTTACCTTGATGAAGCCCTTGCTCGTTTCCATGAAAACAAGGACGCGTTCGCCGATCTCGGAGCAGTCCACAGTTTCGAGCTTCCCAAACTACATTCGATGCTTCACTACTCCGAATCGATCAAGCTGTTCGGTACGACAGATAATTACAACACAGAATACTCCGAACGCCTGCACATAGACCTAGCGAAGGACGCTTATCGATCCACCAACCACAAAGATGAGTACCCACAAATGACGACTTGGCTTCTGCGCCGGGAGAAGATCTTGCGACACGACTTGTTCATCAAATGGCGACTCAACGGCTCCCCCGCTATCGGCGACCTGGAACCCGAGATGACCCCGCGACACCTGCGCATGAAGATCCCTCGCTTCCCTAGTGTCAAGGCAGTTTCTTTCGCGGATGTCGCCGGTCGCTACGGTGCAGATCGCTTCCGAAATGCGATGGCTCGGTATATCCTACAGTGGAATAATCCAGACTGGTCCGCATCCCGCGTGAACCGAATCGCAGAGACTTACACGTTCTCATTTCGTTCCGTTGCTGCATATCACAAGGTTAAGTTCTGGCACCCCGATGCTCAAGGTCAAGACGACGCACCTCAGACCCTGGACTGCGTCTATGCACGCCCCAAATATCGCGATACCCTGCGTCGACTGCGGGATGGCCGGTTCGACACGGCACTAATTGATGATGGGGAAGCGGACGAGGACGAGACACCGGTACACGGTGCGTTTCTGTTCGATGACCGTGTACGCTGTGACTGATACCCGCTGTTTCAGGTTTCAGAGTGGTGCAGGTCAGGATGGTATTCTCATTGTCTCAAACGGCCATGGAAACCACGTTCACAAGCACAAACGCAACCCGCACACCCCCGACGCATTTTGCGTACATTGAGTGGTTCACCAAGTTTGCAGCAAATCCGGATGGCAACAGTCAGATGTACAGAGTGTCGCGACTGGTAGAGGATGGGCGACGAGTCGCGAGCATTGTACCTGTGGCCCGCCTCCGGCGGAGCATTCACCTGGTGCCGCTGTTCGGTCGCCAGGTCTCTCTGGCTTGGACGAGCTCAAATGTGTTGGACAAAGCACAACAATTCTATGTAAATTGTTTTATGGATCGTACAACATATCTAACAGTGTACTAGCTTTAGCTACTTACGTTCGAACCCCTTCATGTCCTTAGCTAGGTCACTCCACTTTGAGAAGAAGCCCAACACCTCCTTCCATCGCCCAGCGGCTGCGTCCCGGAACTTGCGCGCGAGCGCGGGGGCCTCTTGCTCCATCGTGCGCTCGGTTCGGAAGCCGTAGGACCACCAACGGACCAGCCCTCCGGCCATGTGCTGCGTGAACGACTGCCTAGTCTCCCCAGGCTGAATCGCCGTGTTCGAGTGGGTGATGATGGCCGAAGGGAGGAGGATGGTGGATCCCGGAGGGAATTCGATGAGGAGGTTCAGGTCCCAGAGCACCAAATGGCCCCCGAGATGATGGTCGAAGTTGCCCAGGGCTGTGACTGCGCACCAGCCATACGGCACGTTGCGGGAATCACGATGGGGAATGGTTGCCGCGTACGGCCCAAAGTTGAAGGTCGCGGCCGGGAAGAAGCTGTTGTCGAACGGCTTGCGTAGCTCGGGGTCGTCCGCGCAAACGTCCGTGATGACGTGGTCGAGATGGTGATAGAGTCGCGGCGCTCCTGTAGATACGCCGGCTGTATGCTAGTCAGAGGTTTGTTGGCACCAATGATAGAGGCACGCACCGTTCGTATGGCCCGAGATACGCACGAATGCGTCGTGCTGCACGAGGCGCCCCAGTGAATCTCTCTGTTTGTTATTTTTGTACGGTATGTTGAAGGGTCGCTGTCCGAGCATCGCATCAGCGCCGCTAGATAAGTCTGCAATGGCCACGCACCTTGTTCCCCCCTCCGAAGGAGAAGCCCGTGCTGAGGAGAGAATACGTGCCTCTTTCGTGCTTTTGGGGAGGCGGGAGCTTGCAATGCGTCTGCTCTTCGTCCATGGCCGCGCTCGCACTTGTCCCCACGTCCTTCCAAGAGGGATCTCCCTGCGGGGCCCCCAGCATGTATGCCATGACGCGTTGCTCGCTGTCGACGACTACATGGCTATCGCTGGTCAAATTGGTTAGCAATGACATGCGTCAGCCTGCCTGGCTGTGCTTACCGGCCCTCCCAGCGCTTGCGGGTGAAAGCGGGGTCCTTGAGGAGTTCCTCGGCCTCGACGACCATGTCTTTGAAGGGAAGAGCGGCTGGGCATAGGCCGGGCTTGGCCACAAACGCTCCCTTGGCAGCGGGCAGCGACTCCGCATCCTGGGCCATCGGCGTGACGGCAGGCTTGCTGTACTTTCTGATCATATTCTTGTTTGGCGCGGGGAGGCCCGAGGAGCCAAAGGTGCGCTGCTTCTCCTTGCGCTTCTTCTGGCGAGTACGCTTGTAGAAGTGCGCAAGGCTTTCCTTGAGGCCAGGACCGGAGGAGGGCACAGATCGTTTTGGAGGGCGGACGCCTTGAGCGGCGATCACAGATGGAGCCTCGGTTGCCAGCGGACCCGAGTTTTGCGGCAAGGAGGCGGGCGCGCGGGGCGCGTTGGATGGCGGGGGTGCCTGGGGCGAAGAATCCATGGTATCGTCGTCTTCGGAGACATCAGAGAGAGCGTCGTAATCTGGTACGCCGTCGTCTTCGCGAGAGAGCGAATCTTGAAGGGCCGAGACGAAGTCAAAGGACGCCGGTACCTCGAGAACCCAATAGGGCGTATATTCTTTGTGGTTGCGAAGCGGCTGGGAGAAGTGATGAGCAAGTGGTCAGAGGCGGAGGCGCCTGCAACTCACCATGTTTTGTTGGAAGGAGACACAACAATGAGCAGAGGCCTGCAGAGAACGCGTGGTCAGCATGGCTGTCAACAGGTAACGGACAAGCCAAGAGTCGCCTTGAGTGGCGTCATGCATGGCAAAGAGAGGACTTTCCTGGTACGTTGGTATGCAAGAGTGGCCGACGAAGGGGGAGGGGAGGCGAAGGATGCAGCAGTGCGCAGGTTTGGGGCAGGGATTTATAGCTGGTGACAACACGACGGGGTTCTCAGTCAGTTAAAATCAAATGATGGAGGCGCTCGCACTCACTGATGCGGCCAATGCACGGCCGCGCGCTCCAAGTCAACGGCGGGAGCTTATCAACTCAGACGCGCCCCGGTCTTGAAGGGACGAGCGTGGCGATAGAAGTACGCGCAGAACAGCAGTACGCGCTTGTGTCGACGTGTTTTGTTGATAAGTCGCGTCGCGTCGGTGGCGTCTTCTGCACAGCCACAGCCGTACTCGGAAGCATTCGCAGGCTTTCCCCTTGGCGACGCCGCGCGCTCTTGTGCACTTCCCACCATGGAGCATCAAGCCCTCCAGGTCAATGTCAACATCACACTCGCCCGCCCCGGACAATACGTGCGTGACGGCCGCCCCGGCGCTGCTCGCATGCTGACCTCCCAGCTCTGTAGGCTATAGAATTCCCCGGGCTGCCGATTGCCTGGTGGGCTGGAGCTCACCAGGCGCCTACGACTTTCTTCGCGGGCAGCTTCAACGCCCCTGCCCCCGCGCCTAGCTTCCCCACCCCCGAGCCTGCAGCGCCCGCGCACAACACCGACGCGCCCGCCAACCCCACCCCATCCTTCGTCACTAGCGCCGCCGTCCTTGTCGCCCCCATCCCCACCCCGATCTTCACCGCGCCCGATTTCCTCACCGCACTGCCCTCCACTGGTGGAGCCGCAGCGGACGTCCCGCCCACTGGTGCGCCGCGAACGCCCCCGCCGTCCCCTGCGATTGCCCGCGCCCGCGCCCGCGCTGCGTCCACGTCCATGGATGACGAGGCCCCGATCACTCCCCTCACGCCGGCTCCCATCCACAGGCGCAACCGAGCCCCTCGCACAAGCCCCTCTCCCCCTCCGATGCCTCCGATGCCGAGCACGAGCGCTGGCGGCGACTTGTCATGGCTCAGCCCGTTCGGTGGTGCGCTCGCGATCATTTGCGACGACGCGGTGGAGCCAATCGTTATCTGAGGGGTGCTTGGTATGTCCTGCGCGCATCGCTCTCCATCCTCAAGCTGACTCATTTCCTCTACAGTCTTCAAAATATAATCTGCGATGGCGCAGATCGCTCCTTGTTCGATAGCTTCTTGGTACGTCCGCCCGTGCATCGCTCTCAGTCCGCAAGCTGACCTCTATCGTCTGCAGTCTTCAGACTTTTTCTATATTAGCTTGTCACCTGTGTGCTTCGCCGCTGCTTTGTTACCACAATCCATACCAACTCATTTACCCTAGTAGTTTCATGTACCATGCTTGTTCAATAGACTGCAATTTTGTGCCCCACATTCTGCCAAGACCCAGGGACAGCGCATGCGCTACAAGCAGAAGTTGTACAGCCAGCTAAATAGTCTACAGAGGACATTCGCCCTTCGCCCTTCGCCTGTCCGTCTCCCCCACCGAGTCCTCGCGCAGTCGCTTCACCCCTGAGGGCTCGTCCGTGGCGGCTGGCGTAGCATCGTGTTGCCCGCGTTCTGTCAGAACAACCGGAATGCGGGCTACGGGAGACGGGCTCGGCGGTTCGTCTGGGAGTCGCAATGCCTTTTGAAATGGAACGGGCATGGGATGGCGCGGGTTGCGGGGTGGACGCTCGCCCGTATCGTCCTCAGGGAAAGACGGTGAGAATGGGTCTGCAGCTCCTGCCGGAGAGCCAACAACGGATGAGCTACTGGCCTGCGCGCGTGGGCTCTTGAAGAACGACGGTGGAAAGCGGCCTGGGCCCCACTGCGGCGTGGACGGCTCGGTCTCGGAGCCAGACTGCGGCGTGCGGGGAGGGACGAGTCGAAAGGGGTGGCTATGGTTGGGCGATGCATCCATGGAAATGGTCGAAAGGGGGGTGCGTACGTTGTGCGCTGGCTCGTCGTCTGATTCCTCTGAATCCGAGCGCAGAAGAATGGCTTGAATACTTGAGGGCATATCTTGGAAATGCGGGAATGGCAGCGCACCGGGCTCATTTTCTGGGTAATCGAAGGATGATGCAGGGGAGTATGTGGCCTGGGACTCGGACGAGGGATGTGCATCGGCGTGCATACTGTCAGCGCAGCCCGATTCGGCGGCTGGAGTCGTCTGCAATGCCTTATAATCGGAGGCTGGGATGGTGAGAAGATCTTCTGGTTGGGAGTCTGGTACTTCCCAGTCCTCCTCGTTGTCGGGGATCGTGCAAGGGGGCTCCGAGGGGGGCGGCGGGGTGGGCGTGCGCGCAGGGTCCGATTCATGCACGGGCTGTACGGTGGATTCAAGGCAAAATTCGGGGACTGCCAGGAACGCAGTTGTCGGTGAAATCTGGGTGACAGCTGTCCCCATGTCATGCTCGACAGGCCAGCTCCGGTGCTGCTGCAGTCCAGGTGCGGCCTCGAGCCGGATCCTCTGTGTAGAGTATAGAATGAGTACGCAATTAAAGAAAAGAAAAAAGAAAAAAAAGGCTTACGACAGTGCGGCCTGTGGGAGAAAAAGATCCTGTGGATGCCAGGGGGGTATAATAAAAGTCAACGGCACCGGGGCCGTTCAGCAGGACATCGATGAAGTCAATATTCTCCTGTAGTAGGAAGATTGTGATTAGGTCGGTAAATTTGGTTGAAATGGTTAGATTGAAGGATACATACTGGAAAGTAAGCTGGAATGTCGTCATACATCGTGCTAGAAGGCCGGTTGTTGCAGCAGAATGTCGAGGGTAGCCTTGCACTGCTCAGCCTAGGGATGTGACTCTATGTGACAACACTGGCCTCTCAGTGCTAAGCGTGACATTGGTGGCTGCAACGACGCGGCTTTCTGGATTAGGAAAGCATTAGCCACAATTACGGGGGAGTGGGTTTCCAGATGAGTTCGCGATCTTTAATTCGTCTGGACCGCAAATGAAAAGTAATCTTTCTTTATTTCGGTGAGCTCAAATTTATTTTATATTGCACCTGCCCAGAAGCCAATAGAGCTGTCAATATTCAAATGTTGATATATGTCGCACTCAATAGCACTCAGCCTCTGAGCTGACCCAGCAACATTGAGTCTTTTAATATGTATTGTGCTCAGAAAGAATTTAATAATGCTCCGGAAAAACGCGGGTGAGCCTCGGGTGAACCCGTAAAGTGTACTTTACTTCGGACTCCGACGCGCTATTCTTCTCCTTGAAAGAACTGATTCCCAATGTGGAATCAGAACAGGATATGCTTCAAGAGATGTGTAGGGTGCCTAGGTCGAAAATGTACGAACCTTCAGGAAGTTGTAGACACCCTTCAAGAAAATGTATGGACCCTTCAAAGGTTTGTAGTCGCCCTTCATGATGCACAGGCAGGGCAGTTCGCGATCTTTAATTCGTCTGGACCGCAAATGAAAAGTAATCTTTCTTTATTTCGGTGAGCTCAAATTTATTTTATATTGCACCTGCCCAGAAGCCAATAGAGCTGTCAATATTCAAATGTTGATATATGTCGCACTCAATAGCACTCAGCCTCTGAGCTGACCCAGCAACATTGAGTCTTTTAATATGTATTGTGCTCAGAAAGAATTTAATAATGCTCCGGAAAAACGCGGGTGAGCCTCGGGTGAACCCGTAAAGTGTACTTTACTTCGGACTCCGACGCGCTATTCTTCTCCTTGAAAGAACTGATTCCCAATGTGGAATCAGAACAGGATATGCTTCAAGAGATGTGTAGGGTGCCTAGGTCGAAAATGTACGAACCTTCAGGAAGTTGTAGACACCCTTCAAGAAAATGTATGGACCCTTCAAAGGTTTGTAGTCGCCCTTCATGATGCACAGGCAGGGCAGTTCGCGATCTTTAATTCGTCTGGACCGCAAATGAAAAGTAATCTTTCTTTATTTCGGTGAGCTCAAATTTATTTTATATTGCACCTGCCCAGAAGCCAATAGAGCTGTCAATATTCAAATGTTGATATATGTCGCACTCAATAGCACTCAGCCTCTGAGCTGACCCAGCAACATTGAGTCTTTTAATATGTATTGTGCTCAGAAAGAATTTAATAATGCTCCGGAAAAACGCGGGTGAGCCTCGGGTGAACCCGTAAAGTGTACTTTACTTCGGACTCCGACGCGCTATTCTTCTCCTTGAAAGAACTGATTCCCAATGTGGAATCAGAACAGGATATGCTTCAAGAGATGTGTAGGGTGCCTAGGTCGAAAATGTACGAACCTTCAGGAAGTTGTAGACACCCTTCAAGAAAATGTATGGACCCTTCAAAGGTTTGTAGTCGCCCTTCATGATGCACAGGCAGGGCAGTTCGCGATCTTTAATTCGTCTGGACCGCAAATGAAAAGTAATCTTTCTTTATTTCGGTGAGCTCAAATTTATTTTATATTGCACCTGCCCAGAAGCCAATAGAGCTGTCAATATTCAAATGTTGATATATGTCGCACTCAATAGCACTCAGCCTCTGAGCTGACCCAGCAACATTGAGTCTTTTAATATGTATTGTGCTCAGAAAGAATTTAATAATGCTCCGGAAAAACGCGGGTGAGCCTCGGGTGAACCCGTAAAGTGTACTTTACTTCGGACTCCGACGCGCTATTCTTCTCCTTGAAAGAACTGATTCCCAATGTGGAATCAGAACAGGATATGCTTCAAGAGATGTGTAGGGTGCCTAGGTCGAAAATGTACGAACCTTCAGGAAGTTGTAGACACCCTTCAAGAAAATGTATGGACCCTTCAAAGGTTTGTAGTCGCCCTTCATGATGCACAGGCAGGGCAGTTCGCGATCTTTAATTCGTCTGGACCGCAAATGAAAAGTAATCTTTCTTTATTTCGGTGAGCTCAAATTTATTTTATATTGCACCTGCCCAGAAGCCAATAGAGCTGTCAATATTCAAATGTTGATATATGTCGCACTCAATAGCACTCAGCCTCTGAGCTGACCCAGCAACATTGAGTCTTTTAATATGTATTGTGCTCAGAAAGAATTTAATAATGCTCCGGAAAAACGCGGGTGAGCCTCGGGTGAACCCGTAAAGTGTACTTTACTTCGGACTCCGATGCGCTATTCTTCTCCTTGAAAGAACTGATTCCCAATGTGGAATCAGAATAGGCTGTAGCGCCGGGGACTCTAGCACCGCAGCCTTTAGGTCTTCCATGGCTGCCAACTGCTCCGCCCCAAATTCGAAAGGGACATCCTTTCGCGTGAGGTGCGTCAACGCGTGTGCGCGATGGGAAAAATGTTGGATGAATACGCGTAGGACCCCAACCGTCCCCAGGAATGCGCGCACGTCTGAAAGGTCTCGACACGGCCCCCAGTTCACGATTTTGGACACACGGGCCTCGTCGGGTACGCGGCCTTCCGCCGTGCAGCGGTGGCCGACCACCATGATCTCCGGCGCACAGAGCACCGTTTTCCAGCCCGAGAACGTTCCACCCGAGTACTTCATCCATTGTACCACCCGGTTGAGGTTCTGAAAGTGTTCCCACACGAATCGGCGAATACCCTCATTGTCGGCGATAGTCTCGTAGTTTCCTTCCTCGTCTTGGTACCTACTCGCCGGACCTTTGACCGGTACGTCGTCGATGAATGGTACCGTGATGTGTGGTATTTCCGCCTGCAGGATGTGGGTGACGTCGTCGTGAAATATCGGCACGGAATTCGTCCATCCCATAGGCAAGGTGACCAGTCGTAGGGCGCCGTACGGGGTCTGGAACGTAGTCAGGTCCCGTGACGCGACGTCCAGGGTCCGTTCGTTGTAGCCCACATACAGGTCCAACATCCCTCCGCACGCTCTCCCAGCGAACTGTTCGGCGAGCTGGTCCGTGAACGGCGGAACTCCCGAGTGCGCAATTGTCACCGCGTTGAGGGGCTCGAGGCTGTGTACTAAACGCAAACTCGTGCCGTCTTTCTTGACCACACAGAACCATTTGGAACGGTACGAGGAGTTGGATGATTCGTAAACGTTCGCCGCTAGCTTTCGGCGAATCTGTTCGCAGACCTGATCGTAGATGCCAGGCGGGATTGGGATGTTGCGCTGCACCCACGGCGTATGGGGAACTACGGGAATGGTAACCGGCAGAAAGAAGTCCTCACGGAAGTGCCCTCGCTCTGTATCGTCCCATGCAAACGCCTCGTTGTGCACTCCCATGAAGTGGTGCATCAGCTTGCGCTCCTCCGGCCACAGGAAGTCCGGTCCGTGGACCACGTCGAACTGGGCTCTCCTCTCAGCCGTATACCGGCCTTCAGCTTTAAAGTCCGGGGGCTGGGTCGGCAGTACCGGTATGTCCGCCAGCGGGTCGCCAGCGATATCGCGCACTATCCGGAACTGCTGGGGCAGGTCGGCAAGAACGGGTTGCACTTTGAGATGTACTGGCTTGTACTTCTTTTTAGTTGCCGCAAAGACGGCCTTCGCTTTCTCGTTCTGTACCAGGGGTTCGGCGCCGAGGGTCTTGTCCGAACTCGCGTGCGAAGGCAGCTCAGCCGCTGCGAAATAGAATAAAGGATCCGCGGGTATATGGACGACATCGACCGGCGACGTCTTAAACAATCGTGGGGTATCCCCCGGCAAATCACAGAAAGATAAATAGGTTGCACGTAACTCGTTTGCTCCCGTCGAGGAGTCGAAGGGGACCAGGTTTTCAATCTTAAGCTCTTCAGTGTCGCCGGGCCGGAACGAGACCACTAGCGCCACCTCCGCCTGATCCACCAACGACCCCTCTAGTTCCGAAAACCCGCAGCCTTTGTTTCTTGTTCCACAATCCGCCGCGATCCCCGTTCGATAGTGGGGACGGTCGCTGTCTCCTGAGTATTGGGGTCTGTGATCGTGATGGTCTGACGCTCATCCGGAAAGTTGCGGACCACGCTGCCCGTCAATACGTCAAACGGCCTCCCCAAGAGGATGTCATATGCCGGTGAGCGAATGACGTGTATCTGAACGTAGAGCGTGATTTCGCCGAGTTTGAGCGCTACGTTGCGCGCCAAACCCAGCGACTTGTCGACGGACCCGTTTGCCGACAGCATATCTAGCGTGATGGTGGGGTCGTAAGCGAGCCCTAAAAAGTGGCATGTATCTTCGGACATGGAGATGACCTGCGATCCTGGATCCAGGATCGCCTCTATGTGCGCTTGGTTGTCTACCAACGGTAGTACTGCCCGTAGCGCCGACGATTCTTTTGCCACGATCAATGGTTCCGACGGCCGCTCGGTCGCGTTGAGGAACTGCGATAAAACCGGGTCCGGCAAGATGAGGGCGCCGGCGGGCGGCGCCGCCGTCTGGAAGCCCATCGCCTGCATGAACGATGCCGGCATATGCGAAGATATTCCCCGGGCACGGTCCCTCTCGGATTCGCGCTCACTGCTGCCGTCGTCTAAACCGCACAGGTCGCCGAAGGCTTCGGCGAATTCATCCCGTCCTGCCTGTAGCTCCGTTTGCATCACCGCCACCGGCTCTTGTGCCGCTCGGGCCGGTGCGGTAGGGATACGCCGAGGGGTGACAGCGTGTCTTATCTGCGCCCGTACTTCTGGGGCCAACGACAGTAACTCCCGTTGCGTCAGCGTAACTGATGCTCCCATTGCCCGCTCGTAAACCGTGGATGCTATGCCCTCCTCGTGTACCGGCGTGTCCTTGACGTAGGCCGCGGTTGCCTTCTTATTCCTTTCTGCGCGCTGTTCCTCCTCCGTGGCCACGTACGTGGCATCCGGTACTAGCGCGAACGGGTGTATAGGCTCCGTGTCTAACTCCGGTTCTTCTTCGTGCCCCGCGACCGCCTCGCTGGATGGCTTGGCGTTCTCCGGTTCGGCGAATGCGACTTTCTTTGGCTTCGCTGTATACTTGGATGGCGAAATGACCACTTCTGGGACCATGCGCCTCGTCTTAACCCGCTCTCCGGGTAGGGGACCTATGGGTTTGGCTAGCTCCCCGTTCGCCAAGGCTCGCTCCCTTCTAGCTTTCTCCTCTGCCCTCTTGTCTCGCAGATTCATCAAGACTTGCACCTCCTGATGTAGTTGTGCGATGCGTTCCTCATCCGTGAGCTGGGGTATCATCTGGATCATCCCTGCCACCGGTTGGTCGCGTGCAGGCCTCAGCGGGTAGTCGGTAACCGCGATCGGCCCCGACGTGGCTAACATCATGTTCTCGGTCACCGCATTCCCGAGTCTCGCTGCGACTTCGGGCCTCAACGCCGCCGGGTTCGCTCGATAGTAATCATCGACAATCTGCTGTAGAGTTCCTTTGCCCCAGGGTATCTCCAGACCGCTGGCGAGCGTCACTTGGCCACGGTTGTTTCGGCGAACCTTCCCGTCGGCGATGCTCTCCTGGAGCACCATGCACTCGCGCATGAAGTGGTCCGGCCCCCCACAGAACGTGCACCGCGCACCGCCTTGTCCTGGCCCTGGGCGCGGCCGATCGTACCCCATGTTGGCCGCCTGCATCGGGCCCGCGGGTCCGCGCGTGAAGTTCGGTGCACCGTTGCCGTTGCCAGCTAGTGCCTCAGCTCTCCCGGCCTGGTACGCTCTCGCTATCTGTTCGGTCGCCTTCTCCAATAGCGCCCCAAACTGTTCGACCTTTACTACCGGTTCGGCGGCCTTTGCTGGCGGCAGCTGGCTCTCCACCGCCGCGGTTACTGACGGCATATCCGTGTGTGAGCGCGGCGTCGTCGTGGTCCCGTGCAGCAGGTACTCGGCGGCCTCAAAGACCTTCGCCATTGGATAAGGGTCATCGCGATCATGGTCCGGCTCCTTGTACTGCAACCGCTGTTCCACCCTGTCCTGCAGCGACCTGGGAAGCCCTCGGAGGAATGCGAAGTCTTGATCCCTCTCCGATACGCGGCCCCTCTTCTTCAAGAATTCGGAGATTGCGTAGAACTCCCGGTAGTAGTGGCTCAGGTCACCAAGAGAAGTAAGCCCCCCGTTTGCGTACTGGGCCACCAGCCTATCGAGGTCCCCTAGGACGTACTTCCGTTCACCGTCCGCGCCCGGGTAGAGGGCTATGATCGCCTTCTCGAAATCGGCGAACTTCTTGCCCTTCTCAAACTCCGGACGTATCACCCACTGATCCGCTGTGAGGACGTCGAGGTAACGGACCGCATGCGCCTTCATCTCTTCATCGTTCGTAATCCCAGCTTGCGTCAACAGGTGCTTGAGTTCGGCGAAGTAACGGGGTAGCTCGCGGGGACGGCTCCCATCGAACGTGGGGGCGCGCCTATCACCGCGCGTAGGCATCGGGGTTGTCATCCTGGTGGGTAACGGCTGGTTTACGGGGGAACTGGGTGTGTCTGAAAGTGGGGAAGAGGCAGCCGACCCGCTTCGCTGCCGCTCGCCTGATAAACCTCCCTGCGACCCGCGGTTCGGCGAAACTGGGCTATTTCGCCGTGACCCTGGATTTGATGGTTGCCGTTCCCCGCGCCCATCAATGATGTCGGCGACTTCGGGCTCCGAATCGTCCGCCTCCGCGACTCGTCGTGAGCGCGGTGTCTCGACTGGGCCAATCCTGAGCCTGGCCGGGCTCTCGCCCATGCGCAACAGTTCCCTATGCAGCATTAGCGACTCTACCCACCCGTCTTGCTCCGCTGGGCGACCATCTGGCCCGTCGTGTCTTGGCAAGGGAGGGCCCTGACGCGACACTTCGACCTCGTCGACCCCTCCACGGCTTCCCCTGCCTGCGTTGGTCGGGTCGAGTGCAGCGTCGTAACCAGCAACGTTCCCGTCTTGTTCCTCGTCTTCGAAGTGGCCTGGCATCTCGGCGAATTGAGCCACGGCATATGCGTCCGTGCGTGAGGCTCGCAACGGCTGTCGCCTTGTGGGCTCCAACACTACTCTGGCCTTCGGTCCCATTGTGAATTTGAGCAGAGAGACCCCTCGCGGTGGGCTCCACAAATGATGAGTAAACCCCCACTGCAGTCGCTGGAGGGGCCAAGGGTCGGGGTGAGGAGTGCTCTACTGCCTGGGGCGAGAGGAGAGAGGGTAAGAAGGAGCGTGAGAGCGCGCGACCGCTGGCGAAAACCCCCAACCACAGCGCGCTCTCTATCCTGGGGCGCGCTGCCGCTGCCGTCCTTCTCCTACCAGCCAGATACCGTCAGTCCCGTCGCAAACGTAATACACATACCGTCAGTCCAGCACCGTGCCGTTGAGTCCCTCAGTCTCCCATTTCGCTCGCCGTGTTCGCCTAAGCCGTACTGACTTGGTGACTCTTCGCCGAGACTACCGCTTCCCCTGCCGCTGCTATCTTCGCCTTTCCCCTAGTGCATGGTTAGGTCCCGTCGCCTGGTTCGCCGAACGCTCGCTAGGATCGTATCTCTTGTTTTGAGCTGTGAAGTCTCGGGTGTCGTCTCCCAAGGGTAGATTGCTTTGTCATCACTCGTACACGTACACTCTATGCTCTATCACCTCTCGATTCCCACGCTACCCTTCGTTCGGCGCCTACGACATCTCCCGCCTCCGGTCACTCTACCCTTCGCGAGTGGCAACCTTCCCTCAGTTCGCTGCGTTTCGCCGACCTTGGTTTTGTCCCGCCGCGCCCAGGGGAGAGTGTGGTGGTGTGGTTTGAGGTGTGCGGTCCGGTCTACGTGCCTGTAGCACGCGAGGTCCCATCAGCGGCTTGTACAAAATTTTGAGTCGCTTGTGCCCTCGTTGCTAACGGTCTGTATGTAGATCTTTCCCCAAAATCTCCGGACACTTCAGTACAAAAGAAAATTAAGCAGTAATAAGCGTACTATGCATCTTTACCAGGAGGTTGACGTTGAACGTCTGGCGTGGAGGGAGCACGGCGGACCGGCTGGATGGAAGCAATTGTGAGCCCTTGTCTGCCCCCTCTACATACCGACGGCCGGTATTGACCTGTGCATGCTCCCGGCAGTATGGATGAGCAGTACAAGATGTACAAGGCGGAATATGAAATTTGGCGCACGAACCCCCAAGTGATGCAGAAACCCATATTTCACTGCCCTGACTTGTACTGCCCGTGAGTTCTGTGCACTACCTCAATACTGCGCATCGTGTTGAAGGTTTGCAGGCCAGACGACGGAATATAAACATGGATGTAGGCTGCGTAGAAGAAGACTCAGAGGACGAACTTGGTTGACGATGACGATCACTTCCGGCGCCGGCACCATATGGATGATGAGGGAAAGACTGGCCCTCCAAGCATGAGATAGTTGGAGCGTAGTGTAAGCTCAGAGCTTACTACGTACCCTTTTTCTTCTCTATCTTTCTCTCTCTGTACGATACCGCTACGACAGTCTCGTTCTTACTTACGCACTGGCGCGAGCCCGGCAAACGCCGCGCCGCAGCCACGTCACAGTTGTCGTTCGCCTCTCGCTCTCTCCTCACCACGACCACGATTCTTCTCTCCTGTATTCGCATACATCCTGCTGTCTAGCAACCAGGCTAGGTTCCTTTCTGTGTCGTCTGATCTCCGTCTCAGTGTTTCTGCCTCACGGCAGTCTCCACTTTTTTTTTGAAACCGAACCTCTGCCAAACTGCCGCCCGTCACCCGCCGTCGTTCTGCCATCCAGCTATCGGTCGACATCCCCCCGCTGCACTCCCCGACTCCCTCTGCTCTATCGTCCATCATCAGCAGTGACCTTTCCGAGCCGTCCCCGGTCCTCGTCTCGCCCGTCCACGAGGCCGATATCGCCGACCTTTCCCCGATCTTCGTGTCGCCTCCCAGCGACGACGCTCTCGCTGTACCCCCACCGACTCCTGTCACTCCCGACGTGATCGTCAACCCGGTTACCATCCCCCTACCGCCGTCGCTGATGGGACCCGCCGCGCTACAGGCACCGAAACGGGCCGATCGCACCGCTACAGAACGATACACACCCCCGAGACGCCCATAGGGCGTCGAGGCAACCACACGACCACGATGCGATACTCCGGAGGCAGGGCGACACAGCTGCGATAACAGACGGCGTAGGGGAAGCGTACCATGGAGGGGGGCGAGACTTAGCGGGGCGCGAGTGCACGGGCCGTGGGAGAGCTGACGAAGCAGCGGTATATAGATGCGATTCATACTCTTGTATAGACACTTTTGGACCTTGGGCCTACACCCGAGACTACACCTTTCATTCCTGCTTCACAGAGAGCATCGCACGACGCGACACCGCCAGACCAGCCCGACACGATGCCTTAAACCAGGAAGCCGTAGCGACATCCGGGTCGCGCCACCTTTGCGATACCACGGGCTACGCTGCCCCGACTCAACCACAGACTGGAGTGATACAGTGTGGTAGGTTTTATGACTGACGTTTATATTCCAGGATAGCGACTCGGACGGTACAAGCGCGGGGACACAGGTCGGACGGTCGGACGGCAAGGGCGACTCCGCAACTAGGACGGACCGGCGGCGACAGACGGGAGGGTCGCACCGAATAGTGTGGGAAGAGACGCAACGTGCGACGGTCGGACGGGAGCGGAGAGAGAGAGAGAGAGGGAGAGGGCCGCAGGACGAGGGCAGGACCCGCGGGGTCCTGGGTGGTTTGTTCGGGGCACGGTCGCGATCTTGGGTTTCTTCCTCCGACCCACTACCTCTTGGGCCAGCGGTTGGCTGCTCGCTCCCTCCATTTCTATCGACGTTCCCGGGGCCTCCCCCAGGGTTCATCTCATCATTTGTGGAGCCCACCGCGAGGGGGCTACTGTCAACCGCTCAGCAACCCGATGGCACCAAAGGCGAGGGTTATCGTAGAGCCCACTCGACGCGCACCGCCCCGATCGGCCCCGTCGGAGTACTCGACCAGTCAGCGGGCGGAGTCCATGCCAGGACACCTCGCATCGTCGGAAGGTGGGGCGTCGGACGAAGAGCGCGCGACTTCCAGCGCTGAAGGCGCCGAGGGCGACAACGAAAACGACGACGGCGAGGCATCGGGTGTGTCGGACGCAGCACCCGAGAACAACGGGGATGCTGCGGGCGAGGCTCCCGGCGATCAAAACGCGGAGGCAGGCCCTGTCCAATCGGAAGAGTCGGAGCACGGTTGGGATGGTAGACGGTCCCTCCATCAGGAGCTCCTGGACGTCAATGAGGCGTCGATCGAGTTGCTGACTGGCGGAGCGATGCGACAATGGTCGTCGCCGGAGCTTACCCCGTCGGAATCGGAGCCCGAAGTGGCTGCGCTGATTGATGAGGACCGAGACGAGGCACAGGTGCCTTCCGACAGCGACCGCTTGGCTTCCGACCGCGGAAACGTCGGAACGCACGGAGGTTTATCAGGAGACGGGCGTGGAGCGGCCGCACAGGTTTCCCGACCAGTTTCTCCCACATCGCAATCCAGTACTCCGTTATCGTGTTTACCCCGTCGCACGACCATGGCCACTCCGATGCCTACCCGTGGCGACCGCCAAGCCCCTAAGTTCGACAATCTTAAGCCGCGCGAGCTGCAACGCTATTTCGCGGAGTTGAGGCACTTGTTCACGCGGGCGGGTATCGAGGACGGCCAGGACCAGGAGAAGAAGGAGCACGCCACGCGATACCTGGACGTCCTTACAGCAGACCAGTGGCAAAGCCGACCCCAGTACGCGGGCAATGCGACGTTCGAAGAGTTCGTGACCGCGATCATAGCGCTATACCCCGGAGCGGACGAGGAGCGCAAATACACGATGGGCGACCTCGATCAGCTCGTCGCCGAGACAGCCCGCCGAGGCGTCACGACCATTGGCGACGTTGGGGAATACTATCGCGGTTTCTACGCGATCTCCCAGTTTCTTATAGGGCGGCAGCGTATCTCCGAGCGCGACCGCGACTACACTTTCTTGCGTGGATTTCAGAAGGGACTGCAAGATAGGATAGAGCAGCGGCTGCAGCTGAAGTATCCCGACCACGATCGCGACGGCCCGTACCCGATGGACCAAATAGTGGAAGCGGCGCGGTACGTGCTGCACGGCACGTCGAGCACCCCGCGATCGGCAGGGCTCAGCGTCCCCGCGGGTCTGGCCGACTTGTCCCAACCCGTGGCCGTCAAGGCGGAAGAACCTGCGATCAAGGTCGAGCAGTTTGCCGCTCTGATGGAGAAGGCGGCCGAGCAGATCGCGAAAGCGTATAGCGCGGGGAGAGCCGATGCGATGGGGATGAGTAACGCAGGCCCGCAGCCGTCGGCGTACACGCGCGGACCACCGGGCCCGATGATGGCGTCGGCCGCTCGTTTCGATCGTCCTCGCCCGGCCCCGGGACAGGATGGCGCCAGGTGCTCGTTCTGCAACGGTCCCGAGCACTTCATCCGCGAATGCCTCGTCCTGCAAGACTACATAGCGACGGGGCGGGTGGTACGCAACGAGATGAACCAGGTGGTACTCAAGAGCGGCAGGCCAGTGCCATTTGGGCTAGGCCCGATTCAAGCGAGGGTAGACGAATATTATCGCACGGACCCGTCCGGGCTGCGCGCCGACGTCGCGGCCAGAGTCGCGGGCAACGCGACGGAAACAATGATGTTGGCGTCGACAGGTCCCATCGCCGTCACCGACTACCCGCTCCGACCTGCGCGCGACCAGCCGGTCGCCGGGCTCATCCAGTTAATCCCGCCGTTGACGGACGACGAGCGACTCGAGGAGTTGCGTCAAGAGATGGCGGTGTTAACCCTCATGAAGGAGCAGAGGAACGCCGGCCGGGCCCGAAGGGAGGCAGCGATTCGCAACGGAGAGTTACCGCCACCAATCGGTCCGCTGCCCGGGGAGAGAGTGCGATCCAAGAGGCTAGTCCCTGAGGTGGTCATATCTCCGTCGAAATTCACGGCAAAGCGGCCGAAGGTTACGTTCGCGGTGCCCGAAGATCCAGAGGATGCGGAAGCAGCGAGGGAAGAGAGCGAGGGCGAGCCGACAGTCGAGAAGGACCCCGAGGAGATAGAGCCGGAACCCATCCATCCTTTCGCCTCCGTACCCGACGCAACCTACATACCCGTCGGGGACGCGTCCCGACCAGACAAAGGAAAGAAACCAGTCGCCGCCTATACCAAGGACACGCCCATCCATAGTGAGGAAGTCGCGAAGGAAGTCTACGGCCGCGCGATGGAGACTTCCGTCACTCTGACACAGAGCGAGTTACTGTCGCTGGCGCCAGAAGTACGTTCCCAGTTGCGATACGCTATCACCCCGCGACGCATAGCGGCCCCGGTACTGTCCAGCGGGGACTCCCCAGTAGCGGTCCTACACACGGTCGTAGCGGAAGGGGAAGGGCCTACCAAGGAGTGGTCGGACCTACCCGGCGACTTGTACGAGGAAGAGCGCGAGCAGGAGAGAGATCGAGCGCGGGGATACACCTCGCACATGCCGTCGTCGTTCTTGCAGGCCATACAGAGCCAGCCAGCGGTGCCGCCTCGCGGGTCGCTGGTGCTCTCCGACCCGATGCTGACGTTGATGAGTGCCTCGGCCGAGAAACCGGCCCCGCTGGTGGTCGCAAAAGAGTCATCGGCATTGCGAGCGGTCCTGCCCTTGGTGGATAACCAAGCGCACATTGAGGCTATCCTGGATCCAGGGTCGCAGGTCATCTCCATGTCCGAAGACGTTTGTCATTTTCTCGGCCTGGCATATGATCCCGCGATCACACTGGACATGCTTTCCGCCAACGGCTCGATTGACAAATCCCTCGGGCTAGCCCGCAACGTAGCGCTAAAGCTAGGCGACATCACGCTCTACGTGCAGATACACGTCATACGTTCTCCGGCCTACGACATCCTGCTAGGGAGGCCCTTCGACGTCCTCACTGGGAGTATAGTCCGCAACTTTGTCGATGAGCGACAGACCATCACGATCACCGATCCCAACACTCAAGCGACGGCGACCGTCCCGACAGTAGAGCGAGGCTCGCGTCGCATCGTTCAGAGCGCCGGCGAGTGCAGGGATTTTCGGCTCTAAAGGCGTCGTTGGACGACCAGGCGGAGGTGGCGCTCGTCCTCGAGTTCACGGGCGACGCCGCCGATCCTATTTCCGTGGAAGCCGTGGTCCCCTTCGACTCCTCTAGTTCGCCCGAAGAGTTACGAGCAACCTATTTATCATTTTGCGATCTCCCAGAATCTACCCCTCCAATATTTGATCGGCCGACCGACGCGACTTTAGACGTTCCATCGGCGCCCGTTTTCTTTCTCGCCCCAGCCGGGGTGCCCTCGTTCGCAGGCGAACAGGAATTTCGCGACTGTAAGTCGCTGCCAAGCAGCGCGCGGGCACGCGCAGTTTTCACAGCGACCAAGAAAAAGTATAAGCCAGCCCACCTAAAAGTGAAGCCAGTACTAGCCGACTTGCCTGGGCAGTTCAGAATCATACGCGACATACGAGGCGACCCGCTAGCGACACTACCCAAGTTACCGACGAAGCCCCCCGACTTCCGGCCGACGGGGCGTTACACCGAGGAGCGCCGCGACCAATTCGACGTAGTTCACGAGGGGGACTTCTTGTGGAAGGAGGAACGCAAGCTGATGCACCATTTTATGTGCGAGCACAACGGCGCGTTCGCGTGGGACGACGGCGAGCGAGGCCACTTCCGCGAAGATTTCTTTCCGCCGGTCACGATACCCGTCGTACCGCACACGCCATGGGTACAACGCAACATACCGATCCCGCCGGGAATCTACGACCAAGTCATGGAACAAATCAGTCGGAAGTTGGCCGCGAACGTCTACGAACCATCCAATTCGTCGTATAGGTCGCGGTGGTTCTGCGTGGTCAAAAAGGATGGAACGAGCCTGCGCATAGTGCACAGCCTGGAGCCGTTAAACGCCGTCACGATAGCTCATTCCGGTGTGCCCCCGTTTACCGACCAACTGGCCGAGCAATTCGCGGGTCGGGCTTGCGGCGCGATGCTGGATCTGTACGTCGGATACGACGAGCGGGCGTTGGACCCAGCGTCGCGCGACCTCACTACGTTCCAGACCCCTTACGGCGCGCTGCGGTTGGTAACACTACCGATGGGCTGGACGAATTCAGTGCCTATCTTCCACGACGACGTCACACATATCCTGAGGCCGGAAATTCCCCACGTCACGATACCGTTTATTGATGACGTACCGGTCAAGGGCCCCGCGAGCGAATACAAGGACGACCAGGGGAAGTACGAGACAATCGCTGACAACGAGGGCATCCGCCGATTTGTCTGGGAACACTTTCAGAATCTCAACCGCGTCGTACAGCGCATGGGTTATTCGGGCGGGACGTTTTCGGGTTGGAAGACTATTTTGTGCGCGCCCGAAATTGTCGTGGTCGGACACCGCTGCACGAGGGACGGGCGGATCCCCGACGAACAACGGGTGGCTAAGATTGTGAATTGGGGGCCATGTCAAGACCTGTCCGATGTGCGGGCGTTCCTCGGGACGGTCGGGGTGCTGAGGATCTTCATCCACCATTTCGCACATCGCGCGCATGCGCTCACGCACCTTACAAGGAAAGATGTGCCATTCGAATTCGGAGCGGAACAATTAGCAGCTATGGAAGATCTCAAAAGCGCGTTGCTGGAGTCGCCAGCCCTGAAACCGATCGACTATCAGTCGGGCGAACCGGTTATCCTCGCGGTCGATACGTCTCCTATTGCGGTCGGGTTCTTGCTGTGCCAGGCTGACGCCGACGATCCGAAGAGTCGCAAGAAGCGTCGGTACGCACGGTTTGGGTCCATCGCGTTGAACGATCGCGAGGCGCGTTTTTCGCAACCAAAGTTAGAATTATACGGCCTGTTTCGGGCGCTCCGCGCGCTGAAGATATATCTCATCGGAGTGCGGAACATGGTCGTGGAAGTCGACGCACGCTACATTAAGGGCATGCTCGACAACCCCGATATTGAACCCTCAGCCAGCATGAATCGGTGGATTATTGCCATTTTAATGTTCCATTTCGTCCTAGTTCACGTGCCCGGCCTGTTTCATGGGCCTGACGGGATGTCGCGACGAAGGCGCCAACCGGGCGACGTGGCAGAGAATGAGCACGACGGGTTCGAGGATTGGGTCGACGCAATGTATGGCTTCATTCACCTCGTGAACGCATACGTACCGCGCAGTACAAGGCCACGGTCGGGGGATCCGCGCGACCAACCAAGGGCCGCGATCGCAACGTTCGTCATCCAGGCAGCTCCGACAGAGTTGTCGTACGACGCCGTTGACCGCGACATCAAGGCGCAGCAGGCCGAAGAGCGACTCGTTCGAGTGCGGGAATGGCACAACACGCTCCAACGACCGGAGGGCCTCGCCGACCAAGAGTATGCGACGTTCCTAAGGTACTGCACTGAGTTCTTCCTCGATGGCACGAGTCTCTTTCGCAAGGAGCCGCAGGGGCGCCACCAGCTCGTTTTAGCACCGGAACGCCGCATAGGGGCTTTAAAAGCGTGCCACGACGACGTCGGCCATCGCGGCGCGTACCCGACCAAGATGTTTCTCCTCGAACGCTTCTGGTGGCCCTACATGGACCGCGACGTCGCGTGGTTTGTCCGATCGTGCCACATTTGTCAAGTGCGACAGGTGAAGCACGTGCTCATTCCCCCAACGGTCGCGACCCCGGCGCCGCTGTTCGCCAAGATGTACGCTGATACCATGCACATGCCGGCTTCGCGAGGTTTCAAATACATCGTACAAGGCAGGTGCTCGGTCTCGCATTTCCCAGAGTGGCGCATGCTGCGTCAGGAAAATGCCAAGTCGCTCGCGCGATGGATATTCGAGGACGTACTCTGTCGCTGGGGAGCGCTCCGGGAAATCGTAACGGATAACGGGACGCCGTACCTAGCAGCGATGAAGCACCTCGAGGAAGATTACGGCGTGCAGCACATCCGCATCTCAGGCTATAACTCGCGATCCAACGGAATCGTAGAGCGATCGCATTTCGACGTCCGACAGGCCCTGTACAAGGCCGCCGACGGTGACGCGAGCAAGTGGGCCACGGTCGCACACTCGGTATTCTGGGCGGACAGGATCACAACGCGCAGGCGTATGGGCTGCTCCCCCTACTTCGCGGCGACCGGCACGCAGGCATTGATGCCCCTCGATATCGTAGAGGCGACGTATCTCCTACCACCGCCCGACTCAATACTGTCGACGACGGATTTAATCGCGCGACGGGCTGTCGCACTTCAGAAGCGCCGCACCCAGCTCCGTACGCTCCACTCGAAAGTGTTTGACAAGCGGCGGCATGATGCGCTGATTTTCGAGCGCGACCACGAAGCGTCGATCAAGAACTACGGCTTCCAACGAGGCGACCTTGTCCTGGTACGTTTCACGCAGTTCGAGAAATCACTCGACCGCAAGATGCTGCCTCGCTACGACGGTCCGTTCATTGTAATTGGGCGGCGACGCGGTGGACCGTACGTCCTGTGTGATATGCACGGGGCGGTCTTCGACAGGCCCACTGCGGAGTTTCGCGTCATTCCGTACTTCGCGCGACCACACATCACGCTTCCTCCGCTACCGGAGTTCATCGACATACCCGCCCGACGACTAAACGAGCTTCTCGGACAGCTTGACCCCGACGTCCAAGCACAGGAATCACGCAGCATAGACAGCGACGCGTCGGACACCGCGAGCAACAGCGCGGAAGACGGCAGCGTCGCATGACAGGCCCAATAAGACTGCTGGGGTCAGCAGTTTCCGTCGGGGGGAGGATGCGACGGTGCTACTAATTACGTTAAGGAGATACATCGCGGACATTGCACGGGGCCGGCGAAAAGGCACGATAGTCTTATTCCATTTCTCTTCTCCTTTTGCGATGGGGGAACATTTTATTTTATTTTTCGGTTCCAAGGCGCGACGAGACACGGACTAAAAAGAAGCAGGAAACACGAAGAGACAGGCAGCAAGGCGTAAGGTGAGCAAAGAAGAGGTAGAGAAGAACACGGGGACTATAGTACAGTACGAGCGACGAGAAAACAAGAAAAGGCCAAGGAGTGGCCACCCTACTCAGCAACGTCCATATAAACGGTCTCGACGGCGTCGCCGACGTCGGAACCGTCCTCCTCGCTGCTCTCCTCGACTCCGACCACGCCTTCCTCGCTCTCCTCTTCGTCGTCGTCCGTCTCGTCGTCGACACCCGCTGGATCGGCAGGCGCGGCAAGGGGGATACCGCCGGCCGAGGGAAGGTCCTCCGCGCTCTCCGCGCCATCCGACACGGCGGGCGTACGAGCAGCGCGCCGGCGACCATACGTGCGCAGCACGGGATGCACGGGAGCCGGGGACGCGCGCGACTCTACGGAGGGGGCGCGAGCAGGCTCCAGCTCATCCTCCTCCTCATCGCTAACGATCGGGGCGGCGGGAGTAGAGGCGGCGACGGAGCTGGGCGGAATGGTGGCGAGGGTGGGCGAGTCAGAGCGCCGGTGACCACTGGGCCCAGCGACCGGCGAACTACGGAGGGAGGGAGAGCGGGAGGCCTCGGAAGCCACAGCGTCGGCGGACACGCGCGAGCCGAACTGGTGCTCGAGCTGGGCAAGGCGCACGAGGAGCCGGTCGTGACGGTAGGGCCACAGGTTGAGCGTCGTCGCGCTAGCAGCCAGCTCCGCCCGGACGAGCGCGATGGAGTCGGCATGGTCGGAGAAGTTGTCGGCAGGAGGGAGGTCCTCGAAACGTCGCGCGTCCTCGTCCACCGACGCCAGCACGGACGCGAGGAGGTCGCGAGCCCGACGTGGGGAATCTGAAGGGAGGGAAGAACAGGTGAGTGTTAGGAGAAGGGTAAGAGGGGCGCAGCAACGTACCTGCAGAGTCGGCGGCCGCCAGTAAGTCCGCAAGGAACTTGGCGAAGAAGGGCGCCGCCACAGGCGCCGCAGCGCCGCGACGGGAGGGAGAACGCGGCCGGGGGGCACGAGAAGGAGCGCGGGAGCGGACCGACCAACCACGGGAACGGTGGGGCGAAGGGGCGCGAGGGCGCGAACCGTCCACGAGTACAGCGCCGCCGCAGCCCTTGCGCTGGGCGCGACAGCGGATGCACTTGGTGGGGCGGTGAGGCTTGAACTCACAACGCACCGGCCCGCGCACGAAACCAGCCTGGCAGCGGCCGCAGCGGGTAGAAGTCTGGGAGGGTGGACGGTCAGCAACAGCAGGGGAGATGGGGAGGGGGTAGCTCACCTTGATGCGCTCACCAGCGTACCGCTCGGTGTGCGTCGGGCGGCGATCCGACCGGTGGAACAAGGGGTCGCCGTCACTGTCTACCGCCTCCGACAGCGAGTCGTCGAGACCACTACCCGGCGACGTCGACGAACGGCTGCGACGGCGGCGAGGGGCGGGCCGACCCTTTTTGGCGGTGCGACCGCGCCGGGGTTGAGGCGACTCGGTCGCGTGGGGAGACGAGAGGGGTGTGGGGGAGTGCGAGGCGCGGCGCTTCCCGGCGGCTTGGGACGGAGGCTGGACGGTCGCAGTGGCGGTACGCGCGGCGAGGCGCTCCCCGCGGGCAGAAGGCGGTGGCGGGACCGGCCCCGGGAGCGGCAACACCACCTCCGCGCGGTTCGCGAGCACGCGACGAGCCTGCGTAAAGAGCGGGCAGAAAGAAAGGGGCGAGGTTAGCGGGTGACGACAGGGACCGCCGATACACGCACCTTGGGGCGGAGCCGGGTAACGGAAGGGTCGGCCACGGCGACGGTGCCCTCACGCGTCCCAGCGCCGACGAGGGGCGACGGCGTGGCAACGGTCGGAGCGGACCGCGGCACGGTCGCCTGGGGCGCTTCAGGGGCCTCCGCAGCCTCGTCGTCTTCGTTCGCCTCGTCGAGGAACAGGGGCGGGGGTCGCACGGCTTCTTCAAGCGCGTCGTACCGCGCGCGCGCCTCGGGGGAGAACGTCACCCCACGACCACGGGCGTCGACGGTGCCCTCACGCGTCCCAGCGCCGACGAGGGGCGACGGCGTGGCAACGGTCGGAGCGGACCGCGGCACGGTCGCCTGGGGCGCTTCAGGGGCCTCCGCAGCCTCGTCGTCTTCGTTCGCCTCGTCGAGGAACAGGGGCGGGGGTCGCACGGCTTCTTCAAGCGCGTCGTACCGCGCGCGCGCCTCGGGGGAGAACGTCACCCCACGACCACGGGCGTCGTAGTAGGCACACTAGGAAATCGCAAGTCAGAGAGGAAGGCGAGATCAGGAAGAGCAGACGTACCAGGAGCTGGCGCGCTTGCGGGCGCAGCAGCGCGAGTTGGGCCTCGGAGGTGGCGTCACGCGCCATGGGCCCGAGTAAGCCCAGCTGGAGATCCAGCATGGCGCGGGTAGCGGTGGCGTCGGCGACGGTGGCAGCGTCCATGGGGTGAGGAATCGGGGGAGCGGGAAGGCGAGCGAGCGAGGTGAGGGGAAGAGGGAAGAAGGGCGACGGCGACTTCGCCGCAGGCGCACGAACAATGGTGCGTGCGTGGGAGCGACCGGCCGCGTGGCCCGGCCAGAGCGCTGGTTTTGCCTCCGAGCGCCCACGATGCCGGGTCGATCCGCGATCTGATCAGCAATTGTTGATTTGATCCCGCGACGTACACCGGGCCGCGGCGGGACGACGCGCGCGGCCAAGCCGCGTGGCGACCACGTGCCCCCGTCGCGAGCGAAATCTCTCAAGTCATTGGCGCCCGTCCCTCCCTCGACGCGCGGCCCCTGCACACTGACGTCGCCTAACCAGGCAATGGGTCGCAGATCTAATAGTCCTATTGGGAGGCATTCAACGACGTACATGCAGATGCAAAATGACTACACTAATGCGGGCGCTTTCTTTCCCTCTACTCCTCGACGCCCCGACAACGCGACAAAGCTATAGTATGGCAGGGTCGTCGCGTGGGATGCGCCCCTGCTGGCTGACACGACCCCGATTCGCGCCTCCACCTCGGCGACCGCGGTGAACGTTCTGCCACCCCATCGGGACAGCGCGAAACGTCACGATCTCATCCAGAAACATAGTCGGGTTGCTGTGGATGTCGGCCAACAATTGAGTGGGGAGGTTCGACACGAGGATCGCGCTTTCTATCGCAGTCCGGGCATGGAGGCTGTCGATCGTGGTAGCCCACTGTAACGAGTCGCGAAGAAACGCCGCCGCGGCGGCCTCCAGCGACCCATCCGCCGAATCAAAAGCGTCAACGTAGGGACCCCAGCGACCGCGCGCACTCCGATCGTCGGGTCGCGCGACTCGAGCGATGGTAGTATAGACCGATTCCACGGTCGCCACCGTCTCGGTAGTGTGGGTGATAAGAGTGTCGGAGAGGGGATGCGCGAGGGTGCGCAGGAGGTCGGGAAGGGATACGCCAGTGGTCGAGTAGGCCAGGCGATGGACCTCGGACAAGAGGGCCTCCTCCCCGCCATTCAGGCGCTGGAGCGCGGACGCGCAAGCCTCCATCGCGGAAATAAACTCCGCGTGCACGGTCGCGTCAATGCCCGCGCCGCGACCAGTAGGATGAGCGGCCAGGCAGAGCTCGCCGAGGCTGCGGCGGTACTGGGGGACGGACGTGCGACCCGATTCGAACGCTGCCCACAGAGCACTCTCGCAAAGGCGGGCGAGCTGCCGAGCATGATCGCGATTGTTGGGAAAGGTGAAGCCAGCAATTGGGCGAACTGCGAACGTCGGATCGAGTGGAGCGGACGTCGGGGGCGCGATGTCGCTGATGAGAATACCACCCCACTCGGCGAAGGCAATACGCGACTCGGGGGACACGGTGAACAACGTCTCGAAGATCGGGCCCGCAATCGCCTGCACCAGGCGGAGGACGGATGGCTTCGCGGTATTGAAAACTTCGCCCTGGAACAACCCGACACCAGGATGAGCGGCGGTCGCGATAACAATGCGAGGACGTACGTAGAGGGCGGCTACCTTGCGACCCCACTCTTCACGATCCGCGACCAGGGTCTCTACGGGGGCGGTCTCCAAGTCAATGGCAGGGGGCGCGAGGAGTAAGCCGACAAGGGCGAGTGCGCGCGATTCAAGGGCAAAGGTCGACGACATGTCAGACAATGGGTCGCAGGCACCAACAGCCCGCGTTTTGTACGCCGTCGGGCACTTGTCGCGACCCGATGCACCGCGGTTTGACCGGGGAATGCGCGTCTGGGGATAGGCGCAGATTTCAGTTGGGGGGAGGATGGCCAGTCGCGAGCGACGAGGAGAAAGATAGGGATTTCCTCGGCGACGGGTGACCAGCCCGCGCAGGGCACACAAGGAACAAGTGGCCAGAAGTGAGCGGGACAAGACAAAGTCGGAACCGACCACGCGCGACCGAACCCGCGACCCATCAGAATACTGTCGGAGACCTCGCGACGCTACGAGTTGCCTACGCAGCGGAACACGATGATCATTGCTATGAGACATTGGGGCCACAGTCCTGTGCGATTCACGGTGGCCGAAGAGACCATTTACAGAAGGGGTACACTACTCGCGACTGCTCGCGATGTCGCTATCACTATCGCTGCGATAATCCACTATCGCCCCGACATCGCCGACCACCACACGTTCCATCACAGCGGCATTACCTCCGACACCCCCGATGTTCACGGGATCGCCCTGCATCTGCTCGTCGGAGTCGAAACCGCCGGCATCGTCGTCAACCGAGCCGACACCATCACCGTCGGGCAAGGCGGGGAGACCCGACAATACACGATGGCGCACGAAGGTTACCAAGAGGTTGTTCGTGTAAAGGTCGGGCTCGGTCGGGGCGGCTGGGAAATGGCGCAGAACGTATGCCGCAGTCACTGCGTACTCCAGGAAGAGTCGGGTTGCGTGCTCGAGGGAGAGGCAGGGGTCGCGAACGATGGCTAACAGGTAGGGAGCGTCGGCCCAGAGGGCTTGCAGATTGGCGACGTTCTCCGTAGCCCCGGCGAGCTCCTCGACGGTCTCGCGGTACACGGCCTCGAAACGAGCTAAAAGGCGCGCACCCAGTCCGCCGAGGTTGCGACCGTACTGCGTGGGGGGCGAAATGGGCCAAGCGGTCGACTCGCGGGCGACGTAGTCGGGAAGGAAAGCGGTCCCACCACGCGAGTGGCGAATGGAGAGCGCGGAACATTCCAAGGCCTCTCGGAGGACGTACGCGACCCACGTCTGGTTGCCCAGGGGACGGTCATCGGGGATGGCGGCATGGAAAATGGCAAGCTCGCGCAAGTACGACGCAACCGAGCACCCGCGTTTGCGAAACACGACCCAAAAGTTCTCCTCAACCAGCGTCGCAGTCAGCCGGACCTTGGGAGCGTCAAGTAGGTCGACCCGATCAACAACGGAGGTCCACGGGTGCAGCTCGGTCGTAGGGAGCGGGGCGGGACGAAGAAAGCGCCCCGCCCACGAGCGGAAGCGATCCTCGACCTCGGGTACGAGGAGGATGGCGTTCTCGAGTATCGGCATGAGGATGCGCTCGGCGAGGGGGATGATCAGCCTGGGGTCGGAATCGGTGATGGATTCCTACAGCCGATGGGAGCGGACGGTTAGCGCGACAACGGGGCGGGAAAAGAGGGGAATCGTACGATGACAGCCAACACCTCCTGTCCCCAACGCTCGCGCGACTCGATCGCTTCAGCGGCTGCTGCGAGTGGGAAGTCCGCGCTGGGGGCCCGACCCAGGTGGTACAGCAAGAGAGTACCGCGACGGTACGTGTGGGGAGACCAGGTCATGATGGTGTGTGGGGGGGGTTGTGTCGGGAGTTTGGTTGGGTCGGACGGGCGGTGCGACGCTACCTGACGACTCATCGAGACGGCGCGAGGGAGCCTTTATCAGGAGGAGCCATCCGGGGATTTGCCGACTGAGGACAGTCGGTAGCTCAGTTGGGGGGAGGATGATGGGACCCGCCGCGCTACAGGCACCGAAACGGGCCGATCGCACCGCTACAGAACGATACACACCCCCGAGACGCCCATAGGGCGTCGAGGCAACCACACGACCACGATGCGATACTCCGGAGGCAGGGCGACACAGCTGCGATAACAGACGGCGTAGGGGAAGCGTACCATGGAGGGGGGCGAGACTTAGCGGGGCGCGAGTGCACGGGCCGTGGGAGAGCTGACGAAGCAGCGGTATATAGATGCGATTCATACTCTTGTATAGACACTTTTGGACCTTGGGCCTACACCCGAGACTACACCTTTCATTCCTGCTTCACAGAGAGCATCGCACGACGCGACACCGCCAGACCAGCCCGACACGATGCCTTAAACCAGGAAGCCGTAGCGACATCCGGGTCGCGCCACCTTTGCGGTCCGTGGACCACGTCGAACTGGGCTCTCCTCTCAGCCGTATACCGGCCTTCAGCTTTAAAGTCCGGGGGCTGGGTCGGCAGTACCGGTATGTCCGCCAGCGGGTCGCCAGCGATATCGCGCACTATCCGGAACTGCTGGGGCAGGTCGGCAAGAACGGGTTGCACTTTGAGATGTACTGGCTTGTACTTCTTTTTAGTTGCCGCAAAGACGGCCTTCGCTTTCTCGTTCTGTACCAGGGGTTCGGCGCCGAGGGTCTTGTCCGAACTCGCGTGCGAAGGCAGCTCAGCCGCTGCGAAATAGAATAAAGGATCCGCGGGTATATGGACGACATCGACCGGCGACGTCTTAAACAATCGTGGGGTATCCCCCGGCAAATCACAGAAAGATAAATAGGTTGCACGTAACTCGTTTGCTCCCGTCGAGGAGTCGAAGGGGACCAGGTTTTCAATCTTAAGCTCTTCAGTGTCGCCGGGCCGGAACGAGACCACTAGCGCCACCTCCGCCTGATCCACCAACGACCCCTCTAGTTCCGAAAACCCGCAGCCTTTGTTTCTTGTTCCACAATCCGCCGCGATCCCCGTTCGATAGTGGGGACGGTCGCTGTCTCCTGAGTATTGGGGTCTGTGATCGTGATGGTCTGACGCTCATCCGGAAAGTTGCGGACCACGCTGCCCGTCAATACGTCAAACGGCCTCCCCAAGAGGATGTCATATGCCGGTGAGCGAATGACGTGTATCTGAACGTAGAGCGTGATTTCGCCGAGTTTGAGCGCTACGTTGCGCGCCAAACCCAGCGACTTGTCGACGGACCCGTTTGCCGACAGCATATCTAGCGTGATGGTGGGGTCGTAAGCGAGCCCTAAAAAGTGGCATGTATCTTCGGACATGGAGATGACCTGCGATCCTGGATCCAGGATCGCCTCTATGTGCGCTTGGTTGTCTACCAACGGTAGTACTGCCCGTAGCGCCGACGATTCTTTTGCCACGATCAATGGTTCCGACGGCCGCTCGGTCGCGTTGAGGAACTGCGATAAAACCGGGTCCGGCAAGATGAGGGCGCCGGCGGGCGGCGCCGCCGTCTGGAAGCCCATCGCCTGCATGAACGATGCCGGCATATGCGAAGATATTCCCCGGGCACGGTCCCTCTCGGATTCGCGCTCACTGCTGCCGTCGTCTAAACCGCACAGGTCGCCGAAGGCTTCGGCGAATTCATCCCGTCCTGCCTGTAGCTCCGTTTGCATCACCGCCACCGGCTCTTGTGCCGCTCGGGCCGGTGCGGTAGGGATACGCCGAGGGGTGACAGCGTGTCTTATCTGCGCCCGTACTTCTGGGGCCAACAACAGTAACTCCCGTTGCGTCAGCGTAACTGATGCTCCCATTGCCCGCTCGTAAACCGTGGATGCTATGCCCTCCTCGTGTACCGGCGTGTCCTTGACGTAGGCCGCGGTTGCCTT
Source organism: Auriscalpium vulgare (assembly GCA_019915015.1). Classification (NCBI taxonomy): domain Eukaryota; kingdom Fungi; phylum Basidiomycota; class Agaricomycetes; order Russulales; family Auriscalpiaceae; genus Auriscalpium; species Auriscalpium vulgare. The sequence goes on from JAHBBC010000009.1 coordinate 1,307,796, forward strand.
CTTATTCCTTTCTGCGCGCTGTTCCTCCTCCGTGGCCACGTACGTGGCATCCGGTACTAGCGCGAACGGGTGTATAGGCTCCGTGTCTAACTCCGGTTCTTCTTCGTGCCCCGCGACCGCCTCGCTGGATGGCTTGGCGTTCTCCGGTTCGGCGAATGCGACTTTCTTTGGCTTCGCTGTATACTTGGATGGCGAAATGACCACTTCTGGGACCATGCGCCTCGTCTTAACCCGCTCTCCGGGTAGGGGACCTATGGGTTTGGCTAGCTCCCCGTTCGCCAAGGCTCGCTCCCTTCTAGCTTTCTCCTCTGCCCTCTTGTCTCGCAGATTCATCAAGACTTGCACCTCCTGATGTAGTTGTGCGATGCGTTCCTCATCCGTGAGCTGGGGTATCATCTGGATCATCCCTGCCACCGGTTGGTCGCGTGCAGGCCTCAGCGGGTAGTCGGTAACCGCGATCGGCCCCGACGTGGCTAACATCATGTTCTCGGTCACCGCATTCCCGAGTCTCGCTGCGACTTCGGGCCTCAACGCCGCCGGGTTCGCTCGATAGTAATCATCGACAATCTGCTGTAGAGTTCCTTTGCCCCAGGGTATCTCCAGACCGCTGGCGAGCGTCACTTGGCCACGGTTGTTTCGGCGAACCTTCCCGTCGGCGATGCTCTCCTGGAGCACCATGCACTCGCGCATGAAGTGGTCCGGCCCCCCACAGAACGTGCACCGCGCACCGCCTTGTCCTGGCCCTGGGCGCGGCCGATCGTACCCCATGTTGGCCGCCTGCATCGGGCCCGCGGGTCCGCGCGTGAAGTTCGGTGCACCGTTGCCGTTGCCAGCTAGTGCCTCAGCTCTCCCGGCCTGGTACGCTCTCGCTATCTGTTCGGTCGCCTTCTCCAATAGCGCCCCAAACTGTTCGACCTTTACTACCGGTTCGGCGGCCTTTGCTGGCGGCAGCTGGCTCTCCACCGCCGCGGTTACTGACGGCATATCCGTGTGTGAGCGCGGCGTCGTCGTGGTCCCGTGCAGCAGGTACTCGGCGGCCTCAAAGACCTTCGTTGGATAAGGGTCATCGCGATCATGGTCCGGCTCCTTGTACTGCAACCGCTGTTCCACCCTGTCCTGCAGCGACCTGGGAAGCCCTCGGAGGAATGCGAAGTCTTGATCCCTCTCCGATACGCGGCCCCTCTTCTTCAAGAATTCGGAGATTGCGTAGAACTCCCGGTAGTAGTGGCTCAGGTCACCAAGAGAAGTAAGCCCCCCGTTTGCGTACTGGGCCACCAGCCTATCGAGGTCCCCTAGGACGTACTTCCGTTCACCGTCCGCGCCCGGGTAGAGGGCTATGATCGCCTTCTCGAAATCGGCGAACTTCTTGCCCTTCTCAAACTCCGGACGTATCACCCACTGATCCGCTGTGAGGACGTCGAGGTAACGGACCGCATGCGCCTTCATCTCTTCATCGTTCGTAATCCCAGCTTGCGTCAACAGGTGCTTGAGTTCGGCGAAGTAACGGGGTAGCTCGCGGGGACGGCTCCCATCGAACGTGGGGGCGCGCCTATCACCGCGCGTAGGCATCGGGGTTGTCATCCTGGTGGGTAACGGCTGGTTTACGGGGGAACTGGGTGTGTCTGAAAGTGGGGAAGAGGCAGCCGACCCGCTTCGCTGCCGCTCGCCTGATAAACCTCCCTGCGACCCGCGGTTCGGCGAAACTGGGCTATTTCGCCGTGACCCTGGATTTGATGGTTGCCGTTCCCCGCGCCCATCAATGATGTCGGCGACTTCGGGCTCCGAATCGTCCGCCTCCGCGACTCGTCGTGAGCGCGGTGTCTCGACTGGGCCAATCCTGAGCCTGGCCGGGCTCTCGCCCATGCGCAACAGTTCCCTATGCAGCATTAGCGACTCTACCCACCCGTCTTGCTCCGCTGGGCGACCATCTGGCCCGTCGTGTCTTGGCAAGGGAGGGCCCTGACGCGACACTTCGACCTCGTCGACCCCTCCACGGCTTCCCCTGCCTGCGTTGGTCGGGTCGAGTGCAGCGTCGTAACCAGCAACGTTCCCGTCTTGTTCCTCGTCTTCGAAGTGGCCTGGCATCTCGGCGAATTGAGCCACGGCATATGCGTCCGTGCGTGAGGCTCGCAACGGCTGTCGCCTTGTGGGCTCCAACACTACTCTGGCCTTCGGTCCCATTGTGAATTTGAGCAGAGAGACCCCTCGCGGTGGGCTCCACAAATGATGAGTAAACCCCCACTGCAGTCGCTGGAGGGGCCAAGGGTCGGGGTGAGGAGTGCTCTACTGCCTGGGGCGAGAGGAGAGAGGGTAAGAAGGAGCGTGAGAGCGCGCGACCGCTGGCGAAAACCCCCAACCACAGCGCGCTCTCTATCCTGGGGCGCGCTGCCGCTGCCGTCCTTCTCCTACCAGCCAGATACCGTCAGTCCCGTCGCAAACGTAATACACATACCGTCAGTCCAGCACCGTGCCGTTGAGTCCCTCAGTCTCCCATTTCGCTCGCCGTGTTCGCCTAAGCCGTACTGACTTGGTGACTCTTCGCCGAGACTACCGCTTCCCCTGCCGCTGCTATCTTCGCCTTTCCCCTAGTGCATGGTTAGGTCCCGTCGCCTGGTTCGCCGAACGCTCGCTAGGATCGTATCTCTTGTTTTGAGCTGTGAAGTCTCGGGTGTCGTCTCCCAAGGGTAGATTGCTTTGTCATCACTCGTACACGTACACTCTATGCTCTATCACCTCTCGATTCCCACGCTACCCTTCGTTCGGCGCCTACGACATCTCCCGCCTCCGGTCACTCTACCCTTCGCGAGTGGCAACCTTCCCTCAGTTCGCTGCGTTTCGCCGACCTTGGTTCTGTCCCGCCGCGCCCAGGGGAGAGTGTGGTGGTGTGGTTTGAGGTGTGCGGTCCGGTCTACGTGCCTGTAGCACGCGAGGTCCCATCAGCGGCTTGTACAAAATTTTGAGTCGCTTGTGCCCTCGTTGCTAACGGTCTGTATGTAGATCTTTCCCCAAAATCTCCGGACACTTCAGTACAAAAGAAAATTAAGCAGTAATAAGCGTACTATGCATCTTTACCAGGAGGTTGACGTTGAACGTCTGGCGTGGAGGGAGCACGGCGGACCGGCTGGATGGAAGCAATTGTGAGCCCTTGTCTGCCCCCTCTACATACCGACGGCCGGTATTGACCTGTGCATGCTCCCGGCAGTATGGATGAGCAGTACAAGATGTACAAGGCGGAATATGAAATTTGGCGCACGAACCCCCAAGTGATGCAGAAACCCATATTTCACTGCCCTGACTTGTACTGCCCGTGAGTTCTGTGCACTACCTCAATACTGCGCATCGTGTTGAAGGTTTGCAGGCCAGACGACGGAATATAAACATGGATGTAGGCTGCGTAGAAGAAGACTCAGAGGACGAACTTGGTTGACGATGACGATCACTTCCGGCGCCGGCACCATATGGATGATGAGGGAAAGACTGGCCCTCCAAGCATGAGATAGTTGGAGCGTAGTGTAAGCTCAGAGCTTACTACGTACCCTTTTTCTTCTCTATCTTTCTCTCTCTGTACGATACCGCTACGACAGTCTCGTTCTTACTTACGCACTGGCGCGAGCCCGGCAAACGCCGCGCCGCAGCCACGTCACAGTTGTCGTTCGCCTCTCGCTCTCTCCTCACCACGACCACGATTCTTCTCTCCTGTATTCGCATACATCCTGCTGTCTAGCAACCAGGCTAGGTTCCTTTCTGTGTCGTCTGATCTCCGTCTCAGTGTTTCTGCCTCACGGCAGTCTCCACTTTTTTTTTGAAACCGAACCTCTGCCAAACTGCCGCCCGTCACCCGCCGTCGTTCTGCCATCCAGCTATCGGTCGACATCCCCCCGCTGCACTCCCCGACTCCCTCTGCTCTATCGTCCATCATCAGCAGTGACCTTTCCGAGCCGTCCCCGGTCCTCGTCTCGCCCGTCCACGAGGCCGATATCGCCGACCTTTCCCCGATCTTCGTGTCGCCTCCCAGCGACGACGCTCTCGCTGTACCCCCACCGACTCCTGTCACTCCCGACGTGATCGTCAACCCGGTTACCATCCCCCTACCGCCGTCACCTTCTCTCCCCACACTCGTTGTCCCACCGTCGTCAGCGTCGTCTTCGTCCCCCGCCGAACCCACTGCACAGCCGCCGCCGTCCCGTCTCCGCCCCCATCTCGCCGCATACCATTCCAATTCTGACTCCGACGACCCTCCGCGACCCCGTAAACCGACCATGCCGATCCAATCTACCCTCGCCGCGGCGCGTTTTGAACAAACCGCCGTTAACAAACCACCCACTTGCTGGGAGTGGGCCGACGCATAGCGCGGCAGTACGATTCCAGGTGCAATACGGGGTTCAATAATCTTCTCAAATTGGAAGAATATGTAACAGAGACTACTTTATTTGACATCTTTGCCCTGCGGTTTGAGCTCAAGAGCAATGACATCATTTCGGGTTTTAAATGCAATTTAATAGCCGGAATGACGTCATCATCTCTTGCTAGCAATCGTGCTGTTCTATACGCTCTGCTGTTCTATACGCTCAATCCTAGTAATATTACTGTGTGTGTGGAATGCTTTATAGGCAACAATATGTGTACAGTGAGTGTATCATCCCGAGTAGACGTGAGGCTGGTGAGGGAGCTGAAAGCGCGAGTGGACAAAGCGTGGGAGTAAATTTCCAAAAAAGGCGACACAGACTGTCGTTGCATGGGTCGAAAAAAAGCTGGATGTAGATGACATAAGCAACGATTCATAGGAATCGTAACCGTCACCGCCGGCTTGATCACGCCCGAAGTCCTGCGCAGCTGGGAGTATGGCTGCCACGCCTACTTCAAACACAAGGACATCGAAGACCACCTCCAGGTCCGCATGGTCACAGACGGCTTCCAAGATCCGCTCATCCAGGAATGGATTCGAGACGACGCGGACTCCTTGGAGGCACTCACGTTCCCCGAGTTCGTGGAGGAGCTCCGCTCCACCTGGCTCGAGGAAGACTGGGAGCTGCGTGTCTCCAACACGTTACTCAACGCACAGCAGGGCGAGGCCTCGTTCAGGGACTGGAAGATCCAGATGGGTACCCTGAACAGCCTCCTCAAGGGCACGCCGTCGCACCTCGACGCGAGCGCCTTCCGCCGCAAGCTCCAGGCCGGGCTCAATCCCGAGCTCGGCGTCGACGTCGCCAACTCCAACCTTGCTGTGTCGCTCCCAATCAGGACCTGGGCCCTGGAAGTCACGCGTTTGGACAACAAGCGACTCCAGGTGAACGCCAAGGTCGCCAACGAGGTGGCGCGTCTCTCTCGGCTTCGGCTGGGAAACGCGCCCACCACGAAGTCGGTCCCGCCCCGTGCATCGGGTAGCGCGTCCGCTTCATCGTCAGGCACCTCACACGCTCGGCCGCCGCCGCTTTCGGACTTGGAACGTAGCCTCCTCGCTAGCCACGAGGGGTGTTTCAAGTGCCGGAAGTTCTACGCTGGGCACCACTCGACCGCGTGCCCGTCCGGTTACCCCTCTGGCGAAGGGTATAAGCCGCTGACCGAGGCCATGGCGAGGGCGGCCGCTCCGGGCACCGCTCCGAGCAAGGGAAAGGGTAAACTGCACGGTTTCGTCACCGCTGCGGTCCTTCCCGCTGCAGACGTCACGAGCGGCATCATCGGTGCTGACTCGGACACAGACTCGGCCGACTTGTACGTTGCCCATTCTGTTGACGTCTCCCCCTCCAGCCGTCCGTCGTCGCCTTCCGCTTCCCCTTTCGCGCAGGAGGCGATGCACTGGTATTGCACTGTCCGCGGCCCGCAGAACCGCGACGGGTTTGGCGCGTCTCGCGAGATCGCTGCGCTAATCGACGACGGTTCACAGGTAGTGCTCATCCGCGAGCGTCTCGCCGCCGATCTCGGCCTTCGTCGCCACCGTCTCCCCTCCCCTGTTCCCCTTGGCGCCGCCTTCGATGCAGGAGGTGATCGGACGCTTTCTGTAGATTCACATTCCGTCGTCGCCACCCATTGGGTCAAGCTCTCTCTTTCTTCTGATTGTTCCACTTTTCGCGCCCGTTCCGTTCGCGCACTCATTGCGCCAGATTCAATGTGTTTTCCAGTCATACTCGGCCTACCTTTCCTCCACGCAAATCGAATTGTAATTGATCACGAGCTGCGCACGTGCACCCCGAAAGATACTGTCTACGACCTTCTCAAGCACGACGACGACGACAATACCGCCTTGCCTGCCACCCCTCCGAAGCCTATCGCTACGCCCTCTCCGGCTCAGGTTCTCCTCTGCGCGCGCCACCGTCCTTCGCGAACTCGAGGCTCGTCTCTTGTCTCAGCGGGCCTCCTGCGAACGCCTGGCTGAACACGTCCGCCCCGTCCACGTTGTCTCTGCCATCGCTCTCCGCATTGCGGCACTTGCGCACGCTGAAGATCTGAAACGCTTGGACAGCGCCATGAAGGAGAAATTCGTCGACCGTTTCCCCGCCGACATTCCTCACATCGACGAACTCCCTTGCGACGTCTACCACCGCATCCGTCTCAAGGACGCGAACAAGACTATTGCTACTCGCTCGTATAACTGTCCTCGCAAGTACCGCGATGCTTGGCGGACGCTCCTCGACCAACATCTTGCTGCGGGTCGTATTCGGCCCTCCTCGAGCGCCCACGCCTCGCCCGCCTTCATCATCCCCAAGGCGGACCCGACGGCTCTGCCTCGCTGGGTCAATGACTATCGCGCGCTTAATGCCAACACGGTCCCCGATTCGCATCCCCTCCCGCGCGTCGACGATATCCTCGCCGACTGCGCGAAGGGGAAGATATGGGGCAAGATGGACATGACGAACGCGTTCTTCCAGACGCGTGTCCATCCTGATGACATCCACCTCACCGCTGTCACGACTCCGTTCGGACTGTATGAGTGGCCTGTCATGCCTATGGGCGGCCGCAACGCTCCGGCTACGCACCAACGCCGCATGACGGTTGCCTTGCGGCACCTCATCGGCAAGATATGTCATGTCTACCTTGACGATATCATTATCTGGTCGCAAACTGTCGCCGAGCATACGCGCAATGTCTGCGCGGTCCTGCAGGCGTTACGTGACGCACACCTCTACTGCTCGCTGAAGAAGACCGATCTCTTCTGCGAGTCGGTGCACTTCCTCGGGCACGAGATCTCTGTGCGCGGCATTGAGGCCGACCCCACAAAGGTCGACCGCATTACGAACTGGCCTGTGCCGCGCAATGCTACGGAGGTTCGCGCCTTCCTTGGGCTTGTGCGCTACATCGCTTCGTTCTTGCCGCAGCTGGCGGAACACACTCGTGTGCTGACGCCGCTGACCACGCTCGACGCGCAGCACGATTGGCCGGGGTGGCTCCCTTGCCATCAAGCTGCGTTCGACGGCGTGAAGGCTCTGGTGCTGAGTCGAGAGTGTCTTACGACCATCAACCACCAGACGCCTGGCGACAACCGGATCTGGGTCACTACCGATGCGAGTGATTTCCGGACCGGCGCTGTTCTCTCGTGGGGACCCACCTGGGAGTCTGCTCGCCCGGTGGCCTTTGACTCCATGCAGCTCAAAGGGGCGCAGCTAAACTACCCGGTGCACGAGAAGGAGCTGCTCGCCATCGTGCGTGCACTCCAGAAGTGGCGAGTTGATCTGCTTGGCACGCATTTCATCGTTTGTACTGACCACCGCACGCTTGAGTACTTCTCTACGCAGAAGGACCTCTCACGACGGCAATGTCGCTGGCAAGAATACCTTGCGCAATACGACTTCGACATCGAATACGTGCCGGGCCCCGAGAACACCGTCGCCGACGCGCTCTCTCGTCTACCTGTCGAGCCCGACGCTGGCGTCACTTCTGTGTGGGCTGCAACGGTTTGTCTTGCCCGCGAGGCTCCTTCGCTTGACGTCCTCCTGTCATGCCCCGTCTCGAGCTCGCTGTCCCGCGTCTCTCTCGATCGGCAACTGCTCGACGATATCCGTTCTGGCTACCCGTCCGACTCGTTCTGTGCCCGCCTGCTTCGCAATCTCGACAGTACTCCTGGCGCCGCACACCGCGATGGTTTGCTCTACCTCGGGGATCGCCTCGTCATCCCGCGCGTTCCTCTCCTTCGCGAGACTTTCTTTCAACTCGCTCACGACGCACTGGGCCATTTCGGGACAGACAAATCTTACGCTTCCCTGCGCGAAACGTACTACTGGCCTGGCATGCGCCGAGATCTCGACCAGGGCTATATAGCAACCTGTGCCCAATGCCAGCGGAACAAGTCTCTGTCAACGAAACCTGCCGGTCCCCTACACCCTCTCGCTGTCCCTGATGCTCGCGGCGACAGCGTTGCTATCGACTTCATTGGTCCACTTCCTCCCGATGAAGGTTTCAACGCAATCGTTTCTATGACCGACCGCTCAGGCGCCGACGTACGTCTCGTCCCGATCAAAACCACCATGACAGCCGAACAATTCGCTGGGGTCTTTTTCGAGCATTGGTTCTGCGAGAACGGTCTCCCTCTGGAAATCGTCTCGGACCGCGACAAGCTTTTCATCTCGCGCTTTTGGAAGGCTCTCCACCGCCTCACGGGCGTAAAACTCAAGATGTCATCCGCATTCCACCCGCAGACTGACGGCGCAAGCGAGCGTACGAACAAAACGGTCAACCAATGCCTGCGTTTCCACGTCGACCGCCGCCAGCGCGGCTGGGTTAGAGCCCTCCCTCGCGTTCGTTTTGCTATCATGAATACGGTGAATGCCTCCACTGGTTTCTCCCCGTTCCAGCTGCGCATGGGGCGTCAACCACGCATCATCCCTCCGCTGGTCGACGCGCACGTCCGTGAGTCCGTTCGCAATCTTGGCTCCGACGCCGAGCGGGCTGCCACCCTGCTCGAGCTTATCGCTGCCGATTTTGCTAAATCTCAGGACAATCTCACTGCTGCTAAGTTGTCCCAGGCTGACGCTGCGAACAAGCACCGCGGTCCTGAGCGCGTTTACACCGTCGGTGACCGCGTCCTACTGTCTACCTTCCATCGCCGCCGTGACTACCAGGCTCAGGACCCGTCACGTGTTGCGAAGTTTATGCCTCGCTTCGATGGCCCTTACACTGTCACTCGCGCCTATCCGGAACGCAGCTCTTACACCCTTGACCTGCCGTCCACTTCCTCCACCTTCCCCACCTTCCATGCCAGCCTTCTCCGCCCGTTCTTGCCTAACGACCCCGACTCCGCACCGTCGTGTGTTTTGCAGCGCCCCGGGCCGGTCGTCACGGAGAACGGCGAGGAAGAATGGGAAATCGATGAGATCGTCGATGCTCGCCGCCGCGGCCGCGGTTGGCAATACCTCGTACGTTGGAAGGACTGGGGTGACGAGGATGCCCAATGGCTCCCGTCGCGCGAACTCCAGGACTGTGCCGCCTTGGACAGGTGGCTCCAGCGCTCCTCTTCAACCCCTGATTCCTCTTCTTCTGAGGGGGGAGGAGTGTAAGCTCAGAGCTTACTACGTACCCTTTTTCTTCTCTATCTTTCTCTCTCTGTACGATACCGCTACGACAGTCTCGTTCTTACTTACGCACTGGCGCGAGCCCGGCAAACGCCGCGCCGCAGCCACGTCACAGTCGTCGTTCGCCTCTCGCTCTCTCCTCACCACAACCACGATTCTTCTCTCCTGTATTCGCATACATCCTGCTGTCTAGCAACCAGGCTAGGTTCCTTTCTGTGTCGTCTGATCTCCGTCTCAGTGTTTCTGCCTCACGGCAGTCTCCACGTAGGTGCATGCCACATGGACAGCTTGCGCGACGTGGTCGGGTGTTTCGCTTTTGATGGGTACTACGACGAGTAAGGCTCCGTGCACGCCGGCTCAGGACGACGGTACGTCGTAGAACTATCCCAGTTCTCTAGCACAGTAGCTCTGTGGATTGGAATCGACACTACTAGTAGGTTTCTGTGACTGGAAGTCTGTGGTATGGATGCGGTGAACCCATGTCGTGTTTTCATTAGGATTTTTGGCCATGCGAGTTACCTTAGCTATCGCTACACACGACAACAATAAGAAATTCCATGGGGCCCCTTTGGACCGTCACTAGTTCTCAAGGCTTATGCCTAATGAACGCGCACGAACTGACAGCACTGGGGTAACCAATGCAATTTGAACCGGACAAATGGGAGGGTAATACAACATGCAGATAAGACATCTTTCTACCTAGATAACTTTAACATTTTACAACCCGACAGCAGTGAGAAGCTTGGAGAAGTTGGGCGTGCCCAGGCCGGTGACCTGCAGAATACAGCAAATCAGCTCCGGCGCGACAGCATATAGATCGCGAGCACGTACCGGGTCCCAACCAGTGGCCGCGGGGAAGCCGTTCGTGCTGCAGCCGGGGTTGCTGCCGGACTTGATGTCATTGAGGGCAGCGGCGCCGGCGGTGGAGTACAGGAAGGGGTTGAGGAACCCAAGGGGGCTCTTGCCGGCCGCGATGAGGCGGTCGTTGAGGAGGGCGACGACGCTAGCGAAGATGGGGCTGGCGCAGCTGGTGCCGTCCACCGAGGTCGAGCTGCCCTGGTAGACGATGCCGACGTTCTGTCCAATGGCGGCGACGTCGGGGTACCCGCGGCCGCTCGAGTTGTACTTGCCGCTGTTGGTCGTGCCGAGCGTCTTGAGGTACGCGGCCTTCGCCGTGGTCTGGTAGTCGGGTGTGCCGAAGATGTTGGAGAAGCCGCCGGCGGAGAGCGTCGCGGCCGTCTCGGAGGTGCCCGTGGTTGCGCCGACAGAGGTCAGGCTGGGAGGCGGGTGAGTGGAGACTGCGGCGGGGAAGAATAGAGGAAGACGTACAAGGGGCAGCCCGAGGGGAAGGTCGGGACGAACTTCGTGCAGCTCTGGGACTGGGAGCCGGACACACCACCGTCACCGGAGGCAAAGAGGACGGTCGTGCCACGGGCACCGAGCTGTGCGTAGGCGTTGCAGAGGGAGCTATCGAAAAATGAGCCTCGCGAGCGCGCTCGAAGAGGATGAGTACTTACTCGGCCAGCGCAACCGACATGTCGCTCTCGTCCTCGCCGTAACTGGTGGTCATGACCTGGTTAGGAGTGGTCTTGGCGAGGAGGTAGTTGACAATGTCCAAGAAGCCCTCGAGGTCGCCATCCTGGAAGTTCTCGCCAACGGAGATGAACGCAGTGGGCACACCGGTCGCGAGGCCGACGGTGTACTGAACGTCGAGGTCCTGCATTTCCTGTCAGATCCTGGGCGTGTCTTCCAGCACAGACGAAGGACTAACCGCCTCAACACCAGCCTTGCTCTTGGTCTGGGGGTTGGATCCGCCGTCGAGAGTCTCCAAGGTGAAAGTGGTCGACGAGGATATATCCTTGCGGTCGGCTGCGAGGAATGACTGTACAAGTCCGATCAGCCCGTGCCCTGTGTCCCGAATCACAGTAGACTCCGCACCTTCAGGTCAGCAGAGTTAGCGTACTGCTCAATGAACCCAGCGACAGCGATCGAGTTGGATGTCTGAGTCGCAGCCGTGGTCGGGATGCCGTAGAGTGACTGAAGGCAGTTGGGGGTGAAGGTGCTGCACGACGCGGCGGCGGTGATATTGCCTTGCGGAACGATGGGCGACAGGGGGGTGGACACGGTCGGGGGTCCAAGAGTGCGGCGCGAGAACCTATACATTATCTGCGATGAGCAACAAATCTCGATCCGAGAAGGCACGTGGCGCGTACGAGATCGTCGGGTGCACGAGGTTGATGTGCTCCTTGAGCGATCCGGGGATGGAGTACTCAAGGGTGCGGATGGAATCCACGCCGGACTCCTCGTGCGTGAACGTCGTGAACTGCGCATCGAAAAGCTCGTTGGCCTTCTCGACAGTCGTCTGAATGCCGATCCAGTCGCCAGCAGGGGACATCTTGGTCGCCGTCAGGCCGTTCTCGGCAAGCCAGGCGTTGACGGCCGCGACCGTCTCCGCCGTGGGCGCGACAAACTCATTCACCTATGGAAAAAAGGGTTTGGCATAGGTAACAGGCAGCAGTAGCAGTGACAGCGTACCTCCTCCTTTGACAGATGCTGCCCGTAGTTGGGGCTGCTGGGCGTGCTGACATCGTAGAGCGCATCCTGGAGCCCCTTGATGTCGGTCTGCTTGAGCGCCAGACGCAGCCTGAGCACCTTGTCAGAAGCAGCGGGGCCCTTGCTGGCGAAGCCAGCGGGTACGTGCTCGCGGCGCTCGTGCAGGCGGAGGTCGCGGGCGGCGTGCGGCTTGGCGAGCGCCAGGGTGAGGAGGGACGCGAGGAAGATGGCTACTTTGACCATTGTGACTGTACTGGACTCCGGAGGGATGAGTGAATGAAGTGCGAGTGCGCTTGAATTTTCTGGGTTGCTGCTCGCCCATTTTATAGACGGGCATCCCTAGCTGGACGGCGAGGAAAGTCAGCAGGGCCTTCTCGTGAATGATACGGCCGTCTCAGCCCATCTGAGGTTGTAGCGCAATGATCATACGCAGCGCCCATACGCCTGCCCGCCGATAGCGAGGGTTGAACCGCCATCAGTATGGCACGACCACGCGAGTGACCTTCCTGGCAGGAAGCCGGGAAATGATCTCCGGCTCGAGTCAACGCGATGCCTCGAGCAACCGTATCCACTCGCGCATGGACCAGCGAGCGTGCGGAAAGATAAGAGCCTTCATGGACCTATGTCATCAAACGACGATCAGAGAGCAGTGTTGAACTAGTGTTGATGACCCAAGGGAAATGGGACGACCCTCGGAGCACATGGGCCGGGGGTAGGCCCCGGTAGTCTCCGTAGCTGACCTTGCGCACATAAGACAGTTATTCTGTTGTTGTAAGGTCCCGACCATAGATGCCACAAGGGCAATGCGGTCACGCCGCAACCAACATATGGGTTGCTCGCAAGTTGCTCGGCAAGAGATGATTGTAGATGTGGACGAACGCATGCTTCGTCTTCAAGATAACCGGACACCGAGCATCCTCCTCCGAATGGAAGAGCAGGCTGCAGCGTGCTGTCGCGAAACTTGCATTTTGATTCGAGCTATCGGCGCAGTCGACGCCCTGAACCGCGAAGTCCGCTCCAAAGGCCACCCTGCCACAAGCGCTGTAGTCAAAGTACCGAGTAGAGAGACTGCAGCGCAGCGCAAAGGTGACGGTTTCGAAGAGCGCTGCCCCAGAGCCTTGCCAACTTTGATGCTCTTTGATGGCGCTCACCCGGCCGAAATGCGTAGTATTATGTAATGCACGACTCCCAGGCAAGTGACTCGTGAGCACTGTGCACAAGTGACTCTCAAGCTATGGCAAGCTTCAAGGCCTCATCAGATACGCCTGTCGCGCCTCCCGAACAATCGAGTCCCGCCAAGGAGCTAACCCTGCTCCCTGTCGGCTACTTGAAGCTTCAGTTACTAACACTTTATAGGCGACGCGAGGCACGCGCCTCTCGCGATCGAAGCCCCGACGATTTCAAGTTCCAGCCGACTGACAGTCTCTGTATATTGCTCAGAAATTCGAACTTTCGTCTGCGGTCTCATACATCTCTGAGAAACTGGTGACCAGCCTTTTTCCTGAGCCTGTGACGAGGCATGTATCTCAGATCTTAGGGTCGCTACGATGAAGGCGCTGCCCCACTATATATTTGATCAGTGTGACATCGGTGCGACATCTCCGCTTGGACCCTAGTCGCCGTCTATATAGCTCTGACAAGGCTCTCCTCAGCTCTCCTCTCCCCACAACACAACGATCACGATCTACACCTGCCTCGAGAGCATCAGCGATATGGTGTCGAATCGGTCTAATGCGGAGAAGCGAGCCAAGAAGATGACCACCAAGACGACCCCGAAGACCGCAGTCGTAGGCAAGGCGTCGACGGAGATGAAGGCTTCTAAGAGCGCTGCTAGTGGTAGCTCTCGGAAGGCTGCGACGGCCGCTGGAAACCCAACAGCGTCCATGCAAATGACGAGGCAGGCGCTCACTGTCACCTGCGCGCCTATCGCGACGGCCACCAACGACAAGCAGCCCGTCGACGACAAGAAGCCCGAGCATGTTCCTGAAGCCGACTGGCCACCCTCGACGATCCGGAAGAATACCGATGTGAGCAATTCTCTTCTCGCTCTTGACAAAATATCTCTGATATTTCCTTGTGAGATCACTGCAACGAATGCTATTCAGAGATATAGAGTATGCGGCAGACTTATGAGCGGCATTCATCATCACTTTGCTGAGAATATGATCGACCATCGAGAGCTCAAGGCTCTTCCCTACGAAGAACGGTACAGCAGGAATTGGCAGCCGGGCCATTACCCCATGCACCTCTACCAAGAGGTCGAAGTTGAACGCCTCGCATGGACGGAGCACGGCGGGCCGGCCGGTTGGAAGTGGTTGTGAGTTCCCCATGAAGAAGAGATCACGCATCTTTGCTGACTTGCGCCCATAGTATGGACGACCTGTACAACAAGTACGAAGCGGAACTTGAAGTGTGGAGCAAGAATCCGAAGGCGATGGATAGGCCTACATTCCCTTGCCCCGATTCATATTACCCGTTTGTTTTCCTACATCTAATCACGACGGCGTCGTGCTGAGGTTCATCTAGCCCCGGCTCCACCAGACCTTTCAACCGTCCATCCAATTTCTATGACATCGAAGAGATGTTGGAAGAAACGTACGCCGGGGAGGGCTTCTACGGAATGTACGACGACGACAACGACGACAATGACGACGACGACGACAAAGACGACAAAGACGACGACGACGACGACGACGGCGGCGGCGGCGGCTCAGATAACAGCGAGCGCAAGCGTGAACTGAAGAGCATATACATGGAGCTCGCCCGCGACGAGGCTGACAACGGTCTCGACTTTGATGGGTACTGTGACGAAGAAGGGCCCGACCCTGGTGACTTCGACGACTTTACAAGCAACGACTACGGGCCGGTCACCGATGTCAGCTGGCTAGCAGAACAGGTCCGTGGGGTGGGCATTGGTAGATCGGTACTATATCATGACTTTGTATCATGACGAAGGTCTTATGCATTATCCGACAATATATACAGTATTCCGATCTCGCGCGGACGCACGCCGCAAACACCTACTGTCTAGGCTGCACAAGCAGAACATGCACCTTCTGGCAACTCCCAGCATCATACACCGTCGTAGCACTCGACGCATTGTAAACCACCACGTCTTCGCCGCCCTCGCTCCTGCACACCGAGAAGTTCTCACTGTCGCTGTTCACCGCGAGGACCGGGTACGGATACGGGCTCCCATTCGGGTCCGTATTGACCTACATATCGCGTGAGCCCGCAGTCCCGCTCGCCAACGCGCTCGGACGCACCAGTTCGCAGTAAGCTTGCGCGGGGGCAGCGGCATCCGCGGTGAACGTCAGCAGCGCGTTGCTCCCCGGCACCGCTCTCGACACGCTCGGCGCGCCCGCGCCGGCCACGGGCCGCGCGGCGACGCCGGACTGCGCCATAGCGAATGTCGAGCCGACGGGCACCCTGATCGTCTCCGCCGTCTGCAGGAGTCCATTAGCCATGCCTCACCGAGCGGGAGTCAGAACACGCGGCGCACCCCGAGATAGCTTTCGCTCGAGGCGGCCGACGGCGCGCCGAGGACGAGCGTCTGAGGCCTCGTGGTGGCGTTGACGTAGTGCGCGGAGAGGGTGAACTGCGCGACGGCGGGCACGCCGTTCGGGAAAGCGGCGCACGCGGGGGGAGTAGCGCGGCTCGTTGGCAGCGCGAGGCCAGAGGCGGCGAGGAGGGGCGAGAACAGGATGGAGAGGGAGGCGAGCATTGTCGTCGAGGCAGGTGGACCTCGAGCGATGTTTATATGAATGTACGGGGCGAGCGTCGGGCCGTCGGACCAGAGGTATGGAGCATGTGCGCGGGCGGTCCGAGTTAGAGGACGAAGAGCGTTGCCGTCGTGCCAAATCTAGGGAGGAGAGGCGTGGTCTGCGTCATCAGAAGCCGCGATTCACGGCGCAGACGTTGTGGCGGTGGGCGCGGCGTGCTGGGCTTTCCTGAGACGCGTAAAGTAGGCTCCGATGTAGAGTCGAACGTTGATTGTGACGTCGGTGCACTGGAAAGGTGATCTGCATTCTGTGACGAGAGGGCCAGCCGCGTGGTAGATAGAACACATTAAAATCATACGTCAAGTATATTGCCAGCGTCCGACGGCGAAGAGCTATGTACTGCGAACGAACGAACATCACACGCGACTGAGTACCACCTGTAGAATTCATGTCAAACAACCTGACGCAACCGGTGCAGAGCCACGGCTCACCTCTGCTTCTCACTCTCGCCTCCCGCCCTTTTTCTTCTCCTTCCGCGCCTTCCTCTTCTCCTCTTTCTCGACCGCCTCGTTCACAGCCAGCAGGTCCTTTATCGACGGGATTGCGGACGACGCGAGCGGTGCCAGGCGCACCTGCCCTTCTTCATCTTCACCTTCGTCGTCCCGTGTTTTGGGCTCGGCAGAGGGTGCTTTGGTGTCGACTGCGGGCGGCGGTGGCGGTGGTGCTGCCTCTTCGTCGTTGTCAAACCACCCTCTGCGCTGTGGAGAAGCTGCATGGAGACTCGGAGACCTAGACGGAGACTGCGGGCGCCGCGGCGGGGGAGCATCGTCGTCGTCGTCTGAGTTCACGACGATGCCTTCGTAGTCGCCCGCGCCCGCGAAAATGTCAAAGTCTTCCTCAGATGTTTCGGGCTCCGGCTCCGGCGTAGGTGCCCTCCTCGCGGTCGACGGGCCAGCTGTTGCGCTGGCGGAAGAGGGGAGCGGGAGTGGTACCGTAGAAGCGTCTGGAACAGTGTCCACCTTGCGCTTCTTTTTCTTCCTATCGCCCTCCTCGCCCTCCTTCCTCTTTGCCTTTTTCTTCTTTGAGTCCTGCCCAGTGCCGATTGGTTTGAACCCTATGGGCTTGAACTTGTCGGGCGGTGGGGGCTTCTCCGCGGGGGCAGTAGCGTCCGCGTCCGCGTCGCCGGCGCCACGCTTCTCCTTGAGCGCCTTGATGATATCCGCACGGGAGCGTTTCTTCGACGTGGAGGAGGTGTCAGCTGGATCGGGCGCAGATGCGACCTCGGCAAAGGCCTGCTCGAGGAGCTCGTCGTCTTGCTTGGACGAGACGGAGGCGAGGCGCGCGCGGTTCTGCTCGAGGAGGGCAAAATCGAGGCCCTTGACGAGGATGGAGTGCTCCGAGTCGCCGCCCAGGTACTTCCGCTGTTCTTCGAGCTGTGAAAGTCCGATGTTAGCGAGAATATGGTGGCGTGGCAGCGGGCGACGCACGGCCTGCTTGTCCTCGGCGTCGGCATTCCGACGCTCAAAGTCCTCCAGCACCGCCTCGACCTGCGCATAGTCGCTCTCCTTGCCCAGCCGGCGCTCCTCGGCGCGGTCGCGGTACGAGTCGTCCTTTTTCTTGACTTTGCGCGGTTTGAAACTGGGCGCGGCGCTGGCAGCCGCTTTCCTACGAGACGGGTCTGAGAGTCATGATTTTCCGTGTGCACCAAACATATATTGGGAGCGTCGCGTACGGTTTAGATGGGCCCGCTTTTGTGCTCAAAAAAGAGCCACGGGCGACGGTCGCTGTCGGCGTTCCGCCAGGCCCAGCCGTCTGCAACAACTGTCGAAAGGAGTCCTGAAATGCGATGTTGAGCACAAGAACAAGATGGACATGCGTAGAAATTTGAAGCCTTACCTGGTCCATGTCAACAGCTGGACAGAAGTTCGCAATATTAACCGATGTCGTTCGACGTTGGCAGTGAGCGTCGAGTGGAAGACCGACAAAACGGCTTGGCGGACCGGTTTGTGATCGGATCTTCCGAATCAGTTCCGCGGGACCGTGCGGGACCCGGCGGCGGGTTCGATTCGGCATGACGTTTCGCGCCGTCACCGCGATGGCACTTTGCCGACGGGGCAAACCACTCTTCTACCGCGCCAACTCTCCTTTTCTTTCTACTCTCATCACATTCTATCATGTCCAGGTGCGTAGCGATTTCTCTTCACCGCGATGCTCTCTGTTCCAACGTGCTCGAGCAGTGGGCCCGCAGTGGTCGTCGCCGAAACGGAGATTAATGGCAGAGCGCCAGCTTCCAAGGCGAAGGTGCCCAGCGACGCCATCCAGACCAAGGAGGGCACATTCTACGTATCAAAACCGTATCGATCAAGTTATAACAAGAAACTAAAGGCCGCCATCGCGTTCGTTCCGCGACGCTCGCACTTCGACATCGAGAATGAGCAGTCGGGCGCGAACGAGTTCAGGGTGCGTGACACCAACGCGCACCTTCCTGTATCTCACGACGTCCACAGGGCTTCTTTACGCTCTTCTGGATATCCCTCTTTCTCTTCACCGTCCGCAGCTACGTCCGCAGCATCGAGACGAATGGCTACCCGCTTAACTTCGAGTTCGCGAGCATGTTCTCGCGGGACGCGCGCACGCTTGCGCTCAGCGATGCCGTGCTCGTACTCAGCACCGGGCTATGTGTCCCGTTTGCCAAGGCCGTGCAAAAGGGCTGGATCAAGTATTACTACTATGGTGTGGTTATCCAGCACCTCTTCCAGACCCTCGTCCTCTTCACCGCTGTCAAGTGGACATTCAATAGGTGTGTATCGATATCTTCTTTTGTCTGTCGTCGCTACTGGCTGTGGTTCGTGTGGGCTTCCGCCGGGTCCGCCCCGGCCATCTATGGCACGCGACAACCTGTATGCGGGCGCCCAACGTCATCACGGCATGGAACCTCACATTCCAAGTAGTGCATTCGTTAACGCAAGGCGACGCGTGTTGCTAGGCACGAGGATTCGGCCATGATATTCCGAGCGTGATCGTAGCTCCATGCTCCATTTTCTCCTCTCGGTGGTTCCGCCCTGCCGAACGCTCATGCATTGCCTCTTCACAGGCATTGGCCATGGGTTCAGTCCGGTTTCCTCACACTCCACACCCTAGTGCGTGCCGGCACCAAGTCTGCTGCGCACTAGCGCTGACATATCCGCCCCAGACCCTGATTATGAAGATGCACTCCTACAACACCGTTAACGGTTATCTCAAATGGGCGTCGGAAGAGAGCGGGCGCCTCCTTACCCAGCTGCGTACGGCCACCGAGCGCGTCGGCGGGTGGGATGCCGCGCTTGCCGCCGCGAAACAGAACCTCGAGGAACGCGACGCGGCTGCCGGGACGACGTCTAGCTCGCCCGGAGTCGGCACACCCGACATGCCTGACGGCTCGCAAAAGTCTTACGTCGACGCGCCTGTGGCGGCCGCCTTGCGCAACCGCCTCGTCCGTGTGTCTGAGGACGTCGCCGCGGAGGCTCAAGAGGAGAAGCCTAAACCTGTTGGTCCGTTCCCTCACCCCCTTGTGGACCACCCGGACGCAGAGATTTCTGCCCTTGCGGCGGATTACACGGACGCCGAGTCCGATTTGGTGGGCATGGGCCCAGAGTATGTGCGCTGGCCGGCGAACCTCACCTATAAGAACTTCGCGGTCTATATGCTCATCCCGTCGCTGGTTTATGAGCTCGAATACCCGCGCACGAACAAGTATGCCGGCTACATCGTTCCTCAAAGTCAGTGCTGATCGACGGTGGCAGGATTCGCCCGCTATACGTATTCGAGAAGACGGTTGCGACGGGCGGGACGTTCGCGCTGCTGTACACCGTCACCGAGACATTCATTCTGCCGTTGACCCCTGGTCCGGACCAGTCGTTCTTTAGAAGTTTGTTGGATTTGGCACTGCCGTTCATGCTGGCGTATCTACTGCTGTTCTACATCATCTTTGGTGCGTTTTTCCTGTCTGAGAGCCGAGTCAGCCTGACTGTTTCATACGCACAGAGTGTATCTGTAATGGCTTTGCGGAGCTCTCTTAGTGCGTGATCCCGATCCGTTTGCTACCTAGTTGCTGAGCGATGACATAGTTTTGCTGACCGCGGTTTCTACGAAGACTGGGTATGTCGGCTCCTTAGGCCCCAAGCAGGGCTGTCTTCGTTCTTCGCCGATTTACTGACTTTGTTCCAGTGGAACTCGACATCGTGGGAGGAATTCTCCCGGAAATGGAACAAGCCCGTGCATACCTTCCTCCTGCGACACGTGTACGCGTCCTCAATCTCATCATACCACCTCTCGCGCTCGGGCGCGATGTTCTTCACGTTCCTCATCAGCGCGCTCGCGCACGAGCTCGTCATGGCCGTCGTCACACAGAAGATTCGGTGCGGGTTTTGTCGTTCCTTCCTCGCCGCTGACGCTGACGCGGCGAGACAGCATGTATCTATTCACGCTGCAGCTCATCCAGATCCCGCTCATCGCGGTTGGGCGCATCCCCGCGATCAAGCGCAACAAGCTCATGGGGAACATGGTGTTTTGGCTCGGCCTGTATGCGGGCTTCCCGCTCTTGTGCGTCGCCTATGTTGCGTACTGATTGATCTTGTGGCGGGCGAGATATAGCGGCGGATAGCTTGGATATATGCGGTGGACCGTCTATTATACCCGTTAATACTGGGCGGCCGTGATGGGGGGCTGTTTAGCGACTAATTATTTGCTTTCTTCGATTACTGCAGCTGGTGCGGGAGAGCACATCATACGAAGGCGAGGTTCACATACTTACTATGGCAGGGTAAGCGATGAAACAGACGTACTAGCGGCGAGTTGTCTTTGGCACCGGCCGTGCCACACTAGACCTCCGTGTCAAGAAGTCACTGCGAACATGTCTGAGACTGACGTCTCTTTCGGCTCGCTTCAAACTCCCCTGGCATCATAGTCTGAGACCGCTTTTATATTCAGCATAACCATCTTCTGATGCCATAAGGTCAAGAGGGTGCGTCGCCAGCATTACAGTAAATATACTTTGGTGGACTGACTGTTCCTTCACTCAAGGTATCCTTCTTTGTGTCACTTAGTCTCGTGGGTAGTGACCGGCGCGCTGTGCAGCCAACGCAACGAGAGTAACTAACACAAGTCCGTTTGAAACCATATGCTATATATACAAGACAACGAGTCAGAGTACTGCGTGTTATCGACCACCACGAGGAAGAGCCGAAAGAAGTCAACATCCGAGACTCTGACACATAGTGCTAGTGGACCTGTAGTGGACGCTAGTACGGTGCACGCGGCGGTGCACGCGGCCTATCATCTACGTATTCCGGCGGCGACACCCAGTGCTCTGCCAGCGTCTGATTGATTTCCCTCCGCACGTTAAGCATGATCTCTTCTCGCAGTCGTTCTGCAACGAGCGAGCTGTTGCCAGTGCTGCTCGGGACCTCAGACACGGGCGCAGGTGCCGGAGCTGGCGGTGGACTCTGGGGTGGTGTCAGTTCCACTGTCGACGGAGGGCGACCCGCGGCGAGCATGGGAATATTGACGTCGTTGACATGCTGTGCTTCGTCTTCGTTTGCTACCGCGTTCATCGACCTCAGCCGCGCTAGAAGCTTGTCGGACGGGTTCTCTTGGTAGGGTTCGGGCTCCGGTTGCTCGGGCTCGGTCGCGGGCGGGATGGCAGTGCGCCCTCGTCCTCGGGCCACGGGCCAGCGCGCGAGCAGGCCCCGCCCCGGCCGATATTTTGCGTCGTCTCGCGTGTGGAAAGGCGACACCGGCAGCGCGCCCGCACCCTGGAGCTCGCGCTGGAAGCGCCGTCGCCGGAGGAATATAACCAACACGGCGAGAAGCAGCGCCAGTCCGCCGACGACACCGCCGGCGATGGCGCCGGCCTTCGAGTGACTGCCGCCCGACCTTTCTGATGAAGATGAACTTGACGACGAATTGCCAGTATTGCCAGTAATAGGGTTGTTGTACGCTCTGCTGTGTGTCAGAACCTGGGCACGGTGGTGGTGGTGGTGGTGGTGGTGGAGAAGACTCACAGAAGGGCGTGCATCGCGCCTTGCGCAGGGCTAGAATGATATTGGTGTATCTGAGTGAGAATTTGATTGTTGTGATGAGGACATATGCTGACCTTCGCGCTCCGGAGAGAGGGTGGCCATTCGAGCTATTATAGAGGAGCGGAAAGACCTGCCCTGGCGTTGACAGGACGTCGTCCATGGCAGCATGGACACCTTTGATGATGCGATCTCGGACATCGGATGTTGTGACCATCGCAGCTGAGAAGAGATTCCAAGCGGCTGCGGAGACAGGAGATATCACTACGAAGGTCCACGTTCAACTCCACAACAGTCCTTACTTTGGGATGTTAGGGCCGGCTTGAGGTTGTTCGTGGGAATTCCAAACTGGAAGGAGGAGTTGGTGTCAGAGGCAAGGAGGCCGCCCAGAAATGTCGTGTGAGCCTCGTAGATCTGAGACAATGTTAGCAGGCACGACACAGTTTCGTTACAACGAAAATCAGGAACGCACAGACGGGTCCAGTAGGTTGGTCCCGAGCCACCGGTCTGTAAAGAGATTGTATCCCAGAGTCCAAGAGGACTGGTCTCCATACACCGCTAACATGTGCTTATCCGGTCCTAAAGCTAAGCTTGTCCACTGGGACGCAAAGCTTGAAGCTGTCGACTAGTGACACAGTTGAGGACGTGAACGCTGCGGACTTAGAAGGGCACGCACAGAGTAGTATGCAGAGTCACTCGGTTCGTTGAGAGCGGAGCTGATGCGTGACATCGCTGCGATCGCAACTATGCCTTTCAGGGCGAGGTTAGTCTGGTTGCTGGCAGTGTCGTCGTCTGAGGAAAGCCTGCGATGCATCTCGGTAAGGCGTCGACAACACGATGAATTTTGCACACGTACTGATTCTCTGTGAACAGAGTATTGGCAACTAGATAGTCAGACCAGGTTTTAAGCAGTGGGTACTACGGTTATGCGAATCGTTAGGTCATTGACGTCAAGATGGTAAAACATTATACATAGCGTTCCACCAAGGAGGTGTCGTTGCTTGCACGTAGATGGGCGTAAACCATTACCAACATACTGCCAGTCGCTACCACCAGATCAGCCAAGAGGTGAGAGCAAAAACCCACAGCTCCGCTTACTTTCTACGCCGTATTTGTGGGATTTATTACTTGGTGTCGCAGTGGGATAGGACGAGCCTGGAAAGAAGGTAATTAGATAGCGAATGCTGTTTCTGATGGTCCGCTATACCGGCGTCGAGAGCCGCATAACCATTGGAATAATTTGAAGAGCTTTGGAAGCGGAGCAACGGCTCTAACAGAGGCGCTCCTAGCGTCGCATCGATGAACATGAACACGGGAAACGAGGGATAAAGTGTTCTAACGGCGTTCACGCGACTAGATTGAAAATGAGCAAGGACTGGCTGTTAGCACGATTGAACGAACTTGGAGTTATCACCGCCGGTATTCCTCATGAACATCATGACATCGGACTGATTCCACGAGCCGTCAGAGCCTTGGGCGATCGTGAGCTCCGTAGCAGCATATGCCTGTCGAGTCGCAATCGAAACCAAATCGGCATAAGCTGGGGACACCTTGAATGCTGCGTTCATGATACTGTTGTCCAGCTGTGTTGCTCGAATAAGTGCGCTTGGAAAGTCGGAGACAACAAAGTCCACCTGTCGTGATCATCTGGTCAGCGATTGCATGAAATAGACGACGAGAATGAAGTTGCACCAATCCTGCCATGCTGTTCGCAAGCAAGCTCGAGTTCGCGCTGAGGTACAGGCTTCGCGTTTGAGTCTGTCCATTGAGGTCGTTGTATTGCACGGCAGCATCGCGGTAATTCCCCAGAGCCCAGAAGATCGAGCGAGGCGTCACCGTGATGTTCCCTAGATCATGCGCCATGGCGAAGCACGTGTTTTCTCCTACACTCGCGACGGTGGTGGTCGTATTGTAAACGCTGTTGTCTAGACTCTT
The DNA here is from genome assembly GCA_019915015.1 of Auriscalpium vulgare. NCBI lineage: Eukaryota > Fungi > Basidiomycota > Agaricomycetes > Russulales > Auriscalpiaceae > Auriscalpium > Auriscalpium vulgare. The sequence continues at coordinate 1,331,565 of JAHBBC010000009.1, forward strand.
GGAGTTCTCGAAGAGCGCCTCCGCTTCAGTGCAATTCCCGATTTTATATGTAGCCTGCTCGTCCTGTGATGAATTCCTTAGAAGGGGCGCAACCTCTGTAGAAGAAGGATTACCGCTGAAGTCGCGTAGAAAACGGTGCCCCATTGCGGAAGGCCGTCGTTGTCTTCTACAAAGTATGAGGGGGCATGCAAAGTTGTGCTCAGAGAAACACTCGTCGGGCCTATTGTTCTCGTCCAAACAAAAGTCGTCGAATCATTACGGGAGCTCCAGTCTGGCCGCAGTGGATTAATGAGGATCCAACACGCTGAACAAGTGCGCACCTGCGCCAATGGCAGAATAAAGCTGCACTGAATGAGGAGCTCCGTCCTGCGACTGGGCGTCGACGGACACATAAACGAACGGGATGGACTGCCTGACCCGATCTCCGGGCTTGAAATTACGTCAGAACATGAAAACCCTCCTCCACGGCATGGGGTCCTGACCTCGATTGGGCTGAGGAACGTCACAGTAAGTTCCATCGCTCCGGCACCCATGGTCGCAACCGTGCGCGTAGGGGTGACCTCCACCTTCGTGATTTCCAATGTCGCGGTCGTGACTGGATCACCCAGCCAAGTGTACGACACCCCATCGACAATCACTATCCCCCGCCATATTGCACCATCGGGCTGTGTTCACGTCAGTGAAGAACGGAACTGCTGAAGGATATGGCAACGACGCACAGGAGGATATGATGACTGGCCAGATGCCGGAGGAGGGCTTGACGCGCCAGGTGCCAAGGCACTCCAGTAGTTCAGGTATGGTGTCCGTGCAGCAAGAGGGATCCAGGTTAAGGGATCAGCGGAAGACTGCGAATTGCCGGGAACGAGACAGAGCAGCGCAAAGGCAAACACAAGGGTACGTAGGACATCCATCGGCGCGGGATGTGTACGCGCGGTTCGTTGTGAGGGCAAGAGGAGAGGGTTGAAACGCTGACGCTGGCGCCGGTGCATGCTGATGCTAGACCGGCAACCCCGCCTCGGCGGAGAGTACCTGGGTCTAGTACTAAAGGCACAACATGGCCATCCACACCGAGCAGGACCGGCGTTGGCGCCTACTGTTCGAGCGAAATCAGCGATGAATCATGATATTTCGGATGGACCGGAGACAAAGGGCATGCGTCGATGGACATGCCATCATAGTAGGAAGCCTGCATGCTCACCTGGAGGTTGTGAATCTCAAGGAAATCTTCACCGCGCAGCGAAGGCGAGGAGGTCGTCCGGGATGGCCGATGTGGACTTCCTGACTAGCACAGTAGAGTTGACGTGTAATCAGCTGAACAGCTGAAACGCTGACGGACCGAAGTCGACATATGCATGATGATATGGAGATAAGTAGAACAGGCGCTGTCAATTTTCAAATATGTCCCGGCGAACGTGAGATTTGAACATCACAGTACGTTGAACGTTGATGGGAGAACAAACTCAAAGTCCTCTGTGGAAGCGCGGGCAAAGATAAGATAAGATAACGCGACCTTCCTTGCATTTCTTTGTGCTCACATCCAGATTTGAGGCCCTGGTACATATGAAACTACATTCCTGTACGAGTTTAAGCAACATGTACAGGCCGAAATGGCTTCTCCAGATCACCACGTCACTGAGGGGACGAGTCCACAGAAGATTGCTGACCGTCACGACACACGGAGTCGTCGCACCCCGGAATATGATCGCGGGTATCTGCATCGAGCCAGTTTATGTGGGTGGGCCGATACAGGCCGAAACGCCGTCGAGCTCTAGGTTTGCGCCGAACTATATACGACTAGGCCACCTTGCCTGTAACACAATCGTCCCGGGCTTCATTTCGCATTTCGCAGAAGAAAACTCTTGAGTTTTGTGCTCGACACCTTGTCGGAGCACCTCGAGGATTGAAGTGTCGGATCTGTGCATGAACTGGCGCGTTCTCCAGGGTCCGCAGGAACGGACTGTAAGAGGGTGGTAAGATCGACATACTCATAGTACATTACGATTGGATGCGAACCGTGGTCCGTATATACAGCTGGTCATGGAGGTACGTTCCGAAGATAACACTGAACGCTTGCTGGACACTACTTCTCACGGTCAAGTCTCAAGCCTTCCATCAACATAGACCGGAGGCAATCCCCAGCGCTCCGCTAGCACATGCTCGATTTCGACCCGAACATCGTCCATGAGCTCTGCTCGCATTTGCTGTCGCGACAGTAGTTCCTCCTCGGCCATGCCCCTCGGAGCAGGATCTTCGTCAAGCAGCTGCTCGTTCATTCGCCTGAACCGGGCTAGGACCTTGTCAGATGGAGCTTCCCTGAAGCGCTCCGGAATCGGAACCAATCGTTCTTGCTCTTCACCTTCCGAAGACGCGCGCGAGAGTGGGCGCCACCCTGGCCAGTATTCTGTGTCTTCCTCGCTGGCGATAAAAGGCGTGACGAGGAGTGCACTTGAGCGGGGTGCGCGGCTGTGGCGCCGTCGTCGTCTTCGTAACCAGAGCGCGAGAGCGAGCACAGTGGCTGCTGCTCCTAAGAGTCCACCGATGACGCCGCCCATCCAAGGGGATAGGGAGTGTCTGGACGCGGGCGTAGACGGGTTGCTGATTTTCGGTGGGGCTCCAGGCATAGTGACGTTCGCTGCGGCGTCCGCTGCACTTTGAGAAGTTATGTTACCTCAGCTACGTTCTTGCTCGGAGGAGATAGCTAACTCACAGAAGAGCATACATGGCGCCTTGAGCAGGGCTAGTGAGGACGCTTCAGAAATTGGCAACACGACAAGGGGAAGTGCACTGTACCTTCCAGATCCGGAGATCGAACTGCCGTCCAAGCCGCGGTAACGAAGCGGGAACGGCTGTATAGTTGAATTTGCCTTGTACGAATCAACTGCTGCTCGATGCACACCAGAAATTATAGCATCGCGGACACTAGAGTTGGTGGTGGCTGCTGCTGCAAAGAGATTCCAAGACGCTGTCGATGGTCTCAGTCAGCGCTTGCCACTTGAAGCCTCGGAGCACGCTGGCAATTACATTGTGATACGGCCACCACACCAGTGCTGTCTGTCGATACCCCGAAGAATATGTCAGGGGCCGATGTGGTCAATCTTAACAGGAGCTCTGTTTGTGCCTCGTAAATCTGCAGTGGAAGTTCAGGATTCGCCTAACAAGACGAAGGACAAAGTGGCATACGGAGGGGTTGATTAGATCAGTGCGTAGCCAGCGATCCGCGAAAAGATTGTAGCCCAAAGTCCAAGATGATTCTTCGCCATATGTGGCCAACATGTGCTTGTCCGACCCCAGCGCCAAATTCGCCCACCGTGTTGCGAGGCCGGTGGCAACTTCCTGCGAAATCGCTTGGATCGCGCACCAACGAATGACATTGAGATCCACTCACAGAATATTGGGTAGCGTCCCTCAATTCATTGACGGCAGAGCTCATGATAGCCATTGCTTGGATGGCGATGACACCTTTCAAAGCGAGATTTGTCTGGTTGCTGCCAGAACCACCATCGGTCGAACCCCTGCGCGATCCGCAGACGATTGATCAGATGTTGATTCCAACCGGGATGTCTAGATACGCACTGATTATCCGTATAGAGCGCATTGGCGACCAGGTAGTCGGTCCATGATTTGAATACGCTGTACTGAGTGATCGTGACGATGACTCTACTCGATGAATATCCAAGAAATTGAAAACTCACATATCGCTGGACCAAAGACCTATCTCCGCTCAGCCGGAAATGAGCGCAGGTCATAATCAACATACTACTAGTGTCTAGGCCCCGCAGTTTAGTTACGAAGGCCTAGCAAGACTTAGACACGCCCACGTACGTTCAACTCCGTATTGGTGGTGGGAATCGTTCCCTCTTACTTTCGGATAAGTGGATCCTGAAAGAATAGTGTGAGCACATACTACAAGGGACAGATATCGTAGCACTTGGCTTACCGGCGTCGGGTGCAGCGTATTTATTGGGATAACTCGACGAGCTTTGGAATTGGAGTAATGGTTCCAGAAGCGGAGGACCCAACGTCGGGTCGATGACCATAAAGACAGGGAATGATGCATACAGTGTCTCCACAGCGTTCACGCGGCTGCGTCATCGACTGAGCGAGAGTCGCGCATGTGATCAGAGCCCGAACTCACTTTGGGTTTGCGGCACCTATGTCCTTCATGAACAGCATGGCGTCTGACTGGTTCCATGCCCCGTCGCTACCCTTCCCGATTGTCAACTCAGTTGCACCGAAAGCCTGTCGAGCAGCTATCGAAATTAAGTCGGCATATGTCGCGGGGGTGTTGTTTGCAGCGCCGAGGATCCGTTCGTCAAGGTTCACAGCGCGAGCGAAGGCGTCTCCGTAGTCATTCAATACGAAGTCCACCTGACAACATGGAAAAAGGTCAGCTTGACAAGCTATCCATTCTATGAATGATAGACACACGAGTCCGCTCAGGTTTCCGGCGAGAAGGCTTGGATTGGCGTTGAAGTACAAATTCCGCGCCTGCACATTGTCGGACAGGTCGTCGTACTGAACAGCAGCGTCTCGATAGCTACCTACAGCCCAGAATATGGATCTTGGGGTAGTAGCGATGATCCCCAGGTCGTGCGCGAGGCCCAAGCATGGGCGATCGCTAGCCACGTAATTGCTTGTGCCGTTGTAGACGGTGTTGTTAAGTGCTCTTGAATTCTGCATCATCGACAGAATATCGTTGCAGTCGCCGATCTCGAAGGTGACGGAATATCCCTATCGCGTTTGGGTAAAAAATATTGCTTGATTACTCCAAGGAGGTTCACTGACTGGTTTGGTGGCGTAGAAGACAGTGCCGGATTGAGGAAGGCCGGTAGCATCTTCAGCGTATGGAACAGGATACAGTACTGTCGAGCTCAAAATGAGACTCGACGATGTGCTCATCGCCGAAGCAATAAGAGAAGTCGATGAATTTCCTGTTGCCCATTCTGTTCTCGGATGCGTCACGCATCAGGTTGAGAAAAATCAAAGCGAAAGGTTACTTACGGGCTCCGATTGCAGAATATATCTGGACTGAATGAGGTGCACCATCGAGCGACCGAGCGCCCACGGCGACGTAAGAAAAAGGAATGGACTGCCTGATCCAATCTCCAGGCTGCACTACCTGAGTGACGGAATAAGCGGGCGACACGGCGAGCTCACCTCGATTGGACTCAGGAATGTGGCAGTGAGCTCTACTTGCCCGGCACGTATGGTCACGATTGTACGCGTGGGAGTCAAGTCCATGTCCACCAACACGCCCGCCTGTTGGTTGGCGACGGAAGCATCACTCAACCAAACGTAGGCTGTGCCGTCGACGATGACGAGCCCATGCCATCCGCCTGCTGTCTATGTATCTGATCAGCTATGTCAGTTTCGCAGTGAACGATTTGACGCACAGTCGGGTAAGAAGTCTCGGGTCTTCCAGCGTCTGGCAGAAGGGTCCCGGGGCCGATGGCGTGCCAATAGCTCAAGTATGGCGATCGTACTGCGAGAGGCACGACGAACGGTGACATCAACTGCTGCGAACTGCTCGGAGCAGCGTAGAGGAAGAGTTGGCAAAGAACAAGTAGAAGGAAGGTGTGCAGATCCAGCTGCATTGCGTGGGGAGAGATAGGGAGCAAGGGTGTAAAAAGGCTCCTGGAGCAAAGCTCTTAACATAGATAGTCGCGGACTTCATCATCAAGAAGAAGCAGCAGTACTTGTCTGTTGGCATCTTTTCGTGTCCACTACGATCTGTTGTATATCAGCTAATAGGCCCGGTTCGGTGTCATTGTCGCCCGATGAAGTAAATCGTTCCCTTCGATAGAGAGCTCGAACTATGCCGAGCTACCGATTGGGGGGGGGGGGGGGGGGGGGGGGGGGTCAGCTGTCTCGTTTGGACGCAACTTCATGGAGCTCACCTATAGACGCAGTAACAGTACAGTGCATCTGACCTTAGCGATGCCATGAACTGATGGCCAGTGCGATCGAGATGTCCCCAACTGGCTGTAACCAGGAGCGGGCGCACCTGGGCGCACCAACGTTAATGAACGTCGTGGCAGAGGTTCCGATGTTCCAGAAACCAACAGCGCCGCATTTTGGTTTGCTCCGTGTGGCCCCGTTGATGGCGAGAACCAGGTGCGAACACTACGTTACCCAAAAAGAATGGAATATCTCTACGATGAGGCAGATTTTGAAGATGTGCAGAGCAAGTGCAGAGGCAACGCTCCCTGGCAACTGCACTGCGGGTACGCCTGAGCATACGCGAGCGTTATGGACACAAATTCGTCAAGGGGGGTCGGATTATTGGCACGCTTGTCTTGCCAGTGGTTAGCGTGGTCAGTTGGAAATTTCGTGAAGTGCACTTTGTGGGCCAGTTGGAAAAGTTCCGAGTCAGCCACCGGGTCACCTGTGGCTGGAATTTGGTCAGGCTGGTGCACGAGCCTCATCCGCCGCCAAGTTTCCTCCCGCGCTCACCAGCAACGCTTTCTGTTCCCGAGCTCGTTGCCAGCAGCGTGCACGCGCATAGAGGATCCGTCGTGTCTTGTCTGTGCTCTGCCCTTATACCCAGATCAACCAGGCGACATCACTCGACGGATCCTCCTTGTACCTTCCCCCGCTCTTGAACCAACTCTGAACCGCCGTCGACTGTCGCTCTCATTTTCTCCCTTCATATGTCTACGCTCAGTGTTTCCACATCAAGTGCATCTAGCTTACATTCCGCTGCATCGCAACGTAGTTTTCACAGCATAAACAACACCGTCCCGGCGTCCCCCGTTGCATCGTCTGGTGGCTCGTTTTCGTCCTCCTCCCAGGCCTCCCTTGATCGAGCAGATGAAGGTGTGTACCATGTGCACTCTATCTATGCTTCTTCCTCACCGTGGGGAGCGTAGAGAATGTGACGATCACAGCCAATCGGGCGCTGTCAGGGAGGAAGGGGTCGGCGAACCAAGAGTGCGTGACACATTCTATCATTACAACCCACAATTGACATAATGGACAGGGACATCCAACTGCTTGCTGTCTCGACGCGTATTACGGAGCTCTCGTACAGTATTTCGGATATCCAGACGCGTATCTTCGGTGCGTTCCCTCGCCGGCCTTTGTCCGCCCGACGCGCTGCCAACGCGCCGCCGACCTTTCCCACCTCCAGAGATACAAGAGCTTCGTCATAAGTCACAGTCATCGAGTGACACGGCGGCGACCACCGTGATTGACCAGTCGCTTATGGCGCTGGACGAGAGGCTCGAGGCAGTATCGGAGGGCGTTACGGCTGTCAACAAGTTGCTCGAGCCGCTCCTACAGGCGGCGAAAACGCCGACGCCAGAGGTGCCCGCGGACGAGTCGGAGAGTGCCGTCCTCTTGCGCAAGCACGCCGCGTTCATGTCTGAGTGGGAGAGTGTGCAAGAAGAGAGCGACGTGTTGCGGGAGGAGCTGAAAGAAGACAAGTGGTTGACGGTGTTTCGCACGGTGACGGATCAGGCGGACGGCATGATGTCGAGCCTTGAGAAGGCAGTGAATCGGTGCCAGGTGCGTCGTCGCGACTGTCGTGGTCGCGAGGAAGTGCTCACAACCCAGTCGACAGGATTTCATATGGCAGGTCATGCGGCATGGGAACGACGACTCGCTATCCAAGTCCACATCCATGGCGTCCATGAGCTCGGTACGCTCACAGAAGTCGCCTCTAAGTATGGACGTGTATCAGTCGCTTATCGACTCGTTCGAAGCGAAGAAGAAGTAAGCGTCAGCTTCCGGTCCTGTGTATCTTTCGTCATTGACAAGGGTTTTCAGACACTATATGCCCGCGACTTCGAAGGTGCTCTCCATCATTGATAAAGGCGTGCAGGATCGCGTCACCAAGAATGGCGAATGCCTACGTCGGCATGCCGAATCGACGGCCCGGTGGAAGCAACTCCGAGAGCGTATAGCTCGGACAGATGCAGAAATGGGGAGCGTGCGCAGTATCTTGCAAGGAGAAGATATCGCGCCCAGCGAGAGCGGCTCGACGACATCTGGTCCAACATCGAAGTCGAAGAGTCGCAATGGCTACCTAACCCCCCCGAGCAACTCCTCCTCTGGTAAGAAGAGTCGCGGCCTGAGTGCGGCGAGCACCCTCTCCCGTTCAATTTCGCCCTTCCGAAAATTTGCTCGGAAGCTGACTGGAGCTGGAAAGTCGCCCACCGTCGCGGTGACACCGATCCCCCCGAAGAAGACGCAGTATCCTCGCACGCCGTCCTCGGAACCTGTGGCGACTGTTCGCCATCGCTCGTCCCTCTTTTCTTTCCCTCCCCAACCAACTACCCCCGTGACGCCAGACCGGCCGGGCCACTCTTACAGCCAATCACTCACTCCCGATTCTTCGCCTAGCACTAGGCGAGTAGATCAGGACATAACGATCAGGTCCCGAGGATCGCTGGCTAAGCAGCCGTGGAACTCTTCCACCAAGATCGAAGCTGAAGAGCGCCTAGCCAAGTCCCGACGTCCGTCAGCTGCTGGTCTCTACGGTCAGCCGAATTTACCGAGTGTATATGCCAACGGCTCCCCGTATCAGCGGAGTCTCTCCCGTAGCTCGATGGCGTCGTCCCGTCCATGGTCCCCTGTTACTTCGTCTGTGTCTACTGTCCCGTCATCATCGTCACCGCATTCGCACAACATACCCTTCCAGCGGCCCGCCTCCCGCACACAATACCAAACATTCCAGAGGCCGCCATCTCGCTCTCAAACGCCGAGCATTGCAGGTACTACCCGCCGCGACCCGCGTCCGCAGACTCCATCGCACATCCCTTCGCCAGCGCGGGGCCACTGGCGCTCTATTTCCAGCAACCAGTCTGAGGTCAGCGCCGACGAGGAGGAGCCCACGACACTCATGCAGCGCGCGTTTTCTCCGACTTACTCCTCGCCTCCGCGGTCCGAGACGCCGGGAGGGACGCGCATACCGCACGCACGTCCGCCCAGCCGCTCCATGATCCCCGCGCCGACCTTTCACTTCTCCACCCCCTCCCGCCCCGGGTCCGCCATGTCAGACTACCGTCCCGAGAGCCCCGCCCAGTCCACCGTCTCCTCCTTCCGATCCTCTGCTATTCGCGCGCAGACACCCGAAGCGATGCTGCGCTCGCGCGCGCAGCAGGTCCCGTTCTACGCGGGGCACCAGAGCCAGAGCCCCAGCCAGAGCGGTGCGCCGTACAGCACGCGCACCGCGCGCCCGTCGCTCATCCACAAGCTGCCGCCCTCGAGCTTCCGCGAGGGCTCCGTCCCGCGCACGCCGTCGCGCCCCGCGTCGCGCTCGGGCGCGTACACGCCGGGCCTCGAGGCGAGCCCGTCGTACATCTACACGCCCGGCAACCCGCGCGACCCGCTCGACGCGGAGGTCGCCGCGATCGTAAACTCCATCGCGCATGGGCTGCTCATCGAGCGCATCGATCCGCCGCTGCGCGCGATTCCGCGCGAAGGCGAGGAGATCCGCGCGCAGTACGCGTTCTCGAACGCGTTGGCGCGCAAGATCGTGACGTGCCGCTTGACTACGCAGTCACGCGCGGGCGCGAAGGGCGAGGCGTCGACCGCGAGCAAGAAGGTTATGGTGCGCGTTGGCGGAGGTATGTCTATCGTGCTGTATTTCGCGACCATCGTTTGCTGATGGTGCTTGCAGGTTGGCAGGATCTGCATCTCTATATGCTCAACCGAGCAGCAGGCATGTGAGGGGTTGTCCTTCGCTCTCCGTCTTGGACGGCCGTTGGCGTCGGGAGGCGCACAGGAAGATATCGTCGCTGAGTCACCATTCAGGTCAAGGGTACAACAGCAGCAACTCGTACTACAGGTTCTCGCATTCTAGCTTGGTATCATCTTGTCGCACCCGTTTCGCTATGCATTAACGACCCGCCACGACGCATGTCTCCCCGCAGTACTATATGCATATGAAAGGTGTTATAATGAGTTCTGTGAGCATGGGCCTTTGATCGGATGCCTCGGACATCCCTTGGAAGTTGTCAACGGTCAACGGCTCCACATTTAGTGACTATTGGGCAAGAATGTCAACGACCGGATAGACAGGGAGTGCATAAATATGACTCGGATACGCAACAGGAGCCGCGAAGTCTTCACCTGCCGAGCGACGCTGACTCAATCAATGATCAGCGTCTCGACCTGCATGCCTCACTGCAGCGCCCGTCCCATTCACGCCTCTGCGGCCGAATGCGGCACTTGGGGCACGCAGGCGCGCCCTGCCTAACCGCCAGCCTGAAAACAAGCGCCTTGGATCAGCTCGTCACTCGCGCACTCGCAGCAAGCCCACGTACTGGGCGTGGTCGTCCGAGCAGTGCCCCGTATAGCCCCGCGCATCGGACGTCTGTTTCGCACTACACTCACTGATCTGACAGGTAGGCCAAGCTGACCAGCATGTCTGGCCGCAGCACCCCGCCCAGCTCTGCCTCTGCGGTCGAATGCGGCATATGATGCAACCAGGCGCGCCTTGCCTAACTGCCAGCCTGCAAACAAGCGCCCTCAATCAGCTCACCACTCGCGCACTCATAGCAAGCCTACGTACCGGGCGTGGTCGTCCGAGCAGTGCCCCGTATAGCCCGCGCATCGGACGTCTGTTTCGCACTACACCCACTGATCTGACAGGTAGGCCAAGCTGACCAGCATGTCTGGCCGCAGCACCCCGCCCAGCTCTGCCTCTGCGGTCGAATGCGGCATATGATGCAACCAGGCGTGCCCTGCGTAGTGACTGCCAATCTGCATGCAAGCGCCATCATGAATCAGCGAGATCCATGCACGAACAGCACGCGCATCGCGGCGCACTTACCGGCATCAGTACTTCCCCGGCACCCCTGACATGCGCTGAGATGACGACATCAGAGCGAGTCAGGGCGATCAGAGCGAGTCAGCGAGTGTCAGAGGATGTCAGACCGGCGAGGTTTTCCAGTAGCTGAGCGAGAGTCGGACGATGGCATTGGCTGAGCAGACCGGTAATACTATCGTAGCACAAGGCTGTAAAGATCACATATGGCTTGTAAACATGTAAATTCTAACAATCTAAGAACTTATAGGCCTCAAATATCTAAGTATTAGTAGGTGGAGAGAGAGCCAGGTTACGCGTCCGAGACGGGCTCGATTGGGCTGCTGGGGTCGTACGCAAGTAGGGCTGTGTTCAAACCATCAGCTACACTACTAGTAGACCGCTGAGTGGAGAGTCGGGTGGCCCGCTCGTGGGCCGCAACGTATGCTTCGGCGCGCTCTAGGAAGCGCGGGAAGCGTTTCTTCTTTTCCAGCTGCGCAACGGCCCCGCGAGCGTATGACATCGCGAGTGGGCCCGCATTTGCGTTCGAGAAGTCGGGTATCTTCGTGCGCACCCCAGATTTCCACGCAAACACCGCCCGATGAAGCTACACATATGATCAGGCAGGCCAGGAGCAACAGTTGATTGCGGACTTACAGCAGCAACGGCGAGCGCGAGCGCCGCAATCGGAGGGTCCTCGACCAAATTCCACGTCCCTTTGATAGCTTTGAGGTGGTGTGAGAACACCTCGAGCACGTAGTCCGACATCAGGGCACCTGTTGGGGGCTGGGAGGAGTCAGCTCAGAACGGCAGTGACAATATACAGTTGCGCACGTTAGAATACGGATTGGCCCAGATCCATTCATTCTGGAATCGAGAAATGAATGCCTTGATATCTTTCTTGCTGCGTGTGAGCGCGCTTGCGATGGCGGCAGGGTTGTCGCGGGATCTTCCTCCGAAGCGAGTGACGAGCTCATTTCGTACAACGATGTCGGCCTTCGCTTGAAAATAAGAGCGCCAGTCATGTACCTTCTGACGAACCTAGGGATGATCACGAAAGGTCAGTACACGCACGACTCAGTTACACGTCATACTCACACAACGATACAGCGGTGTTCCCTTCTGCAGTGTGAACTTTGGGTGTCGGCACACGTCGCGGACCAGGCGTTCCAGCTCGTCGAAGAAGTTGACATTACCCTGGTCCATGTCGAACGGATGCTCGAGGACGCCGTAGATCTCTCTCATGGTCGGAAGGATGACGGACTCAAAGTAAGGCTTGACAAAGTCCGGTATGTTCTCTGCGCTCGACGACTTGTCCTCGGCAACCGTGGTCTTGCTTCGGCGAGGTTTCCTGACCGACTCTTGCCCAGAATTTGATTCATCCGCATCCTGATCGCTGTCCGCGTCGATGGCTACCATCTGCACCGGCAAAGCTGAGCATCATTCGTCAGATCATGTCAATCCAACAACGCACCTCTCGATTGCCAGATCCCTTGGTCTGGATCATGTCCTCACGGCTTGTGGCGACATCCTCGTCACGCAGCCCTCCAAGATCGTCGCTTGTCGGTGAGTGTCCCGCTGTTGCGGCTTTGCTGGGACCGCGAGCGCTCCACCCTTCGTTGACACCTTGCAGACTGTGCTTGGTTTTCTTAAACCGAGATCTGGGCAGCGCATGGGGCCATATCAGTATCGTGCTAACAATCTGGACTTGAAAACTCACTCCGCTGGGTCTGGGGCAGGTCGCTTCACTGACGCTGCAGGCTGTTGGTTGCTGGCACGTTCGACACGGTGGGAATCGATCTCGCTGCGGACAGCAAAGGTACGCAGTCTCTTTTTCTCGGAGGTCGAGGGCTGATGAACGATTATGTGGTAAACAAGTCGGACAGTAAGCGGAAAGGCAGTGTGAAGAACGCCCACCTTTTTGGGACGCGATGCCGGCACATCTCCGTCGTCCACATCCATCTCCTCGCCTCCTTTCCATTCATCATCTCCACTCTCATCTGGTTCCTCTCCGTAGTCTTCGTCCTGCAGACTCTGCCTGGCATGGTTGTCCATCGCGGCTGCAATGGCTTTGGCACCGGTAAGCTCCTTTCGGGTCTTCGTCGCAGCGCGAGCTTCTTTATCCTTGGCCTTACTCTCCTTTTTGCTCCGCTTGACGTTTGCAACTGCTTGTATGTCTTCCTTGGTCTTTTTCTCTAATCCAACCTTCTTTGCAGGATTATTCTTGTTGGACGGACGAGTTGCATAACGGCGTGGAGTCGGCTGAGCAGCAGTTGTGGCCACAGCAGGTATGTCATCGTCCCCTGTGGAAAAAAAGTCAGCGACCACGGAGCACTAATTTTAGAGCGGCAGGGAATAGCGAACCGTTCAACGATGCTCGGGGCAGTGCGCTAGTCTCGTCGACAACAGGGTCGACCTTAGACTGTGTTACTCGCCGCGGTTTCGGTTTCATTCTGGGATCAACCCGGACGTACGCTGGGGAGGGCAAGAGAGTAGCAGGAGGATTGATAAGGGCACTAGTGTTGCGAGGGCGCACCCTAGTGATTGATATTTGTGAGTGTTTTGGTTGATTTTGCGAAAATTGCCTGACGCGGTGCCGGCGACAGACTCCCTATGCACCTACCGCTACGATGGCATTCTTCTGTGACTCTTGTAACACCTCCTTCCCCACCCGATCCTACCTTGCGAGTCACTACAACCGTGTCCATCGACACCCCAAGCCACCGCATTGTCGATCTAAAATCCGCTATCACCCGGACTTGAACGGTGTGCGACTTGAGCACCGTCATTCAACTTCCTCTGACTTTCTTCGTTGCAGCCCTCCCATGCGACGAACACGGGAACTTCCTCCCGCCTGGATCCCCGCCGCTCCCGCCCAATGTCGACCAGGATTGGGCACCGTTCGAAGATCGCCCGTCTTTTGAGTTTGCTGAGCTCATGTTTGAAAAGTCGCAGTCGTCTCAAGGTGATATTAACCAGCTTCTGAAAATCTGGGCTGCAAAGGCCATTCTCCATGGACACGATGGCGAGTTCTTCCCCGACAATGATGCTGTCAAGGCCGCAATCGACGAAATAACGGTCGGTGTCGCATCGTGGCAATCTTTTAGAGTTCGGTACACTGGCCCCACCACTCCTGACTCTCCATCATGGCATCGCGAAGAGTACACTGTTCATACACGAAATATCCGCGCGGTCCTGCACAACATGGCCGCTAGCCCAGATTTTGACGGCAAATGGGAAACACGTCCATATCAAGAGTTCCGAAACGGCGAACGACGCTTCGCAAACCTCATGTCCGGTAATTGGGCATATCGTCAGGCTGTAAGTATCCTCCCGCTGCCCTGGATACTGTCTATTCTGACGTTGTTCCCGCAGAATATCGTGGCTGAGGACCCCGACACCCATGGTTCAATGCTTGTGCCGGTTATCCTCGGGGCCGACAAAACAACAGTCTCAGTTGCGACGGGCAATACCGAGTTTCACCCGCTCTATGTCTCAGCCGGCAATGTCACGAACGAGCTACGACGTGCGCATCGCGACGCCGTCCTCCCGGTCGCTTTCTTGGCTATCCCCAAAGGTTTGCGTTGTTGTCCCTTTTATCCCGCCACCAAACTTATGCGTGCTCTAGCTCCACGAGAAGAAGAGAACACCGCTGAGTTTCGACTCTTCAAGAAGCAAGTCTACCATGCGTCCATCGCTCGCATACTTCGCCCAATCGAGCGTTATATGACCAAGCCCGACGTCGTGTACTGCTCTGACCGATACTATCGACACGCAATCTACGAGATCGGTCCATTTATCGCCGACTATCCAGAGCAAGTACTACTCGCAGGTATCGTGCAAGACTGGTGCCCTAAGTATGTCAGGGCTCGTTAGTTTTACCTTGATATCATCTAACTCTGTTGCTATTAGGTGTCTGGGACATCCAGACGACCTCGATAACATGGGTTCCCTTCGGTTTCGGGAGCAGACCGAGCATCTCAAGGCGACGTACGATGCCGAGACACTCTGGGATGTCTTCGGCGTGGCTAGCGGTGTCACAGTATGTCTTCGTATCCACGCATTTCTGTCGGCGCCAGCTCATCTGTGCTCATAGCCATTCACGCACCGGTTTCCTCGTGCCGACATCCACGAGCTTCTCACACCAGATCTCTTACATCAAGTGATCAAAGGAACATTCAAGGACCATCTTGTGACGTGGGTGCAAGAGTATGTTGAGCAAAACAACGGCAGGAAGGAGGCTAAGCAGATCATGGATGATATCGACCGCCGGTATGTGCTTCACGACGTCTTGGCGCAGCATATTTGATTGACTGACATGATCCGAAAAGCATCGCAGCAGTCCCTGCATTTCCGGGCCTTCGCCGTTTCCCTCAGGGCCGCAACTTCAAGCAATGGACAGGAGACGATTCAAAGGCTTTAATGAAGGTTCGTATCAATCACCACAAGCACAGGCGTCCCTGTACCCCGTTTACAAAGGTACATACATGTATGTACCCGCCTGTTTACAAAGGTACCCACCTAGAAAAGTGCTCTTTATTAATAGGGACCTGTATACGAAAGTGGTTGGAATGAATGGGGGAGAATGTAGGGTCCCCCTAGGGCTCCCCTAGGGTGCTCTAGCGGTGCTAGCAGCGGGTTTGTAGGGGGTACTTTGTAAAGAGCACCTCTTTATAAAGAGCACCTGCCGAAACACAAACGATTCCCCAGGTCCAAATAAATCTGGATAAATCTGTAAAATGCGCAAAATATTCGTAGCCTGCTCTGATTGTACAATTTTCGGGTTCCCAGCAGGGGGTACTTTGTAAAGAGCACCTCTTTATAAAGAGCACCTGCCGAAACACAAACGATTCCCCAGGTCCAAATAAATCTGGATAAATCTGTAAAATGCGCAAAATATTCGTAGCCTGCTCTGATTGTACAATTTTCGGGTTCCCAGCAGGGGGTACTTTGTAAAGAGCACCTCTTTATAAAGAGCACCTGCTGAAACACAAACGATTCCCCAGGTCCAAATAATTCTGGATAAATCTGTAAAATGCGCAGAATATTCGTAGCCTGCTCTGATTGTACAATTTTCGGGTTCCCAGCAGGGGGTACTTTGTAAAGAGCACCTCTTTATAAAGAGCACCTGCCGAAACACAAACGATTCCCCAGGTCCAAATAATTCTGGATAAATCTGTAAAATGCGCAGAATATTCGTAGCCTGCTCTGATTGTACAATTTTCGGGTTCCCAGCAGGGGGTACTTTGTAAAGAGCACCTCTTTATAAAGAGCACCTGCCGAAACACAAACGATTCCCCAGGTCCAAATAATTCTGGATAAATCTGTAAAATGCGCAGAATATTCGTAGCCTGCTCTGATTGTACAATTTTCGGGTTCCCAGCAGGGGGTACTTTGTAAAGAGCACCTCTTTATAAAGAGCACCTGCCGAAACACAAACGATTCCCCAGGTCCAAATAATTCTGGATAAATCTGTAAAATGCGCAGAATATTCGTAGCCTGCTCTGATTGTACAATTTTAAGGTTCCCAGCAGGGGGTACTTTATGAAGAGCACCTGTTATGTTATGCTGTTGGTGGGTGGGAACAAATCAGATGAAATCTTACAAATAGTCAGAATATTCATATCTCTTGATGATTCTTCATTTCCAGGTAGGGGCTACTTTATAATGTGGACCTGCTATACAATATTTGTTGCCAGGCATTCAGATCGTACATGCCTCCATCATTTTCCCAGCTATAGATGACATAGCAGAGGGTACTTCATAATGTGCTCCTACTATATCTTTGTATATTTCTTCTACTCACTGCCCATTGGATCATTATGTATTATCTCATTCTACATCTATTTCAATAGGTGTAGATAACACAACTAGAGGTCTACCATCCTCCTGACGTGTCTGTAGGAATGTTTCAGCAGCCTTTCGAACAATAGCCCAGGAGGCTGAAAATTGCACTGAAAAGTCAGAAAACATGACAGCCTGTTTACCTGCATATCCAACCAGCCCCTCCTGTAGCTCACGAGACACATCAGGCCTTTGACCAGATTCGCCGCGAGAGGTCCACAGGTCCGACTTCCACATGCATGTTGCCACAACACGACGCATTTCCTCATAAAGAAGAAGTACCTCCTCAACCCAACGCTTCGATCTGGCACGCGCCTTGAACCACTCGATCTTCAAATCTGCGAGAATATCAGCCTATCAAGTTGTATGATACACCAGGCTGTGAACTTACCATCACCGATCTCCATCTCCCCGTTCTCGCCCTCCCCATATGAGTACCAAACCCACGGCACAGTATGACTGCTTTCTCCGCTAGCCGCACCTCCCGGGTGGCGGCCACGAACGTACTCACGGAGCCGTTGCTCATCAGCGTGGTCAATCGCATGGATCATTCGTTCCCCCAGCCCAACCAGGTGCTCATCCTTGAGCTCCTGGAATCGACGCTGCCAGTCCCCATCTCCCGAGAGCCCTTGATACGCCGCGCGGTGCTTTCGATAAGCTTCTGCCGCGCGTTTCACGGAGTCCTCGATACGAGCCTGCATGTCCCGCGCACGAGTGTTTGGCCGTTGACCGCGAACGTTCTTGATTTTCCATGTGTTGACATACGTGCGGAAGCGGAGCTGGTGGCGGACATCCTCAAGGGCGTCGCACATGCCAGCATATCGAAGCTTTGACTCCGTAGAGACGATCGTCGGGCTGCAAAGCTCGTCACGCTGTGCTGCTGTGAAGTCGGAGGGAAGGTACAATTTGATGCGCTCGGGCTGCTCGCTGGAAAGGCTAGATGCAGACTCAGCTGCATCGATTTGCGGCGTGACAAATGGCATGTGTAGTTCTTGATCCAAACGAAAGCGGCGAATTTGCCGTAAGATAGCTGTTCTCGCGTCCAGTAGTAGCGTCGCTTGGTTCGCCGTGGTATCGCTCTGACGGTCAAGCCGTAGCTTCAGCCTGCAAGAGAATGTTGAGCGCAAGGTGGGGGAAACGCGTCAGGGTAGCTTACTGTGCGGCTTCAATACGCAGACCCTGCAATAAGAAGGTGCCCACGGCGGGCTCTGAAGTCGTGTTGCTGTCCAAACGAACCGCCGCATGTTCGTCCCGCGAGAGTTCCAATCGGACATCGTCCACTGTGAGGTCTAAAGGCTTGTCAGTGGATTGGATGCCAGCGCATCAGCTATGTGCACGCACCTGACGTTGGCTTTCGATAAGGGTTGCTCTTGCCGCTGGGATCTGCCTCCCAGGACTCGATGGTACCTTGCCATTCACCCAGGACGTCCGGGTGCTGAGCTTGCAGACTGTCCGTGAATTCCGCATATATATCGCCATGCTCCTCCGAGCGTTGGATTGCCACCTGTAACTGTCGTCGTAGGAGCTGTACTGTAGGTCCATGAGCGCGAAACAGACAATGTGAGCGGTGATAAAAACGTACGAAGCCCGGTAAAGCGACGCCAGTTTGACTGGCCGCACTGGTCGTCGAGTGTGTCGTGCCGTCCGCCGGGGCCCATTTCCTTCGTGCTCGGGGCAGCCCCGTTGACAACCGACCAGCCGCGCTCGACACTCTCTCCATCGGTTTGACCGGCGCCCTGTTCCTTGTGTGACGAAAAGTCGTCTTGACATTCCTCCTTGTGGGCAAATATGTGGAACTTCGGCACCATGAAGTGGATGAATTCGGGGAGGGTGAACCTAGTATCGGCGACGCGCGTCCTCAGGTTCTTCGACCATTGGCACGCGATGTCGTAGGAAACGAGGAGTGCGCGGTTCGCGGCGCTCGAAATGCTGCTGAGAAATACAAAGTCCATGTTGCAATACCTACAACCAGGAAGTTGGGTCAGCAAGCATGATCAACGCCGAGTCAACGTAGCACGCACCGTTCTCCTTTCTGCAAGTCTGCGAGCCCCAAAGGCCGCCAGAATCCGTGCCTCGCGCAGCACACCCCTCCAACGCCCGTCGCCCTCAACCCCTTGCTACTCTTGAGGTTTGCGGCCGCTACCGCCGAGAATCGCGAGCACCCCGACATCTGTCATGGTACAAATAATCAGCGTATGTACAGGTCCCGGCAGCAGACCCTGCTCACCACATCTTGGTCCCGAAATTTCGCCAGGTGGGTCTCATATTCTTCATCCGAAACGAAATATGCCTTGCCTGTTCCCAGGCCGGGGTCTCTGGTGCTGGATGATCGCAGTCGATTCTTGAGCCGGAAATTTGCATCGACTGCGACCATGAGCCTGTAAAGCCAGCTATTGGAAACATCAGCTAGCGTCGGGCGGGATGCTGCTGCTACGCACCTTCGATTTGGCGGTGCGGCCTCCCATCCTTCTGGTAGGTTGACGTCCGGCATGGGGCATGCAGGACACGTCACTGCCAATTCACCAGGGCCTGTCCCCACAACGCCCGCTGGATCGTGACCCCTTCCCGCCCGTTTCATCATTTTGATATGCCGCCACTCACGCGCCATCGTCATGAAAGCCGTCAAACGGTCCTGGGCGCGTCGTGAGCATACTGAGAGGCAAGCTAACCAAGCAGAGCTCACCGGTGGCACGCTCAAACCAGACCCGTCCGTCAGAATCTCCAGCGACTTGTAGAAGTCGTAGCCGGACAGTTTGCCCTGCAGTGACAGCTGCTGAAAGGTGTCCAGGCACGCAAAGGTCGCGGCCGTCTGGGGATCCACGACGGTGGCAGGCCAGAGCCCGGAGCGCATGAACTGTTGCCTTCGCTCGAGGCCGGTGGACAAGCCGCATCCGCAGTAATCGACTTTGACTTTATGTACACCGTTCGTATGCAGGACAACAAAGTCGTCGCGGGCGGGGCTGAGGCTGCCGCATTTCATACCGGGGGTGTGGCACAGTTGCAGGCGCAGGCCGAGGGAGGAGAGTGGCGACCGTTCGAAGAATGTACCGTTCCATCTCTGCCAGTGGCTGTGAGTCGTGTGCTGTAAGAAACAAAGTGCCGTGACGCACCTCCGTCCAATGAAAAGGGCAGCGCACATGGAACGCGACCGTGCACTCAGCGCAGAATAACTCGAATCCCGCACAATCTCGACAGCGGATGGTGGCAGGCCTCTCCCTGCATGATCGGCATGTCGAGTCTTGCGCATATTGCCCGCGACCCTCCAACAACAGCAGGCCGTCCAGATATTCGTCGCGGTGCATTATCCAGGAGAGAAGGGGCAGATCCTAGAACGTGCCGTGTAAGTAGCAAAAGAGAACAGGATGGTATGAACTCACCGAAGACAGCCATCGGCGAGTGCGTCCCAAGGCTACGTCAACCGGCGTAATGGGAATGACCTCGCCATCTTCATCCAACGCCAGAAGCCCGTCTGGTTCGACTGTCAAATCGGTGCGCCCGTTGCCATCCCAGAGGTCGTTGCGCGGCGGGGATGGGGCTGGAGTGACGGGTTGCAGAAGTGGGCGAGTCGGTGCAACCGGCGTCCGCCTCTCGACAAGTCGCCGTCCGTCTTCAGATGCAGTGAGAACAAGAGAGCGATTGACAGCAGTAGGGGTTTTCTCGAAGAAGGTGGATTGCCGTGGGTTGGCCTTGGGGCGTGTCATGGATGCGCACCGTGCAGCCCTGGTGCAGCCACAGCCGCGTTGTTGACAAGTCAGAGGCGGTCACGTGAGCGCATGCGCTTTGTTCAACATGTGTTGTATTGTACTATACTAGCCTATCTGCTGATGCCCGCCCTTCTCTGCGTCTGACGGCCCTAGCCCAAAGACCTCCCGCACATCGGCCTCGAGCGCCGAAAGATGGGAGAAGAGGCCCATGGCATCCGTCGCGCGCTGAGACCTCTGGGAGTACACCTCTGCGAAACCCTTGGCGTCCTCCTTCTCGAAGGCCTTCTGGCTGCGAAAACCATACTCAACGTAACGAAACAGCGCGCCGGATGTGTACTGTGTGATGCACGCCCTAGTCTCGCCGTCCTGGATATCGGTATTGCCGTGCGGTACGCTGCCCGAGGGGATCGCGGCTGTGGATCCTGAGGGGAATTCAATGATGACACCCATCTGCCAGAGAACAAGGTGGCCGCCCCGCTTGTGGTCGAATTCCCCCAGGGGGGTGATCGTGCACCAGCCGTGGGCAAGATTGGCACTATCGACGTGGGCCTTCGTAGTCGCGTGGGGTCCGAAGTTGAACGTTGTGGTGGCGAAGATGCTGTTATCGTGAGGGAGGGATAGGCCTTCATGGTGCTCCAGAAGGCGGTCGACCATGTGTTCGTATTTGCGATATAGTTTTGGGGAATTCAATGCGACGACGCCTACAAAGCCTGTCAGAAAATATCTTGGTTCCACAAGGGGCCACGCACTGCTTCCGAATCCTATGATGCGGCGGACATGGCAGTTCCTCTTCAAGCAATACACGACCTCCTTGTTTTTGCCCAAATTGAGCTCCTTGGGCTCCTGCGCATCGTGTCAGAAAGGCGGTGGGGCGTAAGGCTGATGCTACGCACGGTGTGGCCGCGACCGTATGAGATGCCCGTATGAATGGATGGGAATTTCCCTCGACGGCGGTCCTTGCCATCCCCCTGGAATTCCAGTTGGCCGCGTGCAGCGTCGAGTGCGGCGTACGCGCCTCGTCTCGTTTTGTCCCAGCCATCGTCATCGCCGTGGGGATGACCAGCGAGAACGGCGAGGATGCGGCCTTCGGAATCCACGAACGCAATGTGCCTCCTGCATACCCAGGTCAGAGCTCCCCACATGCGAGGAAGTCCGATGCTCACCTTCCATCCCATTTGATCAAGCGCATCCCGCGCTTTTGCAGCTCTTCCGATGTTTGCATGCCCTGCGAGAGTCCGTGCGAGGCCCCCGGTAGGCCAACCCACGCCCCTTGAGCATACTTGAGTGCGTCCGCGGCCATGGCGACGTATTCGGGGGCAGGGTGCGTGTGCTTCTTCGCGACGCCTCCGCGGACTTTGTACCTGGGCATGCGCCCCTCCTGCAACACCTTTTCACGCTTGCGCGACCTACGCAGCTTGTTGTGGAGGCGAGTGATCTCCTTGTGCCCCAGGGCCATTGGTTCGTGTTGCTCCGACGCGTGCACCTGAGGAGGTGGCGCGCTGTCCGGCGCGGAGTCTGCCATGCTTGGCCCCAGGACAATGACTTCCTCGACCCATGAAGGAAGAAGAGAGGCGAGGTGCTCGGGGTATGGATCATGCGCGGGCGCGTCGAGGCCTTCCTCCGCGAGATCTGCGTGCTCCAAGGCAGCCTGCACAAGCCGTGGCATCTCGCAGTCTGCGGCAATGGGAACGGCCTCGGACACGCCATCCAAGTGCCATCGGGTGAGCTCGGAGGGGCTGTAAAAGGGGTTGTAAACACGTTTGGAACGCGTCTGCAAAAACCGCGTCAGCGTCTGTTCCCGTGGAGACGTGTCAACTGGCTCACCGTTTTCATCGCCGTGCAGTGAGTTGACGCGACCTGTCGACGCGGCCTGAAGCCAAGGCATGCATAAGCAAGGGGTGGTTCTGACAGAAAGAGAATGGAGGGCGTGTTATTCGCCCCAGCACTTGGGTGGTGCCGTGTCCGGCTCGCTGCACCAAGTGCTGAGGCGTGCAAGCACCTCCAGGCGCGTACTTTTGGGTCCGTAGAGGGCGCGCGGGGTGAAGGGAATCCAGATATAACAAAGGAATGATGGGATTGAATATCGCAGGTACAAAAGATGGTGACAAAAGAGGGTGGGTGTGGCCGTGTGGTTGTGGGCGCGATGGCTCGGAGATGCGGCGAATTGAACTCGTTGAGCGCTCAAGCTCGGAGCCGCTGGTCTCGATCTTGCCAAATATCCTCTGGCAATCCTCTGATTGGGATGGATGCACATCGTCTTCTGGGTCACTGCGGCGTGTCTCTGTCCTTGCATGCTTTACTCAGTCATCTGGCAGGATTTCTGCGCAAAGCTCAATCAAATGTCAAAGGTGCACCGTTGTTGAGATGCCGAGAACTTTCGACTTGGTTTTGCATGTAAGTACAAGTTTTACGCACTCGGTCAAATTCCAAAAACAAAACAGAGCAACTGATCATCGCAAATGCGATGATGCACGCAGGTGGTCGTGAATTCATGGGATGTATGTATACAGCGCAGGTGTGCCCCATCCTCAGAGTCCTCTACTCCAACGATCAGGCTGACTCGGATGCTCGAATACTGCTTCCTCCGCTGCCCCCGCTTACACATCCCCATTTTACTCCTTCGACTTTCGAGACGGACTTCATCCTATCCTTGAGCTTGGGGTCATGATGCCCGGGGACATCATCCAACGTGTAGATCTGGTACCGCGTGCTCTGGACTCTGGAGTCAGCAAGCAGATTGAATGAATGAAACGGTGAGCGCGCAATGTGCGCATCTTCTCCGCAGCTTCCTTGGGGTCGATCTGCTTCACCTCATGCCGCGGGCTGCTAGGCGGCGGAGTTGGCGGCCGTGGCTCGCTCAGCCTCGAGGGTTGCTCGAGGGGAAGGTGTGTGTATGTTATCGCCGCACTTTGTCGCAAGGCCTCCCTTCTCCTGCCGTATACTTATGTCCACGCCCCATACAGGACGAAGTGGGGGCTTGCTAGCGCATGGGAGATGCTACGTTGGGCCATGAAGAGCAAGAACGGCCTGTTCGAAGACCGGGAGCTATAGCACGAGGTGGGCAGATGCCCACCGGGACAGAGCCCAGGCGTGGCCTCCTCACACTTCTTATGATCAGATCGATGAGCAGGGTCATGGGGAACCCTCGAGTTGTTCCATATCCCGCAGGCATCGCACCAACGGTGCTCGCTGCACCGGATAGAAATTAATCACGTGCAGGTGTGCTCCCCTAAGTCACACGCTTGGACGCCCAAGGCCGACACACAACGCTGTGATTCTGCATCCTCGACACGTCCTGTTACGCCGCCAACACAACGCTGATTCTTATAAGACTGGCCCTCTAGGTAGGCATCCGCACCATGGCTCCCTTCGACTTTGTCAATCAACTCATCCAGCCAGCCGTTGGTAGCTTGCCCATCAAAGTCCGCGTCAAGTGCCAACCTGCTTTCTTCGATATCTGGGTGCCGCCCGACGCAGATATGACGACAACTCACCGGTATACCCAGTATGCCGTACGCCAGTGGGTGGCCACAACTCTGGGCCTCCCCCAGATGCCGGAAGTCAAAGCCAGTGCCATGACTATCCTAGACAAAGACCGTTCGTACATAGTGCATATAATTGCTCATCCATCTAATCCTATCGCGTCTCAGATAACATCAAAGGCAATGCTCCGCCTGGCCGCAAAATGGTCCGCAACGTGGTTCCGAAGGACGGTGCGCTGTGGGCGGCTATGGATGCGCAGTTCGCACTTAGCGAACTAGCTTGGCCCAATGGTCCACCTGACGCCCAGGGTGGCGATGAGGATGAGGTACAGAGCAGCGATGGCGAGGAGGAGGAAGACGAGGAGGACGAAGGGATGGATCACTGTGAGTCCGCTTCGCCCTGCGATATTGGATCGATAGCTTACCCTACCCTTCACTCAGTGACAATCGTAGGAACTGTCGCATCCTTCCAGCAACAGTATGTGGAAACCAACAACGCCCGGGTCGACCGGCTGGAAGAGACTGTCGTCTCCAGGATGGACCGGCTGGAAAAGGCCGTTGTCGCTCTCCAAGAGCTTAACGCCGGTCTAGAAGGGCGTAACATCGAACAGAGGGACACAGTGAGCGCCCTTCCCACTCAACCCGATCGGCGTCTGACCGTACAAAATAGTACCAAGCAATCAATGCCGACCTAGGATCGCATGCCTCCGCGCTGACCGACACAGTCCAGCGCAAAGACCTTCGCATTGAGAGCCTTGAGGCCGACATCGGCGCCCTTCAGCGGGCAATTGACTTTCTCTCCATTCGTCACCTCGTAAACATCAGCGAGGACGCCTACTGGAAGTTTCGTGGGCTGACCAAGCCAGAGAAGAGGACGCCCGTCCCCACCCTCGTCTCCGACGTGGAGACCATTACCCGGAGCGACCCATTCACCTCTTTCAATGCAAAGGAGCTCGCCGGGGCCCTTCGTCTTGCCGTCGAACCAAGCCTGTCCCGGAAAGGCGGCAATACCGCCGCCCATAGCGCCTCTCTGGGTGACATCCAGAAGGCGCTCGAGCGGAACAACTTCGATGTCGAGAACCGTGACCATTATCTGTTGCTTCTTCGATTCGTTCAGCGCGCGTATCCTAAGAAAGTTTAGTGATACCCGGCATCGTCCAACACAGATCGTTCGCATCCTCATCCTCATCGCATCGTCTCCTCATATGATATCCCCTTTGTACGATACGTCGGTGGCGCGCTCGCATATATACACGTACAGTTCTATCGGTAACGGATTCCCGGCTATATATTCCATGCTGAATGACTCGCGTGAGAACGAGTTGAGTATGGCCGATCATTTCGGCTGCTATGGATTGACACGGGAGGAAGTATCTCGAGTGGCAAGAATGAACCCCATATCATAATTGGGAAGTCGAGTATGCACAACTGTAAATAGATGGTTGGCCCTCGAGACAGCCGGCGGTCGGGGCCCAACCAAGCGCCTTGACCGCGGACAAACCCTCTACCAGAGCCAGCGAAAAAGAAATACGCTGCCTCTCCCCACCACTTTCACAACCCTATCGACCCCGCCATGCCCCGAGCGAGCACAGGAAAACCGCGCGGTCGTACGTCCTGGGCGCAGGGAACAAAACTCGCCTTCCTCGTTCGCCACATGGACGGCTATAGGAAGGTTGAAGGCGATAAGCTGAAGGTCGCAAAATTTTATAATTCGCTCACCAGGCTGTGGATCCTGAGGTATAAGTATGAAAAGGCCATCGACGGCGACCTCGAGGAAGACAGCCCTGACCCCGACATCTCCCTCCTCGACGAGATCTCCGACCACGAAGGCGAGACGGAGGAGGAGTCTCAGCAGCGCCTGTCTGTGCGCAAGGTAGTTCATAAGGTGTGTGGGACTTCACCACAAGCGTAACACGGCGTTGACCATTTCACAGCGCATCTCGGGATGGTATCAGTATAACTCGAAGAAATTAGGAAACCTACCGGCGCCGTCGGTCGCGTCGCACGAGGAAACGTTCCTTGAGCTCGTGCAGGGCGTTATCAAGCAGCCGCGCCATGAGAACATCCTGCATGTCTTCGCAGAAATGTATGCGGAGTTGATCGAGCCCGAGTACGCAAAGGAGTGGGCGACGGCTGTCGCCTTGGCCGGGCAGGGCGCTAAGGGGCTTCCCAAGGCGGTTGAAGTCCGAAATCGACTGGTGAAGCGCATCTTCGACCGGCAGAATGAGACTGTGCAGGCGACCGTCAAGCAAGTCGTCGACACCCGCTACGAGAAGGCGATGGCCGACTACCAGAGGGCTTACATTGACGCGCCGAGGACCCGCGAGCAGAAAGAATGGTAAGCTATAGCACACCCGTACAGCGCAATCAACACTCACCTCGCTGCAGGGCCCTCAATTCTGCGTTTTCCATCCTGCAGCCAATGGTCGATATGGTTTCGTCCCGGTTCGGTGTCGCTGCGACATTGATGATGGCCGGCCCTATGCCATCGAAGGGCGGCGAAGTCGACGTGTTGAGGTGAGAGGCTGTGTACGCACCTTAACCGTGACTGCGACATTGAAATTTGACTGTCTTGCAGCGTTCACTCGGGGGAGTTGCGTGGCCTGGTCAACATGATCTGGCCGGAATACGACCGCGCTGGGTACGATACAGCAGCCAACTCGCTGATAGGATTTGCGCAGGCCGTGTTTCGTAAGTTTGAAGCCTTCATGCGCTCGTTGGTCGTGTGCTGACGAATCTGGACCAAGGCGATCTCCCGGACCGGCCCGCAGGTGCCAGCACAGCAGCAACTGGCAAACGCGCCTCTGAGTCTGACAGCGCCTCCAACAGCAGCAACGAAGAGTCAGACCACCCCCTCGAGGACGACTTTGGCGCCCATCCCTCTGCTGCCCTCTCCATTGCAACTTCCTCCACTGCACCATCCTCCGCTGCGCCCTCATGCACCGCACCCGACTCCAGCACGCAAGCGTCCAACACGCCTGGGGCAGGTGCGCTCGCCTCCAGCGCGCCCGACTCCAGCGCGCCCGCATCCAACACGCCTGCGGCAGGTGCACTCGCCTCCACCGCGCCCGACTCCACCGCGCCCGCATCCAACACGCCTGCGGCAGGTGCGCTCGCCTCCAGCGCACCCGACTCCAGCGCGCGCGTGTCCAACACGCCTGTGGGAGGTGCGCTCGCCTCCACCGCGCCCGACTCGAGCGCGCCCGACTCCACCGCGGCCGCATCCAACACGCCTGGGGCAGGTGCGCTCGCCTCCAGCGCACCCGACTCCAGCGCGCGCGCATCCAACACGCCTGTGGCCGGTGCTCGCGCCTCCACCGCGCCCGGTTCCACCGCGCCTGCGTCCAGCACACCTGCGGCAGATGCGCTCGCCTCCAGCGCACCCAACTCCAGCACGCCTGCGGCTGGCGCCTGCACCGCGCCCGACTCCACCGCGCCTGCGTCCGGCACGCCTGCGGCAGAAGCGCTCGCCTCCAGCGCACTTGACTCCAGCGCACTTGACTCCAGCGTGCCCGACTCCAACACACCTGTGGCCGGCGCGCGCGCCTCCACCGCGCCTGACTCCATCACGCATGTTTCCTCCACGCTGAACTCTAGCAGGCCTGCGTCCACCACCCTCTCCTCTACCGCACCCGCGTCCTCCGCTCCTGTGCCATCGTCCACTGCACCGTCAACTACGGCCGCCGCGTCCGCTGCGGTCACACCGTCGTCCGCACCAGCAGCCGGCTCCAGCACGGCGGCGGCCGTATCTACCACTGCGCTGGCCCAGGGCCCTCCCTCGGCGTTTTCGGTCTTCACCGCCGTGCTCGCCGACGTGGAGAAGGCAGCCAGCACTGCGAGCGGGAACAGTGTATTGACCAAAACCATCACGGCGACAGCTGAAACCCCCACGGCCGCAGCTAACCCCGCCACAACGCTCGCCTCGACGCCGAAGTCGACTGGAGCGTTTGACACGTCTTCGTGGCCGAAAACCTTTCGCGAGGCGTACCAGAGTATGGCATCACATAACTTTGGGGAGGAGTGGCATACGCTGGTAGGCACTTACTTCTCGTTTGAGATCTCTCGTCGCTTCGAAGTGAGTGGTCGCACTTTGTCATTTTGTAATGATGTCTCATCTCTCTGATTTCAGGGAAGGCGTTTGGGGGGAACTGATCGCCCAGATGCAGTGGGGAATTGGATCAGGGACGCGCGGAAGTGGCACAGGGCGTCCGTTGACCCGACGGAGGTTTCGTCCTTCGAAACCTCGTGGTGGCGGTGGTGGGTTTCCTTGCAACCTGCGGAGCGTGTCATCGACGCCGAAGCATTCGTCCTGGATGTACCAAAGGACGACATGTCCTGGGAGCAGGTCAACATCGCCGGCGTCAATGGACTTCTTAGCGTCGTCGCGGCGCTGACATGGTGGGGCGTTGCTGTGCATCAAGTTCAGGATGGTATACCCCGCTGGATGGATGCCGTTGTTGATGTCACACACGCCCTCCTTGCCATGCCTACCCCTCTCTTACAGGCCTTGATGACTGCCTCGTCATCAGGTACCTCTGTGCCATCGTCGAAGACGGCACGTCGTCAGCGATCAGACACGACGGGCACCAAGGGGCGGCCTGGCAAGCGTCGCAAGTAATTGTAGGCTGTATGTTTCATATCAATCATATGTCCCATCTTGATATTGCCTTCCTCTACCTTGTTTGGCTACACTTTGGCATCTACTCCTTAGTTACTATGTTGTAGCTAGTCTCACTGGAGTATTGTGTGCTGGCCATTTGCTACTGCAGTGACTTAAGAGCTCAAAAGTGAGGTAAATCCAGGAATAAATATTACTTGTCATGAGTTTGTTAGGACTTGCTGGCTGGGAGCAGTCACTGTATGGCAGGTACCAATCAGAGATTAGAATAATACATACCCAGAAATACAGAATTGGCAGGGGGTATAAATATTCTGACCATTTTTGAGATTTTTCCCAATTTATTCCGACCTGAGAACAATGTGATGTAGCAGGTGCTCTTCATAAAGTACCCCCTGCTGGGAACCGAAAATTGTACAATCAGAGCAGGCTACGAATATTCTGCGCATTTTACAGATTTATCCAGAATTATTTGGACCTGGGGAATCGTTTGTGTTTCAGCAGGTGCTCTTTATAAAGAGGTGCTCTTTACAAAGTACCCCCTGCTGGGAACCCGAAAATTGTACAATCAGAGCAGGCTACGAATATTCTGCGCATTTTACAGATTTATCCAGAATTATTTGGACCTGGGGAATCGTTTTTGTTTCAGCAGGTGCTCTTTATAAAGAGGTGCTCTTTACAAAGTACCCCCTGCTGGGAACCCGAAAATTGTACAATCAGAGCAGGCTACGAATATTCTGCGCATTTTACAGATTTATCCAGAATTATTTGGACCTGGGGAATCGTTTGTGTTTCGGCAGGTGCTCTTTATAAAGAGGTGCTCTTTACAAAGTACCCCCTGCTGGGAACCCGAAAATTGTACAATCAGAGCAGGCTACGAATATTCTGCGCATTTTACAGATTTATCCAGAATTATTTGGACCTGGGGAATCGTTTGTGTTTCGGCAGGTGCTCTTTATAAAGAGGTGCTCTTTACAAAGTACCCCCTGCTGGGAACCCGAAAATTGTACAATCAGAGCAGGCTACGAATATTCTGCGCATTTTACAGATTTATCCAGATTTATTTGGACCTGGGGAATCGTTTGTGTTTCGGCAGGTGCTCTTTATAAAGAGGTGCTCTTTACAAAGTACCCCCTACAAACCCGCTGCTAGCACCGCTAGAGCACCCTAGGGGAGCCCTAGGGGGACCCTACATTCTCCCCCATTCATTCCAACCACTTTCGTATACAGGTCCCTATTAATAAAGAGCACTTTTCTAGGTGGGTACCTTTGTAAACAGGCGGGTACATACATGTGTGTACCTTTGTAAATATACTACAGGGACTGGTGACAAGCACGCACATTAAACTCACGCTAGAGGTACAGGTGTTTGTTCCCGCGATAGTGGGTCATGTCCCGGATCGCATGGTTCAGGCAATGGTCGCATTCCTCGACTTCTGTTACTTGGCACGGCGATCATCTCATATGCCATCGTCACTCGCATCTATGGACAGCGCCTTGGCGCGGTTTCATGCTCATCGCGAGGTATTTTGGGAGGAAGGCATCCGTCCGGACGGGTTTTCCCTACCACGTCAGCACGCGCTTACCCACTACATCCGCGCAATCAAGTTATTCGGCTCTCCATATGGCCTGTGCTCTTCCATCACCGAGTCAAAACACATCCACGCTGTCAAGAAGCCCTGGCGCCGCTCCAGCAAGCATCGCCCGCTCGCCCAAATACTTCTTACCAACGAGCGCATGGACAAGCTGGCCGCAGCGCGTGTTGAATTTGGAGCGCGCGGCATGATCAAGGGCGATGTTCTTACCGCAGCATACCGTGCAATTGGTGTTGACCTCAATGGAATCTTCGAGGACGACGATGACGATCCTGAGCCAGATGAAGCGGCAGGTATGGATGGCGGCGGCGAGGGTGACATAGGGGATGTCGACGACGAAGCCGAGCCGCTCATTGTAAAAATGGGGAAATGTGCAGGTACGTCAACTCGTGCTTGACATGAGAGGCATGCTCTGATGTGTTCCTGCCAGCTGAGACGTGCTCCGTTCCCGCCATGGCTGCAATAGTTGGACAACCCGCCCTCCTCTCCATAATCCGGCGCTTTCTGTATAGTCAGATGTACCCCGACAACGATCTTCCCCCCGACGCTGTTCCAATCGACGAATGTCCTCCATTTCACGGCAATCTCTCGGTCTTCTACAATGCGCGAGCAACATATTATGCGCCCAGCGAGCTCGCGGGTCCTGGAGGGATGCATAGCGAGGTCATACGGAGTAATCCGCGTTGGTATCAGCAGTACGAACGCCGTGATACTGTCCTGGTACAGCACGGCAGCGACCACGATCTCATGGGAGGTCTCCTGGTGGCCCGAGTGATCCGATTCGTGACACTCGTGCATCGCGATACAGACTTCCCGTGCGCCCTCGTTGAGTGGTTCCTGCCTGTCGGCGGCATGCCCGATCCTGTCACAGGGATGTGGATAGTCCGGCCGGAACGCGGTCGTCCTGTTGACCTCATTCATCTCGACACCGTCGTTCGGTCATGTCATTTGATTGGTGTCTACGGAAATGCGCCCATCCCTCGTAACCTGCAGTTTTCTCAGTCACATACGGCCTTTAAGGCCTTCTACCTTAATAGCTACGCAGATTATCATATGCACGAGCTTCTGTTATCCTAGCTACTACTACAGTATGTACAATATGTCGTCTCTGAGTGAGTAAGGTTCTGGATTCTTCTGACTGCCTCTGACGTCGCGATGTCAGAGCTGTCAGGGATGTCAGCGCGTGTCAGAGCAGGTCAGAGAAATCGGGAAGTACTGATGGGGCATGGTGGTCCGAGCAGTACCCGGTATACCCTTTCGCATCAAACTTCTGCGACGCCCTGCACCCGTGGATGTGGCACGTAGGCGGCGGTGGCTGTTTGCTAGATTTGGAGGCGGCTGGTCGCTGTCAGCCAGTCCGGTGTGGGACTCCGAGGGGGAAGCGTCTGCACATACCTTGGGGTTGTCCGCCTGCCCCACCATGCCCGCCTGCGCGTGGTGCACGATAGTTAGGGACTGGATAGAGGTCAGGTGCGGATTGGACTGCGGTTGGTCGCTGTCAGCGTGTGCGGTGTGGGCCTCCTCGGAGATGGGAGCGGCGCGTCTGAACATACCTTGGCGACTTCAGCAAAAGTGACGAAATATTATGGTGTTTATATTGAGTTATACTGATATTGCCATGCAGATAAGGCAAGATAAGATATTCGGGCGCGGCCATTACTGCTGTCTGAGCAGGGTATATGCACCCGATCTCTTTCACAAACACACAATCATACTGTCTGTATAACTCGTGTGTAGTACTGGGACCTGTTGAGCTGGTCCTTTTTCTAGAATGGAGTCATCGCTTTTTGAAGGGAAGTAATATAACCTCATATAATGTAATATAAGATTCTGGGGCTTTTGCTGATGGACCCCCGCCCGCTCCACCGTGTCCTTCCCCGAAAGCACTATAGTTAGGGTCTGGATCGGCGTCTGCATCCGCGCGCGCGACTTCAGGCGCGGATTGGCCCTGCGAGTAGTTGTCTGCACCGGTGGCATTTTTGTAAACTGCCAAGTTCGGGCTAGAGAGCAAGGCGGCGTACAGTTTACCTGAGGCGCCGGCGGGGCCGTCGCGGTTGACCGTTGAATGCTGGGAATATTGCTGCCGCTGTGGGTACGGGGCGGAGGGCGAGTATAGTATGGCAGCAGCCCCGCCGGCTGCGTAACCTGCGTTCTCGAGGCTGGATGAGTAGCCTGTTGCGGTGGGAAGTATTGCGCGGGAGCAGTCAATGGAGGGTCATATGATGGTGACGCGGCCGGCATCCCAATATGCTGATAAGGCTCCGCCATGGGCATTGACACGGAGTGTTGCATTTGCGGGGCCGTAGGATAGGCTGCTGAAGGACGGCGTTGGAAACGTCTGAGTGGAGCAAATCGTGGATGGCTTACAGGGCGCGACATTTGCGGGACGCGGCCGAGCACCCTTGTACTCGCCGCCGGGCGGCGCGTTGGCGCCATACTGCGGGACATATCCCTGTTGATCTACGATCAATGAATGTCAGAGCTGCAAACGTGAGGAAGAGCCATTGACCTACTGCTGTACGCCATATGGTGGGGAGGGGATGCTACGACGCGAGTACCGTGATGGTGGAGATGGGATGGAGGGTATAAGAAGGGTCGGCGATGCGAGCAGTATAAGTATCTCGGCGGGCAAGGCGTAACTACTCTCAGTATGGTTGGCCGCGGAGAGATCGCGAGCTAATCCAGGTGGGCGGGGCCTCTTGACACCGTCGATGTACTGCATTAGAAGCAATGTTCAATGCCTCATTGATCGAGACGATAGAGCGAACACGCCCAAATCAAAAGTACACTCATACTGTACCATTTCGATCGGTTCGCCACCCTGGTGTGACCGTGACCTGACAGGCGAAATTTCAGGTTTGCCGCTCATCGGGTGTGACCGTGACCACTGCAGCATTTCACCTTATGAACAAATACACCACATCCATGAGACTGGGAAGTGTGAGTAGCTAGCCTACACAACAACATCAATTGTCCGCGTCAGTCGACACCGAAGCTGAGACAATGGGAGAAGCCGCTCGGTGACTGCCGAATGTACTAGATTAGATTACTCAGTGTGATAGATAAGCAGACAGCTAGTCATATGATTATTCAATTCTACACAGCAAGTCAGAACTCGTACCAGATGCTGTGTACCAGCTATGCGATCCAACGTAACCTTGACTTGCAGGCCTCCCAGTGCTCCTTTCAAGGCCCTTGAAAATATCAAACTCAAGACTCGCTGGAGGCTTTCGCCACTCCGCCCTGTGACCCGTGACAGCACCCAAATTTCGCCTCGCCGGACACCCCCTGTGACGCGTGACCGGCGAACCGATCGAAATGGTACAGTATACGCATATATGTGGGCTTGGGCAAACACGGTTCAAATTTTGTGACCTTACATAATCCACGCGTCAATTAAGACACGGCCCCGACACGCTCGCGACCGTATTTCGAGCGCACCAGCTTCATTCCCTCTACTACCTGTGCCTACGCGTGTATCTACGCTTGTGTTCCCCCTCCTTGACAATCTGACAAGCTTTCCACCTGCATTGGGGTCAGATTGGGCTCCATCAGACCATTTGAGCGTGTGATCACAGCCTGCAACTTCCCGAGCTTCTCTGCCTTCCGTGTAGAATCTTTCTTCAAGCCAATGGTAGTATCCCCAGCTTTCCTACGCTTGTCAAGTTGGTCCTCGAGCTGTGCGCTTGTCATCTCTAGTAAAACTGCCACGTCGTCAACGAGTTTGATCGCATCGAGTCTCTTGACCTTGTCGGCTTTCTTCTTCTCCTTCACGACGTCCTTTGCATGCTTGGCCTCTACCACTTCTTTGTCATGCAAAACCTGGGCAGCTCGAGCTTTTGACGCAAGCCCACTGGAGTCAAGTGCTCGTGCTTGACGCATGAGATGGAGGTGGTCATCTGGCTGGATGAAAACTGCCGTCATGAAGGCCTCCGTATCATTGTGAGTGTATGTTGCCTGTGCGTTGTATGCATGGATCGTTGAATTGGGCTTCGTACGTGCGTGCAGACGAAAGGATCCCAAGGCGCCCTCATTTGCGTCGTTTGTCGCAGGCATCCACTGATGGGCACCCACAGGTAGTAGGGTGGTAATGTGTCAGATACCAGATCCCTAGAGCGCTGGTGAGGGTACCGTGATGTGTGCGAGTGAGTGTCAGGGTCCCGAAGACAATCGGAGTGCGTCTCCGACGAGTGTGGGGAGGTGTGTGATCGGATGCGCTGGACGGAATGCGTGATCGATCGGAGAGTTGTCGATGAGGGGTCGGAGGCGCAGATGCGATGGTCGGAATGTGTGGACAAGTGGTGCGAGTGGTGCGATCGAGGCTGCGACCGCTGCGAGACGACAGAGTCAAGACTGCGATCTCCGAGGTCGCAAGACGGTCGGAGCGACGATGAGTCGTGCAGGCAACGACGCAGAGGCGTGTGGACGGTCGGAGGAGCGGGGGCGGTGGTCGGAAGATAGGAATGAGTGGTGCGAGCACGCCGATCGATGTTGCGATCGCTGCGGGACAAGCGGAACGCGACTGCGATCTCCGATGTCGCAAGACGGTCGGAGCGACGAAGTGCGAGGGCAACGGCCAATGGGACGACGATGGAACAAGATGAGAGCGAGGAGAACGATAAGCTGAGTGCGGAACAACGACGACAAAGACAAAGGCAAAGGCAAAGGCGACAGAGCTAGCCTCGAGCTAACTATACGATAGAGACGAGGCTTTATGGGCGTCGAATGAGATCTGAACCGTGCGGGGGGAACCGAATCTGTATTGCAGCATGGATGCGACCGCTATTTATGTGTTTCGACCGCTACAGTACGAGTCCGATCGAGAATGGAGTCGGAACAAAGGAAAACGAGTCGGAACAAAAGCAAACAATGGTGCGCAAGTCGCACATGGTACAGACAATGGGGGAGAGTCCATAGAACATATCGGAAGGTCTGCGATGCTGTGGAGAACAATGTGGAGCAAGTGATCAGCGCTGTCAGGAGGGCAGTGCAAGCGCATGGAAAACGATCTGCGCTGTCAAGAAGTGTGGGAGAGACATCCTACAATGTCGAACAAGACAATACGACCAGAACAGGAGACAATGGAGGTGTGGCGAATGGTAGAATGCACTCCGACGTGCGAGGGGGTCGCAGGTGAGTGTTGCGATCTTGCAACTCGTCGAACAGTTGGAAGAATGCTCCGGTGTTGCGCGTGCGATGGTCGGAACGGTGGAGGGATAATCGGAGCGCTGGTCCGACCGCAGAACAATCGGGATCGAAGGAATGTGGCGCAAACTCGAGAGCTGGACTAGACAATGGTCGGAGGACAATGGCGCAACTGTGGGGGTACTCGGAAGTCGCAGAGACGTCGCAGAGACGTGGCACACGTGCTGAAACGATGATCTCGATGATCGAAATGTCTGATGGAATTCCGACGCATTGTGACAACTGTGGGAGACGCTGTGCTCGAGGTCGCATGGCGGCAATCGGAACGATGAGCGAGTGGTCGGATGACTGCGTGTGATGCGTGCGACGGAGTTGCTGGTCCGAGCGTGGTGTCCAAGGTATGATTCTGATTGCGCGACAGCTCTGCGAGACTCCAACGGTCGGAACTCTGGCTCCGATCTTGCAAGCGGTCGGAAGAACTAATCGAGTGGTCGGAGCACTGCTGCGCGACGCTGCGATCTCCGGAATTGTGTATCTGTCGACTTGACGAAAGTGCGAAAATTCCATAACGATCGCCTCGCAGCGCGGGGCGAGGCGTATCACCACGCGCGCTCACGTTCAGACGCCGTCGCAAGATCTATGAGGCCGCCAGGTGCGAATTCTGACGTGAAGCGCTCCCATGTCGTCAACGCGCCGCGCAGGAAGGCAACCAGTGCGCCTTCAAGATGGGGGAGATGTGGTGCCAGCGCACGGACGGCGTACATCGCCTCTGGACGATGCCACTGCAGTCCGTCCATCGCGCCGGTTGCAGCGGTTGCATCGCTTGCGAGCAGAAGGCCAGGGTCGGCAATCAGCTTCTTGATGAAGTTGAGAACTTCTCGGTGAAAAGGTCCGTAGTTCAGCATATTGCTGTCTCCACTGTCTGACCCTCGCACAACTCGCATGTAGGGGTGCGTGATCGACTGCGCGTACAGCACCAACACGGCAAGTTCCGTCAGCGTTGGCATGTCCAGAAGGGCGTTGTAAACGTTCTGCTCCATGTGGTTCAAGGTACGCGTCGTCTTCTTGTCTTTGATCAGCTTGAGAAACTCGACCAGGCCCGACCGGTACACCAAGATCTCCGCGGCCGCCTCACAATAGGACTGGTATCTTGTGTTGCTTGTATCGGGAAATTTGGTTTGGCGGTTGTAGTGCTCGTGAAGGTAATTTCGGTATGTATCTTGCGCCCCTTTCTTGTCATCTTTGTGATTGAATAATGCCCCCGCGAGCTCGGCTGTCTTGACGCCGCCGCACGACGTCACCTCTTGCGCCCGCATTTCCGCCGCTGTTAGTGCTTCGGCACCGTCTGCAATCCCTTCGAGTGTCGCTGCATTGTCCCGATTTGCAAGGGGGATGGGGCCAGGGATGTTGTGACTTGTCCAGAACTCCTGCATTGCCCGGTTCCCTCCCTTGACAGAGTTCAATTCCTTGTGCATACAACAGCCGCACCAGATGAAGAGGTCAAGCTCGCGCTTCTTCTCTTCTGGCAGGTTGCCGTAAGCCTCTTTCCCTAATTGAATTGACAGCTCCTTCATTGCTGACACCTCGCGGTGATAGGTTCAGGCCGCGGGCAAGCGTGTAGCGAGACGTCGCGAGACGGGGAAGCAGCATGCGAGGCGCAGGGTCGCGGGAGCGTGGGTGATGGGAACGTGGTCCGGCGACCCAGGAGCAACCGGGACTGGCGACAGAACGGATCACCGGAACGGGCTAGATCGGGAGGGCTTAGCGACGTAGGTAGAGACACTACTTAAGGAGCTGCGCGAGACGTAGCAACCCAATCAACCTGTGGGCGGCGCAAGCTACCCACACCCTTTACCTCACAGAAACCGTTACGATTCCCACGAATTGTTGCTTATGTCATGTTCATACAGTGTTTTTTCGGACCATGCAACACACAAGTATAGCACTATATATAGTCATTTACTCCCACGATGATTTTTAGTCATGATTGTTGCGCTTTGGCCTCCCTCCCTTTTGCTCGGAAACAATTCCACAGATCATTGTCTTTGTGGCATTTTTGAGACCATACAAGGTCCACAGAAGATGAAAAATAGAGATATTGCAAGGAATACTTACCGGTACAATTTGCAGACGGGGAAAGACAATGACATCATCCCGGGGTTTTAAATGTAATTTAAAACCCGGAATGATGTCATTGCTCTCAATCCCAGGTGTCATGTAGCAAGGTACCGCTTGCAACTGCATATTCAGTGTCCTCCACTGGTGCTGCCTAACACTGCGCAGCATTGCCCACCATCGCTCAGTACCCCCCAGGGTTGCTCAGTCATGTTGCAGTGGCACATAGTCTCCTATAGTACCACAGTATTATTATTTTATGTACTTATAATAGATATATCTGATTATGTAAAAAAAATCCCAGTCCAACCTAGAATTGGGAGGGGAATCGTACCGCCGTGCTACGCACCGGCCCACTCCCAGCAAGTAGCCTGAGGCGCTACCAGACTTAGGAAGGCAGGACCCCACCGATGGGGAACAGGTAGGCAGGCGGGCAGGCAAGAGGGGGCGTGACGGCCCATCGGCGGACGCTTCGCACACGGGTGCGAAGCACTTAGGAAGGCAGGACCCCACCGATGTGGGGACAGGTAGGCAGGCGGACAGGCAAGAGGGGGCGCGACGGCCCATCGGCGGACGCTTCGCACACGGGTGCGAAGCACTCGGAGGCGGATCCCGTAGAGGGCATCCCCAGGCAGGTGAGTGTTTAGTTTGGTGTTTAGGCGGTAGGAGGTGGCCCCGCACGACCGCGGGAGGGCGCTGATACGCCTGATTCCCCGTCGAGCGGGGATTCCACCGCGACTTTTCGGTTTTTCATTTCGAACCAAAGTCACGTGACTTTGGTCTCCGGACCGTCGTTTCCGCCGTTTCGGCACAGCCACTTCGGAAAGTTCCGAAGTCACGTGACTTCGGCTCCGAACTTTCCAGCGCTTCGGCCTCGTTTCCAGTCACCCCGAGGCGCCCGCACGTGGTTCGGTCGAGACCTTTCGGCCCATCAGCAGCAGACACGCCACAAAGTCGCTGCCGGACCAAGATCAGTGTAGTGAAACGCCCCGTGAGCGTATCTCCGAGATAACCGGCTGTCACCCGGTACTTCCCTGTCCGATTCTCCCCCTCACTTATAGTGTTCCCGATTAATCCCCTCTATCGTCCCGACCTTTCCGAGCCAAGGCGAACCGAGCCCGAAGCCATGGCTACCTTCCCAGCCACTTCGGAAGATCGTCCGCCACTCGCTGCGACTTCGGCTCGCGGATATACGTTTGGCGCGCCGTGTACCGCTGAGGCGCGTCTCCACAATATCGTTCGTACTTCATCCTTCTGTATATCACATCGTAGCGACAGCGCTGATCGTTTGTCTGGTATCCATCGTTCTCGTTCCCCATGAGAGCTCCCTCTCGCTACATATGCTCGTTCCGACCCACCTCGACTTGCGACACATGATCTTTATCCACTTCGCTCGTGTTTCGTCTCTGTACGCACCTACCTATGTTCGTTTCCGTACGATACGGTCTTGCACTCGTTGTAGCTTAAATACGACTCGATAGCACACCGAATAACAAGTTACTTTCCCCCCTCATAGTCAGCATCTCGAAAGAGACGTTGCAAACCGCCCGCATCGACAGCTCTTACTGCCGTTGTACTCCCTCGTTCTCCTTATCGCTTGTAACCTCACTTTCGACTACGCCGCACGCCGCAATACGCTCGCCTTTGACTTCGCTTTCGACCTTCGCCTTTCGCACCACGTACCCCAACTTCGCTTTCCGAACTTCGCCTTCCGAACCTCGCCTCCTGAACCTCGCCTCTCGAACATCGACGACCAAACCTCGCCTCTCGAACATCGCCATCGACAGACCTTCATCCACTTTGATATCACCTTCAAGGCCTCCTCAAGTTCAGGCCCACGACGAACGCGTTCCCCATTACACATAACTTCGTCCTCAAGCCGAAGTTGTCCGAAGTCACCCAACTACCCATCGCACCGATCAACGTATAAAGCCGAACTTCGTGTTACGTCGATCTCTCTCTCCCTCCCTCCCTCGTCATTCCGCGTTCCTCCGCGTCCAACTTCGGAGCTCGCTCGTCGCGACTTCGTTTGTTCGTCACTTCGGTGACTCGTACGCTTTCCCCTTCTCGTTTCCTGGTCCGGCACACACGCCGAACCCTCATTCCGATCCGAATCCTCGTTACAACCACGATCCACGTATCGGTGGAGTCACTT
Source organism: Auriscalpium vulgare (assembly GCA_019915015.1). NCBI lineage: Eukaryota > Fungi > Basidiomycota > Agaricomycetes > Russulales > Auriscalpiaceae > Auriscalpium > Auriscalpium vulgare. The sequence continues at coordinate 1,370,973 of JAHBBC010000009.1, forward strand.
CGCGAACCTTTGGGGGAACGTGACGACTCGCTCGCACAACACCGCGGTACCACTGACAGCGCTCTAGGGATAGGAAAGTACCCATTTCCGCCCTACTACCGTCTGGTGCCCATCACTTTTGGAGCCCACCGCGAGGGTTTCTGTCACCATTCCTCCAAAGCCTTCCGAAGCAACTTCGCCTTTCGTCTCTCGCTATCAACTTCGCTCCGCCACCCTCGCCGACGAAGTTCGTCGGTCCCACGTCGTCTACCCCGCCGCTGACGACCCGCATTCCGACGAGGCTTCCGAAGACGAGGTAAACAACGACGTTCTCCCCGAACCTTCAGGTACTCAGCACGACGCCGACCCTGACTTCGACTTCGACTTCCACGTTCCCGGAGGATTTTCTACGCCTCTGCGATCTCTTTCGCCGCTGCCACCGCTATCGACTCTCACCCCTCTTCACACATCGCAACCTCCGACCCCGCGCACTCCGCCTTCGCCTTCGCCTTCGCTTCCGAAACACCCACCGGCTTCGCAACTCACTTCGCTCCGCCCTATCCACCCACCACCCGCATACTCCGCACAACCACCAGCAATGGCCGCCCTCGTCCCGATGCCATCTAGGCTCGCCCGAACAGCGCCTGTGTTCACGCCGGACAAACCCCGCGAGATCCGTAGGTTTTGGCCTGACCTTGAAGCGTTCTTCGGACCTGCGGGCGTCGTCACTGACCGCGCGAAGAAGGATTGGACGAAGAACTACGTCCCCACAGCAACCGCCGACCTGTTCGACGCAATGATCGAATTCACGGGCGCCGCCACATACGACGAGTTCAAGGTAGCGGTCGGTAAGCTCTATCCAGGAGCCGACGCCAACCGAGCGTATACAACGGCCGACCTAGACGAGCTCGTCAAACAGACGCGAGCAAAGTCTACGTTGACTCTCGACGACTTCGCTACGTATCATCGAGAGTATCTGACCATTTCGGGCTTCCTAGTGCTCAAAGGACGTCTTTCGACGATGGAGCAGAACCGATCGTTCTCCCGAGGTATCCCGAACGCCCTCTGGCCGAAGGTTAACTCTCGGCTCCAGATCAAGAAGCCCGACGTCATCGCAGGCGACCCTTACGACGTCTCGGACGCCTATCTCGCCGGGCAGTACGTCCTCCAGTCCGACGTCGACGCGTTTCGGACCGGCGCGCACGTAGCCACCCCAGTCGTTCCCCCAGCGCCAGTTGTCGTTGCCGCCATGCCTTCACCTGCCCCAACCATCAAGGCAGAAGATCTCCTTGCGACACTCGTCCGAAGCTTGATGCAAGGTGGTTCGCTCGCAACACTAGCGGGCCCGATCAAAGCGGCCGCGAACGCAGTCGAAGCAGCAGCAGCACCAGCCGCAGCCGCGTCTTCCACCGCAAGTACTTCCTCAGCGGACGCACGCGCAGCAGCAATGTTGCGCCTCGCCGGACGTTGTTTGTACTGTGGAAGCTCCGAACATTGTATATCGTCTTGCGAGCTCGTCGAAGAAGACGTTCGCGCAGGCCTTATCGTTCGGAACGGCGAGGGCAAGGTCACGCTTGCGAACGGCAGCTTCGTTCCTCGGGCCATCACCGGCGACTTCTTGCGCGACCGAGTCCAAGAGTGGTATCGTCGCAACCCTTTGGTCAAGCCCGTGGTAGCTTCGACCCTCATGATGGAATTGCTCCCCACTCCGCTTCAGACGTTTTCGCTCACGAAGGTAGATCGCATCGCAGGACTCGAAGCCGAACTGGCTGCACTTCGGTCGCAACATGCTGCATATGCGCAAGTCTTCGATGGGGTCGAGATTACTCGCCCGGCTAAAGCCAAAGTTGGCCCACCGCCTCCGAAGATTGCGCAAGCAGAGCCTCCGAAGCAAGCGCCACAGGCACCCGAACCCGAGGCGAGCGAAGTTGAGCAAACTCCAGTTCACCCATTCCGCAACGTCCGCGACGCGACCTCCGCCCCCATCAAACCGAAGACGGTTCCAGCTGATCCGAGCAAACCAGCCGTTCGCGAACCACAATTTCGCAACGCGCCGCCGGTTCACCGCACCGAATTGGCCGACGCCGTCTTCGAACGCGCCATGAAGGAGGTTCGACTTTCGCTCACGCCGGAAGAACTGCTCTCGCTCGCCCCCGAAGTTCGCCAGAAGTTCCGCGACGCGATCACGCCTCGTCGAGCAGCGAACGTCCAGGAAGTAGAGCCAAGCCACAAGGTCACGATCGAGGAGGTACCCGACGAGGAGCTCACTTCGCCAGCAGCGGCAATCCGAGCTTCGGAAACGGTACTCCTCGCCCACTACGCCCCCGATCCACGCAGGTCGACCGTCGACTCCGTTTGGCCAGCATCGAACAAAGGCGTCATGAGTGACCCGATCGAGGTCTACCTGAACTCTCACACGCACGACAGCATGTTCGATCCCGACGCGTTGACCGTCGCAAACGACTCCCACTCGCTTCGGTCCATCAACGGGATTGTCGCCAGCCGAGTCGCCATCGAATGCCTTCTCGACCCTGGATCTCAGGTAATAGCGATGAGCGAGGAGGTATGCCACTTCCTCGAGCTTCACTACGACCCCGAGATCAAGATTCGCCTCCAATCGGCGAACAAGCAGGTTTCCGAGTCGCTCGGGCTGGCACGTAACGTTCCTATCAAGTTCGGAAGCATGACATTGTACCTCCAGGTTCATATCGTGCGGAACGTTGCCTACGACATTCTCCTCGGTCGCCCCTTCGACGTCCTCACCGAGTCGATCGTTCACAACTTCCAGAACGAGGACCAGACGGTCACCATCCGCAACCCGAACACAGGCGACCGCCTCGTCATCCCCACATATCCACGGGGACACCATCGGTTTCGCGAGGAGCAAATTGCTCAAGCCCGACTTTGAAGACAAAGTCGACGAAGGCGAATCCATCGCCATGATCATCGAAGGTGAAGGAGACAATGTCCGGATCATCGCCTATACCCAAATCGACTCCTCGGACGAGTCGGCGGTTCGCCACGCATACGTCACCGCTTCCGAAGCACGCTCACATCTTCCCGAACACTCCGCGCCTTCTTTCATGCAGAATATCTGTCCCGCCCCGCCTCGAAAGCCACTAGCGGCTGAACACTCCCATCTTGATCCCAAACACGCATTTCCGAACCAGTTTGCCGCATCGTCCTCGTCTCCTCAGTCCTCGCGTACTTACGTTCTCAGTTCGCAACCCCTCGGTCCCGGTTTGCAATCCCCGCCCAGTTCCACAGGACCGATGATGCCATCCCCCTCACTTTCCCAAACATCCCCAGACTCTTATCTTGGCACCCAGCGCACTTCGACTCCTTTCTTGGCCACGCCCTCGACTTCGCCTTCGACACACGACGCCGACGCACACGATACCTTCATCGGCAAGAAGAAGTACAAACCAGTCGGGCAGAAAGTCAAACCCGTCCTCGGTACGCTTCCCGAAGGCTTCCGAATCGAGCGCAACATCACCGGCGATCCACTCGCGTCCATGCCGCCGCTCAACCCTCATCCTCCGAAGTTCACACCTACCGGTCGATATACCCAAGAGCGACACGACGCCATGGACGCCCTTCCGAACTCCGATTTCTTGACACCGACCGAGCGCGACCTTCTCCACAACACCATCTCCGAGCAAAACAAAGTGTTCGCCTGGGCCGAGAATGAGCGAGGAAGCTTCAAAGAGGATTACTTTCCGCCTATTCAAATCCCAGTGGTCGCGCATGTCCCTTGGGTCGATCGTAACATCCCCATACCCCCAGGCATCCGCGACGAAGTCTGCAGAATGATCAAGAAAAAGATCGATGCAGGCGTCTACGAACCTTCCAACTCCTCCTATCGATTGAAGTGGTTTTGCGTCACGAAGAAGGACGGTAAGCTTCGAATCGTCCACTCGCTCGAACCGCTCAACGCCGTCACGGTCGCACATTCCGGAGTCCCGCCTATCCAAGAGCACCTCGCCGAGCAGTTCGGAGGTCGTGCTTGCGGTGGCATCCTCGACCTGTACGTCGGCTACGACGAGCGAGTCATCGACGAACGATCCCGCGACTTCACGACCTTCCAAACCCCCTACGGCGCGCATCGTCTCGTCACCCTGCCGATGGGTTGGACGAACTCGGTCCCGATATTCCACGACGACGTCACCCACATACTTCGCGAAGAGATTCCGACATATACCATCCCCTTCATCGACGATGTCCCCATCAAAGGCCCGAAGTCGGACTACAGGCTCGCGGACGGTTCGTATGAGATGATACCAGAGAACCCAGACATCCGTCGCTTCGTCTGGGAACATCTCCTCAACACGAACCGAATCCTCCAACGCATGCGCTATTCGGAGGGCACCTTCTCCGGTACGAAGTCGATCCTCATATCGCGCGAGTTCACGGTTCTTCGCCATCTCTGCACTCCAGAAGGCAGACGTGCAGACCCTACCACCATCTCCGCGATCACCAATTGGGGACCTTGTAAAGATCTTTCAGATGTTCGCGCGTTCCTCGGAACCGTTGGCGTTTGTCGGATCTTCATCAAGGACTTCGCGAAGCACGCTTGGCCCCTCACAAAGCTCACGCGCAAAGGAGTTGACTTCGAGTATGGTACCGAGCAGCTTATCGCACAGGAGTACCTCAAGGACGCACTCGTCAATTCCGAAGCACTTCGAGCCATCAACTACGAATCTCCCGCCGCCGTCATCCTCGCCGTCGACACCTCCTACATCGCCGTTGGCTACATCCTCGCCCAAGAAGACGAAGAAAATAAGAAGAAGCGATACTACAGTCGGTTCGGATCAATATCGCTAAACGATCGCGAACGTCGCTTCTCCCAGCCGAAGCTCGAAATCTATGGTCTCTACCGCGCATTGAAGACGCTGAAGATCTACCTCATCGGACTTCGGAACCTCATCGTCGAAGTTGACGCTCTTTCCATTGGCGGTATGCTGAAGCACCCAGATCTAGTCCCCACTGCGAGCACCAATCGCTGGATTATCTCCATCCTCGCCTTCATATTTCTACTTCGGCACGTCCCAGGAATTTTTCACGGCCCCGACCGTCTCTCCCGACGCGTTCGGCAGCCTGGAGATCCTCCCGAAGTTGAAGACGACGACTTCGACAACTGGATCAATGAGTTGTACGGCTTCCTGAACATCGCCCACACCGCCAGCATGAACGAGCAACCGACTTGGACTCCTTCTACCCCTTCCGCGTCCGTCCACGAGGTGTTCGCACTGACCGAGGACGGTCAGACTCAAAGTATGGAGGAGGAGCCCCCGGTGCTGCGATATGGCGAGATCCCGCGCACCGAAGCCGCACACAAAGCCGACAAACGCATCATCTACGTCCGAGATTGGCTAGAAGACCCAGTACGTCCCGAGAAAATGACCGACACCGAGTTCACCACATTCGTTCGCTACGCCACCAAGTTCTTCGTTACTAGAGATCGCCTCTGGCGTCGTCACAAAGATGGCGGACACAAGCTCGTCCCGCACAAGAAACGCCGCGTCGACATCCTCATCGACTGCCATGACAAAGTCGGCCATCGAGGAGTGTTCGCAACACGCTCGCTCATCGGCCAACGCTTCTGGTGGCCGTCCTACGAAGCCGACGTACTGTGGTATGTTCGGACGTGTCTAATCTGCCAACAGCGTCAACGACTCCAAATCCTCCTACCCCCAACCGTCGCACCACCCGCTTCTTTGTTCGCGAAGATCTACGTCGACACCATGCACATGCCGCCCTCGAACGGGTACCGCTACATCGTCCAAGGTCGATGTTCCATCACTTCGTATCCCGAATTCCGTCTACTCAAGAAAGAGAACTCTGTCGCACTCGCGAAGTTCTTCTACGAGGAAATCATCTCCCGTTGGGGTTCGCTTAGCGAGATCGTCACCGACAACGGCAAACCGTTCATCAAAGCCCTCGAGCACCTCGAAACGCTGTACCACATCCGACATATTCGAATCAGCGGCTACAACTCCCGAGCAAACGGTATAGTCGAACGCTCACATTACGATGTTTGGCAGGCACTCTTCAAAGCAGCAGACGGAGACCAGTCACAATGGGCGCGCCACGCTCACTCTGTCTTCTGGTCGGAGCGCCTCACAGTTCGGAAACGCATGGGCTGTTCGCCTTACTTCGCGGTCACGGGTTGTCACCCGCTCATTCCCCTGGACATTGCTGAAGCCACGTATCTCCAGCCCCCTCCAGATTCCATACTCTCGACTACAGATCTCATCGCTCGCCGCGCCATCGCTCTCCAGAAGCGTTACGCCGACATCTCGGCACTTCGCTCCCAAGTGTCGCTCCCAAGTCTACGAGACTCGCATCGAGAACGCTCGACGCTTTGAAGCTGAACATTCGCACACGATTCGCGACTTCGACTTCAAACGAGGAACACTCGTACTCATGCGCAACACCGCGATAGAGAAGTCGCTCAACCGCAAGATGCGTCCACGTTACCTCGGTCCCCTCGTCGTCATCTCGCGCAACCGAGGCGGCGCATACATCCTCGCCGACCTCGACGCTTCCGTTCTAGATCGCCCCATTGCCGCATTCCGAGTCATTCCTTACTTCGCTCGTCGAGAACCGATCAAGATTGACATTCGTGACATCGACATAGATACTCAGCGACTTCGCGAGCTCGAGCAAAGCGAGACGCAAGGCAACGAAGACGAAGCAGATCCACCCGAAGTTGAGCAACGCGACGTAGAGCCCCCTGATGATGAAGCAGAAGCCGAACAAGAGTAGAGAACACGACGGAGCGCATTCCAGAATCCACACCACTTCCCTCTCCTCCCCATCGTGTCTCTTATCTCATTTTCTTTTGTACTATACTAAGTCGCTCGCGCCTACCGCTGTAGCGCAGGGCTACTCAAGATCAAAGTCCTAAGTCTATGAAGGAGTACTGAGACTTAAACAAAAGAATCGAATTTTCATCTTTCCTGACTTAGCTGTGTGCGCTTCAGAGTCCCGAAGTCGCTTCGGCTTTCGTACGTTCACTTCGTGTTGATCTCACACAGTTCGAACGCAAGAAAACGAATCCTATTCAAGCTCAAGAACCAAAGAACAAGTACAATCATTCTATTTTACATTTTCCTCCCCCTTTCCCCTTTTCTTTTCGACTTCGCCCCTTTCCCCTCGACTTCGCCGACTTCCCTTGACTTCGCTCAATCCTCCGACTCGTCGTCCTCATTTCCGCCGAACAGCGTCACCGGTTCGCCCGCGTTGTACCGCTCCCACAGCGCCCGGTTGAGGTACCGGGTCTCGGCCCAGTTCAGGTCGATGATGCGGTTGTGGACGAGGTAGGCGAGCGTCATGGCATCGGCCTTCATGATCCGAATCATCCGGACGATGCGGCGCTCAGCTTCGGTGAGCCCGATGTCCGTCGGCACTTCGTCGATCGCCCTCGCCATGGCCTCCAGGTCGTCCATCGTCGGCGGCTCGGGGAGGGTGTGGTCGGTGAAGCGGTCGGACTGAGGCAGCCCGCGCACCCTCGTCTCGTTCCCGTAGATGGGCACGGGGATGACGCGGCGCGTCCGGGACGACTTCGCCCTGGCCTTGCCCTTGCCCTTGTTCTTCGGCTTGCTCGGGCCCGCGACCGGCGCGCTTGGAGGCCGAACCAAGGTTTCTAGGATCGTGTTAGCTTCGGAACGCCATCACAATCAAGCAACGACTTACCCTCGAGGTCCTTGCCCATCTCCTCCCACATGTCCTCCCCCGCGGTCCCGAACCCTGCGTCTTGCTCCGAGTCAGACTTCGGACTAGGCAGGAAGAGCGGCGTGCTCTTACCTGGCATCGTCGCTTGCGTCTGCGACGGCCCAGCCATCTCGACGTCCGAAGTCAGGTCAACTTCGGACGACGCCACTGCCTTTTTCTCTGTGGGCTCGGGTCAGCTCTCCTCCTCGAACGAAGTCCAACGAAGTCACTTACTTTGCGCCTGGGCGCGCGTCTCCTTCCTCGGCGTCACCTTGGGCGTCGCCTTCACCTTCTTTGCTGCCGGCTGCACGACATCGTCGTCATGGTCCGGCGAGGCCTCGGGCACGCGCTTGAGGCCCGACTCTTCCGTCTTGCCCTTTTTCTCTGTTACAACGTCATCAGTTCCGACCCGAACGCAGAAGAACAAAGCCGAACTTACTTGATTCAACAACTGGACCGTTCGTCCAGTAACACCCGTGCACCGCTATCATACAGCGGGCGCACGACACCTTTACCTTCGTCTGGATCTTGACGATCTGCGGCGCGCAGGCGTGCCCGTGCGTCGCGATGTACCCGCGGCAATAGTCGCATACCTAGAAAACGAGCCGAAGTCAGCGCCGAACCCAACACACAATGCCGAACGACGTACCGAACCGTACGACTCATAGTCGTACTTCCCCGTCTTGATCGTCTTCACGAGCGCGTTGGCCTCCCGGTACTGCGCTCCCCACTTCGCGTCCCTCGCCCAAGTCGCGTCGTCCAACTCGAGGACGAGGTGCTTCGTCGCCTTCTTCTTCGTCTTCTTCGCCTCGAGGTCCTCCTCCTTCTCCTCGTCGGCGAGCTCGTCCTCTGCGGGCTCGTCGTCCGCGACTTCGCCGTCTTCCAGCTCCTCGCCCGGCACCTCGGACTCACCCTCGGACTTCGCGACAGGCAGCGTGGCAATAGCCGCCCCCGCGGGTCCGTAGTCGACTTCGCCCAAGTCGAGCTCGACGTCGTCGCCGGCGAGCTGGCCTTCGAGCATGAGCTCAAAGGCGCTGCGTTTCTAGAAGCGAACCGAGTTAGCGATCATGCGAAGTCAACAAACTGGAGACGACTTACTGGAGGCAGCGGCTGCAGGAGGCCGTCAGAGTCGTCGACCCACGCCGGCGTGCCGTGGTGGTCCGCATAGTACTGGAGGCGCGCTAGGCACCCTCCGAGCTCGACTTGGAACTGCGGGTGCGGCCGACCCATTTTCTAGAGAGACGAAGTCAGCAAGAGGTTCTCAACCGAAGACGACGAGGACTTACCAGCCCGAGCAAGATGGACTTGCACCAGGCGCGCTTCGCGTCTTCGGTCGCCTCCGGGTTGAAGGAGTCGAGCATGCCGTTGAGGCCGAGGTGGATCTCGCGGAGCGAGACCTTCGCCTTGGTGGACCTGGAGGACGTAGATGCCGACATGGTAGTGGTTAGGGAAGGGAGCGCCCGAGGTGAGAGGTAAAGGAAAAGGGAGGAAAGTTGAAGGCGAACCACGGAAAAGTTCGCCTCCTTTTATCCCTTTTCCCCTCCCATTGTTCGGCAAATAGGCACCCCCAAGACGAACAAAGAGGCATCCGCCGACTTCGTAAAAATCTTCCGACCCTCGACCCTGATCCCACGCTAGCGACGCACAGCCGAACGCGCTCGGCAACCAGGTACACCGATTTGGGTATATTTCCAATAGCGCCTAGACCATGATATCATATCTGACATCATCACGATGTCATCGACCCAATTCGACTTCGCCTCTACCCTCCACATTCCGATCGCTCCCACGACCACGGCTCATCAATTCTGCCTCGGCCCCCGGCGCAAATCATGATCGCATCATCATCCCGACATGCCCGCCGCTTCGTTTCTCGCCCCCGACATCGCTTCCGACTTCGCTTCCACATTCCGACTTTTCCCGAGTTTCCCATCACTTGCCACATTTGCCTTCGGAACACATCTCCCCTCATCTCGGTGACCGTGGACGGTCACTATCAAAGTATGTAGGAGGTGATACGCCTGATTCCCCGTCGAGCGGGGATTCCACCGCGACTTTTTGGTTTTTCATTTCGAACCAAAGTCACGTGACTTTGGTCTCCGGACCGTCGTTTCCGCCGTTTCGGCACAGCCACTTCGGAAAGTTCCGAAGTCACGTGACTTCGGCTCCGAACTTTCCAGCGCTTCGGCCTCGTTTCCAGTCACCCCGAGGCGCCCGCACGTGGTTCGGTCGAGACCTTTCGGCCCATCAGCAGCAGACACGCCACAAAGTCGCTGCCGGACCAAGATCAGTGTAGTGAAACGCCCCGTGAGCGTATCTCCGAGATAACCGGCTGTCACCCGGTACTTCCCTGTCCGATTCTCCCCCTCACTTATAGTGTTCCCGATTAATCCCCTCTATCGTCCCGACCTTTCCGAGCCAAGGCGAACCGAGCCCGAAGCCATGGCTACCTTCCCAGCCACTTCGGAAGATCGTCCGCCACTCGCTGCGACTTCGGCTCGCGGATATACGTTTGGCGCGCCGTGTACCGCTGAGGCGCGTCTCCACAATATCGTTCGTACTTCATCCTTCTGTATATCACATCGTAGCGACAGCGCTGATCGTTTGTCTGGTATCCATCGTTCTCGTTCCCCATGAGAGCTCCCTCTCGCTACATATGCTCGTTCCGACCCACCTCGACTTGCGACACATGATCTTTATCCACTTCGCTCGTGTTTCGTCTCTGTACGCACCTACCTATGTTCGTTTCCGTACGATACGGTCTTGCACTCGTTGTAGCTTAAATACGACTCGATAGCACACCGAATAACAAGTTACTTTCCCCCCTCATAGTCAGCATCTCGAAAGAGACGTTGCAAACCGCCCGCATCGACAGCTCTTACTGCCGTTGTACTCCCTCGTTCTCCTTATCGCTTGTAACCTCACTTTCGACTACGCCGCACGCCGCAATACGCTCGCCTTTGACTTCGCTTTCGACCTTCGCCTTTCGCACCACGTACCCCAACTTCGCTTTCCGAACTTCGCCTTCCGAACCTCGCCTCCTGAACCTCGCCTCTCGAACATCGACGACCAAACCTCGCCTCTCGAACATCGCCATCGACAGACCTTCATCCACTTTGATATCACCTTCAAGGCCTCCTCAAGTTCAGGCCCACGACGAACGCGTTCCCCATTACACATAACTTCGTCCTCAAGCCGAAGTTGTCCGAAGTCACCCAACTACCCATCGCACCGATCAACGTATAAAGCCGAACTTCGTGTTACGTCGATCTCTCTCTCCCTCCCTCCCTCGTCATTCCGCGTTCCTCCGCGTCCAACTTCGGAGCTCGCTCGTCGCGACTTCGTTTGTTCGTCACTTCGGTGACTCGTACGCTTTCCCCTTCTCGTTTCCTGGTCCGGCGCACACGCCGAACCCTCATTCCGATCCGAATCCTCGTTACGACCACGATCCACGTATCGGTGGAGTCACTTCGCGAACCTTTGGGAACGTGACGACTCGCTCGCACAACACCGCGGTACCACTGACAGCGCTCTAGGGATAGGAAAGTACCCATTTCCGCCCTACTACCGTCTGGTGCCCATCAGCGCGAAGCGCGACAGCGACACGAACACCTTCCCACTCTGCAAGTCTAGTCACCCGGTCTGGATCGCGACGCATAGGAGGCAGTGTTGGTGGTTGTTGTCCTGTGAGGCACTCGCCGCACGCCCCGCTAGGGTCTGTCCCGGGTGATAGCGTATCATTTTGGAGCCCACCGCGAGGGGTATGGTGATGACGATCGTGTTCGAGCTTTAAAATCAGCCTCGTAGACGGCATCCGGTCGCTGATCAACATGGCGCCAAAACCCAAGATAGCCCACCTCCCAACGCGAACACAGCCGCAGAGGACCACGAGGGCGGATGCTCGCAATACGTTGCGACAGGCGGCCATAGAGGCAGAAATCGAGGAACCACAAGACGAGCAGGGGGAAGTCTCATCGCTATCAAGTCTGCCATCAGAAGAAGAGGATCCGCGTGGACCAACCCTCAGTAGGGAGATCCGACGCGCCGGAGAGGACCCTAGGTCCCTGATCACAGGAGGGGATCGCGTCACGATCGAGGGACTAGAAGGTTTGCTTCTGAATTCTGATGGTGGCAATAGCAACCATCACACAGGGCATGATCCGGAGGGAGAATGCTCGAGGAACGGACGGGTCAGTCCGGGATGGGGATGGGCCGTTTCCTTACAAGATAGGACTTCGCGGAACGTCGCGGAACCTAGCAACAATCCCCAACGAGCTCTATCAAGCAGCAAGAACCCCAGCAACCCAAAGTCGCCAACACAGTCAGGAATGAACGCACAGCAACAAGGAACAGGAACGGGTGGAGGAGGCGGTGGAACAGGTGGCGGAGGAGGTGGCGGCGGTGGAGGCGACGGCGGTGGAGGAGGGGGAGGCGGCGGACAACCGGTAATACCGCCTCAGCCCAACGTCGCGCCAGTCGCAATGCCTACCCGCGGGGACCGCAACGCACCGTTTTTCAATCAGAAAGCCCGCGAGTTACCGCGTTACTTTGACGACCTGAACCATCTCTTTGCCCGGGCTCAACTAGTGGATGATACGGCGAAGAAGGGCCACACAGTGCGTTACCTAGACGTCGCGACGGCTGAGGAGTGGGAAGCGAGGCCGGAGTTTAAGGATCCCACCAAGACCTACCAAGACTTTCAGGACGCCATTGTTAAACTATACCCGGGAGCCGATGAGGACCGCAAGTATACCATCGCGGACATGGATGCGCTCGTAGGCATTCTTCGCGATCACCGACTTCCTGGTTAAGAAAGCAGGATCTCGACCCGTGAGCGCGATATCGCGTTCCTTCGCGCTTTCCAGGACAGCCTCATGAACCAGGTGGTGACGAGACTGCAGATCAAATTGCCGGACCATGATAAAGAAACACCGTACCCCATGGCCGACGTACTAGAGGCAGGAGAGTACGAGCGGAGGGGCACTCCCTCAATCGTACCAGCGGTCATCGCAGGTCCGGCAGTGGCAGTCGCAACGATGGAGCCTGTAATCAAAATAGAACAGTTCTGATTCCATATTTGGAATCAGTTCTTTCGAGCAGAAAAATATGCCGTCGGAGTCCGAAGTAAAGTACAGTTTACGGTTTCACCCGGGCACACACCCGAGTTTTTCCGGTCGACAGTTTTACTCTTATATCTTCGTGGAAACGAGTTGGATTTGCGATTGCTTTGTACCATTGGGAAGGTACGAGGAACAGCTTTCGAATGGTGGTTGTTTCATGAAATTTGAATGAGCAGATTGTGAGGAGTTAGTTTATGATGTTCAGGCTGTTATCTTCATGTTTCTTAAATACTAAAAAGATCGCTTGCTGTTTTAATCGTTGAATTTATTGTGATGACATTGTGAACATATCAACAATAGTTGCAAGATTGTGCATTCCTTGTCACTTAATCTCTTGCTTTCATGATATTTGGATGAGCACACTGTGAGGTGTTGCTTTATGAAATTGAGACTATGCTTTTGAATTAAGAATTCAGTATTGTCACCTCTGCTCTTTGCGGGGCTGACAATATAAATTAAAAATTGAGACTCTGGTGCAATATATATCGAAACTGGGGCCAGGTGTAGTCCGGTTTGAATTTGATTGAACAGTGAGCATAGATAGTCAATATAAATCTAGGAAGGCGCTGAGACTGAACATTTCAGTGGCATATGAATCAAACATTGACGCTTGTTGTATAATATAAATCCAAACAGGGGCTGAAGGGTGATCTGAAACAAATATTCAACCTTGCGGTGTGATATAAATTGAGATAAATTCAAACAGAGGCTGAATGCATTTTGGTATAACCTAGCTTGAAAATCCAGCAATGTGGTACTTGGTGGGAAATGGCCAGCGCAAGCATGGCAGTACAATTACTCTTAATCATTTAGGGGGCAGGGGGGAGAGGGGCTTGGCCATTAAATATACCCAAGCAAAATTGCTGACAGTTTAGGCTTGGGGATTGTCTCTATCATTGGGTGGTAGCTCAACGTCCTGCATGCTCCGATGCACTAGGTGGTCGGAGGTGAGTGTTGCAATGTTGTGACATTGTGATCATTCTTCCGGTAAGAATGCTCCGGAATGGTGGTCAGATTCCTGAGGCAATAATCGGGACGCTAATGAAAATACAAAACAATCAGGATCAGAATGATGCAGTGCGAGTACAAGAACTGAGGTGGACAATGGTGCGACTGCAGAGGAATACAGATGTCACAGTAACTGGAGTGACATTGTGCACACATTCTGATGACAATCTCAACAGTAAACATGTCTGATGGCATTCTGACGAGTTGTGACAGCTGTGGGAGATGTTGTGCTTGAGGTTGCGTGGTGGCCATTGGAATGATGAGAGCAGGTTGGACGACTATGTGCAGGTCGTGCCACTGGGTTGATGGTTCAAGGGTGCTGTCCAAGGTGCACTTTTGATCATGAAATGTTTTGCAAGACTGCAATGGTGAGAACTCTGGCTCCTACCTTGCAAACATTCGGAAAGACTACTTGAATGGTCTGAACGCTGCTGTTGCTGTGAAACACCTTAATTTCCGAAATTATTACATGGCTGTCGACTTGACAAAAGGGCAAAAATTCCCCAATGATCGCCTGGCAGCATGTAACAAGGCGTATCAACCTATTGCTTAGCCCTATCATGTATTATATATATGATATCCTACAAAGAGTGAGCACTTGTAACCATTAAGATGATCTGGACACAGATGGTAGAGATGTATTGGCTATGTTTTCTCAACTCTATATATTGTGTTTGCATTATTGTGATTTGCAAAATGGATGAGAATCACTGAACAAAAAGAGTTCAAAGGTCCTCGACCCGTTGGCTGTGGCGCCACCGGGTGCCGCGGCTCCGCTCTTGACTCTGACACTTACATATAGCCGCCGCACTCTCGCTGCTGCTTCCCACAACATGTGACGTGTTGATGGGCACCCACAGGTAGTAGGGTGGTAAATGTGTGTGATACCAGATACCTAGAGCGCTGAGGAGGGTACCGTGATGATGTGTGTGTGCGAGTGGGTTTCAGGGTCCCGAAGATGATCGGATGTGTGTCTCCGACGTGGTGCGCAGGAGGTGTGTGCGGTCGGAAAGGTGGATCAGAGTGCACAAACGGTCGGAGAACTGTGCCGACGAGGGTCCGGAGGTGAGGACACGTGGTGCGAGTGACTGTGAGAAACTGGACGCGGTGCGTACAACCGTCGACAAAGGTGTGCAGAGTGTGGCTCTAATGCGTGATGCGCGACGGTGTTGCGAGGTGATCGAAACAACAACGAGGGGTGCGGGCAACAACGCTGAACTGTTGCGATTGTGCGAACGGTCGGATGAGTAGAGGCACAGGTCGGAATGTCGGATCAAGTGGTGGGAGTAAGTGCGATCGAGGGTGCAACCGCGACAGGACAAATGGAAGCGAGGCTGGGATCTCTCATGTCCCAAGACGGTAGGAGCAACGATGAGTCATGCAGGCAATGACGCAGAATCGTGTGGATGGTCAGAGGAGCGGGGGTGATGGGCGGAAGATAGGCCCGGGGATGAGTGGTGCAAGTACACCGATTCATGTTGCGATCGCTGCGGGATGAGCGGAACACAATTGTGATCTCCGATGTCACAAGACACTCGGAGCGATGAAGTGCGAGGGCAACAGCAGATGCAATGATGATGGAATAAGATGAGAGGGAGGAGAACAATGAGCTGAGTGCGTGAGACGACGACGAAGACAAAGGCAAAGGCAAAGGTGACAGAGCTTGCCTCGAGCTAACTATACAATAGAGACGGAGATGCTGTGCTCCAAATGAGATCTGAACCATGGGGGGGAACCGAATCTGTATTGCAGTATGGATGCGACCGCTATTTATATGTTTCGACTGCTGCAGTACAAGTCCGATCAAGAATGAAGTCGGAATAAAGGAAAATGGTCGGAACAAAAGCAAACGATGGTGTGCAAGTTGCACATGGTACAGACAATGGAGGAGAGTCAAGAGGCTGTATAGAACAATGTAGAGCAAGTGATCAGCGCTTATCAGGAGGACAGTGCAAGCACATGGAAAACAATCTGCGCTATCAAGGAGTGCGGGAGAGACATCCTACAGAGTCGAACAAGACATTACGACTAGAAATAGAGACAATGGAGGTGTGGCTGGCGAGTGGTAGAATACACTCCGATGTGTGAGGGGGCTGCAGGTAAGTGTTGCGATTTTGCGACTCGTCGAATGGTCGGAAGAATGCTCTGGTATTGCGTGTGCAATGGTCAGAGCGGTGGAGGGATAATCGGAGTGCTGGTCCGACCGCAGAACGATCGGGATCGAATATATGTAGCGCGAACTTGAGCACTGAGCTGGACAATGGTTGGAGGACAATGGCGCAACTGTGGGGGTACTCGGAAGTCGCAGAGACGTCGGAGAGACGTGGCGCACGTGCTGAAACAACGATCCCAAGAATCAAAATGTCTGATGGAATTCCGGTGCGTTATGACAGCTGTGGGAGATGCTGTGCTTGAGGTCGTGTGGCGGCAGTTGGAACAATGAGCAAGTGGTTGGATGACTGCGTGTGCTGTGTGCAACGGTGTTGCTGGCGCGAGTGTGGTGTCCAAGGTATGATTCCGATCGCGTGACTGCTCTGCAAGAGTCCAATCTTGCGAGCGGTCGGAAGAACTAATCGGGTGGTCGGAGCACTGCTGTGCGATGCTGCGATCTTCGGAATTGTGTGTCTGTCGACTTGATGAAGGTGTGAAAATTCTGTAATGATTGCCTCGCAGCATGGAGCAAGGTGTATCAGCGTCGTCACCATTGTGCTGACGCACCACACGACGTCGACAATGTGTGTCTTGGCTTCCACTACGCCTATGGAGGCGGTTCCGGGCTCAATCGAGGGCTTGGATGTCATGTATTTCTATGATGCCCAAGAGTTTTATCTGATGCTGTATTTCATGGCAAAAGAGTTATATTTCATTTTCACATGTATGTAATTTCTATCCACAGTAGCACCATAGGATTGCATGTATATGTGAATCAGTCATGATAGGATATCTCGATTGAGCCCAGAACCGCCTCCACAGGCGCAGTAGAAGCTGAGATACACGTTGTCGATGTCGCGTGGCACGTCAGCACGACAGCGACAACACGTCACATGTTGTGGGAAGCAGCGGTGATGTGTAAGCGTTGGAGTCAAGAGCGAAGCCACGGCACCTGGTGGCGCCGCAGGCCACAGGTCGAGGACCTCTGAACTCTTTTTTTTTCTCAGGAATTCTCCTCCATTTTGCAAATCACAATCATTGTAGCTTTATATATATATATATATTGTCCCAAAGTACCAAAGAAGGGGAAAGAAATTGATGCAAAGAGCAAACTGTCTTGTAGGGCAGGAGAAGATAGAAGGTCAACAACTACTGCACATATCCTATAAAGCTAAATGGCCTTGTAGTGTAGTGGTGAATACTATTGGTTGATATATAAAGCCAAGAGGTTGTAGGTTCAATTCCCCCTCTGTGCGACTTTTTATTAATATAAATATTCAGCCCGGGTATTGTAGTAGCCGGGTTTGTGCACCATGACGCGTTTAAATATGCACACAGTCGAAAGTGCCGGTTGATGCGTCATGGTGCGTGTTTGGCCTACCCGTGGGAAAGTTTTACCTAAAATGGAAACTGTGCAGTATTGTTTGCTGACTCGAGAACAATTGAAATCATGTTCATATTGTTGCTGGTTAGCTTGCAAAACGCAAAATACTTGCAGACATGAGTGTCTTTGGAAGTGAGAAGGTGTTGAAAAGCATTGGGCAGGAGCTACTTAGCTAAAAATTGCTCAATTGCCGGGTAACCGGGTACTTTATCCCCGGGATTAGTAAGCAATGACTCATTGACCGGCAAAAATCCCAGTCTGCCTGATTCAACTGCGTCATTTTCCCACGCTTGTTGAGGAATTATATTATTGGCTATTCACATGATCAACATCCTTTCAACACTTCTGGTATATATAATGCATGGTAGTTAGCAACTAGAGCCCTCCCAATTGCCAACCTCACCATTGTCACCCCGTGGGAACATGTTACCAAAAAGGGAAGTTAGAAGGCCTTCTCTTCTGACTTCAGAACAATTGGTATCATGTGTATATCAATGCTAATTAGCTTGGAAAATGCAAAATACTCGCAGACACGAGTGTCTTTGCAGTGCAAAGGTGTGTAAATCACAGGGCAGGCAGTAGCTACTTAGCTAAGAATTACAGAATTAGGCAGGTGGGATGACATGACTTGACTTTAGTCCAAGCTTTGGGACATATCTCCTAGAGCAATCTTTCTAATGCATGCATTTTGCCTGACTGATGAAGGAAATAAATGATTAGGAGGAATCATAATGAAGAGTACTCGTCATGAGAACCATGCTAGTGCTATAGTTGAAGTGTGAGGATCCTGCAAGGTGCGGCAGGACCTGCTTAGCTAAGAATTACTGAAAAAGGCAGTTGGGACGACGCGACTTGACCGTGGGATCTATTTCCTAAAGCGACTTATAATGTGTTCACGTTTTGGCCTGACTTGGTTGAAGAAAGAAACGATTAAGAGTAATCGTAATGATATAACGCAAAATAGGAGCTGGGTGCATTTTGGTGATATGGATTAAGAATCCAGCCTGGTGGTGTGATATAGATTAAAACAGGGGCTGAGTGCATTTAGGTGTGATCCAAATTAAATATCCAGCCTGGTGGCATGATGTGAATTAATACAGGGGCTGAGAGCATTCTGGTGTGGCATGATGTGAATTTATACAAGGCTGAGTGCATTTTTTTGTGATCTCAATTGAAATTTCATCCAAGTGGTGTGATGCAGATTTCAACAGGGCTGAGTGCATTTCCGTGTGAGCTGAATTAAAAATCCACCCTGGTCATCTGATGTGAATTTAAACAGGGCTGAGTGCATTTCAGTGTGATCTAAATGAAATATTCAGCCCGGTGGTGTGATATGAATTAAAAACAGGGGCTGAGTGCATTCTGGTTTGGTGTGATATAAATATCAAGAGGGCTGAGTGCATTGGTTGTGCTTCGAATTACATATTCAGCCCGGTGGCATGATGTGAATTTAAACGGGGCTGAGTGCATTTTGATGTGATCTGAACTGAAAATCCACCCTACTCGTCTGATATGAATATCAACATCGCTGAGTGCATTTTGTT
The DNA here is from genome assembly GCA_019915015.1 of Auriscalpium vulgare. Lineage (NCBI taxonomy): Eukaryota > Fungi > Basidiomycota > Agaricomycetes > Russulales > Auriscalpiaceae > Auriscalpium > Auriscalpium vulgare. The sequence continues at coordinate 1,389,875 of JAHBBC010000009.1, forward strand.
GTGCTTTGAATTAAATATTCTGCCCAATCAACATGGCTGAGTGCATTTTGGTATGATCTGAATTAAAAATGCACCCTGGTCGTCTGATATGAATATCAACATGGCTGAGTGCATTTTGTTGTTCTTTGAATTAAATATCCAGCCCGGTGGCATAATGTGAATTAAAACAGGGGCTGAGTGCATTTTGGTGTGATCTGAATTACAAATCCAGCCAGGTGGTTTGATGTGAATTTAAACGGGGTTGAGTGCATTTTGTTGCGCTTTGTATTAAGTATTCATCCCAGTGGGATGGTGTGAATTAAAACAGGGGCTGAGTGCATTTTGGTGTGATCTGAATCAAAAATCCACCCTGGTCGTCTGATATGAATATCAACATGGTTGAGTGCATTTTGGTATGATCTGAATTAAAAATCCACCCTGGTCGTCTGATATGAATATCAACATGGCTGAGTGCATTTTGTTGTGCTTTGAATAAAATATTCTGCCCGGTGGCATGATGTGAATGAAAACAGGGTCTTTTGAACACCTGGCGTGGAAGGAGCATGCCAGACCAGAAAGACGCAGCCAATATTAGTTGTTACTTATTAGATCACTGCGTCGAACGCTCAAAAACAATATACTTTGCAGTCAGGAAAAAGACCTACAGTTCACTGCCCTGATTTGCACTTCCTGTGAGCTCTGAGCAAGAACTCCCAACAAAGGTGCTCACAGGTCGGCCTGCATCAACTTCCCACTTCCAACAAGGGTGCTCACAGGCCGGCCTGTATCAACCTCTGCCGACGAAGAAGGCCCGAGGAAGAAAGACCGCAGGGAAGGGCCGCAGGGCGGCCTGAGCTCCGCATCAAACTCTGACAACAAGGGTACAAGGAAGAAAAGCCGCAGGGTCAGATACAAGGCAAAAATCAAACACATACTTCGTAGACACCAAAGCATGCACAACAAACTTCAATCCCCCCATCTCAATGCCATCCTCAACTCTGTATTGGTCTGCTTGCACTGTATTGAGGCTGAAGCATAGAAAGCCTCTGACATTCTCAAAGACACAGTGATTGGGCCTGAGAAAGTCAACCCATGAGAGTAAATTAAGGATCAGGCTACTGCGTCTAACGCTCAAAAATAATATACTTTGCAGTCAGGAAAGAGACCTACAATTCACTGCCCTGATTTGCACTGCCTGTGAGCTCTGAGCAAGAACTCCCAACAAAGGTGCTCACAGGTCAGCCTGCATCAACTTCTCACTTCCAACAAGGGTGCTCACAGGCCGGCCTGTATCAACCTCTGCCGACAAAGAAGGCCCGAGGAAGAAAGACTGCAGGGAAAGGCCGCAGGGCGGCCTGAGCTCCGCATCAAACTCTGACAACAAAGGTACAAGGAAGAAAAGCCGCAGGGTCAGATACAAGGCAAAAATCAAACACATACTTCGTAGACACCAAAGCATGCACAACAAACTTCAATCCCCCCATCTCAATGCCATCCTCAACTCTGTATTGGTCTGCTTGCACTGTATTGAGGCTGAAGCACAGAAAGCCTCTGACATTATCAAAGACACAGTGATTGGGCCTGAGAAAGTCAACTCATGAGAGTAAATACTTTGCAGTCAGGAAAGAGACCTACAGTTCACTGCCCTGATTTGCACTGCCTGTGAGCTCTGAGCATGAACTCCCAACAAAGGTGCTCACAGGTCGGCCTGCATCAACTTCTCACTTCCAACAAGGGTGCTCACAGGCCGGCCTGTATCAACCTCTGCCGACAAAGAAGGCCCGAGGAAGAAAGACTGCAGGGAAAGGCCGCAGGGCGGCCTGAGCTCCGCATCAAACTCTGACAACAAAGGTACAAGGAAGAAAAGCCGCAGGGTCAGATACAAGGCAAAAATCAAACACATACTTCGTAGACACCAAAGCATGCACAACAAACTTCAATCCCCCCATCTCAATGCCATCCTCAACTCTGTATTGGTCTGCTTGCACTGTATTGAGGCTGAAGCATAGAAAGCCTCTGACATTATCAAAGACACAGTGATTGGGCCTGAGAAAGTCAAACCATGAGAGTAAATTAAGCATCAGGTTACTCTTTACATCATTTGCCTTCTGGAACATATTGAGTCGAGAGAGAGGTTGACTGAGATGTAGACACTGCTTGATATGAGTTTAAACAGGGCTGACCTGCAGGGCGTTATACACAATATTCTGCAGGAGATATATGGACATGCTTGACTTAAATAAATAAACACTTTGTTGCACAGGCTGCATCAGAAGGATACACACACAAAATTCCGCAAGAGATATATACACAAGCTTAGACTTGGAATAATGCACACTTTGTTGCACAAACTCGCGATAAAGGAGCAGCATACATTATTTGTCACCCCATCTAACTTTCAAAAAAACATTTTTTGCATACAGACCGGTATTTTCCTAAGCAGCTGGACTTAATGTGAAAGTCACAACTCGGACCGAGTCAAATACAAATTGTATGTTGAGATTGATCTGCAGAATATAGATGGACTTACGCGGACTCGGATGTTTGTCATTGCACCAACTAGCTTTTGTGTGTGAACAATCACCTACAATACATACACAAACAGATACATACGGTTGGAATATAAATTTGTTGTGAAATGTTAAATAGTCTTCATATTTCATAAACCCAACTAACTTATTTTCTGTTTATCTTTTGACTCTAGCGAGAGGTCAATAAACTAGAGTCGCTGGCAAGAACCCGACGATATCATTATTATTTTATTACTTTGATTATTTTATACTAGTCCGTCGTAACTATCGACTTGTTCTTGCAGCCGGCGGATGTGTTCCTCCAATTTCGTTATTTCAAGGGATTTTTCCTTGCATGCGATGACTTTTTGTGCGTATAATTTCTTGATGACCTGTACCAGATTTTATATGATGTAAACTGAAAGATTTATTACGTACCTCTATCCTTGTAATCATATTAATGGTCAAAGTTATTCTTTTGTCTATTTCTTCGTTCATTCTTTTGTGTATAAATTCCGCGTCTTTCTTCAGCATCGACAGGTTGACTTTCACTTCTGGCGTTGAATCGTAACCACGTCGTTATTTATTGTGTTTCATCACACACCTTCACTACTGTTGATTGGTGCCTCCCTACTGCCATCCGTGTATTCGATGGTTGCAATCTCTTCTGAATGTATATCCTGAAATCGTCTTAGTACAAGATATTCAATGTTTCATCTCATGGTCTTACCGTCTTTGGTTTTGCATCATTCGACATATTTAATTCACTTATTTTTCGTGATATGGCGTGTGGTGAGAGATATTGATGGTTGTGGAATAACATTATGATGGCGCCTAGTTCTGGTTCTGTCGGTATTCCCGTGAGCTGAACCAATAGAGCGTTTTTTTTGCCAACAATTGCCTGTCGTTTATTTTAAAGCGATGCTTATTTATAAAAGTGAGGAACGTACTATTAAAGACATTAGGTCTCGAATTGAATCGTTGTTTATTTGCGAAGGGTCATGTTGATACTTTCTTATTAGCCGTTTCAGTTGTTTTTGACGTGTATTGATGTCTTTTTTCAGTTTTTCTGTCTTTGTTTCGGATTTCATAGATTCTTTGTACGTCGACAACATGTTACGTAGCCAAGCGGGGAAAGCGACCGTTGACCCCCTGAGTTGGTGTTTCAGATGCCGACGTTGTTTGTACATGCTTGCTCAATACCCCTGTTCCGGTCGGTGATACTGTCGCGTGTTCAATCTTTACCATGATGCCTGAACCCCGCGGTACGGATCTCAAGCGTCCGTAGTGTTGGAAACTTATCATTTTAGCAAGATGCTGTTATCGTTAGTTTAAAGTCCAAAGGAAAGAATGAAGGTATCGTGGCCCTGTTCAATTCACTATATATCTGGTGCCTTAATGGTTTTGATTCGTGTAGCTGTTGATTTGTCTTTGTTGGAAGCGGCGGACTGGAATAATTTGGATCCTGGTGAGATGCATGGTAAGAATTTGTACGTCTCATATCAATTATTTCGTTTTTCTTATGTTGTGGGGTAGATCGCGACACTAATGTTGATGGTATGTACGTGATTCTTTCGTATCAACTAAATTGTTAATTCATGTTTAAAAGTTCTTCGTGGGTGTTTCATTTTCTAAAACGGATACTGTTATTCATGATATCTTTGTCTGTTTAGTGAAACGTATGGAAGACCCGGAATACTGGAAACGGCATACCGGCGCTGTAAAGAAAACAACCTAGTTACTACATGTCAATGTCTTATTGTGTATAATGTCCTTTTGTTACTATTCGTCATTATTAGTTGGAAATTAATTGTTTAAGATGTTGTAAGTATTTCAATGTGTGAAGAAGGTCTTGATGAAGTTCCCCCATTTCCAGTACAATGTCTTCACTGAAGTTGCGATCTAACCATGTTAATTTTAGTTTATTGCCTTGGTTTGTTCTTATTTATGGATCTACCTTTGGTCTCAGTTTTGTCCGCGTCATATTGTATGTGGTTTGCTTGCATTTCTGATTCATCATTCTTTATTTGATTATCTGCATAAACATTCATTCTGTCATGTTTAATAAATCGATCGTTTACTTACCTTCCAGCGCTTTTGTTTTAAGTTCTTTTACAGATCTATCTATTTGTTTATTAGGTTTCTTTTGAATTTGTTGATATTTATTCAACGCTTACTTTTTGATGTACATTGCATAGGTCTTATTGCAGATTCATCTGTACGCTCATAAGTTCCTCATATGAATATTTTGATTTAAGGAGTAGCTTCTGTACCGCCGCTGGATACTGAGTGGTAGAATTAATGCGATAAAATTGAAGATGAAACATAAATGCTTACTGTATATCGCTTCTTCCGTATCTTCGATTAAGATTACTTCATTATCTACATTGACCGTATATCGGTATGAATATTTTTGTAGAACATATTGTTTACTTACGTTTCTCATTCCACCACATATTTTCTCCCTTATAACTTGAGCATCGTATATCGACTTCAATGGGAATATCTGCCAGTCTTGTGATATCGAACTGCTCAAACACGCTTTTTCCTGCTAGAGCAATTGTTGATATATATCGGATGCTTTTGGCAATGTATGGAGGGAGAATAAATTCGCTTTGATTTGTATAATCTGGAATATCATTGTATGCGTCTAACTATTTTTGGTGTTAGTTTTTCTCCTTGGTTTTTAATGACGAAAACTATACTATTTCTGCAACGACTCGTTTGATATCCGATGTTTTCAATTTGTTCTTTTGAGACCTGAATGCCTTTATAACACATGCAATGCGTGTTTCTCTTGCGATAATATGAGCTGGTACGGGCATGATGGTGGCGAGGATCAAGTCACATTTCCCGGGCAAGGCTCTAAAGGGGCCAACAAGGCGCAGATCGTACGATCGCTTACAAATCCATGTCACGTTCTTTGAGAAGTCGGAGCGTGATAGGGGCTATCAAACCTCGACTTCTTCTCCGCAACATGTCATCAGTTGACCTGAATCAACTTCAATGTCGACTTTACGTCGCTGCGTTGTCCTTATCACATATGGGCCGGGACGAGCAGTGTGATGGGTTGCGTCGATTATTGACAGAAGCGGTAAAGTTTGTTTTCGGTTTTGCTATTTCGCTACTAATAGTACATGCTTTAGTTTAATGCAAGACTGGCAACGCGGGAAGATGATCATAGTATACCTCCGTACATGGACAAAGTTTTTCGTATTATCGCGGATGCCTATCGCGCGCGGGACGGCGACAATATTTCCTTGACCGTATCCGATTTTCTTTCCGATGCTCCTCCTCGATATAAAGAAGTAGACTTGGGTGAAGATCGGTGGTGGGAACAAGGTGTTTCTTAATGTTTCTATGTGGTTGCTTTGTTTAACATTTCTCAGTGCCTCTCAAAATACATCGTGTATTTACCGACCAGGAGGGAAGGCGACAACGTGTCAAAATCACGTTGACAAGCCCCGTCCCGCGCTGGGAGGGGATCTCGACTGTCTTTTCGCATTTTCGACCAAGTCCTCGGTCACGTGACCTCGGCCTTCCTGCGCCACGATCGGAACGCCCCGCCGACTCCCACGCTGCTCGCACCACGCGCCCCCAGTCGCCACACGCTCGCCAGCACAGCATTTCCCACGCCCGTCACGACGCATCAGATTTCCATCAGACTCGTACAGCCTGGTCGCACGACAGCCACGCTCGGCGCTACGCAGCTCCGGAGCTCTCACGCCATCCGAGTACCGCCTCAGTCGCCCATTGTCCGCTCGCCCATTGTCCGCCACACGAGCCCGACTACCCCGACGTCCTCCGATTCAGCGCTACCGACTAGCCCGCTTCCCTCCGATGCGCCCTAGCGCCTTACGACCCGCGCTACGCCCCCGCAGTCACGACACGACTTGCGATCGACACGTGACCCAGTCGCGACGCGCGTCGGAAGCGTTGCTTTCCGAACGTTCGCAATCGGAAGACGCATCCTCGTGTCCTCGTCATCAGACCGCCGCTATCGTGCTCAATATGGTGCTCCTTGTCTATTCCCGCGCTCCCCGACGCTGTTTCCCACATTCGACGACAGAGCGGATCGTTTCCCGCGCCGTTTCCTTTGTCCTTTGACAGCGCTGATCGTTCGCTCGACATCGTCCCCCGCCTCGTTCCTCGTCGTCTGACCGTCGCATGACTCTCGCACATTGTCCGCACCATTTGACACGACACCGCTATCTTTTCTTTTGTCTTTCCGATGTTTCCGTACTTACTCGATCGGACACGCACTGTACTCGTCGCAACGTATAAATAGTCGTCGGATACTCTGCGAAATGCAAGTTACGTTCCCCCCTCATCGCTCCGAGCACAAGTCGTGCGCTCTCGCCCTCGTCGTATCGTATAGCGGTCAACATCGGTTGACTGCTCTCGCGCCTCAGCCTCAGTCATCGCCTTAGCCTTTGTTCTCGCCTTCCGTCTTATCGCTCTCATCTTGTTCCATCGTTGTTGTCCCTTTGCCCGAGCCCTCGATCGCAGTCGCGTCGCAGTCTTCCGACATCGTACGTCGAAGTCTTGCTTTCCGATCGGTCGGAGAGTCGATCGATCGCCTCGTCGCTGCTGCGCTCTCGATCGGATCGCAGTACGATTGATCGGAGACGGTCGTCGCTTACTCCGGGACTCCTGACGCTCGCTCGCACACACACCGACATCTCTGCAGCGCTCTAGGGATTGGTGCTACGTTACGCATTCCGCCCTACTACCTGGTTGTGTCCATCAACGTTACCTCTTGCTTCGTCGTCTAATGTTGTTCCTCCGCCTACAATGCAAATAGGTATATTTTATATTTCAGGACTTGCACGTTCACTATTCACATGTAATGTGTTCTTGCTTAGATGATGTTGAAAGGAGGCTCGCGGATTGTCACCAATTGCTGAACGAACTGAAGTCAAACATGAAGTCTGTCGAGGATGAAGTATGGCGGAATGATCGTCGGTCTCTGGTACGTATAATCAATACAATAGCGCGTTTTTTTTCACTTAAACAATTCCAGAAACTGATATCTGCGAGTGATGCGCTCAACGAAGAGTTCAATTACCTGACTGAAGTTTACAAGGTTCGAGTTATTAAGACAGTCCTACTCGTATTCTGACATTACCGTCCTTGGTGCAATAGGGTCTCCGAATAGATTGGTTGAAGATGCAACACTCTCTGAAAAAGCATAGGAATTGTGATTTCTAACGCATTCTTTATTAGCGCAGGTTGTACTTGATCTCATACGTGGTTTCTGTGCACACTGTACAGCGTTGAATTGATAAATAATTTAAACACAATACCACATTATAGTGGTCATGTATCATGATCGAAATTGAGTCTGATGAACAGAATAATTCTTCGTATTCTATTCGGACTATTATAATGTATTTGGTTTAGTCGTTCCTGGCAAATTTATTATTCACCGATACTTCATTTGATAAAAGTTACTCAATTTTTTACTTATAGTGTTACGCTGTCTGCAGTGCTGTAGCACTGAGTGATTCTTTTTTAGTTCACATGAACATGCATTAATAGAATGCATGTGGATTGGTCGTCCGTATGAACCTTATGATTTAATTTATATTCCGATGTTCGAAACTGTTTGGATTGGTCGTCCGTGTGGACTTTATGATTTAATTTATATTCAGATGTTGTAAACTATTAAGGTTACGATTTAATAACGTTGGCCTTCCCTATTTGCCGTTGATACGCTATCACCCGGGACGGACCCTAGCGGGGCGTGCGGCGAGTGCCTCACAGGGACAACAACCACCAACACTGCCTCCTATACGTTGCGATCCAGTCCGGGTGACTAGTCTTGCTGAGGGGGGAAGGTGTTCGTGTCGCTGTTGCGCTTCGTGCCCTCCCCGCGGTCGTGCGGGGCCACCTCCTACCGCCTAAACACCAAACTAAACACTCACCTGCCTGGGGATGCCCTCTACGGGATCCTCCTCCGAGTGCTTCGCACCCGTGTGCGAAGCGTCCGCCTATGGGCCGTCGCACCCCCTCTTGCCTGTCCGCCTGCCTACCTGTTCCCACATCGGTGGGGTCCTTCCTTCCTAAGTCTGGTAGCGCCTCAGGCTACAGTTTCTGTGAGGTAAAGGGTGTGGGTGGCTTGCGCCGCCCACAGGTTGATTGGGTTGCTACGTCTCGCGCAGCTCCCTAAGTAGTGGCTCTACCTACGTCGCTAAGCCCTCCCGATCTAGCCCGTTCCGGTGATCCGTTCCGTCGCCAGTCCCGGTTGCTCCTGGGTCGCCGGACCACGTTCCCATCACCCCCGCTCCCGCGACCCTGCGCCTCGCATGCTGCTTCCCCGTCTCGCGACGTCTCGCTACACGCTTGCCCGCGGCCTGAACCTATCACCGTAGTGCAAGGTTTGGGATAACATGTGTGAAGGGTGGGGCGATGTATTGACGAACAATCTAATACATGACCATCCTGGTGAAGAAATTGGATCACTTTTGAATCTCTGTATTCTATTTATTAGTAGGTGCATGGATTGTATATGTAGATGCTCACTTTGTTTTTTACTTGCGTTGGATATATTATCTTGATCGATTTTATGTTTAGCAGGTTTAACATTCGTCTTCATAACTTGAAGTTTGTTTGATAATGTCGTGCTCAATGCTTCTAGCTTCTTTATGTTATTCATTCGTGTATTCAATGCGTCCTCATCTCGCTCGCATGTCATGCATAGATGCTATGTTTAAACAAGGTGTGGTTGTTGAGTACTTTAAATGCAGTAGATGGCATGTCTAACCTCCACGGTATTTTTCAAGGTCTGTACTGCTTTTACCACTTTGAAGAACGACGGCGTATTCGTTTTTTCGACGAATTCAATCGTTTGTTCCATTTGCGTCAAATCCGCGATTGCGATGTCAGTGAGATTGTTTTTTATTTGATCTGCCAATTGTTAATAATGTGATTATTTATCAGTATTGTGTCAACTTACATATTTCAGTAGGTATGTCTGAAATGTCTGCTGGCGATCTCAGATTTTAATATTGCTCGTCGTTATCATGCGGTAGCGTACCGTTCAATATACGTCCACTGCTTGTAGCACAAGTCTGATCTCCATCGGGTTTATTGCTTGATTCATCTGTTACACATCTTGTCAATATTTGTTCTGTCGTCATTTATTATGTACTCACTTGGTTCATTTGACGATTGGTATTGTACGTCTGTTGGAAATACGTGAGTATGTGTAAGGCGTGCGCCTTCCAGGAAGAATGAGAGTAGGGTTAGGGGAAGATAGGGTTATGAGTCAGCGAGGGTCATAGCGGAAGCGGGCCCGAGATGAGAGGCAGCTTTTTTCACACTTGTACTACGACCATCTGAACAGAGACGGATCGTGTGTACTACGCGTGATCTAAGAAGCTACAACCACGTTACACTTTTTTACACACCCATACATCTTTGTTATCATTTGGATAAAGAACGGACTGTAAGAGTCCAGTAACTTACACCGAGCGTCATCCGAAAGCGGATGCAAGCATCCACCCCTTATCCTAACTCGAAAGTGCCGAAAGAAGGCCGTACTACATACAATTCGATTAGAGCAGGCTCAGAGAGAGCGTTAACGGTACATACAATACGCATGTCGAACCAGAAAGCCCGCAAAGAGCCCGCAGAGGCGAACAGGCGTGCAGAAGAGACACCGGGCCGCCCGGAGCCGGAAGCCGAGCGAGGAGCCGAGCGAGGAAATGAAGAGCAAGGGCGGCGAGAGACGAGTAGTGAACAGGAAGTAGGGGTTAGCGAGCGAGAGACGGGTGAAACGAGCACCCGACAAGACAAAGGTAAGCAGAAGGCAAACCGACCTGAGACGCCCCCGAACGCGGAAGGCGAGAGTGACAACGAGTCACTGTTGAAAGTACTAGAAGAGTTTAATCGTACCATCGATGAGAACCTAAAGGTTACGAACGGGGCGATTGAGATGGCTACGGAGGCCATGAACCGTGCGAATGCGGCGCGGAATAGTACGCAGCAATTGCGGACGCACTGGACGAGCATACGCCGCAAACTGCAGAAATATAGAGGGCTCGAAACGCTCGACGAAGAGCGGACCCTGAGCTCGACGAACCGCGAGAGTGCGGAAGATCTGGGAGAGATTAAGGTCAGCGAGCTACGACTCGACAAGGAACCCAGGTTCAAATACATGGGTATCACGTACTCACTGGCGGAATTGGTGGCACCTCGAGGAGAGGACGAATCGGCTGAAAGCCATGCATATCGCGAGAAGGTCGCGGACGGCTATTTCGAATGGAAAAGATCAGCCAGGGAGAAACTGCTATCCGCGTACGAGAATTTACTTACGGATAAGGAATTGGAAGAGGACAGTCTCACCTTGAATGAGATAGAGAAAATGCTAGTCAAGCAAGCAGATTCTACCGCAGGTCATGACGAGAGACGTCAGAGGGACCTAGAACGGGGCGCAGTCATATACGGATCCATAGAGGCAGCAGCCAAAGTCTGGGACGAGAGCTTGAGGCGAGGCGAGCGTGAAGCGTTCAAAAACCGGCCTAAGGGAAAGCAGGACAGGCGTAGCGAGATAGCCGGAGATGACTGGCGACCGAGACAGTACCAGGATCGCAAAAACGCGAGCGAGCGCGAGGGGAACCGTAGTTACGAGCGGGACCGGCAATACAGCCACGAAGATCGTGGAGATGGACATGAGCGTGGTCAGCAAGCAAACAGTCATCGGGATGAGCATCGCAATGAATGGGATGATCACCACGAGGGTCGCCGTAATGGTCGAGAGCGAGATGAACGATCTGACAGTCACAGAGATGACGGTAGGCGAGACAGACGGCAAGACGACCGCAGAAGAGGCGGTGGAACGCCAGGAGGAGATGACGATGACGAGTCATCGGATGGCGATAACGGATCGTATCATGGGCGAAGGAATGGTATTCCGCCCGCCAGACCGCGTAAGGAACGTGAGCGAGGAAATAGCAGGAATTGGCGTGAGGCCACGCCAGACTACCAAGCTGGCGGCCGCGATAGTGCGGCGGTTACGAAACTCAGGCGAACAGTGAGAGAAGGACTCACTGAGGAGCTGCCCGAGCTACCCAAGGGATACAAGGTGCCAGCCCAGCCCAAGTACGATGGGACAGACAAACCCGAACAGTTCGGGACGTTCACAACCGACTTCATGACCTGGCTGCAGTTGAGCCGATTGGTGGACGCCAAATATTCGGCAGCACAGATCATGTCGTTGGGAACGGCGCTCGAAGGAGAAGCGTCAGAATGGTACATGCAGGAAATCAAAGACCCAGAGAGGGTGAAACGCACCTGGACGCTTGAAGAGGCGTTTGTCGCGCTGTATGGGAGATTCATCCATAAAGCGTCAATACAGGAAGCGTTCGTAAACTTCCGTAGGACGCGGTACGACCCTAACCGAGGGTTAGTGGCATACTACAAGGACCTGCGCAAATGGGCGCAGAGGATGGCTGAGCACCCCGACGGCTATACATTTAATCGGAAGTTAATGCAGGGGATACCCCAGCAGTTGCTGGGACCGGCAATGCTGAGCCATAATCTCAGCGCGGAATATTCAACCGCCGGAGAGATAATGGACGCCGTAATTGCGGTACAGGATCGTGACGAGTTCCTGAGCACCCTAACACGGGGGCGTCGCGCACCTGTGGAGGACGTATCACCAATAGTGAAAAAGGTTCAGACCTTCAGAACTCGGCATCAGACGATGCGGCCGCGTGACCGCGTACGGCCGGCCGAGCCCATTCCGAGCAATGGGGGCCACAGAACGCCTGCGGAGAACCGTGAGGCGAATGCACCGCGCACCAGCGGTTTGGAGCGGCGCAATGTGCAGAGTGGCGCACCTAGAAATAACGCCAGTCGTTTCGACACCAGAAACAGAGCTGGTGGGTCCGGGCAGGGCCGACAGAATGGAGGAAAGGACGACGGATTCATCCCACCTTCCATGCGAGCCTACTACGGCCTCATGTACCCAACGACGACGCGCTGTTCCCACATAGGGAGTCCAGACGTACGTTCGACATGGGGGAGCCTGACGAACAAGAATGGTTAGTCGATGAGATCGTGGTTCACCAATGGGACAAGAAAGACTATCATTTCCTCGTGCGGTGGAATTATGGCGATACTACCTGGGAACCTCGCAGTAACTGCGAAGAGTTGGAGGCGTTAGATAATTATCTAGCGCTGCAAGGGGTACGAACCGTACAAGAATTGCCGCACACGCCGGCCCCCCGAAAGACGGGAGCCTCCCGGCAGAAGACGGACGGAGAGGAGAGAAGGAAGGAACCGACGCAGAGGCGGGAGCCAGTCGCGGCGCAGCACACAACGCGCAAGTCGAAACGACGAGCAGCGCCGCCGCGCCGGTCGTGACTCGGAATCCCCCGGCGTGGGAATTATTACGCTAGCAGCTGTACAGCAGCAAGCGCGGCAATGACGCACCAAGGGGAATCAACAAAAGAAGCCAAACTCTATCCATGCAATATGGAAGGTTGACAACCGTCGACGCGCGCAGACAACGCTACGAAGCTGAAGTGGCTATTCGAGCCCCTCACGAAGCAGGCTCTGCACAGGACCGGGTGCGAGCTCTGCCTTGAATTTTTCCGCCACGCCTCGGAGGCGGTGTTGGCGGGCGATGTTACGTACATCGAAGCATGCAAAGAGCGTGAAGGAGCCAATCCGGACCTCGAGAAGGAAGTCCAGCGCCTCAAGGAGCGCGTACGGCGCCGAGACGACGAGATCGCGCAGCTGCGCAGACAGCTCGAGGCAATGCACCGCCAACACGGCGACGATACCGTGCCGATGGAGGACGACACCTCTGCAGTCGCAGAGACGCGGGTTAGCAAGAAGCGCAGGACTGCCGACGCCGCCGACCGGGGTTCGCGCAGCGCAGGGACGCCGCGTAACGCGGTTAGCGAGAACCCACCGACTGCAACGAGCAGTACCAGCGGCACGGCCAGTGGCCCTGGACCGTACGAGAATGTGACCCAGGGAATGATGAACCCGGGTACGTCGTCGTTTGGAGGAGGACACCCGAACCAACCGCACGCATTCGTTGGGCCGATGCCAGGCGCGTTCATGCAGCAGGGCATGTACGCACCACCGGCCATGTATGCGCCGCCTGGGTACCCCGTGGTCTGGCCAGACGGCGCCACCTGGATGCCGAACGACGGCGTGCCGACCGCACTTACAGGGTGGGGTAACGCACCGAACTGGGCGGCTGACTGGGGGCCAGGTAACACGTATACGTCGGGAGCGCGCACGATGGACAATAATTGGGCGTCATCGTCGCGTGCACCCGACTGGTCGAACCGACCTTGGGACCCACCATATGACGACCCGAACATAGTATCGGGGCCCGCCACGCACACGCGTCCACCTAGTACATCGGGCATTGACGTACCACGCGGCACGCCTACTGGACCGCGCGCGGCGACACGGGGCCGACCGTTGGCACGTGGGACAACGAGGGCTGGCACTAGTCGACGCGCAGCGCCGTCCACCCGCCGCCCACCCATTGACCCGGAGATAGAGGCGTTCCTTACTGAAGACGACGACGCTGCTGCGCCGGCTTCTTCTTCGGGGGGAGGGGCAAGTGCTGCAACTGACATTGACGAAATTCCAGATGTCGACGAAATACGCTGCATGTTCGAACAAGTGAGGATACCGGGCAACGAAGACGCCCTTCGCACGCTAGGGATGTGGCGCAAGAAGGCGTGCGCTGTCCACCGGGACAACCGCCAACCTCGACACTGGGTCATAGTGCGGGAGTATAAACGTCCGCACTGGGCAAAGGTGAATGACCAGACGAAGCGTCTGCCTCCCCCACAATTGGGGGACGAGGCCAAAGGATGGCACGCGTACTTAGGCAGATACCCGGGGTTCAAACGACAAGGGCTATTCGGGGGCACCAACTTGTCACCATTGGACGATGTAATATCGTACCTGCGACTTGCACGTTTAGTGCACGTGGGGCCAGAGAAGGAATGGCCCCAGCGCAAGAAGGTGCGCGACGCGTTTGTTGTGGCCGCAGCCGCAATCCTGGAGACCCCAGAGAATTACCAGCGGCTGCTGGAACAATTCCGCGTCCGCGTTAACCGTCTATCATCCTCCCCGGACTTCGGTGTACGCAATCCGATCAATGAGCAGACGGTTGTTACGCACCTGGCCAGGGCAGGGTACACCGCATACGAGGCGGCTGCGGCGTCTCACCTATCGCACGCCGTGCTAACCGACGCACGCTACGAGGACGGATCACAGGGATCCGAACCATCGGAGTCGGATGACGACTCGGGCAACCATGGTACTCCTATCGTCGTAGACGAACCAGTCCTGGCTGACGGCAGCCCTATCACTTCAGGGAACCCACAAGCCGTCGCACTTGACGTGGTCATGACTGGAGGAGACGCCTCGCCGCCGTCGCCTGCGCACAGCGCATAGACACGTATCGATCTATACCCAACACCGCTTACGAATAGCAAGGGGTAGTAATTACCCAGCGCGCTGCGCGCTACTACAGGCATACAAACGCCTACGCCGCGATCACTCGCGAAGGAGGCACAACCCTCATAACGTATCAAGACCACCGGGTGTTCAACCACCCCTTCAACCTACCGCGGGGCCTTCTCTTGAGGGGGAGGGTGTAAGGCGTGCGCCTTCCAGGAAGAATGAGAGTAGGGTTAGGGGAAGATAGGGTTATGAGTCAGCGAGGGTCATAGCGGAAGCGGGCCCGAGATGAGAGGCAGCTTTTTTCACACTTGTACTACGACCATCTGAACAGAGACGGATCGTGTGTACTACGCGTGATCTAAGAAGCTACAACCACGTTACAGTATGTATGACTTATGTTCTTTGTCTTCGCACCTTGAGTATGAGCAATAAATTTGTCTGTCGAATCATTTGACGTTCTCCTCTTGTTTTCTTCGTCATTCGTCTTCGGTGTTACAAGCTGCTTGGCTGCTTTTAATGTCATTCATTCAATCTTTAATCTCTAAGAATATTCGTCAAAATAAATGTATTTACCGATGTTATCCCACCATATGTCTTCTCCTAGATCCCCACTGAAGGTGACGTCACTCCTTCGTTTGGATGTTAGTTTTTTTAGCAGCGTGACTTTGTCTTTTCTCTTTATGTAGCCCTCTATGATAGCTTCTTGGTATTCGGTTTTCTGAATATTATATGTTTCTGCTCTCAACAATGTTCGACCAAATTGGCGCTGTGATAGAGGTGAACATGATTGGCATTTGCGACGTATTGTTTATGACAGTTACCGTTTCATGTAAAAGTTTATCCCACATATCTTTAGTTACTTTATCTGCTGGTAAGGTTGATATGGCGGTCGCGGCAAACACAATTCGTGTTTCTAATCTTTGAATGTCGAAACCTATACTTGTCTATGGTTCGTTGGTTACAGATATAGGCAAACATTAGATACGAGAATATTCCCACCTCGCAGGATTCTGAGTTGCGATTGAAATCAGGGATATTGCTTGACATGGTGGATTGCTCGTGACGGTCAGAATGAAAGAGATGTCAGCACATTCGCTTATCCGCTCCATGTCATCATAGGGGCGTTGAGGCCCAGTCACGTGTTTGCGAGTTAGAAGTGTGATGAGTATAGTACACCCCGTGTGATCAAATCGCGGAGAAACGGGATATATTATAGAACGAGTTCCTGTCATAGGCTAATTGTTTGGCTACGGGTTTTTATTTATTCATAGGAGTATCCGTTGCATTGACGAATTGTTTATTCCTGTATTTAACAAAAGTATTTGTCAATGAATGTGCATATTAATCGCTGACTATTTTACCTTTATTTAGGGCTTTCCCTTGTCGCTGGCAATTGCGGTGCCATTCTCTGTCCGATCAGAGGGCTGCTTGTGTGGATCCATGCGACGTCGTTTATTGAAAAAGTCCTTTGGTTCAATGAAAGTGTTGGGATCCAATTGGGACCGCAACGTCGCAATATGTTCTTCAAGGAGAGAGATACGGTGCAATGACGCCTCGTACAATGCACGTCGACGGTTGAGCAGTGCTAAGAGGTTCTATGCCGAGTGCATAATATAACACGATGTATTATTTGAAATACACATACCTCTAAACGTGCATTGAGTTCTTTTATATACTTGTTGAGTCCGTTTGCCCTCCAGTCGAAGGCCGTCTTGCCGATGATAAAGTCCCCCTGCATGAAATAAATTTCATCTTTGAGGTCATTCGTCAAAATCATGTCTCCCTTCACTACATATCGCATTATTAGATGCATTTGCCTTACAAATTAAATGAGTTTACGGGTTCGCGGTGCCATGTTAACCGGTGTGACTTGAACTGTGATGAATAGCGTACTGTGGGTTACACATAAAATTATTTATAATCGGGAAGCGTACCTTTCCTTGCATGAGGCCGCTGTATCCTTTTGTCGGGAACAATTGTCTTTTTTTTTTTGCGATCATTTTGTTGATTTTCCGGCCCTGTATCACGAATAAATTATCATGCACGATTTGTATAATCGCGTGTTACTTTTAATAATCTCTGTAGGCGCTATCACATTCCTCGTTAATATATTTCCGGTGAGCATATAAATATGTTCACCGTTGTTTATTTCTTCCCTCTCCGTTTCTGTGTATCGTGTCATTTACCATGTATTAATAAATTATACACCAACTCACTTCGCTTCTGCGCGCGTTTGACTAGTTCCTCGAACTCAGAGGGCACCCCTTTGATGTCGTAGAATTGTTTCACGGCCGTCATTAAAGGGGACAAATTATTCGTGTCTGTTAAACATTCAGAACACGTGATGCGCGTTCCGTGTTGAAGCTTATACCTTTTGCTTCATCTCCTTTGTTATTTTCATTAACATCTTCGTTGCTGCTGGTGTCCGAGTCTATAATGATAAATTGATCCAATCGTGAGTGATAGATTATTCAAACTTAAAGTAATACCGTCTTATTCTAACTCACCTTCTGCATAGTCGGTATCTTCATCGTCATCGACGCCGTCGTCGACAACCTCCTCGGCTTCATGCATAGCTGAATAATTGCATGCTGTCCATGAAACGTAGATTGAAGCTTACCTATGTTTAACCACCATTGGTTCGCACCCAAATCCTTGATGTCAATTTGAACGGGATCCGAAAAGAATTGGTATAATTCGTTAATAACTTTCTTGCCGTCGCATGTATTTCGTAATTTGTACGCGTTGCGGCACCATGGTCCAATCGGCATCTTCACTCCGCCTGCTTGAATGAAGTTGAAGTACTCGCGATAAAATTCTCTCTGAAATAAAATGTAGATGTGAAGATACAATAAAATAACTCGTACCATTTCCCTGAAGATCATCTTCAAGACATACTTATTCGATGCAGCGCTCTTATCCTTTTGAAGCATCTTTACTGTCTTGTACAAACGGGCATGCAAGCGTTCAACTTCCTGTCGCTGATGTATTGCGTACTGTTCTTTTATCGTTTCAATGTTCTTCGTTGGGTAACCCTTCATTGTGCCGTGTGGGAAATAGTGTACCGAGTGATAGGTCTGGTTCGTCGATTGATGAAGTAGAGTGAAAGAATTGATGTGCGAAATATAGGGGTAGCTTCAGCTACTCGGCAGTTGGTGGTAAGGGGTTAAGCCACGAGTACCCCTATACGCATCGGTCGGGACGTTGTTTGGTTTGTCCCGTGACCAGGTCTCACATCGGGCTAATGTTTCAGACGACATATGACAGGAACCAATTGCTGTCAATGTAATGCCTTGCAGATTGTGATTGCGTGTACATTGATATCTTCTATTTGTACCAATCAAGTAGACGGAGAATACGAAGTAACAACGTATCGAGAGTAGCAAATTCAACCAATTGAACATTGATTTTGCAGTATTGCCTTACCCATAAACTTGTGAGCTATTCATTCAACAAACCCTCGTTGCCATTCACACCTTCAATCATGAATTGTTTATTCCCTATTCTAACAAATATAGTGATCAATAATTGTGACATTATTTGTTGGCTATTTTACCTTTATTTAGTTGACGGGTTCCAATTCGGCCCTCAACGTTGCAATACGTTCTTCCAGTACAGAGATACGGTTCAGAGTCTCCTCGTACAGTGCACGCCGATATTTATGCATAACTAGGATGTTCTGTGCCGAATGCATATTATAATATTATCGGTCATTTGAATTAGACATACCTCTAAACGTACGATCAGTTCTTTTGTATATTTGCCGAGTTCATTCGCCCTCCAGTCGAAAGCCATCTTGCCAATGATAATGTCCCCCTGCATGAAGGAAACTTTATCTTGGAGGTCATTCGAGAAAATAATTTCTCCTTTCACTATGATCCGCATATTAGTAGACGTGTTCGCGTTACAGATTAATTCAGTTTACTGGTTCGCAGTGCCATGCTAATCGGTGTGACTTGACCTGTGAGGATTGGCATACTATGGGTTATATGTTATATCATTTGCAATCGTGATGCGTACCTTTCCCTGCCTGAACTCGTTTTTTTCCTTTGTCAGGTATAGTATTCTTTGTTTTATTGCAATGCGTTTGCTCAAATCTCGGCCCTATATCACCGATTAATTCATATGCCTGTTTCATATCATCGTTTGTTACTTTTAATGCTTCCGGTGGTGGCTGATAATAGAATATTAATATGTTATCAACGAGCAAATAAATAAGTTTACCGTCGCTCATCTCTGCCATTATTTCTTTTTCTGTGTATTACATTAGTCAACATATATTTATAAGTTCTATAGCAACTCACTCCTCTTCTGTTGCTGTTTGACCAGTTCCTCGTACTCAATGGGCGTCCCTTTGACGTCGTCGAATTGTTTTGAAGCCATCATTAAAAAGGACGAATGAAGAAGCGAATGGTGGGTGTTGTTTGCGACTGATGGAGTAGAGTGATTGAATCGATGTACGAAATATACGGGTCGTCTTCAGCTACTGTGGAGTTGGTGGTAAGAGGTTAAGGCGTGAGTACACCTATACGGAACGGGTCGGGTTGTTTGGGTTGTTTGGGTTGTCCCGTGACCAAATTTTGCAAAGGCGTAATATTTCTAACGGTGGTTGCCATTCGCACTTCACACTGTTCTCCGTCAGCGAAACTATGGTATTCTAAACGTAATCAACTAGCGTGACAAGTCATGTTGATTTTACAGCGCCGAAGCGCCGACGATACGAAGAAATGCAAAACAAAGTTCATGTTTTTAAATACGATATGTCAGATATAAATGTTATGTAGACGAGCTGTGGCTACCTCGGGGCGTCTGATTCTATGCGTGGACGTTTTTTCATTGTGTCATCAACGACATCGGTATGATCTGGTT
Organism: Auriscalpium vulgare; assembly: GCA_019915015.1. Lineage (NCBI taxonomy): Eukaryota > Fungi > Basidiomycota > Agaricomycetes > Russulales > Auriscalpiaceae > Auriscalpium > Auriscalpium vulgare. The sequence goes on from JAHBBC010000009.1 coordinate 1,409,680, forward strand.
GAATTTGGGCCGTGAGATTCGCAATTATTTTCTTGAGTGTTTCAATGCGGTTGAGGGTTGCGTGGTACAAGTCATCCTGTCGGTTCCGTAGTACCATTAAGTTCTGCATAACTATGAATCAAACGATTATTATATTATGTGTGATCAACGTACGTCACACCGTATCTTCAGTTCTTTTGCGTGCTTCTCCCCCGAATTGATTCTGCGGTTGAAAGCGTTTCTTCCGATTAAGAAATCAGCTTGAGTATGCATGATCTCCTTCTTAACGTCGTTTGTAAGCATCATGTTGCCGGATACTGTTCAGATTGAATACGGAGAATCCCTGCGTGTCGGAAAGTCGAATACTAACGTGTGCGAGGAGCCATCGTAAGATGAGAAGAGTGGCCTATCGTGAAAGGTATGAGATATTGTCTGATAACCCAAGCTGAACTTTTACTATTATCTAATGGCTTGGGTGTATTAATCGATCTTCGCGCACGCTCTCTCGTCATTTTTCGTGTTATTATAGCCGGTTCTGTAAACATTAATCAACGTTCACATAATATATTATGAAATTGAATGCATTAAATGACTACCGTGATGCGTGTTTGTTTCCGGAGACGTTTGATTTTCACTATCTGTTTTGTAATTCATTGAGATTTAAGTGCCCCATTTTAAAGAAAAACCTACTATGGTATTGTGGCTGAGACTCCTTGGTCATATACCATGGCACTGTATTTAAAGTGACGTCCGTTTAATCTAATATGAACTACGAAGTAGATATTGCTGACCGTTTTCCTATTCCTTTTCATTTTTTACTGTGGATTCCCTCTCATCTTCCCATTCTTCAATAGGTTCTGCTGAATTGGATAGTACACGTATTTTAACCTGTAGATATAAAGAACTCACTCGTGTAGTCCCACCACTGATTTCTACCCAAGTCCTTGACCTCATCTGCAGGAAAATCTTTAAGAAACATACGCAATTGCAGTATGATGTTTCGAGTGCTGGGTTTGGTCTTGGCTATAGTCGTAGCACGGCTCCACGCTGCGAACGGAGTCTCGACCTCATCATTCGTTACACTCTCGTAATATGCATATGAATATCCACTCTAATTAAAAGAGGTATTTATTTAATGTCATGTTTGTGAGCGTGCGTTATGTGACGTACAATTTCTTTGAGAAGCATCAACTGTATGTCGCTGGTTAAGTCTATATCATCTTCTAGTAGCTTAAACTCCTCCGTGATTGCTTGGAGACGGGCATGAGAGCGGCTACGTTGTTCGAGGTGATTGTCAGTATTCCTAGCCGCTTTCTGGATTGGGACAGTTGCGTGGGATCCATGTAATCTGACCATCGAATGTAAGAGGAAGACGGTTGGATGAGTCGTGAAGAAGACGCGTAGAGAAAGCCAAGGTGGAGATGGTTGTGAGGTAAGAGGCTCTGTTTGGCTGAGTTTGGTGTCAGGACGTTAGTGCCCGGACGAATACTCACGGCCCCGTGACGACGGTAAGGCAACGTGATGCTATGTGTTCCTGTATTCATACGTAGCCAACAGAATTGATGACAGTGACTTTAGCGCGGGGGATGTACAGTTTATGCGTTCTTACTCCAGATTATGTTCACTGTGGTGAAACATATCTTCTGTTATATTTAAAGCAGTTGATCAAGTCAACGTATTAAACAATACAATCAATACCGGGATTTTGAACGTCTGGGAACGTCTAGCAATCGTTCGATATCATTTTAGTTCATGATGGTTTAGATATACATCGCTGTGTTACGGGAGCTTTCCCTAAGATGGTAAATCTCTGCTTTGAGAGAAGCTATCTCTTTGCAGAAAGCATCTCTTTCTTTTTGCCACATCTTAGCGGGCTATGAAGGAGCAATCAGCACATAGATAATTCTGTAACGAAATACATACTTCACTTGGGGTTAATGGGCCAATGCACGCATGGCAGTACAATTACTCTTAATCATTTAGGGGGGAGGGGGGCTTGGCCATCCAACATACAACTGACTGCCTGGTGTAGTTATGTCCTTTTTGAATATGTTGGAGATATAATACTTGGGGTTAATGGCTCTGGCTCCGCATGCAGGAAAGTGACTCTGTGACTGTATTGAGATGTCAGGGCAAAGTTGTGGTGATGGGCACCCACATGTAGTAGGGTGGTAATGTCACATGTGTCCAAAACCAGATCCCTAGTACAGCACTAAAGGGGATATTGTAATGTGTGTGAGCAAGTGAAAGAGACAAGTGAGGGGCAGTGCAAGCGCATGGGGAATGGTCAGTGCTGTCAAGAAGTGTGGAAGAGGTGTCCTACAATGTGGAACAAGACAATATGAACGGAATAGAAGACAATGGAGATGTGGCGAGCAATAGAATGCACTCTGATATAGGAGGGAGTTGTAGGCAACTGCTGCGATGTTGTGACACTGCAATTTTTCAGAGGAATGCACTGGAATGGTGTGTGCAATGGTTGGAGTGGTGGAGCAATAATTAGAGCACTGGCACAATCACAGAACAATTGGGATCAGAGAAATGCAGCATGAGCTCGAGAGCTGAGCTGTACTATGGTTGGAGGATAGGCGTGACTGTGGAGGTACTTGGCAGTCACAGAGTTATCGGAGTAGTGTGGTGCACATGTTCTAACAACAATCTCGATGATCAAAATGTCATATGAAATCCTGCCAAGATGTGACAGCAGTCTGTGCTCAAGGTCATGTGGTCGCAGTCAAAACAATGTGCAAGTGGTTGGATGACTGTGTGTGGGGCATGCAACTGAGTTGATGGTCTGAGTGTGGTGTCCAAGGTATGATTCCTATTGCGTGAATGCCCTGCGAGACTCCAACGGTCACAACTCTGGCTCCAATCTTGCGAGCGTTGAGAGACTGATTGGGTGGTTGGAGCTTGTCTGCGCAACTTTCTGACCTCCGGAATTGCGTGACTGTCGGCTTGTCAAAAGTGTGAACATTGGAAAATGATTGCCTCGCAGCGAGGTGACAAGCCTCGTCCCGCGCGCTGAGAGGAATTCTTAACTATCTTTTTGCAGTTTCAACCAAGTCCTTGGTCACATTACCTAGGCCTTCCCGTGCCACAATTAGAACACTCTACCGACTCCCATGCTACTCGCACTAAGCACCCGACCGCATGCCCAGTCGCCATACGCTAGCCAGCACAACATTTCCCATGCCTGTCACGGCGCATCAGATTTGCATTAGACTTGCACAGCCTGGTGGCACAACAGCCACGCCCGGCGCTACACAGTGCTGGTGCTCCCACACCATCCGAGTACTGCCCCAGTTGCCCATTGTCCGCACCACTGTCCCGACCGCTCCAACACCCTCTGACTCAGCGCTCCCGACATGCCCGCTCCCCTCCAACACATCCTAGCATCTATCGACACATGCTACCATCTCATATTCATGAGCGCCTTGCGATTGACTCGCAACCCAGCCACTCCACATGTTGGAAGCATTGCCTCCCGAACATTCACGATCGGAAGACGCAGCCTTGTGTCACCATTATCGGACCACCGCTATCATGCTCAATATGGCACGCCTTGTCTGATCCCATGCTCCCCGAGGCTGTTTCCCACAGTCAACAACAGAGCGGATCATTTCCCGCGCTGTTTCCTTTGTCCTTTGACAGTGCAGATCACTCGCTCGACATCGTCCCCTGCCTCGTTCCTCGTTGTCTGACTGTCGCATGACTCCCCCGCATTGTCCGTACCATTTGATATGATGCTGCTATCTTTCCCTTTGTCTTTCTGATGTCTCTGTACTTACTTGATTGGACACGCACTGTATTTGTCACAATATATAAATAGTTGTCGGATACTCTGTGCAATGCAAGTTACGTTCCCCCCTCATCGCTCCCAGCACATTTCATTTGTGCACTATTGTCGCCTTCGTATCATATAGCGGTCAACACCGGTTGACTGCTCTGGCGCCTTAGCCTCAGCCATCGTCTTAGCCTTTGTTCTCGCTTCCTGTCTCATCGCTCCCATCTTGTTCCATCCTTGTTGCCTTTGCCCGAGTCATCGATTGCAGTCGCGTTGCAGTCTTCCGGCGTCGCTCGTCTTGTCACTGTCGCGCCCTCAATCGGAACGCCATAGGTTTGATCGGAGATGGTCGTTGCTTACTCCGGGACTCCTGACGCTCGCTCGCACACACATCAACACCTCGGTAGCGCTCTAGGGATCTGGTCGACTCTGTTTACTGCCCTACCTGGTGGTGTCCATCAGCGGAACGAGGAATATCATCAGTGTGAATGCACTTGGTAGATCTTGGTCTACACACAGGGAAATATGCACTGGCTAATACATCACAAGTCCTGCAGACTCCAGTACCCTAACCATTGTGTGTGCATTTATTGTAGCTTTCTGACAATATATAATATGTGTATATTGTATCAGGGAAAAGGCAAGAATTTGATAAAAAGAGCAAAGTGTATTGTAGGGTAAGAGGGGATAGAAGGTTGATACAGACTATCCACAGCTGTTCAATGAGTATAGCCTTCTAGTCTAGTGGTTACTGCTCTTAGACTATGTTATGTAACTCATAAACTGCATGCTGTGGGTTCAATTCCCTCTATGTGCGCATTTTTAATAGTAAAAATATTAGGCCCGGGTATTGTAATAGCCGGAGTAGAGAAAAATGACGTAGCAAACCGGATCAATTGGTAGAATGCCCTCTAAAACTACGTCATCTTTCTCTGCATCAACCGTGGGAACTTTCTACCAAAAATGGAAACTCTAAGGCCTCTTTTTCTGATCACAGAACAATTTGAATCATGAGCATATCAGTGTTAGTTAGCTTGCAAAACGCAAAATACTCGCAGACACGAGTGTCTTTTGGAGCGAGGATGTGGAAAAGCATTGGGCAGAAGCTGCTTAGCTAAGAATTACTGAATTTGGCAGGTGGAACGACGCGACTTGACCGTGTGAGACCATTTCCTAAAGCGACTTTCCTGACGGGCACTTTTTGGCCTGACTGGTTGGAGAAAAAAACGATTAAGAGTAATCGTAACTGTGTACGTGTGAATTAATTAAATGGGTAAGGGCGGATGTTGATGACGTGGCGATGTTTTCAAAAGTTTTGGCGTTTTCGAGCAGACGGTGTATTTCCTCGTCAAGGTTCATTGTGGAACCATATTTGCTGTAATCTGGATATAGAGCTCAGATTATAGACCTCACACTAAACTGTACACGTACAATCTTTATCAGATGTGTTCGTTTCTGCAAATAAATTTCATTTACAAAATATTAAATACTATCGAATATAACCTTACTATTTGATATACCCTCAGAGAGTTCATTTGTTACAATGATTTGATCTTCTTTTACTGCCACTGGTAATACTTAGGATATAGGTTATAAGTATGGATTTTTGAGTCACTTACGTAAATCGATGACTTCAGCTATTGGTTTTATTACAAGGTTAAGATTTGGTGCAAAATCAACTGGATTATATATATTCGTACCTTCGTCGTCTTCACTGTCTGTAAAGAAAGCGTCATTGTTTTTTATTTTGTAAACATTTAAGTTCATACCTTCCCTCTTGCGTGCGAATACGTCACCATGATGTTGTATATATTGTTTATTTTTGACATCTAGTGCTGATACGAATGGCTGCGGTGCCTCGCCTTACAGAAAATGTTTAGTGAGCATTTGATTGCGCCGTCATTGTACTCACCATTGAATTGCACTGTCATCCACCAATACGACGTGCCGTTGTGCACATTCTCTGAAACGCATTGCAATTCTTCTAAATATTTGAAGCTTTCGGTATCTCTTGATTTTTGAGAATACTTGCGCACTTGTTGTACCCAAACGGACGCTTCGTAGTCCTGACCTACTTTATCGCACATTCCAAGCGCGCGGACAAATTCGGCCTGATACATATTGAGTGCCAGATTATAATATATGATGGTCATATATTCAATGTATCTCGCGAAAAGTGTACTCACAAGTTCAGCTTTCATCGCCTTTTCGCATTTCTTACGAACCTCCTGTGGATTCTTCCTTAACACGCGGCTGCTTGTAATGACACGGAGCTCGTGATAGGCTGTGTAAGCCATTAATTTGTCTGCATCCTCTGGCAGGGTGGAAGGGAAGATCGGCGGTAGTATGTGGCCGGCACTTGCGTGATTGATATTGCCATCGAGCTTTTTATATTCCATGGTTCTTTTGGTTACTTCTGGTGAGACGAGATGGAGGTGAGGATGAAGGTAGTGACGAAGTCCTCCGACGGCTAACGTACGTCGTTGGTAACGGTGGCGTGCTAGGGTCATGTGACGGGTGTCCTCTTACGTGATCTTTGTACAACGCCTTATTCTGTGTCACGATTTGATTGGGTATTAATGTTGACATGATTGAATTATTGTGACGGCGTACATGCGTAGCGAGTTTTATATTCGTTAAGACCGTAAGTGGTCATTTGTCTTATACATAGGAGATATTCTTGGGTACCCTTCCCATATAACATACGTCAAGTTTAAAGGAAGGTATTGCTGAAAATATTACGAGTACACGTTTAAAAGTAATGTTTACATGTTGAACCAACGAAAAGGCGAACTCAGTACCTTGGCGGCTTAACTCAGGATTCATCCATCGTATTATCGTTAGGTTTGTTTCGTTTAGTAATCTCCTCATCCCCTGCATCATATCCAGTCTTTCTTTTACGAATTGGTATCTTTGGCGGTGAGATAACGGTGAGGTTGTCGTATATCTGCGTGATCGGATTAATAAAGTCCATTCAATACAATGACTGAATATACCTCGCATAACTGTCTATCCAACAATGCTATTGCTCTCAATTGGCATAACATTTTGTGTTTGCTCGTACTCCCCGACAGGGGGACGCTTGCAAAGGTGCATTGAATTTCAACAACATGTCCTGGTCGGAATTCAGCAGGATTCAACCGTTTATAGGCAGGTTGCGATTTACTACTGCGTATCAGAATAGCCATCAAACTAGTTATATGTATGTTACTAACTTTTCATTCTTGATCTGTTCATAGTATAATACTTCATTTTCTTCCAAATGAACAAATTGGGGCGGCGCGTTCTTTAGTACGTCCTCGGGATCGACTTGCGCAGAGAACCCAATGGCCTTCATGTTACCAGCCTGGGATTTGTTCGTAAAATATCGGTTTGAGAATTGCAGACAATAATCTTCTCCGTTTTGTTTAAGATCCAAGGAACTTAACTCCGATTTTCCAAACCGTGCGGACATTTGTTGATGAATCGAGAATAATCCGTTGGCCGCCCGCTCGAACGTTGCCGAACCAAATCCTTGAATTTCGACTTGTTGCCGTGCGTATGCAAAATGTCCCACTCTTTGAAGTTTAATTAATACACCATCGTCTGAAATAATATTCGCACGTACTGTTTTTTGTCCCTCACCGGAGGTAAGTCATATGCAGTAAGAATTCCTCGGACAACAAAGACCGGTTCATCTGCGCTTTCAGAGCCTTTGATCTGGATTGCACATGCTCCGATCCCTCCTTCTCGTTGAATTTCAAAACTCTTCTTGATAAAGTCGTCCTGTGCAATTTATAATGGTTGAGAAGAAAAAACTTTCAGATACGTGTGGATAACACCAACTTCGCAAAGGTCAGCCAACAGATATTGACCTGCCCGTGCAGTATGTGCAGTGTCCATTAACTGGTTAGCCTCATCTGTTTTGTGTTTAGGTGTCAAGTATGATACTCTAGAGTGTTCATTCTTACCCGTATACTTCTCCAAATATTGACGGAACTCTGGACTCATGGCTTGCGACATGATTGTAGTCGAGATAGGAGGAGAAGATTGGAGGTGTTCATTGAACTGCTTTTATATCGCGGCGATCTAACCTTACGCTACCAATGGTCTCGTTACTCCCAGCCTTTCCTTTTCCGGTCACATAGCGGGGTTTGAACTTAGACTCCTTGTATACTTGGAAGAAGATGCCTGCAACGACGGGTATCCATTTCCTCTCACTCTCACCACGATGATGACGCGACAGAAATCACAGTAAGTGTCTTGCTGTATACAAGTTTTATCGTTTTCACTATGTCATCCCTTAGACAGCAGAAGGAAGTCATCGAACTTACCGAAAACTCGACGTGAGTATTTCATCTGCGTACCTTTCCTGCCTTTTATGTTCCGTCAGGGATGAGGATAAGCGAAAGAAGAAAAAGAAGTAGGAGTTTGTTTCTTATTCCTTGAAACCGATTGTTAAAAAAAACATTTTAGAAAGCGTACCACCGCGACTGTTAACAAGTATGTATGTTTGTTGCTACATCATTTAACAATGCTTATTGTTCTTAGCGATAATGTTCAAAGCGTGGGAAACAAAAGGTACCGTGGCCTTTGCATTCTGGATATTCATTTGTTTACTATTTCATGGCAGCAAACGTGAATTACGATTACTCTTAATCGTTTCTTTCTCCAACAGGTCAGGCCAAAATGCGAACACATTATAAGTCGCTTTAGGAAATAGGATCCCACGGTCAAGTTGCGTCGTCCCAACTGCCTTTTTCAGTAATTCTTAGCTAAGCAGGTCCTGCCCTAAGCGTTGCAGGCTCTTTGCACTTCAAATAATACTAGTACTGCATGTAGTTTTGCTGTTGGCTCTAACTTCTTCAATCAGTCGAATGAAAGGAGCTTCCCGTGTTACAACTACTTTCAATCGTTTCTTTCTCTAACCAGTCAGGTCAAAAAGTGCACATCAGGAAAGTCACAAAAGGAAATAGATAGTTGCGTTGTCCCACCTGTCTAACTCAATAATTCTTAGGTAAGTAGCTTCTGCCTAATGTCTTTCCACATCTTTGTGCTTCAAAAGACGCTCGTGTCTGCGAGTATTTTATGTTTTCCAAGCTAACTAGCGCAGATATGCATATAATTCCAATTGTTCTATGATCAGAAAAAGAAGCTCCTGGATTTCTATTTTTGGTAAAAAGTTCCCACGGCTGGTGTAGAGAAGCATGACGTAGTTTTCGAGTGGTTGAGCCGGTTTACTACGTCATGCTTCTCTAACCCGGCTACTACAATACCCGGGCTGAATATCTATATTATTAAAAATGTGCAAAGGGGGGGAATTGAACCTACAACCCATTGCTCATACAATACAATATAAGAGCATTAACCATTAGACTACAGTGCAGTGGGTATAGTTAAGCTGTGTATAGTCTATACCAACATTATCTTGACTCTTGCTCTACAATACATTTTGCTCTTCTCATCACTTTCTTTTCCTTTCCCCAATACAATATATACATATTATATATCTGTAGAAAGGTAAAATTAATGTAAACACAATGGCCAGGATCCCAGAGTCTGGATCATTTGCAAAGAACGAGACATTTACGATTACTCTTAATCGTTTCTTTCTTCAACCAAGTCAGGCCAAAACGTGAACACATTATAAGTCGCTTTAGGAAATAGATCCCACGGTCAAGTCGCGTCGTCCCAACTGCCTTTTTCAGTAATTCTTAGCTAAGCAGGTCCTGCCGCACCTTGCAGGATCCTCACACTTCAACTATAGCACTAGCATGGTTCTCATGACGAGTACTCTTCATTATGATTCCTCCTAATCATTTATTTCCTTCATCAGTCAGGCAAAATGCATGCATTAGAAAGATTGCTCTAGGAGATATGTCCCAAAGCTTGGACTAAAGTCAAGTCATGTCATCCCACCTGCCTAATTCTGTAATTCTTAGCTAAGTAGCTACTGCCTGCCCTGTGATTTACACACCTTTGCACTGCAAAGACACTCGTGTCTGCGAGTATTTTGCATTTTCCAAGCTAATTAGCATTGATATACACATGATACCAATTGTTCTGAAGTCAGAAGAGAAGGCCTTCTAACTTCCCTTTTTGGTAACATGTTCCCACGGGGTGACAATGGTGAGGTTGGCAATTGGGAGGGCTCTAGTTGCTAACTACCATGCATTATATATACCAGAAGTGTTGAAAGGATGTTGATCATGTGAATAGCCAATAATATAATTCCTCAACAAGCGTGGGAAAATGACGCAGTTGAATCAGGCAGACTGGGATTTTTGCCGGTCAATGAGTCATTGCTTACTAATCCCGGGGATAAAGTACCCGGTTACCCGGCAATTGAGCAATTTTTAGCTAAGTAGCTCCTGCCCAATGCTTTTCAACACCTTCTCACTTCCAAAGACACTCATGTCTGCAAGTATTTTGCGTTTTGCAAGCTAACCAGCAACAATATGAACATGATTTCAATTGTTCTCGAGTCAGCAAACAATACTGCACAGTTTCCATTTTAGGTAAAACTTTCCCACGGGTAGGCCAAACACGCACCATGACGCATCAACCGGCACTTTCGACTGTGTGCATATTTAAACGCGTCATGGTGCACAAACCCGGCTACTACAATACCCGGGCTGAATATTTATATTAATAAAAAGTCGCACAGAGGGGGAATTGAACCTACAACCTCTTGGCTTTATATATCAACCAATAGTATTCACCACTACACTACAAGGCCATTTAGCTTTATAGGATATGTGCAGTAGTTGTTGACCTTCTATCTTCTCCTGCCCTACAAGACAGTTTGCTCTTTGCATCAATTTCTTTCCCCTTCTTTGGTACTTTGGGACAATATATATATATATATAAAGCTACAATGATTGTGATTTGCAAAATGGAGGAGAATTCCTGAGAAAAAAAAAGAGTTCAGAGGTCCTCGACCTGTGGCCTGCGGCGCCACCAGGTGCCGTGGCTTCGCTCTTGACTCCAACGCTTACACATCACCGCTGCTTCCCACAACATGTGACGTGTTGTCGCTGTCGTGCTGACGTGCCACGCGACATCGACAACGTGTATCTCAGCTTCTACTGCGCCTGTGGAGGCGGTTCTGGGCTCAATCGAGATATCCTATCATGACTGATTCACATATACATGCAATCCTATGGTGCTACTGTGGATAGAAATTACATACATGTGAAAATGAAATATAACTCTTTTGCCATGAAATACAGCATCAGATAAAACTCTTGGGCATCATAGAAATACATGACATCCAAGCCCTCGATTGAGCCCGGAACCGCCTCCATAGGCGTAGTGGAAGCCAAGACACACATTGTCGACGTCGTGTGGTGCGTCAGCACAATGGTGACGACGCTGATACACCTTGCTCCATGCTGCGAGGCAATCATTACAGAATTTTCACACCTTCATCAAGTCGACAGACACACAATTCCGAAGATCGCAGCATCGCACAGCAGTGCTCCGACCACCCGATTAGTTCTTCCGACCGCTCGCAAGATTGGACTCTTGCAGAGCAGTCACGCGATCGGAATCATACCTTGGACACCACACTCGCGCCAGCAACACCGTTGCACACAGCACACGCAGTCATCCAACCACTTGCTCATTGTTCCAACTGCCGCCACACGACCTCAAGCACAGCATCTCCCACAGCTGTCATAACGCACCGGAATTCCATCAGACATTTTGATTCTTGGGATCGTTGTTTCAGCACGTGCGCCACGTCTCTCCGACGTCTCTGCGACTTCCGAGTACCCCCACAGTTGCGCCATTGTCCTCCAACCATTGTCCAGCTCAGTGCTCAAGTTCGCGCTACATATATTCGATCCCGATCGTTCTGCGGTCGGACCAGCACTCCGATTATCCCTCCACCGCTCTGACCATTGCACACGCAATACCAGAGCATTCTTCCGACCATTCGACGAGTCGCAAAATCGCAACACTTACCTGCAGCCCCCTCACACATCGGAGTGTATTCTACCACTCGCCAGCCACACCTCCATTGTCTCTATTTCTAGTCGTAATGTCTTGTTCGACTCTGTAGGATGTCTCTCCCGCACTCCTTGATAGCGCAGATTGTTTTCCATGTGCTTGCACTGTCCTCCTGATAAGCGCTGATCACTTGCTCTACATTGTTCTATACAGCCTCTTGACTCTCCTCCATTGTCTGTACCATGTGCAACTTGCACACCATCGTTTGCTTTTGTTCCGACCATTTTCCTTTATTCCGACTTCATTCTTGATCGGACTTGTACTGCAGCAGTCGAAACATATAAATAGCGGTCGCATCCATACTGCAATACAGATTCGGTTCCCCCCCATGGTTCAGATCTCATTTGGAGCACAGCATCTCCGTCTCTATTGTATAGTTAGCTCGAGGCAAGCTCTGTCACCTTTGCCTTTGCCTTTGTCTTCGTCGTCGTCTCACGCACTCAGCTCATTGTTCTCCTCCCTCTCATCTTATTCCATCATCATTGCATCTGCTGTTGCCCTCGCACTTCATCGCTCCGAGTGTCTTGTGACATCGGAGATCACAATTGTGTTCCGCTCATCCCGCAGCGATCGCAACATGAATCGGTGTACTTGCACCACTCATCCCCGGGCCTATCTTCCGCCCATCACCCCCGCTCCTCTGACCATCCACACGATTCTGCGTCATTGCCTGCATGACTCATCGTTGCTCCTACCGTCTTGGGACATGAGAGATCCCAGCCTCGCTTCCATTTGTCCTGTCGCGGTTGCACCCTCGATCGCACTTACTCCCACCACTTGATCCGACATTCCGACCTGTGCCTCTACTCATCCGACCGTTCGCACAATCGCAACAGTTCAGCGTTGTTGCCCGCACCCCTCGTTGTTGTTTCGATCACCTCGCAACACCGTCGCGCATCACGCATTAGAGCCACACTCTGCACACCTTTGTCGACGGTTGTACGCACCGCGTCCAGTTTCTCACAGTCACTCGCACCACGTGTCCTCACCTCCGGACCCTCGTCGGCACAGTTCTCCGACCGTTTGTGCACTCTGATCCACCTTTCCGACCGCACACACCTCCTGCGCACCACGTCGGAGACACACATCCGATCATCTTCGGGACCCTGAAACCCACTCGCACACACACATCATCACGGTACCCTCCTCAGCGCTCTAGGTATCTGGTATCACACACATTTACCACCCTACTACCTGTGGGTGCCCATCAACACGTCACATGTTGTGGGAAGCAGCAGCGAGAGTGCGGCGGCTATATGTAAGTGTCAGAGTCAAGAGCGGAGCCGCGGCACCCGGTGGCGCCACAGCCAACGGGTCGAGGACCTTTGAACTCTTTTTGTTCAGTGATTCTCATCCATTTTGCAAATCACAATAATGCAAACACAATATATAGAGTTGAGAAAACATAGCCAATACATCTCTACCATCTGTGTCCAGATCATCTTAATGGTTACAAGTGCTCACTCTTTGTAGGATATCATATATATAATACATGATAGGGCTAAGCAATAGGTTGATACGCCTTGTTACATGCTGCCAGGCGATCATTGGGGAATTTTTGCCCTTTTGTCAAGTCGACAGCCACGTAATAATTTCGGAAATTAAGGTGTTTCACAGCAACAGCAGCGTTCAGACCATTCAAGTAGTCTTTCCGAATGTTTGCAAGGTAGGAGCCAGAGTTCTCACCATTGCAGTCTTGCAAAACATTTCATGATCAAAAGTGCACCTTGGACAGCACCCTTGAACCATCAACCCAGTGGCACGACCTGCACATAGTCGTCCAACCTGCTCTCATCATTCCAATGGCCACCACGCAACCTCAAGCACAACATCTCCCACAGCTGTCACAACTCGTCAGAATGCCATCAGACATGTTTACTGTTGAGATTGTCATCAGAATGTGTGCACAATGTCACTCCAGTTACTGTGACATCTGTATTCCTCTGCAGTCGCACCATTGTCCACCTCAGTTCTTGTACTCGCACTGCATCATTCTGATCCTGATTGTTTTGTATTTTCATTAGCGTCCCGATTATTGCCTCAGGAATCTGACCACCATTCCGGAGCATTCTTACCGGAAGAATGATCACAACGTCACAACATTGCAACACTCACCTCCGACCACCTAGTGCATCGGAGCATGCAGGACGTTGAGCTACCACCCAATGATAGAGACAATCCCCAAGCCTAAACTGTCAGCAATTTTGCTTGGGTATATTTAATGGCCAAGCCCCTCTCCCCCCTGCCCCCTAAATGATTAAGAGTAATTGTACTGCCATGCTTGCGCTGGCCATTTCCCACCAAGTTTTATATTGCTCACCTGTGTTCAGATCATTTGATTATGTGAGCAATATGCAAAGTGGTATGTTGATACACCTTGCTCCGCTGATATGCTTCGAACATAGTGATATGCCTCCTACGTGGGTGGCTACCATTTACACAATTCTGATGCACGTACTACTTCAATTCCGTGAGGGACCCTCCGGGCCCACTCGGTGTACTCCGCGGGGAACCTGCGGAGTCCCGCACGCCATGCACCCCGCGGGCTCAGGTGCACCCAGCCATTGCTGGAGCGGCTGGAGCTCGCGCGCAGCGCACGAGATGTCGCGAGGTCCTCGCGGGAGCTGACAGGCCAAACACCGTCCACGCTGCCGCCGCCTGCACCCCGCGGGGACCCTGCGCACCCGCAAGGACCCTGCGTGCCATGCGTTGAGCGCACAACGAGCCGCGCTTTGGCGGCAGAGCGGGGCACGGCGACGCAAGCAGAATGTCCGGCATGGGCGTTGGCAGCGGTGAGCTCGGGCGCGAAGCAGTGCCCGGGATGCGCTTGTCAGAGACGAAAGTCTCGAGCATCGCGGTGGGAACACTGTCAGACTTGAGCGCGGAGAACTTGAACGTCAAGAAGCTGCGTGTTGGCGAGGAGTCTGCCAGGGGTCAGTAGAGGGTGTGGGGTGGGATGGGAGGCGGCGTACCTGGTTTTCGCCTCGAGAGACGGGTGCAGTCACCCTCCACGCAAATCTCTGCTCGTTGTCCCAATGTGCGCCCCTGCACATCGCCCTCGCCCTCCTCGCCCTCGCCCTCGTCGTATTAGCTGAGTGTTCCCACATGTCGTGCTCATCGTCTTTGTTGTGTTCACTGTGTGTCATCCTTGTCACACTGCGCGCCCATGTGTATCGTCCTCGCTGCACAGCCAGGAGGCACCTGGTGTGGCGCCATACAAGACTGCGCAAAAATCACGATTGTCAGGGGGGCATGAGGATGCGGAAGCGACGCAGGAGGGCGAGTGACGGAGGGAGAGAATCTGACAAACTGTAAGCTGTAGCCTCCTGTAGCCAAAGGCTGATTCCCATGACGGGCAATCAACAAACACACATGACCGTGTGACTGTGCGGCTCTGTTCAACGCAGCGGACTTGTACCACATGCCTCCACCTGCTGCCAACCCCTGCGCCTTCCCCCCACCCTTGCGCCTCCCCCTCACACTACCAGTGCCCAGCTCAGCTATGTGACAAATTGCCAACAACGAGGATGTTAAAGGCGCGCAACGACAGGGTGCACGACCAAGACAACCGCCAGGGGCGTACAATGAGAGCAACAACGAGGAGCAGCGCACAGCAAGGGCGACGTGCAGGGGCGCAGAATGGCACGCAACACAGGCAAGGAGCAGGGGCAGACCACGACGGCGACAGGGTCATGCGGCGGCGAGGGGCACGGGCGACGACTGCAACGAGGGGTGGACGACAACGGCGCCGACGGGCGCATGGCGGCAGCGATAGGGTGCGCGCGCTGCGGGTGACGAGGGGTGTGCGCGTCAACCAGGCGGAGCACCAACGGCGGCCGCCAATGCCGTGGCGGCAGCACCCGAGCGGCGCGCAGACCGGGCGGTATCCGCCCAGTCCTGGCGCACAACGATGGCAACAAGGGGCACGGACGTGGACCAGGCGGGCCCGTTGATAGGCCGGGTGGGGCACACGATGACGGGGTCACGGCACGCTACAAGGGCCACGGAGGCGCGGCAAGGGCAACAAGTAGGGGCGCGCTTTGAGGGACGTGCGCGGGGTGCCAATGACGGCGGTGACAGCAGTGGCGGGCAGCCTGGGGCAGAGTCCGCCCGGTCCTGGCGGAGTCCCTCGGGAGAGCAATGGTGAGTGCCGCTCGACTCCTGCGGCGCGGGGTTCTGTTGGTTGCGCAGGGCCCCTGCGTGGGTGGACGGCGGCTGCATCGACGGTGCTGCTGAGCTCCCGCCACACACGGTCCTGGCGGCTCCCGCAAGGGCCTCGCGGCGTCTCATGCGCTGTGCACGAGCTCCAGCCGCTCCAGCAATGACTGGGCGGGTCTGCGCCTGCGGGGTGCATGTGGGACTTCGCAGGGTCCCCGCGGAGTATACCAGGTGGGCCCGGAGGGTGCCCCACGGAACTGAAGTCTCTTGATGCACTGCGGCGCTTATGCAGCAGCTCCTATCTTCACCAGGTATCCCCAATGCTATCACTTTCACTCACTCACTCACACGACAGCTAGCTCTGTAGCTGTTTGCACAGTAGCTCCATGCAGTTTGCCTGACGCTCGCTCACACTTGCACATTGTCAAATGACGTTTGCCACAGTCTTGCAATATTTGCCCAAGGTCGCACCAACTCGCTATATATTTAGACAAGCTGGCACACACTCGCAGTCAATACCACAGCTTTGCCCTAGCATCCCTATGCAGTTGCATCACCTGTCCGCACGCAGCCAGCCACATTACCGCATGGCTCACCCAACTCACCCAAGCATCTAGAGCAGTCCACCAAATGCAATGCATAGCCCTTGAATCTTGGCCCTCTATCACCGCATCTGACTCAAGGATGCTATGCAGAAAATTGCAACACAATCATACAGCTGTCCTTGCAAGGACTGCAAAGCATGGTACACCCTCCTCAACTAGCGTGTGGCCACGGGGAGGATTTGCCCCCTTGTTGAGTCCCTAGGTGTTGCCCGCCTTTATCATCCTGAAGGCAGACTTCACCACCCTCCCACAGGAGGTGAACAACTACAGTGTGCTCAATGCCAAAACTGTCCCAGACTCTTACCCCTTTCGTGTATTGAGAATATCCTCACTGATTCCACAAAGGGGAAGAAGATCTGGGGTAAGAAGGACATAACAAACTTGTTCTTCCAGACAAGACACGTGTTAACCCAAACAACATCTACCTTATGGCTGACACAACACCTTTGTTGATAATCTGTAATTCAGTCTATCTTCAAATCAAGACAATACCTGCCCTCCTCCCTCCCAACGATTAAGAGTAATTGTACTGCCATGCGTGCACTGGCCATTTCACACCAAGTCCAATGAAGTCGAAAAGCACGGATCATTTGATTTCGATTTATATTTAAACTGATTATCTACCATAGAATATTTAAGAAATACGAAACCCCCGATCCTCCGAATGATCGCGGTAGATCGGATAAAAGGATGGAGGAGAATGCTGTTGAGCCTGAGAGGTAAAGTATTCGTAGGTCACATACCTTGGCTGATACGCAAATTAGGTTGAGGGAAAGACACCTGGATCGACAAATCAGAAAACGAGGCCGTTCTCGATCGCGTAATAGAAGGTGCGTCTGACTTGGAATTAAATATGAACACGGCTCATTGAAAAACAAAGAACCCGCTCTCGATCGGATTCTATTGGGTATGACACGTAACATATCTATATATGACATACCTTTGCTCACTCATATATAAATTAGCTCGAAGGATAAACGCAAGGAACAGGTCAAACGAAAAAGAGACCGTTCACGATCGCGTTATAAAAGGTGTGTCTGGCTATATAAGTTTGAATTCAACTCATTAATATAAAGGAGCCGTTCACGATCGCATTCTAAAAGGTGGGTAGACGATAGAGTCGCGTCCAAGTTCAAACTTAATACATGGGGCATAGCAGCCGTTCCCGGTCGCGTTCAAAAAAGTATCTTCCACTATATATAAGTATTCATTTTACTCATGGTTCGCGGGTTAGATCTCGTATAGATGCTAAAGATCGCGACAAAAAGCATCGCTCTCGCCGCCGAAAGTATGCATCTTGTACCCCTGTGCATCCTATTTTTTAATTGACTGGTTCACATAGGAGGTCGCCGTCTACGTCTTTGTCTTCAACGCGTTCGCGGTCCAGTTCAAGTGCGCGATCCGAAAGTTCGCACTCCAGAAGGTAATGATTGATAATGACGATGCCGGGTATTTGCTAACAATATTTGAAGACGCAAGGAAAAGAGAACGGGTCGCAAGTAATTAAATATACTAGGTCCTTGATGGTTTATTTTTAATATATGCAACAGAAGTCACCGCGGAAAGAAAGAATCGCACAAACGCCGTCGTCATGAAAGACATTCAAGGTGACGTTATTATTATATACATTCTTGTAACAACGTTGATGGAACTGTGTAGTTACTCCAGCAATGACCGTAATCGTTCGCTTTCGCCGAAACCTTCTGAATCCCGGAGGCAGCAATCATATTCTCCGAAAGCTTCCTCATCTAAGAGGCCTCGCTCGTTGTCTCCGATGCATAGTCCCCTCGAGGACGGGCAAGATAAGCTTTCGGCTCCGAATTTTGTAGCCGAGCAAATTCGTTACCCATCGTCAGTAAACTATGTTTATGTTGATTCTTTTTTTCATTGATTATAATAATTCTGTCATAGCCCGGGAATGCATCCCGACACGGCGCCTGCTTCTTCGTAAGTATATAAGTTTTATATTTTAGTGTTTTTTATCTCATTTTTCACAGAAAGTCGGGCAAGGGGAAGGGCGTTGACCGTTCGGCCGTGAAGTACGTGATCGCGTTGTTCACTTACACTGTCGTTAATATGTTTCTACAGGGTAGAGCAGACAAAGTGCGACAATTACTTTGTTTTCATTTTCCTTTGTGAATATTAACCCATCAATAAAAGCACTTTGGATTCTTATCAGAAGAAGGTTCCTGTAAATGTCGACTCACCTGACGAACAGTGAGTTAGTATCGTGATTATGTTATTATTCGCTTAATACTTTATTTATAGAATTGACATTAAGAACGCATTCTCTTTCGGATCATCCGGATCGAAGATATTAACGGACATAGATAGTGTTATCAACCCCGAGTGCGTTTGTTCTTCATCGCCATGTCCCGACGTGCTTATTCTCAATTATATGTTCTAGGGCGCCTGCCGCATGTGAGGTTATGGCACGGTCACACCCCATGTGTAGCTATCTTGCTAACACTTATGGCAATTTGCCTCCTCTACTGTATGTATAATGATGGGCACACATCTTTCTCTTCGTTGAATCATCGCAGGAATTTTGATGCCGACGCAATATTTAAGACCGGAGACTTGGGACGGCTGCTTAACAGTGGGAACTACGGTTACGTGAATATGCAGTAAGTCTTTACGCAGCATTTCATTTGGTTCAATATATAACATCACGCAGGCGAGTTGTTAAAGCTGTCACTTTTCGAGGAAAACCCGATATTTTGGTCAATCCCGCCAGAGCCAATCCCGCCCTTTTTAACATTGCCAGCCAAGGCAGGTCCTTCCAGCCAACGGTAGGCCGCGGTCAACGCGTTGAACTCCTCATCAAATTCGGTTACGTTCGCGAGGCGAATTTAATCAACCACGTGGAAACAAATCAGAAGCAATTCCGTCAATTGTCCATGTATCCTATTTTTACCGAGTGGCAACGGGGATTGGCGTTCTATGGACAAGTTCTCAAATTTCCCCAGAGAACAGTTTCTGTATACGAGTTTGGGAACTCTGTGCAGTTTTCAACGCGACAGGGGTCCAAAACGGGTAAGGGTGCACATGTTATATTAAAAAAGGGTTAAGGTTTATATAATAACAGGGAAGGAGGGGCCGCAAAGCAACGATCAGTGGACAACAACTACCAGTCCTGGTATAGACACGACTCCGCGCTCGAGTCGTCCTATTGAAAAGTTCAATGATCTTCCTCGTGCTCCTTTGCAACACAATCAGATGGGTGCGTGAACTTGTCTGGCTAATACTCGGCGTACACTTATATTCTACAGTGACTGTTTGGGATATATCGTCGATCTTTCAAGACGAACACGACGGGATAAACGAAAGTGACGTCAATGAAGACTTTTTCCTCAGCGTTTTTCGAAGACGGAAACTTATAGGCAAGGAGGTGCGAAATGAGGAGATTCCTCCTAACTCCCTGGTCGGAATTGTACACACCGCGAACAAATATAAGGAGGACAAGATCTCCTTCAACATTCAAGCCGTATATATACTCGTGAAACCTACGTGATTCATATTACACAACATTTCTGCGATGTTTTAACTTGTCTCGTCAGTATCGTTCAATTTTCTGTACCTTTAACGACCTATGGCGGTATTCGCTTTATTTTGCCTAAAAAGATGAATAAATTAGTATAAGGATTAGCTTCCCATTTATTGTTCCTTCGAATAAAAAACCAAACAGAAACTTAATATCTTCACATCCACTCGATCCTTTGTTCAATTAAATAATCTCCTGTGACTGCATTCTTTCGTATGACATATTAAAATAAAGATCTGAATCTTTTCAGTTCCACTCGATTCTTTGTCCGATTGGAGACGCTCGGACGAGAACAGTCAAATATAAAGCAATGAATGATGGTTTTATATATCTTCCTTTTATAACCCAAGTCCTTCAGAATCGTTCACCTTGCTCTGTTCAATTCGTCCGGATTTTTACCTCGCTCGTTTTATTGATGTCACGATACATTGTAACCGCCCTGACAATCTTAATACCTATGATATTAAACAATTCGTTTGCGAGGCTTGAATATTATACATTTGTGCAAATCATTCTGAATGATAAATGTTCACCTGGCGCCTCCCCGAATAAGAAATGTGGTGATCATCGTGTAAGTATAAAACATTACTTGTATACCCTTATTGAATGCTCTCTGTGTGTTCTTTACCTTCGCGCATGAATTTGTTTAATGATCACCCTCGGATCCCGAACACAGTTTAGATCGCATGTCGGTCAGTGTATGCTACGGCGTCATTACAACTTACGCATTTGAATATGCTTGGATTACAGATATATAATGACAACCGTATCTATTAGTCCCTTACTACTCCCTGTGGGTATGGATTGTTTTACATGTTATTATATAACGAGGCCCATAACAAAGAACCGAATCTACCCATACAGACTACAGGCTAGCCTGAGAATGACTGTTGAATACCGTATCGCCTACTGGAAAAGATCCCTGCCGGAACATCCCATATCGCATTATGTAATTTTTCCCACGGCAACTGGTTCTAAAACATCTGCAGGTTGGCGTATCAGGCTTTCACTCAACCATGCCTCTCATATCAGAAGTTACAATCTGCCCAAGTGCAATTTGCCAAAGTGCAACCTGCCAAAGTGCAACCTGCCAAAGTGCAATCAGCCAAAGTGCAATCAGCCAATGTGCCATCAACCAATATGCAATCAGCCCCAATGTGCAATTGGACAAAGTGAAATCAAACAATGCGCTACTTTCTTAAATGAGCTCAACGTAAAAACAATTGCGGCGATGTCGTATGAAAACAATATTAGATCAACGTTATTTTTGTTCGTGGTCTTCGTGAGCTCCATGTACTACATATTCCTTACAATAATACAACCTATACCAAAAGATGTTGCCATTCGAGGAGGCGGGCGCACTCAGTTGTTTGTTTGGTCATTCGATTCACTTAGCGAATTTATTATACCTAACACATCAGTGCCCAGTCGCTTTTGTTCGTATGAGTTTGCTGGTCAAATAGCATTCAATAAATCAGTATATAATAACCCAAACTACCTACATGCTAAGATACCCCTTCATCATCTTCAAACTTTGCACAAATCTGTCCTTCTGGAGTTATGTGTCATTCATAAAATTCCTGCCGATCATAACATTAAAGTAGACATCATCCGCGAACGACTGTCGAATCATGAACAGTGTACTGCTTGTGATACTCACGTCTCTCGATTTCGTATACACAACATTGTGTCGGACACGGATAGACGAACTGGTCAACGACATAGTGAGAAAGAAAAAGAGAATTTTGAAGAAACTAGGTTTCCCCCTCGACCCATGTCCGATAGACTGATGCATCGTATAATAACCGATTTCTGCAATGATTTGTCGGCAGATCGTATTATTGAGCAAAGTTGTAAAGTATGCGGGTGCCTGTATCTCAAGAAAGATATGGTTGACTTGAACAAACGTCCCGTAGAAATGGACATATTATATTCACCTAGTACATATGTAACTAGAAAGGAACGTCTTACCTCTACAGACAATATAGAAGCTGACCCCGAAGGCATTTTAGTACGAAATAGCCATTACATTTGTGAGGGGTGCTTCAAAGAATTGAAAAAGAATAAAATACCTCTGCAAGCCCTTGCTAATGGTAATTGGATAGGAGCAGTTCCTCCTGTTTTGAAAGAGCTTTCCTGGGCTGAGAAGATGTTGATTTCCCGCGTGTGTCATAACCGTTGCATAGTGAGAGTAAAGAATTCGGGTCTACATAAAATGTCTGCAAACGCTGTGTTTTTCTCAACGCCTGTACCAAAAATATATGCGGCACTGCCTCCCCCGCGCCGGGAAATGGAAGACGTCATTGGTTTCGTATATATCGGACCTACAAAGCCAACCAACGTTGAATATAGGCGTACCCCTTTATTGGTGCGACGGAAAAAGGTATTGGATGCCTTAAATTGGTTGAAATTTAATCATATCGATTATGAAGATGTTGATATATCTATGGAGAATCTGATGACTTACGACATTGAAGGTGTTCCCGTTGTTACGGAATATCGCTTGGCCCAGGAAGAACGCTATGCAGAACAGACCGCTGTTCACGCAGAAGAAGATCCCTCTGTGCTATACGGTGAAAGCCCTTTTATTGTACATGCTTTAACGGGGTCGGAAATACCAAACAAAACAACACAACAATTACGAGCCATCGCGCTTGATCATCTAAATAAAGGTGGAAGTGCCTTGGGAATTGGCCACGAAGACGAACCTTTGTCCCTGTATCAAAATCCACAGTTGTATCCACAAATATTTCCATGGCTGTTTCCATACGGTTTAGGTGGTTTTGGCAATCACAATGGTTTTAAACCTGTCCCTGAAGCTGCTCGTGTCAAGTCTTTACTTTTATATCATGATAAGAGATTTCAAACAGATCCTATGTTCTCCTTGCTATGTTTTCATCACAAGCAAATCAAAAGTAGCTCAACTGGGGGTTTCATCATGGCGGCGCGAGAAAACTACCCGCGTATTGCAGACAGACTACGCAGGGTGGATCGAAATGTTCTCTCTGATATTATTCGGCGTTTGGCGGATAATGAAACTATCACTAATAAAACACCAGAAGAACAGTTGTGTTTTCAAATTTTAGATGACATGGATCACGTTGGTGCGCACGTACCTGGTTCTCGAACTCAGAGAAAGTCTGACCGTAGCGAGATCTGGGCAATAACAAACTATGTGGGGGCACCGTTTTGGTATATAACTTTCGCTCCCGCAGATGTCAATCATCCTGTTGCGATTTATTTTGCTGGAGATAACAAGACCTATTATCCTATACATGAGACACGCGATAATAGAATACGCGCAATCGCAAATAATTCAGTTGCTTGTGCTAAATTCTTTATGCACATGGTAGACTTATTCGTAAGACATGTTTTGGGATATGGTACAGATCACCAAGGCTTATGGGGCACAACTAGATCATATTATGGAACTGTCGAGCAACAAGGACGTCTTACTCTACACATGCACCTCATTCTCTGGATTGTTAACAGCTTACCACCTCAGGAGATACGTAACAGAATGTTAGATCCATCGTCGAATTTTCAACGTGAGTTAATTGAATATTTGGAAAGTGCTCATGCAGGTGATTTCATAACAGGGACATTCGATGATATACAAGC
The DNA here is from genome assembly GCA_019915015.1 of Auriscalpium vulgare. Taxonomy (NCBI): domain Eukaryota; kingdom Fungi; phylum Basidiomycota; class Agaricomycetes; order Russulales; family Auriscalpiaceae; genus Auriscalpium; species Auriscalpium vulgare. Next base: position 1,433,363 of record JAHBBC010000009.1, read on the forward strand.
ACACGTTAAAGAAGAAGAAAAAGAAAACCCTGAGTACCTGAGGCCAACTCTTACCCTGCCATCTATGCCGCCTCCACTCTGCAATGTACACGAAGAGAAAGCTGCGGACTGCAGTGCATGTGATGAATGGGTGTTATGGAAATTAAAGTACAACGACGTTGTGGATGACATCTTATACCGATCCAACGTCCATAATCACCATGCTGGTTGTTACGATAATGCGATATGAATCTTGCAAGTCCCGTTTTCCCAGAGATTCTTTTGAAAACACGATGATAAATTCTGATACGGGAAGCATCGACATGAAAAAGGGTGAGTCGTGGATGAACACGTTCAATTATGTATTGACCTTTCTCATGCGTTGCAATACAGATGTCGCATGCATGCTCTCTGGAACGGCAATAAAAGCCATTGTGCAATATGTGACTGAATACATAACAAAAACAGGCTTGAATACTCACACCATGATGGATGCTGTGCAAACAATATTAACTAAAACGACTGAATTTATATCTGGTGATGACGATAATATCAGCAGCGCCCGGCGAATACTTGTTAAAATGGTGAACCTGATGACGGTAAAAATGGAAATCGGCAGTCCAATGGCGTCAATGTTCAACTTGGGATATCGCGGTCATGTCACTAATGAAGAATTTCGTCGTGTATACTGGCAAAATTATACGGTACCTGTTCGAATATTTTGGAATCTACACGACGAAGGCGAAAAAGATAAAGTCGTCTTAAAGAATGTAGAAGGAAGAATAGTGCCTCATACTACAGCCATGGATTACATGTACCGTCCTATCCTGCTGTCAAATATGAATGTTTATGAGTGGTGTAGAAAATACGAGAAGCGTCGAATTCCACAGAGCCGAAAAAATAATAATGAGAAGCACCCTGATAATAACGATTCATACGAACTGCCTCCTTTCATTGTTGACGACGCCGAACCCGCTGACTCTGATAACACGACGTCGGAGTCCAGTGACAATGGTTCCGATAGCGATTATGAACCAGTACGGAAGCGTCCTCAAAAACGTAAGCGACGTCATCGAAAAGAATTCTATCGTTTCACGGATGAACATCCTCAATATTCAACACAAGAAGTTAGCATTGTGTCTGAGGAGCAAAATATAATTCCCAATTTCGTAGGTAGGTCTTTACCAAGAAGGGATAAGGGAAACAGGGAGATGTATTGCATGACGATGTTGACTTTGTTTAAAATTTGGCGAAACCCAGAAGATCTCAAATCTACCGACCAAACATGGGAGGATGCGTTTAATAACCATCAATTTTCAAACCGGGAAAAAGATATTATGAATCATTTCCAAATCAGGCATGAGTGCAGAGATGCCCATGATGACTACGCCGCGCAACGAAGAGAAGGTAAACATAACATGAACAACGAAAATAATAAATTTGCATTCAATGACAGTGGCGATGAAGACGAGCCGATAGGCGCCGCCGAAATCGATGAGGTCGGTTTTAAAGAAGTCATTAAGAGCTACTGGGAAGAAATTGGCAAGAGGGAAGAGCGCAAGCTGATACAATATCAGCAAATGGAAAGTTTACTACAGAATAATGGTTGGGCAACAGCTCAAACAAGTGCATCCTTCAATGTACCCTTTGAATCCGGCGGCGCGCACGCTCCCAACGAGTGGAAGGGCATATTAAATAAAGAAAAACAAAAGGTCCTTGATAACCGTCAGAAAGAAACTGCTCATTTAAATAAAGACTTGAGACGCGGGGAATATCCACACTACAATACTAACGTCGTTCAAATGGTTGATAAAAAGTACCTGGATAAAAGATATATTATAGGGACCAAGAAAGAAAGACGGTTGATGGATAAAATCGAAAGAGACTTTACGTTATATTCCGATCAGAGACGTGCCTTCCGTATAATCACTAAACATTCTCTGGATCCAGAAGCTAGTCAATTAAAATTTTATCTGGGTGGAATGGCTGGCACAGGAAAGTCACAGGTTATAAAAGCCTTGATGGAATGGTTTGCCCAAAGAAATGAATCACATAAATTTCTAACTCTAGCACCAACTGGTGCTGCTGCTGCCCTTATATCTGGCTCAACTTATCATTCAGTTCTCGGCATCAATGGCTTTACCACCCAGCAAAATATCACGACAATGGGTGAAATATATGATCGCATCAAACACGTGAAATATATTTTCTTGGACGAAATTTCCATGGTCGACTGTCATAATCTTTATACCATTTCGGCCCAAATGAGCAATGCCATGCGTATGCCCGGCGACCCCTTCGGTGGTATCAACATGGTTTTTGCCGGAGATTTTGCGCAGCTCCCACCCCCAGGAAGACATCCTTCGTTGTATGCACCTCAAGCACAAAGTATTATACATACGACTAACAGCCATATTACCCAACAATGTGTTTTAGGAAAAGCACTCTGGCATCAGTTCACGGTGGTGGTTATTTTGAAGCAGAATATGAGACAAAATATACAGTCTGACGAGGATCTCGCTTTCAGAACAGCACTAGAGAATATGCGGTATGCTGCATGTACCGACGAGGATGTTGCCTTACTGATGACTCGAGTTGCGGGTCCTGCTGCTCATCAACCTAAACATTCCGACCCAAAGTTTCGCAATATATCGGTTATAACCGCGTTTAATGTCCAGCGAGATGCCATTAACGCCGTGGGGGTTAAACGCTTTGCTCGAGAAACTAATCAAGAACTACAAGACTTTTATTCAAAGGATAAGTGGACGACTAAAGAAAAGAAAGCCACTGGTAAGCGCGGTAAACGTACTTTAGTAGATCCGTTGCGATCATCGGATAATATTGTGAAAGAGCATCAGAACGAATTATGGCAACTGCGACCTGCATCTACGGATCACATTCCAGGAAAACTGTCATTATGTATAGGTTTACCAGTCATGATCAAAAAGAACGAAGCGACTGAACTCTCCGTCACTAATGGAGCCAAAGCAACCGTTACCGGATGGAAGTCTTATCCACTGGATAAAAATCATCAAGCTCTCGAGGTAGTTTTCTTGAAATTGACGCATCCACCAACGCCAATAAAAATCCCTAACTTACCTTTAAATACTATTCCTTTATCGAAACAAGTCACATCCGTCCGTTGTGCTACACGCAGTGATCGCGACATGCAAATATCTCGCGAACAGGTTCCCATAATTCCTAATTTTTCTATGACGGACTTTCAAGCTCAAGGCCGAACGCGTCCAGTCAATGTCGTGGATTTACAACATTGTAGAAACCACCAATCAATCTACACTTGTCTATCGCGATCTTCTTCTTTGTCGGATACTCTGATTCTGAGAGGATTTCATGCACAAAAAATACAGGCAGGTATATCAGGATGGCTTAGACAAGAACTTCGTGAGTTAGAGATTTTAAATCATATCACTGAAATGCAATACGAGGGCGAGTTAAGTCCTACACTAAACGCGACCTACCGTTCGGCTCTTATCAGGCAATATCAGGATCTCCAAGGGGAGACATTTGTTCCGACGGGAATTCATTCCTCCATTGCTTGGTCCAAATCTAAACCGTTTAAGAAAGTCACTGTAATCCCCCCTGTTGCATGGGAAATCATTGATGGTCGGAAAAAGAATAATTCAAAACTCTCTACCTCTGCCTCCAAGTTAAATCCTGCTCAAGGAAGTAAATCTATATTTATCATGCACGAGCCTCCTGCAAAGCGTTCGCGCACGGAAGTCAATGTACAACACGATGATAGTGTCGACTTCGGTTTAATTTGGGATGCCGTCAGCCTCAGTTGTGCCTACGACAGTTTATTGACTACTTTGTACTCTATCTTCAAACTCAATAATGGTTATTGGATGTCTACTATGAAGAATCTTAATGCGTATACATTATATATGCACACCCTGTGGAGCAATAACAGCTTAACACCGGAAGCCGCTAGAGACTATTTACGCAGAAAGGTAACCGACGTCTATCCTGATGTAAGTCGTGAAGACGGTACAGACCTGTACCATCTTTCAACGACGATATTAAATACTGGCCCTGTTCGCCGGCAAGAATATTGCGTGATATGTAATGAACTCACTGTAGATAATGAGATGGCCACACCTCTATGGCATGCAATGGATTGTGATTCGACAGCGAGCTACATGATTGATCAAACTTCGGGCCGGGGACGCTTGTGTCGGATATGTGGTCACGAAACACAAAATCGCTTGCATGCTCGAGATAACGCTGGGAAAGTGTTATTGGTATCCCTATTAGGCTCGGCGGCCGACGTTAGTCAAGAATTGACCGTAAACATTTCCGATGTTCGGCGATCATATAGTATTCTGGGAATAGTTTATTATGGGGGCTCTCATTTCACTTCTCGAATACGTATCAATAGCCAGTGGTATTACTACGACGGAATGACAACCGGTCGGCATCTTCTCCCCGACAACAATACCAGTAATCTTCGCACTGCTTGGGGTAGGTCGGCATCCTTGATTATATATACACAGATTTAATTAAAACAAATGAAGATTAGACCGTAAACATTTCCGATGTTCGACGATCATATAGTATTCTGGGAATAGTTTATTATGGAAGCTCTCATTTCACTTCTCGAATACGTATCAATAGCCAGTGGTATTACTACGACGAAATGACAACCGGTCGGCATCTTCTCCCCGACAACAATACCGGTAATCTTCGCACTGCTTGGGGTAGGTCGGCATCCTTGATTATATATACACAGATTTAATTAAAACAAATGAATATTAGTTTAATCATCGTCTTATATTCGAACTCATTTCATGGTTTATATTTTCGACTTTCTGACTTTTTCATCATACCGTGACGCAAATTTCATATTCATTGACCGTGTTACAAGAGTCTACGCCTCAACAACCAGAACGTGCCGTGTACATCAACCATTCAAAACGAAAACACTGACTAACGCCTGCCTGAAGTCAGTTTCGACGAACCTGCGACCGGTTGTTCCGCAGCGTTCACGGTCTTGCGCTTTCCCGACTTTGCAGCGACATTCGGGGATGTTTTACCGGACGAAACCTTAAGCCTTTCAACTTCCCTCTCCAATTCGGCGATTCTTTGCAACATGACGTTGCGTTCGTCTTCCCACAGCACCGAGACATGCTACAACATGTTAATAATCGTTATGTCTGCATTAAATATTTGAGAATTATACCTGGCTGCGAATGTATCCCTCCGAAACGTGCTTTGATCCGGTCTTGATTGACTTCGCAAAGTTTTCGACTGCTTTTGAGGTCGCGAGAATATAGTCGACTTCCTCGCGAACGGATGTTCCGAGAACGTGGTCTCCAGATACTAAATCCTTTATTAATACCCACAAGCTTATTTATAAAACACACTCACGCAAGGGCGTATCTCCGTAGATTGGGTCTGCTGGTTTGTCTGTATTATTTAAGCGTCAGGTTGACCATCTAATTCATATGCGTGTACATGTGCGACTTACCGGAATATTTTTCTTCGCCACGGAATCCTGAACTCATGGTGAATATTTATATAAATCGTAAGATGTTAAACTTACCCTTGGCCTTGGCAAACCGACCCCGTCTACCGGCAGGAACCAACACCCTTGACCCTGAATTCATCCTATTAATGAAGAAAACATAGTGTTACAGAAAAAATATGAAACGCACTGGAATTATCCTCGACCACTGCTCGTGATACTTTAACAGGAAACCGGTTCGACGTTCGTTGAAAACTCACCAACGTCATCGTCACTATCTGTACGAGCATTAGATTAAGTGAATTTATAGGATGTGACTCGCACCCTCGACTATAGCCTTAGACTTGATGGTGCGGGTTGTCCTGGGCGACTTCATAATGACTAGAATTCTTTATTTAGCGGTGTAGACTTGTTTATTTAACGTAACCTACCATCCGGGTCCTTAGCCTTTGCTACGGACACGTTCTCCTTGACGACAACTAAATTGGTTTATGCGACAACGTCATTTACATAGTCGATGGTCTTTAAATGTGACATACCTTCCGGTGAGTTACCCCTCGACGCATGCACGCTCTTCGTGGGGTCTAGGTTTTTATTTCGAATACGTCAATTTAATAAATTCACATTAGTTCTTTGTCACTTACTCTCTGGCTCTGGACCCTCTTTCGCTGCACGCGCTTTCTCCTTCACGCCCGCTCCAGGCGCGTTATCCTTGACAACTACTAGTTTTGTTAAAGCGAGAACGTCATTTAAGTAATCAAATGTTATTTAATATGACCTACCATCTGGCGACTTGTTCTTCTTCGCAGGCGAGCCCTCTCTGTCGACTATACCTGTTTTTTCGACGCCGTGAATTAAAAATACGATGTTGGTCCGACTCGACGTACCCTCCGTTTCCTTCGTTGCCCGCCCTTTTCCCTTGTCTGTCACTGCAGGGGCTTTGTGCTGCCCAACCCCTTTGTCGGCACTGTCACCAACAGACGTTTCGTCAACGTCCATTTTATCTTAATACGAATATTAGGATTGATCATTATTCTCACATCCGGGACTCACCGTGATCCTCGTCTTCCGTGTCAAAAGTCGCCTGCACTTTCATGCTCGTGTCTGTTTGCATAATCATTTATTAAGAAATCAGTTAATTGATTATTCGCTGCCTACCTTTTTTAATAGTTGCCCACCAAAAGTCGGTCGAGTCAGCTAACTCGTCTTGCGCGTTTTCGGGCAGCGGCTGAGACGCTAGGTGTCGGAGGAGAGCTTTGAATCCCTCGGTGGTTTTTGCCTTACGATAGAGGGTACGCGTTTCGTTGATCCAGTCGTACCGTTCGTACTCGACGCCTTCGCCCAATGAATCCCACTTGCCCAACGCTCGGACAAGTTGCGCCTACAAAATTAAATTATTCTGGACGCGTACAAAAACAAGGCAACACTCACCACCTCTGCCTTAATCGCCATTTCATAAGTGCCATACGACGACTCTGGCTGTTCCTTCACTGCACGACCAGACGACATGCACCGGATTTCGTGCCGGTACAGGTAGCCCCTCAATTGCTTCTCGTCTGATGGAAGATCGGACAAGAACTTCGGCACGATAATCGTCGATGTGTCCTTGACCTTTGCCATGTCTGTCTCGAGAGTGGGAGGACGATTTTCGGAGGTGAGCGCCATGTTATGTTGGTAGTGAGAGGAGAAGAACGACGAACACGCACCGCGACTTGCGTGACAACGGAGTAACTGTGACATGTGATGCATCCGCTGCGGTCAATATTATCTATCGCTATATTGTTCACCCTTCAAGTAATCTCACTGTCTTTCACTATCGGATTTACATTCCTCTTATCATGTACCATCCTTGTGAAGGCAACAGCGTTCAATTTAAGGCAGCGCTTCCTATCTTAAACAAGTCTCAAATGACCTGACGCGTGTGAATTGCGCGATGAGATAACGTGAAGTCGATACACAACCGGATTAGGACACGCGCGACTTCCTCCGCTACTGCGACATCGCCGTTTCTCTCATTGTCCTTCTCCCTTCTCCATACCCCCGCCCGATCGCATACTTCACACTCTACTGCTTATGGCCGGCTTGGGCAAGGGTGCGCGCAAGACCGTCGACCATGCGAAAATCAAAGAGAGAGAAGAGGACTACCGTGAACTCGAACGCTTGCACGCACGATTGGAGGCTATCGCAATGAGTTTCTACAACGTTTCGGATGTTGCGGACGTGCCCAACGAAGTCATGGGGCTGGTGTACCAAGAATTGGTACGCTTTTGTTTCTTTTTATTTAACTGTCAGCTTTCATATTATATGTCAGGGGTCGTATAGTCGTCATTCGAAAAAGTGCGCAAAGGACGGTGGTGTCAAGACGGACCTGAGCATCTGGGCGAACGACATATACAAAAAGCGCAAGACGTGCGTGGGCCGCGAGGTCATCGACGAACTGTACCAGCGGATACAGCTCGAACCTGCGGAAACCGTTGAAGACTTTGGAGACAACTGCTGGTGGATGAATCTTGGTTAGTGTATTCCTTCAGTACTGATTGTATCGTACTCATAAAGATTAGACGTCCGTGGTTCAGGTAACGATGACGAGTTTTATATCGAGAACCGTTCTGATGAAGACGAAGGCCTGTACACTGTATATCGTCACGTACCGACTTTTCCTGACATGCTTTTATGACAGATGCGTCTGAGGGCGATGCCCTCCAGGGTAACGACGGCGATGGCAACGACAGCGATCATACTGATGGGAAGGAATCCGATGATGAATACAGTATGTGATTTTTTATTTCGGTGTATTTGTGTAACGGCAGGCGACTTGTCATGCAGAGCCCACCGTCCAGAAGTCCGTGAAAAAAAGCGGTAAATTTAATGTTTTCTCTTCACGTCATAAAATATTCCTTACGCTTGACTTGCAGCAGAATCCGTTAAGCGTATTGTTTTTTCTTTAATACCAGTGTCGATACGTTTTTAATACCGGCCCTTTTATTATAGGTCCGTCCGTGTACGGATCCCCTGAGCTTGACGACGTCAACTATATTGATGTCGAAGACGACAACGAAGAATCTGATGAGAGCGTCGGTGTGTTCTCATCTATTTACCCGTCTTTAAAGTATTACCGGATCACAACGGCCGACTAATTATGTCGCAGTTGCGGAATCCATCGCTGCACCAAAAAAAAGGAATACTCGTGCAGGTATGATCCGATGTATGCGATCCATCATAAATAATGTTCATGATGTTTACCTTTCAGCAAAAGCCAAGCAACGTCAGTTGACTATCATTGTTGATAGACGCAGAACTTAATCCATGTTTAAAGCAGCCAAGCGCGTCGTTCCAAGTATGTTCGATTAAAGTAATGAACTCGTAATTTAATGCGACTTCACAGAGTTAGCGAAGCAATCCACTGGTCGCGGCCGACCAAGGAAAGGTGCGGTCCTTTGCGAATCATGCCATCCCCATGCTAATATGTATCCATAGTTCGCATCGTACCCGTACATATGGCCCCACGCACGTGTAAGTGTTTTGTTTTGTTTATCATACTCATTGCTGAATATTTTACCAGTGTCGGATGAGTACATACTCAGTAACAATATTGGCGATGAACTGCGTCACATGCAAGGGGACTTCATCATCGGCAAGACGGCGTTCAATCCGACGTCGAATCCTATCCTCAAGCGGACGGGTGAACTCGAATTGCGGCTCTCCGTAAATTCGAATTTTGATACTGAATGTAAACGATAGCTCACGTTTACGTAGAATTTGTTATACCTGCGCCGACAGTCAAAATTTCAGTTCAGCCAACTGCTCTCTCGAATCCAAGATCTCGAGCAGAAAGTCGAAGCACTCAAGTTAAAGCTGGAACCGGAGCCTCTCGTCGAGACGGTTGAAGCCAGGAAACGTCGCCGCGTTCGTCAAGACGAAGCAGGACCTTCCAAGGTACGAGTAATTTATATTCATATTCACATTACTTTTCTAATCCACCTCTGGTGCTTTACAGTGAAATAGAATAAACACTGACTTTCTGCGAGCGGTTCTAAGTTACCTTACACATGCGTTTCATGGCTTACGTTGATTTGTACTTGTTGTTCGCTTGTCACGAAAATGGCATCGGTTGATCTGTTTGAACGTCCATTCGTAAAAGTGTTCTTTAACTTAATCAAGGTGTTATTCTATTCTGAAAAGCCCTCTACGGTTCGACGGGAACACCACCGTGACTTCCGTTATGTCAGTGAACCACATGACGTCACGCGTCTCCAAAACGGGACAATCCGATCTCTATCCTCAACCATCATCATCTCATGTCGTCCATCCCAAAGCGCGACGCACAACCGGTAACGACCAACGACGTCGCTGTTTTGGAAGCCCGCGTCGTGTACGCCGCCAACGCTATCTCTCAAGCGACGGAAAAGGATCGGAAACCTTTCTGGCCGAAACTTCGAAAGGAAGGAGTAAGTCCGCATCCTTACATTTATTTAAAACAATCCATCCTTAGATTATCATGCAGGCTACTCTCGGTTTCCTCCTCAACAAACACCACAAAGGTCATGCATACGGACCGATCATCAACAAGGCGTTCAAGAACTGGGATGACCACGAATTCTGCTTGAAAATTCTCTTGACTAAAAAACCCGTCGATATAACATACAACGGATCGCTTGGCGAAGACCTCTGGTGGGAGAAAATTCGTTGCGTGTTTTTTGTAAAGAATTCCTTCTTTCTTTTGTCTCATCGAGTGACTTCACAGCTTCACGGGAAGAGGAGGCTAACCTGTTTGATTTCGCGGCCCTCGATCTCGAAGATGAATCCACCAATGAAGTGGTTGAGTACGAACGCGACGACGAAGGTATTCCGTTCCTAAGACCTGTTGACTTCAAGTACTAACAAAATAACGGCTATCTACTTCACATATCCACCAGGTGATGACAAGTTTATTTTATGAATACGAGGACCTAATTTGCGTCGTAGCCGTGTCAGGGAGCGGTGTCGACGAAAACACCAATCTAAAGAGAACCGACAAAACTGAAGGTATATTAAACAACGATAGCGCAATTTGCTTATTTTCTAATCTATGACATAAAAAGGTGTTCTCGAGAGAGGTAAAAGTTCGATTCTGCGTCATGGCTTTCGTTTAATATTCTGCTTTGTTTCTATTCCCCAGTCCCTTTAAGCGACGCTGCGTTGCGCGATTTCGAAAGTATCCAAGACGTCGCCGCCACTATCAAAGAGCTTATCCCTCCCGACATTGACGACATCATGGTAGCCTCGCTTAATATGTCCGGTAGAGTCAAGGTGAGAATTTACGAGTCTCTTCCTCCACGTAGTGTAATATTGTGTTGCTTTAGAATCTCGCGAACCTCTGCAACTTGGAGGAAAATCGCTTCCAGATGACACTGGAACGAGAGCAGAGGCTCTTGAAGGAAGTTGCCGTGTTGGAGAAGATAATTGAAGAGCAGAATTCCAAGAAGCGTAAGACTTTCCCAACGGACGCTTGTATGTGAATACTTTGATGTCGCATGAAATATTCTAATTCGAATATTTTAATTCACGTCCAGGAATCGTCTCGATCGCCCTCCATGTCCTGGTCTTGTATATTACGTTGTAATGCGTGCCCTCTGCGGTTGAGATATTGTGAGAATAGAAAGTCGTTGTAACACAGATATTAAAGGGCCAAGTCAAAATATAAAAATGAGAACCGGAATTCGAACCAGCGTAAGACTTTACGAACGAATGCTTGTATGCGAGTACTTTAATACTTGATTTGAATATTGTACAACTTGCCATTCAAATGTAGTGATGCAAATTGAGTTACAATTATAACCTTCCTTGGATGGAATCGTCCGCCGTGCGTAGCATCGGCTCTCTTCAACATGTTTCAAGAAGCAATCAAAGCCGCGGTCGCCGAACAGTTCGCGCGGATGCTCGTCAACCAGGGGAACAACGGAGGTCAGAGGGGTTATGGGGGTGCCTCGGGAACTCAACAGCCGCGCGCTACGCAAGGAAATCAAGGCGGACAGGGGGGGCCATCAGGATGCCTTTTCTGCGGCCAAACGGGGCACTTCGTCAGGGAATGTATGGTGGTCCAGGACTACATCGCGACAGGTCGCGTATCAAGGGACCACAACAACCGGGTCGTTCTGAAGGGTGGAGGACTCATCCCGCTAGGAGAAGGCCCGCTGAAGCAGCGGGTGGATGCGTACTACGCCGGGAATCAACACGGGCAGTCAGAAGCCATGATGCTGACGACAATGGACTACAAGCCGGTGCCGGCCAAAGTGCAGACAGTCGCCGGCCTAATCCAACTGACGCCGCAATTGACCGACGAAGACAGACTGACGGAACGCCAGCAGGAGATGGCAGTACTCCTGACGGCCTGAGCGGAAAGGCAAGCTCAGAAGGAACGCCGGCAGGCCGCACTGGACGCGGGCGAGTTTCCCCAGGCAATAGGGCTGCTACCTGGCGAGCGCGAAAGATCGCGACGAGTCCCAGAGGTGGTCATCCCGAAAAGGAAGCCGTTTACACAAGCCAAGAAGCAGGTTTCCTTCGAGCCGGAGGCAGTCAACCGACCAGGGGAAGACTGGGGATAGCGCAGACAAACAAAGGCAGGCCGACGAAGACACCACAGCGGGTGAGGAGCCGTCAACACCTCCGATCCATCCTTTCGCGAAGGTGCCCGACGCGACGTACATAGGGCCGGCGAGTTACCAACGAAGCGCGGGGCAGCGCAAGGCGGACCCAGCATACAATAAGGTCGCCCCGGTCCGCGACCCCGTAATAGCAAGCAAGGTTTATGAGAGGGCCATGAATGCGGAGGTCACCTTGACACAGAGGGAGCTCATGTCCATTGCCCCGGAAGTGCGCGCTCAAGTTCGCAACATGGTGACCCCTAAGCGGGTCCCAAACGAGGCAAGAGTACCAGTAGTCCAGGCGATGGTGGAAAGAGAACCAGAGCTCTTCCCGTTCAACTTTGACCAGGATGAAGGGGCAGGAGAGGAAGAGAAGGTGGTGAAGGGCTTCGCGGACCATATGCCCGAATCCTTTCTGCAAGCCCTGGGACACCAGCCAACGGAGTTGCCCGAGGGGACGCGTGTAGGAGAGGTCATTGTGGAGGTTCTGATGGGAGATCTAGGAGAAGAGGGAGACGGGGAACCAGACCCTGAGCCGTTGGAAGTCGCCAAAGAATCGCTGGCCCTCCGTTCGATTTTGCCACTAGTCGACAATCAAGCGCATATCAAGGCAGTCGTGGATCCCGGGTTGCAGATCATTTCCATGTCCGAGGACGTATGCCATTACCTCGGGCTGCATTACGATCCGAACGTCCGCCTGGATATAATATCGGCCAACAAAAGTCGCGATAGGTCGCTAGGCCTGGCTAGAAACGTCCCGATGAAGATTGGGGGTATAACGCTGTACGTACAGGTGCATATCATCCGAAACCCGGTGTACAACATGCTCCTGGGGAGGCCCTTTGACGTCCTCACAGGAAGTACCGTGCAAAACTTTGCGGACGAGAGGCAGACGATCATGATCACGGATCCGAACACTGGAGTCATGGCGTCAATCCCCACTATTCCACGTGGCCGCAAGCGCATCTCGCGAACCCAGAAGCAGGGGGTGGAGGGTTTTCGCGACTAGAGGATTTTTTGGAGGACCAGGAGGAGGTAGGGCTGGTCGTGGGGTTCGAGCCTGATAAGCCTGATACTCTTAGAATGGAATCCCTGTGTGCGACCTACCGGAGGAATACGCGGGAGTGTTCGCGAAGCGAGCGGAAGAAGGAGAGGAGGAGGAGGAGGAACGAGCAAGAGCAGGGACGTTTATTTGGACGACAGCAGACTGGGGAGACGGCGAGAGTGGGAGAGAAAGAGAGGAGGAAACGGACCGAGGTGAGCTACAGCCGACCGCAATGCAGCGCAAAGTCTTTGCGGCCACGAAGAAGTGTTACAAGCCAGCACACCTCAAGGTGAAGCCCATTCGTACGGACCTGCCGGAGCACTTCCGGATCCTCAGAGAGATCAGAGGGGACCCCCTGGCGGATATGCCGCCGCTCCCAGAGAAGCCACCGGACTTCGTACCCACGGGAAGGTACACCGCGGAGCGTCGCGAACAATTTGACCGAGTCCACAACGGAGACTTCCTATGGCCGGAAGAAAGGAAGCTCATGCATGCGTTTATGTGCGCACAAAACGAAGCATTTGCCTGGGACGACTCGGAGCAGGGGCGCTTCCGAGAAGACTTCTTCCCCCCCGTCACAATACCAGTAGTTCCGCATCGGCCGTGGGTTCAGCGAAATATTCCGATTCCGCCGGGGATATACAACAAGGTCATGGCGCTCATCAAGACCAAGATCGCCGCGGGCGTCTACGAGGACTCAAACTCGTTGTACCGCTCTAGGTGGTTCTGTGTGGTTAAGAAGGACGGGACCAGCCTCCGTATAGTCCATAGCCTGGAACCCCTGAATGCGGTGACCATCGCGCACTCAGGAGTACCCCCCTTCCCAGATCATTTGGCAGAGCAGTTTGCAGGGCGGCCGTGCGGAGGAATTCTGGACCTCTACGTGGGCTATGACGAAAGGAGACTAGATGAAGCCTCAAGGGACCTCACGACTTTCCAGACGCCGTACGGCGTAAAACGGCTGGTGACCCTGCCTATGGGGTGGACGAATTCCGTCCCGATCTTCCACGACGACGTGACCTTTATTCTCCAACCGGAAATCCCACATATTACGGTGCCTTTTATAGACGACGTTCCCCTGAAGGGGCCGGACTCGGACTACAGGACGGAAGGCGGAGGATACAAAACGATCCCCGGCAACAACGGCATAAGGCGGTCGCGAAGATTCGCAATTGGGGGCCGTGCACGGACCTCTCAGACGTACGGGCTTTCTTGGGGACAGTTGGAGTCCTGCGCATCTTTATCCGAAACTTTGCGCACCGAGCCCATGCCTTGACACACCTGACGAGAAAGGACGTCCCGTTCGAATGGGGACCCGAACAGTCGCGAGCTATGGAGGACCTCAAGGAGGCAGTCCTCGCATCACCAGCGCTCCTACCGATTGATTACACGTCGAAGGCCCCCGTGATCCTAGCGGTAGACACCTCGTACATTGCGGTGGGTTTCCTATTGAGTCAGGCGGACCCCAACGTTCCCCAAGACAGGAAGAGACGCCGATATTCTTGATTTGGTAGCATCGCGCTAAACGATCGCGAAGCGCGGTTCTCGCAGCCCAAGCTGGAGCTCTACGGTCTCTTTCGAGCCCTGCGGGCCCTTAAAGTCTACCTGATAGGGGTGAGGAACCTGACCATTGAGGTCAACGCCAGGTATATCAAAGGCATGCTGGAAAATCCTGACCTCGAGCCATCGGCCAGTATGAACAGGTGGATTATAGGCATCCTGATGTTCCATTTTGAGTTAGTGCACGTGCCGGGACTCTTCCACGGGCCCGACGGCCTATCCAGGCGGCGCAGGCAACCAGGAGACGCTCCGGAACAGGAAGACGACTTCAAAGACTGGGTTGATGCGGTGTATGGTTTCGCACATATTGTAAACATGGTAGTCCCGAAGACAGCGCAAGAGAGAGCCTCTCGACGGCAAGCTGGACTGACGTGGCCAGGAAGCATAGCAGACGAACATGGGGCTGGTTCAAGCCAGGACGCGATACGTCGCGAGGAGGCCCGGCGCTCCCACAATGAACCGGCCGACGTCTGGGCAACTACGGTCCAAATGCAACCCGCACCAGCACAGGACGCGACGTATCGCGATGTTCCCAGATCAGACAAGGCTCATGAAGCTGATAAGCGGCTGGAACTAGTCAGGGACTGGTTAGGGACCCTGGCGCGGCCAGCGGACTTGACCGACGAACAGTTCGCTCGTTTCGCTAGATACGCGCTCCAGTTCTTCAGGGATGGGGACCGCCTTTTCAAAAGGCACCACCAAGGCAGGCACCAACTCGTGCTGGGAGGAGACCGACGTATCGCGGTCCTCAAAGCAGCTCATGACGATGTCGGACACAAAGGCGTCTACGCGACGCGGATGATGCTGTTGGCAACACTGGGGAGTAGTTTAGTGCACTATGTCCCTACAGTTGTAACAAGTGGGTGGTGTCATAGGTAGGCAGGATAGTGAAGTGCAAGTATAGGGCAGTATAGTGCACTATATTGCATATATCAGTACTATAGTGTCCTTGGATGCACTATAGTAGTAGCATGACTGTAAGGACCATTGTATTTTTGCACCAATATAATAGGCTTTGAAAATGTTATAAATAATGGTGTAGATGCACAGGTGGAACTGCTATATAGAGGTAATTCAGCAGAATATATCTGGTTAATGGTAGAGAGCTGTAGGGCAATCACTGTCCAATGGATCCCATGGGTTTATGTACTATAGTGAATCAATAATATATTACAGAAATGCTGGGATATATGCACCTTCTCTCCTTTCAAATGAGCTCTATAAATTCGGATAATATTACAGCATGCGGCTTAGTATAGTGCATATGTGACCTGAATTTACCAGAATATAGGGGGTCATTTATGAGGAGTTGTGCAGTGCACACTGTATCAGATATTCATCTACTATAGTGATGTTATACTCTTCAAAGCTTTCTTAATTTGTTATGGGATGACTGGGCATTCATAAATCATGACAAAAAAGGTGAGCATATGTACCATGCATGCCACTGCTGTCTGAATTTATCATAATATCTGAAGCCATTGGTGAGCCACACCAAGGCATATAGGTTTGTGCACTATAGTGGTGATCTAATTGGTTGGCCACAAAAGCATATGATATGTCCAATAGCTCTCCAGTACTTGGTCAATATTATCCACAGATATTATAGAGCATTCACAGACCATGCCCCACCCAATGCTCAAAATATGGGAATTCTACCTAGAGTTGGCAGAAAGTGCTGTACTTCCACTCTCATACAGCCTGTAATGTCTGATGTATCCTTGTCCCAGGGTGATCCAGTTTATGATCAGGCATATGGATATAAATGTCTAATTCTTTTACAGAGGATGAGCTTGTGCTCAAGTAAGCTTCATGGATCATGGCTCATTGAAAAATAAACAATCATTCCAGTTCACACATATGCTTGGATGTATCTGCAGATGGGACAGGGACATATGGATCATTTAGGCTGTATCAAAGGAACAGAAGTACGGTACTATATACCAATTGTATGCAAGAACACAAAAGTTTCAGGGATGGAAGGGGCATGGTGTAACAGTGCTCTGGAATATTCAGGGATTTGTTTCCCCAAGTATTGAGGAGCAATTCAGTGCTGAAAAAGTTTGAGGATAGAAACAAGCTAAATAACACTATAGTGTATAAGTATATATGCATTGGTGCGGCTTGCCATTAGCCTTAAATATTATAATAAATTCAGACAGCAGTGGCATGCGTGGTAGATATGCCCACCTTTTTCGTCATGATTTATGAATGTCCAGTCATCCCATAACAAATTAAGAAAGCTTTAAAGAGTATAACATCACTATAGTAGATGAATATCTGATACAGTGTGCACTGCACAACTCCTCATAAATGACCCCCTATATTCTGGTAAATTCAGGTCACATATGCACTATACTAAGCCGCATGCTGTAATATTATCCGAATTTATAGAGCTCATTTGAAATGAGAGAAGGTGCATATATCCCAGCATTTCTGTAATATATTATTGATTCACTATAGTACATAAACCCATGGGATCCATTGGACAGTGATTGCCCTACAGCTCTCTACCATTATGATTCCTTTGAATCGTTGCTTATGTCATCTACATCCAGCATTTTTTCGACCCCATGCAACGATCATCTGTGTCGCCTTTTTTGGGAATTCACTCCCACGCTATGTCCACTCACATCCACTTGCACTTTCACCTTCCTCTCATTTGCCCGGAATGATTCACATACATTGCTCCATTTGCAGTATATTTAGACCATAGAGCACCTACAGAAGCTGCAAAACAGTGATATATTGCAGGGCTTGAACAGCAGTAGCAGAAAGACGATGACATCACTCCGGGTTTTAAACACAATTTAAGACCCCGGAATGACATCATCGCTGACATTATTACACGTGATCATGTTGATATTATGTTGTTTACTCAAAACGTGCCCCAGCCCAGGGGTCGTAACCTTGCTCCGATGCAGGCTCAAGGCTGGCTAGCAGTGACAACCCCATTTGGTGCTTAGTACCGGTGGCTTGACTAGAGAGCACGCATGTTACCGAAGTGTTTCAGGGATAGTGTTATAGCATTAATCAAGTAGTCTTCATCATTATTTCATGTACTTGCAATTGTACAGAGTTACAGGATCATCCAGCCCTGTATTGAGCTTGGAATCGTACTGCCGCGCTAAGCGTCGGCCCACTCCCAGCAAGTTAACCAGATATATTCTGCTGAATTACCTCTATATAGCAGTTCCACCTGTGCATCTACACCATTATTTATAACATTTTCAAAGCCCATTATATTGGTGCAAAAATACAATGGTCCTTATAGTCATGCTACTACTATAGTGCATCCAAGGACACTATAGTACTGATATATGCAATATAGTGCACTATACTGCCCTATACTTGCACTTCACTATCCTGCCTACCTATGACACCACCCACTTGTTACAACTGTAGGGACATAGTGAATAAACTAAGCCCCACAGCCCCGCTCTCCACGTCGCCTGTGCGCTGTCCACTCTGCGTGCACCCCCCACGTCGCCCGCGCCCCCTCCACGTCGCATGCGCGCCGTTCACGTCGCCAACGCGACCTCCACATCGCCCGCGCCCCCTCCACGTCGCATGCACACCGTCCACGTCGCCAGCGCGACCTCCACATCGCCCGCGCGCCCTCCACGTCGCCTGTGCGCCGTCCACTCTGCGCGGATCCTCCACGTCGCCCGCGCGACTTTCACGTCGCCAGCGCAACCTCCACGTCGCCCGCGCGTCGTCCACGTCGCCCGCGCGCCCTCCACGTCGCATGCGCGTCGTCCACGTCGCCAACGCGACCTCCACATCGCCCGCGCGCCGTTCGCGCTGCTCGCGCGCCGTCCACGTCGCCAGCGCACCCCCCACATCGCCCGCGCGCTCTCCACGTCGCCTGTGCGCTGTCCACTCTGCGTGCACCCCCCACGTCGCCCGCGCCCCCTCCACGTCGCATGCGCGCTGTTCACGTCGCCAACGCGACCTCCACATCGCCCGCGCCCCCTCCACATCGCCCACGCACCATCCAGGTCGCCTGTGCACCGTCCACTCTGCGCGCATCCTCCACGTCGCCCGCGCGACTTTCACGTCGCCCGCGCGACCTTCCTGTTGCCCGCGCGCCGTCCACGTCGCCCGTGCCGCCCTCCACGGCGCCTGGGCGCCCTCCACGTCACCTGTCCACACTGTGCAGACGGCCGGCTGTCGGGTGCGGGCCAACCACATCGTACATGCCGACCTCCATGTCCAATGTGGACCCTCCCATCAGGCCTGCAGCCGTTCATGTGGCGCACAGGCCACCACACTGTCCACCTGCACTTCAGACAGCCCGCCTGCTTTCTGTGCACGCCTTCCACACCGCGTGTGCAGCCGTCCACTGTAGTTACTTTGTGTACAACACGCATGAATATACACAAATGCTTTGATATATCTAATGGTTTCGCTGACTCAGCATCCTGAAAGAGTCAATGTGATGCTGATCAGATAGCACAGTCAACGACAATGCTCTCCTCTCTTCACCACCGTCATGGATGCTGGCTCCAGTGCTACTACTCCCTTCAGTTCTGCTCCTTTGAAGCCTCAGCACCATGCCTTGTCCCTGAAACAAGTCAATTTCTCTAGACGCAATCCTGGCCTGCCCACTCTGTATGAAGTGCAGAATCATCCCTTGCGCAATGATCCCAACCTGACTGCTTCGGGCATTCGCATTGGACGGACATTTGTTTGTGTGCAAGACAATGCTAGAGCAGCTATGTTGAAACGGGCAGCATTCTTTGATGAGTATGTGAAGGACAACACGAACTTTGAGGGCTGTGTTGGTGCGTTATATGCAATGATCTCCTCTGATCTCCTCTGATCTCTGTCCCCACTATCTTGCTGGTTTGCAGGCCTGCAGAAATTGGGATCAGGAGATGCGATCTTTGCGCGATCACTGGAAGGGTGTGCATGTGGATGCGACGATCTCTTTCAGGTGCTACTAGCGAAACAGTATGTTGCCCTTTCATCAATTGACTTCCAGATTAATGACCTTTTTGAAGAGAGCTCTTGCGCAGCCTTGCAGGTGGTGACAAGTTGGTCAATGACTATCACGACGCGAAGCTGCAGGCGCTGGGTCCCCGGGAGCTGCGTACCTTGTCTCGAGCTGTGAAGGACCCTGAAACCGGCAAGATGACAGGTGGGACTGCTTTTGAGCGCTCCGGCAATGAGAATTCTGTGGGCGGAGCGCGGGCGTACACCTTGAGCTTGGGCTATGAGCGACAGACACAGCTCGTCGCACCCTCTAGGGGTAACAAGTGGTCACCTGAGCTTGGCCTGACCAAGGGTCTGAAGATGTGCAGAGAGCTTCATGCCGTACGTGCCCAATATGTTTCTGTAATTATATGATACTGATGCTGTCATGTTCAGTCGGCTATGGCCCTGGCCAGTGCAGGCTACGTCCTCCTCCCCAAAAGTCAACAAGAGATTATGGAGCTCCAGGCGGAGCTTGTAAACGCCCCTGCTCTGGGTGTGGAGACAAATAAACACTTTGGAAACGGCCAGTGGAACGTAGCAGCCGCAAAATCAAAAGGAGCAGGTCAGTGTTGGTGTTGCGTGTTTTGTGCAGTTGACTTACAACCATCAAAGCCGGTACTGCAATAAAGGACCTACGTGGCTTCGGTGTTTATCACAAAGACTTCGGCGACGGTGCAGGCGCCCCCACCGGCATGGTCTCGTTGCCTGACATGCCAGACGACTATGACTGCGGAGTGTTCCATCTGGTCGAGTTTGGCGCCTATGTCAGTCTTGAGGACACGCAGGTCATGTACTTCAGTGGCTTGCGCTGGCATGGTGGGACGCAGCCATGTGCCCCTGAAGGTCAAGACGTTGTCAACTGGGCTTACCGATGTGTTACGGTCTGCTATCCACCTAGCGTCATCCTGAACAACCACGGCGTCACTGCGCTTGCTACTCTGCGATCTTCCCAAGCCAAGGATTCTTCTAAAGGCAAGGACAAAGATACTTCCAAAGCCAAGGATGGTGATGGGAAGGCGCATCACGGCATGTTAACGCTTGACATGGCAGTGAAGAATAAGTACGTGTTCCATCTGATTCAATAGCTCTTCGATCTCAACCCTGCTTAGTCCGGAAGACCGCCAGCATCCAGGGTGGTCTACCCATGCAACATGGGCGGCCGATGGACACATCATCATGTCAGACAAGCCGCTTTTGAATTTCATAGCTCGGGCGATGTATCTCTTGCTCGTCTTTGTCTTTGCCCAGCTGCCGTTCGACGCCTTCATCGACCCCGACATTTTCTTCAGTTCGATTACTATGAAGTCCGGCGATACCGTCATTGCAGCTGAGCCCTGGAAATTGGCACCGGTCTTGAATAGTACGTCTGCAATTCTCTATGTGTCTGCTTACTTTCTGACATAGCTTCCCAGATCCTACACATGCATGCGCAGTTGCTCGTCGCAATGCAGCGGCGTTATGGAAGGCCCACAAAGAAAAATGTGGTGATTTCATACCACATTGCCACTTGGAGAATTCCAATCTCAAGAAACTCCAAATCTCCTCGGATCTCCCTGCAGAATCAGCTGAACGTGGTGGACGACCACGCACAGGTGCTTATAACAAACGTAGGTGTGCTCTCCTCATAATCGCACTCAGCCTTACCATTTGGACAGACCTCGATGACGATGTGCCAGCTGCCAATACAGAAGCAGAAGCAGAAGCAGAAGCAGAAGACGCTGGGGCAACAAGTGATGACAATGGTCCTGTAGCCACCAGTTCTGCACAACACGTAGCTGGTGTGTCATCTTATTTGAAATTGCAAGTTTGTGGCGCTTACAGTGGTAAATGTTCAGCTGCACCTACACCCCGAATCCTCGGACGCAACGATACAGCCAGTATGATGAAGGCCATGGCGAAGACTCGGAAGACTACTGCCACGAAACACAAATTGCAGTACGTGGGTGCAAAACGGCTGCGGCGTCGTGTGGTAGGCGGTGGTGCACCAAAACGCACCACCCATACTCGCAAACGCACACACGGCGTTATCTTGGATGATGAAGATGATGAAGATGAATTGGAAGAGGACAATGAGGAGGACGTGGGCACTTCGCGGCGCAGTAAGCAAAGGCGGATTCATGACTCGGAAGCAGATATGTCTGAAGAAGGTTCTTACCATGTCACTTAATATCTGTTCCATATTGACAATGTGCAGAGCCTCTTTATTACCCTATAGAGCATTTGCGATGTGTCGCTTCTTCGCTGTCGGCATCCCCATCTCCTATTCCAAGGACTTCAAGTATAAAATTGAAGGCGCAAGCTATTGTAGACCCTTGGGGTAATCCCTTGAACATCGTCTATGAGGAAGTACTAGAGCTGACTCATACACCGGTTCGCTTGGATGGTATGCTGGTTACTCACATCATCATAATTATTGTTCTAATAATGCATCCTTCGCAGCCTCTAGTATATTCGCACTCCAGCCACTTGTTGACGAAGCTGCCTCTGTTGTATCGGCTTCGCAAACTGTGCAAGCATACCGCACGCAATCTACTGCTCACCAAGCTGCAAAGTTACTTATAGATGCCCAACATGAAATCAGCTCACCGCGTTGGGCCGATTGCAACACATTCGCAGCAATTACAGGAGCTTGGCAAGGGTGGAGAACTCTGTCCACCCTTCAATCCGCTCGAGAACTTGACATTCGGCAAATCAGGGCGCTACAGATGGAGCACCATGCTGGCCTGTACACCTGGCTGGAGTCGCTGTGCCTACACTATACGCAGGCCATTGACGCAGTACCGGCAGACGGCATGTCACTATTGGTACAGAAGATCTCCACGATCATTACATTGCGATCTCCTGCAACCCTCATTCCCCGCGATTACCATGAATCCTTCCCTATAGAGCCGTACCGCCTCTCCCTACCGCCAAGTCAAAACGATCCACTCAGCAGCACCGCATTCATTCATCAACGACGTGTCTTTAATGTTATGGTGGAAGTCCTTGCTCGCTGGCTTGGATACCCGCTAGGCGAGGCTCCTCGTCTGCAGGCCTGGCTTGTCACCGCCATGGCTCAGCTTGGTGGCCTAGACATCTTGTACACAGACAGTGCTTTCGACCTCTACACCTGCCTTGCTGGGAAAGTTCTATGTGCACGCCATATTCCAAAGTGGCTGACGCCACTCGCACTTGTGCCTTTCATTGCTGGGCTCGATCTCCAATCGCTCATTACATCCAGCTCTCCTGTCGCGCAGACTATCCAACTCATAGCACAGGTCACACGCTCGGTCTCATCTGGTGTGCCTGTGACACTCTCTCATGATCAGCGGACACTTCTACACATGGGAGTAGCCTCGGAGATCCCTGCAGAGACGTCGCTGGCTGCAATAGATGTGGTAAATGACAGTGGCACAAAGGGTTCTGGCTCTGAACCTGCAGAATCAGAGTACGACCACTCTGATCCAGCACCATCCACAGACACCAGTGTACCGATAACATCAGCACCGCTGTCCCATCTTCCCACTGCTGCTCATACCCAGGCCGTGCTTCGACGGGTAGTTGCAGTTCTCAGAGTCATGGAGTATCTTATTGATTCACCAACCGAATATGGCAAAGCGACAGCCCCCATTCCACATCACCTTTCCGATGCCGATCGCAGCCTCCTCGAATTTGCGTCTGAAAATTTGGACAAGTTTCTTCCATTCCGCGAGAGGGCACCTGCCGTCAAGCGTGCAAGGACCATTGTTGGTCCATACGCTCCTACACATGTACGGACTCGTGAAGGGTTCTTCAGTGCGCTGGTGTTCCGGTCCATCCTTTATGGCGCCAAGTACATGTTCGACCATCCTTTCTTCTTTCAGAACGACGCCAAGCTTGTCAACGACTACGCAACAATGCCCTTTGACTCTAATCTCCTCAAAAAGAAATACTTCGTGGATAACAATATCTATGGGGCCACCGCTCGTGACGTCCCGCCCGTCTCCAGGCTCTGGACTGCTACTGCGAAGGATATTCCTTTCAACTTCACCAATCCTGGTCCCAATGCTCCTCCCATTCCATTTTCAGCATTCCGCGACAAAATCAGACGCATGAAGCCTACACATGTGTATCCACAGTGTGGGGACCTGACCAGTTACCTGGTGACGGCGGACTACGTCTATGCGGATGTCGTTATGATGCCTACCGTGGACGAGATGGGGGCACTCATCCATGATCTTGGAAAGGGAGCCCTTATTGGCCTTCGAAAGATGGGCCTTGTCTACGTTCACCCGTCCATCAAGAAGTTCAAGCCAACAAACAAACCACCTGTCGTGGAGGTTGTAGAGGCTTTCCGTACCTTCTTCAATTTTGTTTCATCTGCTCTCACTTCTGCAGAACGGACTCGCATGGGATGGGATGTCATCGTGGCTGAGCACTTTCTGTGCAAGATTTCTCGTTTCCACAATGGGCGTGTACTCAAATTCAGCTAGGTTATGCATTGTGCAATATGTTCTCCCTATGTATATGTTTCACATCACGAATATCTTGCCGCGTATGGTTGAATTGATTCTTCTTGCCAACAGGCCATTCAAAGTGATTCCAGCGCTTGCTGTCTGATTGGACTTGTGACTTTCTGATGATGCAGTACAATCACTGCGTCAACTTGATCTCATCGCATTCTCTGGCATGCTTGTTGTATATTCTCACCTCACAACAATCTTCCAGTATTCTGAGTCCACGTCTAAAGTAAGTGCACTTATAGCCTAGGAATTCGTATGCTGAAAGACTCTGTTAAATTTCCCATAGTGTGCTACGCAAATACAGGACTATTCTCCTTATCCTGCTCCAGTGATAAGCCCGCCATGTCCTGCTCGACCGCCATTGGGGAACTACCATCTGCGAGAGAGCTTGCGGTCTTCGCACGTTTGACCGTCACGGTCGCATAGCCTGCCCTTCGCTTCGGCACTGCTGGGATGCATTCCATCGATGTACGTTGTACATGTGCATGCATAGATAACTGGAATGCCTGATGACACATGTTAGGGAAGATGACGGGAATAGCAATACGACGACACACCTCCTGGACATTACGATCGAGTATGACAAGTGACCTCAGTTTGCAGGCGAGTTGATGCTGACCCTTTTTGCCCCACAGAGGCACCGATGTGAAAGCAACCTGAAGCTGTACAATCTGCCCAATGCGTATGACAGCTGGATCGATTGGGTGATAAACGACCATGTTATTTCTGCACATCCAGGTGAGCAGTGGCAGGGGACAAAAACATGAGAACAATGTACTCATCGTGTTGTGCCTCGTAGTACAACACATGATTGTCTTCAAGGTGAACGCCGACCGATGATGTGGTCTTCGCGAGGATGCCTTGTGGGTCGACATCTTTGGAGAATGGGACAGCATGTTGACCTTTTGCGAATGCATGAGGTGTCACATAGCGAGTTCCAAAGTCAAGGCTCGGCCATTCTCCAATGACTGACGGTGACCACTCTTTTAAAGCGCCAACCTTGTAAAGAGACGCAATCTTGCGCTCAAGAGTCCTTATGCCGCGAATGGACAAGTCAAAGACTTGAGAGCCTAAACCGCATATCTTGACGGACTGCTTGGCCCAGGCTGGCTTCGGCATGAGTCTAAAGGTGCTTTGTGAGTTTCGCTTCAACCAATTGACTGCAAATGATGGGCTTACTGATTCTTATCGGTGACCGGCGGCAAGTCAAAGTCTATGAGAACACCCTGCACTTCGAACACAGCCTCGAACATCTCTCCTGTTGCATCTTTCTGCAAGATGTACGCAATGTCGCTGCCATTTCTAGTAAATGTGAGGTTAGGTGCGCTGCTCCCCTATGAAACAGTATGAGTATGATCAAACATAAGTCCACTTGGTGTGAAATGGCCAGTGCACGCATGGCAGTACAATTACTCTTAATCGTTGGGAGGGAGGAGGGCAGGTATCTTCTTGATTTGAAGATAGACTGAATTACAGATTATCAACAAAGGCGTTGTGTCAGCCATAAGGTAGATGTTGTTTGGGTTAACACGTGTCTTGTCTGGAAGAACAAGTTTGTTATGTCCTTCTTACCCCAGATCTTCTTCCCCTTTGTGGAATCAGTGAGGATATTCTCAATACACGAAAGGGGTAAGAGTCTGGGACAGTTTTGGCATTGAGCACACTGTAGTTGTTCACCTCCTGTGGGAGGGTGGTGAAGTCTGCCTTCAGGATGATAAAGGCGGGCAACACCTAGGGACTCAACAAGGGGGCAAATCCTCCCCGTGGCCACATGCTAGTTGAGGAGGGTGCACCATGCTTTGTAGTCCTTGCAAGGACAGCTGTATGATTGTGTTGCAATTTTCTGCATAGCATCCTTGAGTCAGATGCGGTGATAGAGGGCTAAGATTCAAGGACTATGCATTGCATTTGGTGGACTGCTCTAGATGCTTGGGTGAGTTGGGTGAGCCATGCGGTAATGTGGCTGGCTGCGTGCGGACAGGTGATGCAACTGCATAGGGATGCTAGGGCAAAGCTGTGGTATTGACTGCGAGTGTGTGCCAGCTTGTCTAAATATATAGCGAGTTGGTGCGACCTTGGGCAAATATTGCAAGACTGTGGCAAACGTCATCTGACAATGTGCAAGTGTGAGCGAGCGTCAGGCAAACTGCATGGAGCTACTGTGCAAACAGCTACAGAGCTAGCTGTCGTGTGAGTGGGTGAGTGAAAGTGATAGCATTGGGGATACCTGGTGAAGATAGGAGCTGCTGCATAAGCGCCGCAGTGCATCAAGAGACTTCAGTTCCGTGGGGCACCCTCCGGGCCCACTCGGTATACTCCGCGGGGACCCTGCGGAGTCCCACATGCACCCCGCAGGCGCAGACCCGCCCAGTCATTGCTGGAGCGGCTGGAGCTCGTGCGCAGCGCATGAGACGCCGCGAGGTCCTTGCGGGAGCCGCCAGGACCGTGTGTGGCGGGGGCTCAGCGGCACCGTCGATGCAGCCGCCGTCCGCCCACGCAGGGGTCCTGCGCAACCGACAGAACCCCGCGCCGCAGGAGTCGAGCGGCACTCACCATTGCTCTCCCGAGGGACTCCGCCGGCTCGTTGTTCGCTCAACGCATGGCACGCAGGGTCCTTGCGGGTGCGCAGGGTCCCCGCGGGGCGCAGGTGGCGGCAGCGTGGACGGTGTTTGGCCTGTCAGCTCCCACGAGGACCTCGCGACATCTCGTGCGCTGCGCGCGAGCTCCAGCCGCTCCAGCAATGGCTGGGTGCACCTGAGCCGGCGGGGTGCATGGCGTGCGGGACTCCGCAGGGTCCCCGCGGAGTACACCGAGTGGGCCCGGAGGGTCCCTCACGGAATTGAAGTAGTACGTGCATCAGAATAGTGTAAATGGTAGCCACCCACGTAGGAGGCATATCACTATGTTCAAAGCATATCAGCGGAGCAAGGTGTATCAACATACCACTCAAGTTGCATATTGCTCACATAATCAAATGATCTGAACACAGGTAAGCAATATAAAAATGTCTCGTACTTTGCAAATGATCCAGACTCTGGGATCCTGGCCATTGTGTTTACATTAATTTTACCATTCTACAGATATATAATATGTATATATTGTATTGGGGAAAGGAACAGAAAGTGATGAGAAGAGCAAAATGTATTGTAGAGCAAGAGTCAAGATAATGTTGGTATAGACTATACACAGCTTAACTATACCCACTGCACTGTAGTCTAATGGTTAATGCTCTTATATCTTATTGTGTAAGCAATGGGTTGTAGGTTCAATTCCCCCCCTTTGCACATTTTTAATAATATAGATATTCAGCCCGGGTATTGTAGTAGCCGGGTTAGAGAGGCATGACGTAGTAAACCGGCTCAACCACTCGAAAACTACGTCATGCTTCTCTACACCAGCCGTGGGAACTTTTTACCAAAAATAGAAATCCAGGAGCTTCTTTTTCTGATCATAGAACAATTGGAATTATATGCATATCTGTGCTAGTTAGCTTGGAAAACATAAAATACTCGCAGACACGAGCGTCTTTTGAAGCGCAAAGATGTGGAAAGACATTAGGCAGAAGCTACTTACCTAAGAATTATTGAGTTAGACAGGTGGGACAACGCAACTATCTATTTCCTTTTGTGACTTTCCTGGTGTGCACTTTTTGACCTGACTGGTTAGAGAAAGAGATAATTGAAAGTAGTTGTAGCACGGGAAGCTCCTTTCATTCGACTGATTGAAGAGGTTAGAGCCAACAGCAAAACTACATGCAGTACTAGTATTATTTGAAGTGCAAAGAGCCTGCAACGCTTAGGGCAGGACCTGCTTAGCTAAGAATTACTGAAAAAGGCAGTTGGGACGACGCGACTTGACCGTGGGATCTATTTCCTAAAGCGACTTATAATGTGTTCGCATTTTGGCCTGACCTGTTGGAGAAAGAAACGATTAAGAGTAATCGTAAAAGGTCACAAGACGCACCGCTGTCAACTGCTCTTTCGCATCACGTAGGCGGTGGAAGTCCGTTAGCATTGCATGGACGTGCTTCACTGCGCGGATGTGTAAGCTTATGCGCAGATGAGTGACAATGAGCGCACAGCAGTCCGGATCCGCTAGGAAGGTTGTCAAGTCGCTGGGGGACATTGTGCGGGGAGTTGGGCAAGGGATGGATGGACACGGGTCGGTTGAGGAATAGGGATGCAAATGACGAGCGTTAAGTCCCTTTTGCCTAGGTAATTCCTACGCTGATGAGCCAAGCACAGGGATACGGCACATCTTGAACATAGTACCTGGCTCCGGCCGCCGATGACTGAACATTTTTCCATTCCCATACATTGGGTGAGACGCGATGCACTCAGCATAAGTCCCCGTACTGTTTCAGTCCTTGCCCCTAGAACAACCATGCTAACGTACGGTTCACAGTTTGATTCCATCAAGTGAATAAGATAGATCTGATCTAGCTGCCGCTCCTTCTTTCTCTGTGTCTTGCGCGTTCCTTGTCATTTTTGGATATACTGAATTTCAAC
The DNA here is from genome assembly GCA_019915015.1 of Auriscalpium vulgare. Taxonomy (NCBI): domain Eukaryota; kingdom Fungi; phylum Basidiomycota; class Agaricomycetes; order Russulales; family Auriscalpiaceae; genus Auriscalpium; species Auriscalpium vulgare. The sequence continues at coordinate 1,462,024 of JAHBBC010000009.1, forward strand.
TACACCCATGCAGGCAACTTTGGGAAGTGGATACTCCGCCATTCCCGATAACCGTATCCGCCAAGATTGATGGGGCGATATGCTCTAGCTCTGCACTGCTGAGTGTCGCTTGACAAATTCTCCATTGTATGTCTGCACTTTGCCCTTCTTGTGGGTCATTTGCTCAAGATATTGTCCGCGTTCAGCTGGCAAAGTGTATTTGCCTTATGTGGCAAGCTGCGATGCTCATATGAGTTATTTCTGTAGATGGTTTTAGGTTGTCATCCTTCTGCCGTCAAACAGGGAATATTACGTAGGTGTCCCTGAGGCTGTTCTAGGTCAATATTGCCGGGCGAATGTCTTGGTACCCTGCCCAAAATAGGATGACGCGTCAACCCTGTAGCGCATTGGTCTTCTGACCGCGTTCAAAGGCCGAAAGCCTTTCATGCTGTTTCTCCGTTGTGAGCGGCCGCCGGTCGCTTGGCTTTGACAACACGTATGTGGATCGCTGGTCTCTCCCTTTGCGTATTTGGATAGACTGAATTCCTCTTGCACCCTGCATGCATGGTCTAGTTACCAGGCAACTTCTGCAACTCCGCCACTCCCAACGACCTAACCGACAAGATCTATGGGGCGATAACCTTGAGCTCTGCATCGCCGAGCGTCGCTTGACAGATGCGTGTCCCTTGTCTGCAGCTGGTTGTTCTTGTGGGTCCCCCTTGCTCAAGATATTGTACGTGCTCATCGGTTACAAAGTTGTTGCCTTTCCTGGGATACTGCGATGATGAGATGAATTATTTCCTTGGAAGAATTTAGGTTTGTTCTCCTTTGCCCAGTGGAAAGGTAATATTACGTACGGGTTCCTGAAGATTGGCCGAGTTCTGTATCAGCAAACAAAGATCTTTGACCCCAACTAAAACGGGAGGACGCGTCAACTCCGCAGCACATTGGTCTCCTGACCGCGTTCAAAGCGAGATCCTCTTGCGTTCTAATTTTCCGGTGCCAGCTGCAGCCACTCCCTTACGAAGGACTGTCTCCGGGCACATCGGCTGTCGGGCATGTAGCCGAGATTTGACATCCTATACGCGTGGCCGTCCCTGGACCATACTTTGTCGTGTCCCGTCCCTGCACCATACTTTGTCGCGTCAATCTCCTGACCGCGTTAAACGGAACACTCTTCGTCCGGTATTATCAGCCGTCGGTTAACTGGCCAAAAACAGTACCAGGTCTGTCTCCTTGCAATCCGTAGTCTCAAACTGAAGATGTGCCTCTGCAGTTATTCTCCGTTGTGCACCCCAAATCGTAGATGTTACTTGGGCTAATCTACCCACCGGTCGGTAATAACAATGCAGGTCAGTGCGCCCGTCCTCTGGGCCATGCCGTATTCATTGCTCTGGACACGATGCACTCCGGGTCCATCCCCAACGGATCTCTAGCCAATGAGTACTCTGCCTCAGCGTAACACTGTGTAGTAAGCTTGACATGTAGAATGCCGGTTGTGTCTGCAATTTCTACAAGTCGATATTCTCACAAAGTCGCTCAGCTGTTGCTTGCTGTATATAAGAGCATTGCGGCCATCTCATGAGTGTCAGTTTGCCCCCACACGCAGACTACCTCTTTGACTACTTGCTTCTCATTGACTACTCACTGCTCTTCTCAACCCTCCCTTCAATTCATCATTTCAATGGCGCCAACCACCAGATCCACCCAGTCCTCGAAGACTTCTACTGCCCGTTACGTCGGGCAGCCAGTCCTTGCGCGTACAAAACTGTAAGTTATTGATTGTCTATGTACTGTCGTCTTTACTAATAACTTGCCTTGTTTTAGCGGTGCTCTTGTTGGACAGAAAACTACGGGGTCGCCGGCCCTGCCAAAGGTGTCCGAGGCCTGGTCAATCATCGACATTGACAGCGACAGCTCGGACAGCGGGCTGGCATCTACGCCTACGCCTACTCTCAAGCGTGGCCCACCCACTGGCAAGAAACAATCAATTGTTCCGGCTAGGTCTGTGCTCTTTTACACTCCCTTGCTTACTTACTGACATCTTCATGAAGGCCACTCAAGAAGGCCAAGGCTGCTCCTGCCCAGGCCAAGGAGACGCTACTCCCTGTGGAGTTCAATATGTGCGTTTGTCTTCTCTGCTGGTGGACTTACTCTAACCTCAGCACAGGGTGCAAGCGCAGGCTGGAGACGACTTCGTCACCGTGACTCCACAGTACGTCTGATTAACATCTACTCTTTGATATGACATTCACCTAGTGTATAGGACCTCAAAGGCGCAGCCTGTTGAGTTTGGAGCGCCTCAGAAGGTGAAGGCCTTGCAGGCTGGGCCTAGCAAACTTTCGTAAGTGTTGCACAGATGCCGTGCATTTCCGATAACTAATTACATACATTAGCAGTCCCTTTGCCTTGAAGCCAGACCTTTTGGGTGCCAACGCGCTCAATGAGCAGGTGGGCATACGGTAAGTATTGTTTCTTTATTGTCCACATTTATATGGGCTTATATCAGTGGCAGGACTGGTGGTCGACCGCAGGGGACAAAGAGCATATTTGTAGACGACACAGCTGATGAGTCCGGCGATGGCTTGAGCGACATCAACCTGTCCGCCTTCGAGGACACGGACTTCCTGGACTTCAACGATGGCTTCATCTCTGACAACGATGACGTGTACGTTTCAGTGGCTCTGACTCTCTGTCTTGTCGCTAAACTTGTTCTCATTGTTAGCTTCATGACCTCCTCGAGCACAGTCCATGTTGAAGAGGAGGACTCCTCGGGCATGGTTCATGTTGAAGACGAGGACCCCTCCGGCATGGTCCACGTTGAAGAGGAGGACTCGTCAGGCATGGTCCACATTGAAGAGGAGATGAAGCAGAAGTCTCCCATGTACGTTCCTCATGCGCATGGATACCTACACTATGCAACTAACACTGGCACACTCCTGTAGCAAGAAGACGCTTGCCAAAACCCCTGTGGCCAAGTCCATTCCAGCCGGACCTGCCAACAGTGCCAACACAACGTCAAAAGTGGATCGCGCCATGGCCATTAAGCACCTTCTCCTGAAACAGAAGCTCATCAAGCAACAGCTTGCCAAGGAGAAGGCCATATTGGCGCGCGTTCGTGAGGCAAAGAAGGGCAAGAAGAAAGCAGTTGCGCCAGCTATGTGTGTTCTCTTTTTTCTCCTTTGAACGCTCACTTACCCTTGCGCATTGTAGCCTTCCCTCGTCCCCTGTGTTACAGGACGAGGTCATTGATCCCATTCCCTGGTCGCCGAGTCCATTCTCCCCCTCTCAGGCCCCCTACATCTCCGCCGAATCAGATACGTTCCCAGCCAACGACACACCGTCGTCAAGTTCCAACGAGACGCTGGAGACAGACAGGGCGCCGGCAACAAATGAGACCCCCGACATGTTCACGACTGTGAACCCTCATTCCGATGTCGCTCCCAATAGTCCTGCTGAGCAGTCGGACAAAGATGCGTAAGCCGCATTCTGTTGATGTCCTTTTGCTTGTCCTCATGCCAATATTCCCCAGCTTTGCCTGGATGGATAGCGACGCGGTCACGAATCTTGAAGATATACCCCAGGGCATTAGGGACCTATTCAAATTCCTGGTTGCCATTCAGCAGTGAGTTATTCTTTAATATCTTGGATGCCGCCATTTTGTTTATGTACACATGCAGGAATGTGGAAATGAATAACGGGCAGCTCACAGAGGGGGATTTGTCTGCCTTCAGTCATGCTGACTACGGCACGGTGAACATGAGGTATGTGCAATGTCTGCTCTGTTTGAATGCTGATGCTGATGTATGCTTTGCAGCTCCGTGCATGACATGGTGTCTTATGGGTCGGATGATCAAGCCAACATCCAGAGCCCCATCCGCATCTCTGACCCCAGTCGGATCAGAACCATCAAGATCGGGTTCCGCAAGGGCATGGAATCTTGGGGTCTATGGGATCCTATCAGCAGGACTGTTCCCATCTTCCGGGTGGTCGGTGTACTCGACGCGTCTTTTCTGCTTGGGCTTGGCCAGACCTTTGGCAACAGGTCGCAGCGTGGGATTGAGGTCTTTGGTCTGGTGGCGGAGCTTCGCCGCATGTTGGCAATGTTTGGGGTGTTCTTCCATGACAGGACAATGTCCTACTGGTCATCCCCGAGTGGTGCGTTGCGGTTCACCACCACTACTGGCAATGTCGAGGCCCAGCCAAGCACCAAATGTGTCGGTATGTGCTTGAGATATTCTCTGGCTATATCCTACTCACATTATGGTGGAATAGATCGCGGTCCCAATCGTGCAGCGGTTGCCACAACGGCAACTGGGCCAAATGCATTGGTCAATAAGGAAGTCTCCCGCACTGCCCTGAAATGTACCGACAAGGGTAAGTGCACAATCCTCTTTTCAAGGCAAGCTCTCATATATCTTGTATAGTGCCCATCTGGGACTCCCGTCGTCACTTCTACCACCAGACGAATGGCATTATCCGTCCCAACGTTCTGCCACCCATGATCGCTCGGCAGAAGGGCCGCCACATGCCTGACCCTCTTTGGGTGGGTGAGATCCCAAGGGAGTCACTGGTCAATATCCTGTTCACCGCCACGCGGTTCATGCGCAGCGACGGCACCTGGGGCCTAGGCTTCAACATTGTTGGTGGGCAAGTTATGGCCACCCTTGGTGGCTATGTGTATCACGGCTAGGTGGTTGTTGGGGGATGGATTGCAAGGCGAGTAAGGCTTAGTTATGTGTCCGTTGGTACTTTGTATTGGGTCATAGCATGTGCCCTGTTATGAAAACCTCTCTGCTCATCTCCCCCTTATGTGTGAAAGCATTCTTCGTCTAAGTCTTCTTGAATAGAATGCAACCAGGTTGCTCAGGATGACTTCATCTTAGGCCCAATATTCTATGCCTCAACACTAATGCCTCATTATCATCACTGCACAATGCCTAAACGCAATGGGTATGTATTCAAGACTGTTCGATTCCATGCTATATATAACACTCAGGGTGTAAAAGTAATGACAGCGTCACCAGTTATGGGATGAGCAACAGAGTCTATGTCTAAAGGTAGGATGGGGAACTGACGTCTACGGATGCAAGACTGTGTGGATGGGCACCAGAAAATAATGAGCTCTGGGCTCATAACCATGTCTTCGTCAGTCTGCTCCACTCCATCCTCAGGTATATAACTGTACGTAACGGTGTCCGGTCCAGGTCCAATCTCCTTGATGCAAATGTACCGTGCTGGTGACGTCAATTCTGCGCGAAAAGTGTTTGGATAAATGCAGTATATCGTGCGGGGGCGGAGGTGCAAATAGCGAGGTGGGGGCGCCAGGTATGTGATCTTGTTGGCATGCCTGTGAACACGCACCCGGTGATTCGTCGCATTTGCAACGTCCACATTGTGGTCTTGTGCAATGTAGACCATGGCTGCAAGGTCTGCGTTACGATTCCTTTGAATCGTTGCTTATGTCATCTACATCCAGCATTTTTTCGACCCATGCAACGACAGTCTGTGTCGCCTTTTTTGGAAATACACTCCCACGCTATGTCTACTCGCACTTTCAATGCTCCCTCACTATTGCTCATAATGATCACATGAATTGTTGCAAATACAGTAATTACAAAACCATGTAATGCCTACAAATGATACATAAGAGTGATATTGTTGAGATTGACAGCATGAGTAGTGTGAAGATGATGACATCATTCCGGGTTTTAAATTGCGTTTAAAACCCGGAATGATGTCATTGCTTAGTAATAGGCCTCGCACTCTGACTTTCCACACTCCCTTGCTTTTGCTCAGAATGATCACATGAATTGTTGTGAATGCAGCATTCAGCAAACCTTGCAATGCTCACAAGTGATGCAGAATAGTGATATTGTAGTGATTGCATAGTGTAAAGACAATGACATCATTCCGGGCTTTAGATGCAATTTATAACCCGGAATGATGTCATCGCTCTTAGTAATAGGCCTGGCACATCTGCCCATACCAAAGTAGCCCCTAGCGCAGCCCGAGATATGTGCTTCGCCCACCGCTGTCCAGTGCATTGCAGGGCGAGCGGCCCAGTTGCATAGCAGTGTCACACAGTGCAGCAGGGGCTCTGCCCTGAATGCTCTAAGTAGTCATTATATTCATCTAATGTACCTGCAATAGATATATGTAATATAAAAGAAATTCTAGAGAAATCTGAGTTCAACCGAGCGTGGAATCGTACCGCCGTGCTGCGCACCGGCCCACTCCCAGCAAGTACTGTAACCGGGTCAGAGAGCCCATAGCGATGCGCAAGTTCTAACGCACCCTATGCATGTTGTTAGCATACATGGTTTTCCAGAAGGTATAGGACAGCGTACATGTCAAATTCCATCTCCTGGGTCTGACCCTCTAAAGGCTTCTGCTCCCATTTCCATACGTCTCTGTAATGCGATCAGATGTAGGAGATGCAGTATAAGACGTTCGTCCCACCTATTATCCATTACACCGATGTGCCCCTCAGGCAATTGAAAGACACACGCATCCTCCACGAGATACTTTGTCACATCTAAGTAGACATATCGGAGAGGGTGAAGTCTGTCCATGACTGCAACATGAGTGAAAGCGAAGAAGGGGAAGGGATGGCATGTGATGACATAATTGTGGCAAACAATTGCAAACAACGGCAAACACCAAGGTGAAAGTTTCTAGGCGCCTCCCTTTGAACTGAACCACCACCATGGGACATCCTCTGCAGCTCTTGCGCGACACACACTTATTCATTACACTGCATTCATGTCAAAGGACAATAGCTAATGAGCACAGTAAAGTCAAAGAACTTATATGGCAAGGGCCGATGCACAAAGTGCTGAGCTGCGCAATCATAAGCATTGTTCTGTTTTATCTGTTGAACTATGCCACAAAATGCAAACTTTTCTTACGCGGAACTGACATGCTGGAGGACACAAAACAGACTTTAATTGGCGGTGGAAGAAAGAAAAAGCCATTATGGTTGCTGAGCGAGCTTGTCCGATATCAAGTCGTCGCTTCAACCAAAGACTTTCATCAGCTTTCTCAGTTTGAGTTCGGTGGCCACGGTCCACAGGTTGCCTTGAAGATTGCAGAGAATCATGAAGATGATGTTCAGTGGATACTGTGTCAGATGCCATTATCAGAGTTGACTCGACTGCACAAGCTTGACCTAATTGAGATATGCGCCATGCATAATTTGAGCATTAAATGGAATGACAAGACAAATAAAATATATGATATGATGGAGGGTCATATGTTACATGCTGATATGTGTACTGCTTGTGCGGACGCATCTACCCTTTTCAAATTCAGCGGAGTTGATAAACCCAAGGTGAAGAGGACAAAAACAGCTAAACAGTTGCAGGTCCAGCCAGCCCCTATTGCAGTCTTTCCACCAAAGCCTCCCTCAGCGTCTCTACTCCACAAAATAGTAACAAATTATTGCAATGCTATTGATAAAGAAAATTTATTGGAGGAAGGATGTGCAGTGTGTGGCACATTGACCACTTCGAAAACAATGATTCCCCTGGACGAAGCAGATTTTGAACGTGACCTACTTGTAAATAACAATGGTCTGTACCCTGTGACCCGGATTGAACGCAAGTCAGTTGATGACCCTATTCTGTTTGAAGAAGGTCCAATTCTGGACAAGGCATGCTCAAAGGTCTGCAAACCATGCTTGGATATTCTGGAAAAGGGAAAGATTCCATCTCAGGCTTTAGCATATGGGAATTGGATTGGGGATGTGCCCACACAATTGCAAGGTTTGTCATTTGCAGAGAAGATGCTTATCGCCAGGGTATGTTGCAACGGATGTGTGATCAAAGTACAATCCTCTGGTCAATATAAAATGGTTGCAAATGCAGTAATGTATGCGATGCCTATGCCGCGGATATACAGTGTTCTACCACCTCGAGCAGAAGAATTAGACGATGTGATGGCATTTGTATATATTGGACCGACTCGTCCTACAATACGAGAACATCGGAGAACCCCGTTTCTTGTGCGTAGAAATAAAGTGGCCATTGCCCTTGAATGGCTCAAAGTCAACCATGCAGACTATGCAGACCTTACCATCTCCTATGACAATCTTGCGACCTACTCTGAAGATGAACCCCCAGTTATAATTGATTACCGTATACCTCCATCAGAGAAAGACTCTGAAGACAAGGCAGTAAACAAGTCTTCTGAAGATGAAGAAGGTACAGCGGAGGGGGAATGCCCTTTCATTATGCATACCTTAACAGGTGCTGAGCTTGAGAAGAAGTCTGGTACACAGTTAAAAGCCCTTGCACTTCAGTATATAAACTCAAAAAATGGATACGCACTTGGTCTAGGTCACAATGATACACCAGAGAGCACATATAACAATCCTCAGCTATATCCCCAAGCCTTTCCTTGGCTTTTCCCTTATGGGCTTGGTGGTATTGGAAATGAGAATGGGTACTCAAAAATCAGTGATAGTGCCCGAAAATGTGCATTGTTGATGTATCACGACAAGTGCTTTCAATTGGAACCTTTGTTCCCACTTATAGCATTTAATTACGAACAAATAAAACAAAGCAATACTGGGGGGTATTTGCTTACTCAGAAAGCGTCCTTTCCAGATATTGCTAGGCGGTTACTCAATGTGAATGAAGTTGTGCTGAATGATATGATCCAGAGGATGGTAGATGGTGAATTTGAAACTGCTAATGGAGAGGCAGAAAAAGAATGCTTTGCAATTATCAACGACTTGGACCACGTCGCTCAGCATGTGCAAGGCTCACGAACAAACAACAAATATAAGCGTAATGAGCTTTGGGCTCTCATGAGCTATATTGGGGCTCCAACCTGGTTTATTACGTTTGCACCAACAGATTCTAAACATCCGATTGCACTATATTTTGCTGACCAGGACGTACACATTTATCCCAAGGTATATACCGCTAGTGAACGATATCGCTTGATTGCAAACAATCCTGTGTCTGGTGCGCGCTTCTTCAAATTCATGGTGGAGACATTTATCAAGGTTGTACTTGGGGTAGGTGCAGACCATGATGGGTTGTTTGGTAAAACAGCTGCCTACTATGGTACTGTGGAACAACAGGGGAGATTGACTTTGCACTTACATATGCTTCTATGGATACAAAACGCATTAACACCGCAGGAGGTAAGGGATCGAATTGTAGCAGGTGATTCTGAATTTCAAAGACAATTGGTAGAATATCTAGAAGGCTCACATCAAGGCCAATTCATTAATGGAACTCTGAATAATGTCCACAGTCAAATTCAAGACAACTTGGAAAGAGGTGATAGTGGTTTAGATCCCACTTGTACCTTGCCAGAGCATCCACCCAAGATGTGCTCTAACCATGTGACACTTCAAGATGATGAATGTACATCTTGCTCTGAAAGTAAATCATGGTGGGCACGCATGTGGGAGACAGCAGATGAACTGATATTTCGCTCTAATCGTCATAGATGTCATGCAGGTTGCACTAACAAAAAGTATTCCTCATGCAAATCACGTTTTCCTCGTGAAGTACATGCTGAGACCTCAGTGGACATGGGTACAGGTGCAATCGAATTGAAACATGGTGAGGCCTGGCTAAACACATTCAACCCTACATTGACTTACCTCATTAGGTGCAACTCGGATGTTGCCAGTCTTCTATCTGGAACTGCTATTAAATCTATTATAGCATATGTGACTGACTATATAACCAAGACACCTTTAAAGACTCATGTCATGTTAGAGGCTATCAAGTCAGTCTTCAATCGCAACTCTGAGTTTCTCAGCGGAACTGCAACGCAAATGGAAAAGGCACGCAAGGTCATGGTTCAAGTGGTAAACTCTATGACTACCAAGATGGAAATAGGTGGCCCAATGGCATCTCTCTATGTGTTAGGTCATCCTGACCATTACACTAGTCATAAATTTAAGACATTTTATTGGCGGCCATTTATTAATGAAGTGAAAAGATATTGGAACTCCCTGGAGCCTGAAGAGGAGAATGGAGATCGTGTTGTTATCAACAAAGTAAAAGGAAAAATTGTTGCATTGACTACTGTAGATGACTTTACCAAGCGCCCTGTGGACTATGAAGCTATGTCTCTCTATGATTGGTGTCGCTTTGCTACCAAGTTCAAGATTCCCAAAAATGGAAAGGCAAATGAACAAGAAGTAGCTGAAAATGCTGATCTTGACAATCAATATGACATGATGGATATAGACCGGTGTCGCGCCGCAACATGGTTTGAAGATATTCTCTTCAAAACCAAGCGAGATCTCATCGAGATCGTATTTGACGATTGCCGACTGAATGATACAACTTTGCCATGAAGTCGAGCGCCCACTCCTTTCAACTCTTTCCCCCACACTCCTTCGCTTCCAACAAATCCTTGTTCTTTCACTTTCATTCTCTATCCAGTCCCCATCATGCATTTCTCCCTTATGCCGAGTATCTGGCATGCCATCGATCGACTCCGGGCCGCAACAACTCGCCTGGCCCAATCTACGACTGCCACCAGTATGTGCGCTTATGCGCAGATTCCCTAACGACACTGACCGTACCATCACCACGCATCTCTCAGACTATGTGGCATTGCCTGACAAAGAGTTGTTCCGTCCGAGCCAGGATATTGAGAAGGAAGAGCAGACGAATCGGCTGTATTCGCTGGCGGAATTCGTCTCTCTGGAATCATCACCGTCTCGCCCTGCCCACCTCGTCGCACCTATCTGGAACAACGCACTTCTAGGTCGGCTCAGTCCTTTGCCGGAGTTCAAGGCTACTGGCACATTCACGTTCGCATCCCATCCGTTCCCCACTTCCTCCAGCACCTGCGTTGATTCCCGTTCGGAGATGTTCCTTCGCCCCGAGCTCGATATTGCGCCGCCTCGCCGACGTCTATGGTGCGGAGAAGTTAGCGGTCAGGAGCAGCTCGATGCAGAACACCTGCATGTGCGGTTCTCCTACGATGGATACACGGAGTTTGGGCGCATCATGCATTACTTCGGTCAAGATGAGCAACATGCCGTATTCGCCGCATTACTGGTACGCGCACCTCATCGTTCCCAGTACTCTCGCCCGCGCTTTGTCTTCCTCGAGGTTCCCCTGGAGCATTGCGCACCCTCGACTCTGCCCACCGATATTGTCTTCGCCCCCATCATCGAGCTCTCCGAAACTGACACCATCGAGTCCCGTCATATCATCATCGAACGTCCAGAACTCCCTGACTCGTCTAGCCCCGGTTCACTATCCAAGCCAACGCCACTCGTTGTTGACGCTCTCGTGGATCTTTTCCGCGGCCTGGAAGATCCTTACGGCGAGTTCGACAGTCCAGTCGCACGCAATGCTGCGGCGTTTGGCCTCTCGAACATGCCGGGCGGTCTCAACCTGGACAGCGAGCTGAAGGACCACCGCATCGAGAGGACGCAGACGGAGATCGACGAGAACGGGTATGTGCTGAGTTACGACCATCGATGGCTGAAGGTGGAGAGAGGAAAGAGGGTTGAACGATGACTCTGATCAGATGGATGGTGGGTCACATGACTTGCTTCTCACTTACCCTTTTCATCCATGCTTCACAGTTTCTTACCAGCCAAGGTCACTTGCTGGTCTGTATTACTCATGCATTCCTTTTAACATGTGCTTTCTAGAGGCTGTACACCAAGTTCCTGGTGCCTGGTCATATGTGACTCCTTTTGACTCTTTGGACTTCTCTTATTCTAGCTCATTCTATTCCCCTTATTTTCATGACTCCCTTATGACTCCTTTTATTCTGGCTCATTCTATTCCCCTTATTTCATGACTCCCTTATGACTCCTTCATATACTAGTACCCTAGTTAGGTAGAATATTCCCACAAGAGAAAAGGTATAAATACCTGGCCTCTGGAGAAATTCTAGTGTCTCTTTTCCCCCCTACAAAGCTTCTTATTCTATAAGTTGCTTTTTCCTTGACTTGATTGTTGAAGGAGTGCTGCTTGCCTCCTTGACTATATCAGTCACTTGCAGACCCTTGTTGTTCCCTCCGTTCAACTCGTATTCTTGTGTTCCAATCGACGCTATTCTCACCAACGCTAGTTCTCATCGACGTCACTGTTACGGAATTGGTCGTTGACTGCTCTGCTTTACGTGTCCCCTCGTGCTTATCTGTGTTATTGTCGTCACTGTTACGGAATTGGTTGTTGACTGCTCTGCTTTACGTGTCCCCTCGTGCTTATCTGTGTTATTGTCGTATCCGTCCGTTGCGTGTGTTGACCCCGTCCTCTGCGTGTGTCGAATCTGTGTTGGGAGTTCCACCGAAGTCTACTTGAAGTCCGCGTACGTTTGCATCTGTTATCCACTCCGCATATCCCCCCATCCCTGCTCGACTTCACCGTCTAGTGTTTTCCCCCATCGGTTTATTCTCGTTCTTCGGTCGTACTCCGTTGAACGTCCCCGTCTAGAGTATCGTCACCCGTACTCTGTATTCTTGCATCTCCGGACAATATCAATCTACGTGCACATCCGTACACACCCTCCGCACGTCCCCGTGCATTTCGTCTTTTGGATCTCTTCACTAGATTCCAGAACTCGACTCTTCGATCCTTCCCAGGTACTTCTTACGACATAAGTGCGGACCACCGAAGAACCATCGCACAACGAACAACTAGGTAACTCCGGGAGTTTAGAGAACCCGAGGAGCCTAGGGCGGAAGTCTTCATCGTCACTCGTGCTGCGTTCCGCACCGCGATACTTCGAACCTCTTCCCGCCGCGACACCGGGACCTAGATCAAAAAATACAGGTTGGTGGTGGCGGTGATGATGAGCATATGGTGATAGAGATTGAAAGTGACACAGAAAAGACAATCGTTGATAGTGACGACGAGATGGATATTGAGGATGATGATATGAGCACAATTGTGAATAATTCTGATGATGAAGACTATGAAATGAGCATGAATAGCACAGAGGCAGACGATAGTTCATCTGACTATGTACAGCCCAAGGCAAAGAAAGGCACTAAACGAAAGGGTCAAAAAGACAAGAAGCCAAAAGAGTACCCCCATTTTTAGTGGGACATCCTCAATGCGAAACACATACCATACGACTGGCATCTGAGGATGAGCCAATTGTCCCCAATTTTGTTGGAGGAACTCTGCCTAGAAAAGACAAAGGAAATTATGAGGACTATTGTTTGACTATGCTTACCTTATTCAAACCTTGGCGTGTGGGCTCTGATCTAAAACTTGATGGTCAAACTTGGCAGGAGGCCTTTGAGACATACACTTTTACCCCTCGACAGCTGGAGTTGATGAAATTCTTTTACATACGATATGAATGCAATGATGCACGAGATGACTTTCACGCTCAGCGCAAGGCCGCAGAGAACGCGAACCAAAAAATGGGGTTCAATCCTATCTTTGGTCAGTTCCAGGATGATTTGGATGCACAATATAGTGAGGATCGCAACACAGAGGAAGCACTCAATGGCAACGAGCTTGAATGGTTGAGTGCTCAATTTGATGAGGTGAGTGGGAAAACAGCAAACAAAGCAATACAGATGGCCGAAATTGAACAAGTTTTGCAGAGTGGGGGTTGGGCTGCAGCTGACAGGGACAATGTATGGAGTATTGATACAGATGTTACAAATGGTGATATCATGACAGGAAAGCAATGGAAGGATGTCCTGTCGGATAAAAAAAAAGAAGTCCTCAACAACAAGCAGGCACAGTACCAGCAAATTGGAAAGGACAACGAACCATCCCTGAATGGCATACCAAAGCCATATAATGTTAATGAAGTTAAAGTGGTAGATCGTGAGTTCTTATACAAGACCTTTAAAGCCGTCAGTGAAGAAGATGCCCGACTCATTGATGAGATAGCTCAAGAATACACACTTAATGAAGAGCAAGAACGAGCTTATCGCATTATAGCAAATCACTCTGTTGATGCATTTGCTGAACAACTCAAGATGCATATTGGAGGGATGGCGGGCACAGGTAAATCTCAAGTTATAAAGGCTCTCATGGCTCTCTTTGACAAGCAAAAGCGTAGTTACGTATTTCTGATAATGGCTCCTACTGGTACAGCAGCTGCCTTGGTGTCAGGGTCAACTTATCATTCAATTCTTGGCTTCCAGGGAGGAGGAGACGGACCTGGCAGTGGCGTAAGTGAAACAGCAACTACTATGTCAAAGATTCGAGAGCGGTTGAAATGTGTCAAATATGTTTTCTTAGACGAGGTATCTATGATCGACTGTGGTGACTTCTATCATATAAGCTCTCAAATGAGCCTTGCTTTACAAAGTGATGATCAAGCATTTGGTGGCAAGAATATGATTTTTGCTGGTGACTTTGCACAATTACCCCCTATTCAGACGAAAGGGCCTGCACTATATAGCCACAATATATCAACCGTTCTGGGTACTACCAATGGCTTTAGAGAACAACAAAGGACAACTTGGTGGGAAATGGCCAGTGCAAGCATGGCAGTACAATTACTCTTAATCATTTAAGGGGCAGGGGGGAGAGGGGCTTGGCCATTAAATATACCCAAGCAAAATTGCTGACAGTCTAGGCTTGGGGATTGTCTCTATCAATGGGTGGTAGCTCAACATCCTGCATGCTCCGATGCACTAGGTGGTCGGAGGTGAGTGTTGCAATGTTGTGACGTTGTGATCATTCTTCCGGTAAGAATGCTCCGGAATGGTGGTCAGAATCCTGAGGCAATAATTGGGACGCTGATGAAAATACAAAACAATCGGGATCAGAACGATGCAGTGTGAGTACAAGAACTGAGGTGAACAATGGTCACAGGACAATGGTGTGACTGCAGAGGAATACAGATGTCACAGTGACTGGAGTGGCATCGTGCACACATTCTGATGACAATCTCAACAGTAAACATGTCTGATGGAATTCCGACGCGTTGTGACAGCTGTGGGAGGTGCTGTGCTCGAGGTCGCGTGGTGGCAGTCGGAACAACGAGCAAGTGGTCGGATGACTGCGTGTGCTGCGTGCGACAGCGTCGCTGGCGCGAGTGTGGTGTTCAAGGTATGATTCCGATTGCGTGACTGCTCTGCAAGACTCCAATCTTGCGAGCGGTTGGAAGAACTAATCAGGTGGTTGGAGCACTGCTGTGCGATGCTGCGATCTTCAGAATTGTGTGTCTGTCGACTTGATAAAAGTGCGAAAATTCTGTAATGATCGCCTCGCAGCATGGAGCGAGGCGTATCAGCGCCGTCACCGTTGTGCTGACGCGCCACACGACATTGACAATGTGTATCTTGGCTTCCACTACGCCTATGGAGGCGATTCCGGGCTCAATCAAGGGCTTGGATGTCATGTATTTCTATGATGCCCAAGAGTTTTATCTGATGCTGTATTTCACGGCAAAAGAGTTCTATTTCATTTTCACATGTATGTAATTTCTATCCACAGTAGTACCATAGAATTGCATGTACTGTACCATTTCGATCGGTTCGCCGGTCACGCGTCACAGGGGGTGTCCGGCGAGGCGAAATTTGGGTGCTGTCACGGGTCACAGGGCGGGGTGGCGAAAGCCTGGATCCAGTGAGTCTTGAGTTTGATTTTTTCAAGGGCCTCAAAAGGAGCACTGGGAGGCCTGCAAGTCAAGGTTACGTTGGATCGCATAGCTGGTACACAGCATCTGGTACGAGTTCTGACTTGCTGTGTAGAATTGAATAATCATATGACTAGCTGTCTGCTTATCTATCACACTGAGTAATCTAATCTAGTACATTCGGCAGTCACCGAGCGGCTTCTCCCATTGTCTCAGCTTCGGTGTAGACTGACGCGGACAATTGACGTTGTTGTGTAGGCTAGCTACTCACACTTCCCAGTCTCATGGATGCGGTGAATTTGTTCATAAGGTGAAATGCTGCAGTGGTCACGGTCACACCCGATGAGCGGCGAACCTGAAATTTCGCCTGTCAGGTCACGGTCACACCAGGGTGGCGAACCGATCGAAATGGTACAGTATATGTGTCATGAATCTCCTTGTTTCTTCCTGACATCATAGGACTTACCTCATCTTTGGATCCCTTGTTCTACTTTGGTACATTCCTTGTCCTTTCCTTCTAAGGTATCCCTTGTTCTCATTTAGGTATACCTTGTATCCCTTTGGAGATGTCCCTTGTTCTCCTTTGGTCTATCCCTTGTTCCCACTTCTGGATTCCCTTGTTCTCCTTTGGTACATCCCTTATGCTCTGGCCTATAAGTACTCAGTAGATATCTCAGTAGCACCCCAGCTTGTTCTCCTAGTCTTACCTGGTCATTGTATCCCTTTGCATCATGTCTCTGCTTCGTCTCTAAGTGTTATGGCTTGGAAGGCTCTTGACTTAGGTCATTGCTGACTGGGTTCTTGACAATATGTGAATCAGTCATGATAGTATACATCACTATCTCGATTGAGCCCAGAACCACCTCCACATGCGCAGTAGAAGCTGAGATACGTGTTGTTGATGTCTCGTGGCACGTCAGCACGACAGCGACAACGCGTCACATGTTGTGGGAAGCAGCGGCAATGTGTAAGCGTCGGAGTCAAGAGCGAAGCCACGGCACCTGGTGGCGCCGCAGCCCACGGGTCAAAGACCTCTGAACTCTTTTTTTCAGTGATTCTCATCCATTTTGCAAATCACAATAATTGTAGCTTTATATATATATATCTTTTCCCAAAGTACCAAAGAAGGGGAAAGAAATTGATGCAAAGAGCAAACTGTCTTGTAGGGCAGGAGAAGATAGAAGGTCAGCAACTACTGTACATATCCTATAAAGCTAAATAGCCTTCTAGTGTAGTGGTCAATACTATTGGTTGATATAAAGAACCAAGAGGTTGTAGGTTCAATTCCCCCTCTGTGCGACTTTTTAATAATATAATTATTCAGCCCGGGTATTGTAGTAGCCGGGTTTGTGCACCATGACGCGTTTAAACCTGCACACAGTCGAAAGTGCCGGTTGATGCGTCATGGTGCGTGTTTGGCCTACCCGTGGGAAAGTTTTACCTAAAATGGAAATCGTGCAGTATTTTTTGCTGACTCGAGAACAATTGAAAACATGTTCATATTGTTGCTGGTTAGCTTGCAAAACGCAAAATACTTGCAGATATGAGTGTCTTTGGAAGTGAGAAGGTGTTGAAAAGCATTGGGCAGGAGCTACTTAGCTAAAAATTGCTCAATTACTGGGTAACCGGGTACTTTATCCCCGGGATTAGTAAGCAATGACTCATTGACCGGCAAAAATCACAGTCTGCCTGGTTCAACTGCGTCATTTTCCCACGCTTGTTGAGGAATTATATCATTGGCTATTCACATGATCAACATCCTTTCAACACTTCTGGTATATATAATGCATGGTAGTTAGCAACTAGAGCCCTCCCAATTGCCAACCTCACCATTGTCACCCCGTGGGAACATGTTACCAAAAAGGGAAGTTAGAAGGCCTTCTCTTCTGACTTGAGAACAATTGGTATCATGTGTATATCAATGCTAATTAGCTTAGAAAATGCAAAATACTCGCAGACACGAGTGTCTTTTGCAGTGCAAAGGTGTGTAAATCACAGGGCAGGCAGGAGCTACTTAGTGCCGTGCATTTAAGGCGCTTATGCGGCGCCGGTGATGCCAAGATTTAGGGCGCAGGGTGCGAACCGGTTCGCGCCAGGGTTTCGCCGACGGCGCATCAGGCCTGCGCGGGGCTGCAGGTGGTCGCGGTTCGCCGCTTGTTCATCATGCCGGGCCAGTCCAAACCCGCCGTCGACGCGATCCGGTGTGGGCGCACCCGCCAGGCTTCTCAGGCGTCAAATCTGACAAAAGGCAATCTGGGGCGGTTAGATATTGCACGCACACAAGCAACACGTCATTTCTTTACGGCCTCCCTCATCTTGTACCAAATCTTACCCCTCCGCTCCCTCTGCATAAATTTGACATCCCCCCACCGTTGGGGGGGGTTTCCCACGGTGGCCACTGGTGATGGCGCGATTGGCACTGGCCTGCCCGCAGGGCCCTGTAAAATAAACAAAGTGCAACAGAGACGTTCCGCCCCGTCAACGGCCGTCTAAATTTTACCTCCCCCCCCTCCCCCAGCAGTACGTCCACCCCGCAGTATTTCTGCCCGCGCACCAGTCCCCATGCCTGTGAACCGCACCGCCCGCACGGCCCCCACTGCCGACACCTCTCAGGCACTCAAGGCGGAGATCAAGAAGCTGGAGAAGGAGGAGAGGGAGCTCAAGAAGAAGAAGGATGCGTGGACGGCCGCAGCCCGTGGCCGCCAGAAGCACGACCTGATACCTGTGGGGTATGAGGGAACTACTAGGGGTGGGTGAATGACATACATCCCTCTAACTGCTGATACTGACCAACTGAGCGTTGCCAGGCTACGGCACGCTGCTTTCCCAAGAGCTCAAAGAAGCCAGTCGCAAGCTCGACGCCCTGCGCAAGAAGGCAAAGATCACACGGGACAAGACTACGTCTGCTGCCCATGCCTCTGGCATTCCAGAAGACGCCATGAATGTGGACGAACCTGAGGAGGCCTCCAAGGGCAGCCGTGCACATATCAGACCCACTGTCCGTTTCCATACCGCTGACAAGCATTCTCAGCATTGACGCCAACCCCCGAGTCGCCACCCCCAAGGCCACCCGTGCCTCCGGAGACACATAATGCTGAGAGAGGCCATTCTGCACCCAAAGGTGAGTTTATTGCTGCCTGCCACAAGATAGTCTTTCCTTGCTTTGTCAAATCATACCTGCCTGCCAACATCTTCCGCTGGGCTGTAAAATATGACAGTTGCTTCTGTGAGGGCTGTGAAAATTCACCAGCGGCAGGAGCATCTGTGATATTTTACATTACAGTGGCCACTTGGATGCAGCCAATTTTTACATTGTCTTATTTTGCATCCGTCATATTTTGCATCCCTTTCTGTTGTGCGTGCTGTGCTGTCAGATTTGACAGTTGTGCCTCTGGTCTGCAGATGCATTATTTTACAGTGTCAACGACTTGGCTCCTGTCATTTTTTGCACTTGGTGGGAAATGGCCAGCGCAAGCATGGCAGTACAATTACTCTTAATCATTTAGGGGGCAGGGGGGAGAGGGGCTTGGCCATTAAATATACCCAAGCAAAATTGCTGACAGTTTAGGCTTGGGGATTGTCTCTATCATTGGGTGGTAGCTCAACGTCCTGCATGCTCCGATGCACTAGGTGGTCGGAGGTGAGTGTTGCAATGTTGTGACGTTGTGATCATTCTTCCGGTAAGAATGCTCCGGAATGGTGGTCAGATTCCTGAGGCAATAATCGGGACGCTAATGAAAATACAAAACAATCAGGATCAGAATGATGCAGTGCGAGTACAAGAACTGAGGTTACGATTACTCTTAATCGTTTCTTTCTCCAACAGGTCAGGCCAAAATGCGAACACATTATAAGTCGCTTTAGGAAATAGGATCCCACGGTCAAGTTGCGTCGTCCCAACTGCCTTTTTCAGTAATTCTTAGCTAAGCAGGTCCTGCCCTAAGCGTTGCAGGCTCTTTGCACTTCAAATAATACTAGTACTGCATGTAGTTTTGCTGTTGGCTCTAACTTCCTCAATCAGTCGAATGAAAGGAGCTTCCCGTGTTACAACTACTTTCAATCGTTTCTTTCTCTAACCAGTCAGGTCAAAAAGTGCACATCAGGAAAGTCACAAAAGGAAATAGATAGTTGCGTTGTCCCACCTGTCTAACTCAATAATTCTTAGGTAAGTAGCTTCTGCCTAATGTCTTTCCACATCTTTGTGCTTCAAAAGACGCTCGTGTCTGCGAGTATTTTATGTTTTCCAAGCTAACTAGCGCAGATATGCATATAATTCCAATTGTTCTATGATCAGAAAAAGAAGCTCCTGGATTTCTATTTTTGGTAAAAAGTTCCCACGGCTGGTGTAGAGAAGCATGACGTAGTTTTCGAGTGGTTGAGCCGGTTTACTACGTCATGCTTCTCTAACCCGGCTACTACAATACCCGGGCTGAATATCTATATTATTAAAAATGTGCAAAGGGGGGGAATTGAACCTACAACCCATTGCTCATACAATACAATATAAGAGCATTAACCATTAGACTACAGTGCAGTGGGTATAGTTAAGCTGTGTATAGTCTATACCAACATTATCTTGACTCTTGCTCTACAATACATTTTGCTCTTCTCATCACTTTCTTTTCCTTTCCCCAATACAATATATACATATTATATATCTGTAGAAAGGTAAAATTAATGTAAACACAATGGCCAGGATCCCAGAGTCTGGATCATTTGCAAAGAACGAGACATTTACGATTACTCTTAATCGTTTCTTTCTTCAACCAAGTCAGGCCAAAACGTGAACACATTATAAGTCGCTTTAGGAAATAGATCCCACGGTCAAGTCGCGTCGTCCCAACTGCCTTTTTCAGTAATTCTTAGCTAAGCAGGTCCTGCCGCACCTTGCAGGATCCTCACACTTCAACTATAGCACTAGCATGGTTCTCATGACGAGTACTCTTCATTATGATTCCTCCTAATCATTTATTTCCTTCATCAGTCAGGCAAAATGCATGCATTAGAAAGATTGCTCTAGGAGATATGTCCCAAAGCTTGGACTAAAGTCAAGTCATGTCATCCCACCTGCCTAATTCTGTAATTCTTAGCTAAGTAGCTACTGCCTGCCCTGTGATTTACACACCTTTGCACTGCAAAGACACTCGTGTCTGCGAGTATTTTGCATTTTCCAAGCTAATTAGCATTGATATACACATGATACCAATTGTTCTGAAGTCAGAAGAGAAGGCCTTCTAACTTCCCTTTTTGGTAACATGTTCCCACGGGGTGACAATGGTGAGGTTGGCAATTGGGAGGGCTCTAGTTGCTAACTACCATGCATTATATATACCAGAAGTGTTGAAAGGATGTTGATCATGTGAATAGCCAATAATATAATTCCTCAACAAGCGTGGGAAAATGACGCAGTTGAATCAGGCAGACTGGGATTTTTGCCGGTCAATGAGTCATTGCTTACTAATCCCGGGATAAAGTACCCGGTTACCCGGCAATTGAGCAATTTTTAGCTAAGTAGCTCCTGCCCAATGCTTTTCAACACCTTCTCACTTCCAAAGACACTCATGTCTGCAAGTATTTTGCGTTTTGCAAGCTAACCAGCAACAATATGAACATGATTTCAATTGTTCTCGAGTCAGCAAACAATACTGCACAGTTTCCATTTTAGGTAAAACTTTCCCACGGGTAGGCCAAACACGCACCATGACGCATCAACCGGCACTTTCGACTGTGTGCATATTTAAACGCGTCATGGTGCACAAACCCGGCTACTACAATACCCGGGCTGAATATTTATATTAATAAAAAGTCGCACAGAGGGGGAATTGAACCTACAACCTCTTGGCTTTATATATCAACCAATAGTATTCACCACTACACTACAAGGCCATTTAGCTTTATAGGATATGTGCAGTAGTTGTTGACCTTCTATCTTCTCCTGCCCTACAAGACAGTTTGCTCTTTGCATCAATTTCTTTCCCCTTCTTTGGTACTTTGGGACAATATATATATATATATAAAGCTACAATGATTGTGATTTGCAAAATGGAGGAGAATTCCTGAGAAAAAAAAAGAGTTCAGAGGTCCTCGACCTGTGGCCTGCGGCGCCACCAGGTGCCGTGGCTTCGCTCTTGACTCCAACGCTTACACATCACCGCTGCTTCCCACAACATGTGACGTGTTGTCGCTGTCGTGCTGACGTGCCACGCGACATCGACAACGTGTATCTCAGCTTCTACTGCGCCTGTGGAGGCGGTTCTGGGCTCAATCGAGATATCCTATCATGACTGATTCACATATACATGCAATCCTATGGTGCTACTGTGGATAGAAATTACATACATGTGAAAATGAAATATAACTCTTTTGCCATGAAATACAGCATCAGATAAAACTCTTGGGCATCATAGAAATACATGACATCCAAGCCCTCGATTGAGCCCGGAACCGCCTCCATAGGCGTAGTGGAAGCCAAGACACACATTGTCGACGTCGTGTGGTGCGTCAGCACAATGGTGACGACGCTGATACACCTTGCTCCATGCTGCGAGGCAATCATTACAGAATTTTCACACCTTCATCAAGTCGACAGACACACAATTCCGAAGATCGCAGCATCGCACAGCAGTGCTCCGACCACCCGATTAGTTCTTCCGACCGCTCGCAAGATTGGACTCTTGCAGAGCAGTCACGCGATCGGAATCATACCTTGGACACCACACTCGCGCCAGCAACACCGTTGCACACAGCACACGCAGTCATCCAACCACTTGCTCATTGTTCCAACTGCCGCCACACGACCTCAAGCACAGCATCTCCCACAGCTGTCATAACGCACCGGAATTCCATCAGACATTTTGATTCTTGGGATCGTTGTTTCAGCACGTGCGCCACGTCTCTCCGACGTCTCTGCGACTTCCGAGTACCCCCACAGTTGCGCCATTGTCCTCCAACCATTGTCCAGCTCAGTGCTCAAGTTCGCGCTACATATATTCGATCCCGATCGTTCTGCGGTCGGACCAGCACTCCGATTATCCCTCCACCGCTCTGACCATTGCACACGCAATACCAGAGCATTCTTCCGACCATTCGACGAGTCGCAAAATCGCAACACTTACCTGCAGCCCCCTCACACATCGGAGTGTATTCTACCACTCGCCAGCCACACCTCCATTGTCTCTATTTCTAGTCGTAATGTCTTGTTCGACTCTGTAGGATGTCTCTCCCGCACTCCTTGATAGCGCAGATTGTTTTCCATGTGCTTGCACTGTCCTCCTGATAAGCGCTGATCACTTGCTCTACATTGTTCTATACAGCCTCTTGACTCTCCTCCATTGTCTGTACCATGTGCAACTTGCACACCATCGTTTGCTTTTGTTCCGACCATTTTCCTTTATTCCGACTTCATTCTTGATCGGACTTGTACTGCAGCAGTCGAAACATATAAATAGCGGTCGCATCCATACTGCAATACAGATTCGGTTCCCCCCCATGGTTCAGATCTCATTTGGAGCACAGCATCTCCGTCTCTATTGTATAGTTAGCTCGAGGCAAGCTCTGTCACCTTTGCCTTTGCCTTTGTCTTCGTCGTCGTCTCACGCACTCAGCTCATTGTTCTCCTCCCTCTCATCTTATTCCATCATCATTGCATCTGCTGTTGCCCTCGCACTTCATCGCTCCGAGTGTCTTGTGACATCGGAGATCACAATTGTGTTCCGCTCATCCCGCAGCGATCGCAACATGAATCGGTGTACTTGCACCACTCATCCCCGGGCCTATCTTCCGCCCATCACCCCCGCTCCTCTGACCATCCACACGATTCTGCGTCATTGCCTGCATGACTCATCGTTGCTCCTACCGTCTTGGGACATGAGAGATCCCAGCCTCGCTTCCATTTGTCCTGTCGCGGTTGCACCCTCGATCACACTTACTCCCACCACTTGATCCGACATTCCGACCTGTGCCTCTACTCATCCGACCGTTCGCACAATCGCAACAGTTCAGCGTTGTTGCCCGCACCCCTCGTTGTTGTTTCGATCACCTCGCAACGCCGTCGCGCATCACGCATTAGAGCCACACTCTGCACACCTTTGTCGACGGTTGTACGCACCGCGTCCAGTTTCTCACAGTCACTCGCACCACGTGTCCTCACCTCCGGACCCTCGTCGGCACAGTTCTCCGACCGTTTGTGCACTCTGATCCACCTTTCCGACCGCACACACCTCCTGCGCACCACGTCGGAGACACACATCCGATCATCTTCGGGACCCTGAAACCCACTCGCACACACACATCATCACGGTACCCTCCTCAGCGCTCTAGGTATCTGGTATCACACACATTTACCACCCTACTACCTGTGGGTGCCCATCAACACGTCACATGTTGTGGGAAGCAGCAGCGAGAGTGCGGCGGCTATATGTAAGTGTCAGAGTCAAGAGCGGAGCCGCGGCACCCGGTGGCGCCACAGCCAACGGGTCGAGGACCTTTGAACTCTTTTTGTTCAGTGATTCTCATCCATTTTGCAAATCACAATAATGCAAACACAATATATAGAGTTGAGAAAACATAGCCAATACATCTCTACCATCTGTGTCCAGATCATCTTAATGGTTACAAGTGCTCACTCTTTGTAGGATATCATATATATAATACATGATAGGGCTAAGCAATAGGTTGATACGCCTTGTTACATGCTGCCAGGCGATCATTGGGGAATTTTTGCCCTTTTGTCAAGTCGACAGCCACGTAATAATTTCGGAAATTAAGGTGTTTCACAGCAACAGCAGCGTTCAGACCATTCAAGTAGTCTTTCCGAATGTTTGCAAGGTAGGAGCCAGAGTTCTCACCATTGCAGTCTTGCAAAACATTTCATGATCAAAAGTGCACCTTGGACAGCACCCTTGAACCATCAACCCAGTGGCACGACCTGCACATAGTCGTCCAACCTGCTCTCATCATTCCAATGGCCACCACGCAACCTCAAGCACAACATCTCCCACAGCTGTCACAACTCGTCAGAATGCCATCAGACATGTTTACTGTTGAGATTGTCATCAGAATGTGTGCACAATGTCACTCCAGTTACTGTGACATCTGTATTCCTCTGCAGTCGCACCATTGTCCACCTCAGTTCTTGTACTCGCACTGCATCATTCTGATCCTGATTGTTTTGTATTTTCATTAGCGTCCCGATTATTGCCTCAGGAATCTGACCACCATTCCGGAGCATTCTTACCGGAAGAATGATCACAACGTCACAACATTGCAACACTCACCTCCGACCACCTAGTGCATCGGAGCATGCAGGACGTTGAGCTACCACCCAATGATAGAGACAATCCCCAAGCCTAAACTGTCAGCAATTTTGCTTGGGTATATTTAATGGCCAAGCCCCTCTCCCCCCTGCCCCCTAAATGATTAAGAGTAATTGTACTGCCATGCTTGCGCTGGCCATTTCCCACCAAGTGGACAATGGTGCGACTGCAGAGGAATACAGATGTCACAGTAACTGGAGTGACATTGTGCACACATTCTGATGACAATCTCAACAGTAAACATGTCTGATGGCATTCTGACGAGTTGTGACAGCTGTGGGAGATGTTGTGCTTGAGGTTGCGTGGTGGCCATTGGAATGATGAGAGCAGGTTGGACGACTATGTGCAGGTCGTGCCACTGGGTTGATGGTTCAAGGGTGCTGTCCAAGGTGCACTTTTGATCATGAAATGTTTTGCAAGACTGCAATGGTGAGAACTCTGGCTCCTACCTTGCAAACATTCGGAAAGACTACTTGAATGGTCTGAACGCTGCTGTTACGATTCCTTTGAATCGTTGCTTATGTCATCTACATCCAGCATTTTTCTGACCCATGCAACGACAGTCTGTGTCGCCTTTTTTGGAAATTCACTCCCAGGCTTTGTTCACTCGCGCTTTCAGCCCCCTCACTGGCTTCAAAGGATGATACACTGTACACATGTATTGTTGCCTATGAAACATTACTGAGACCATACAATGCGCACAGTGATCATATTGCCAGGATTGAACATCAAACAGTGCACAGTCAGTAGGAAAACACAATGACATCATTCCGGGTATTAAAGTGTATTTAAAAGCCGAAATGATGTCATCGCATTGAGCTCAAGTGTTGGTGACAAATATTGTTTAGCATCTAGCAGTGCTGCCCTGGACCACAGGCCATCACCAGGTGCCACCCAACAATGCGCAGTGCCGTCCACCAGTGCAGCTACGCGCGCCCTGCATGGCGTGATACCTGCCACCACACCCCCCAGCCGAACCCCAACCTGCTCTCGGTGCATGCCATCCCTAGCGTGTCACCTACTTACGTTGCCTGTCATCACCATTTATCTATATCTTATGACAAGTCACAATACTCACACAGCGCTAGCACACCTTCAGCAACATCAGTACTCTGCTCACTCTGACACTCTTGCACTGCAGACAACATCCACACATTAAGCAACACCCCAACTGGGCTGTTATCTATATGCCTCGTAAGTGCATTTCCTCGTAGTGCAACTTATGACATCACTCCGGTAACTAACCGACAGTTTAGTGACCGGAGTGACGTCATATTTGTTGGGGAAATTGGGTCCACATGATCTACAAGAAGAGGGTGCAACGCACTCGAAGCACGACGAGAGAGGTAAAAGGCTGATAACAGTGTACACTAAGAGCCAGCTACATGTATGCAACATAAGATTCGTACGAACTGTATAGTACCCGGAAGTTGCCGACATGGCCTTGAGCTTGCTCACGTGATATATCCAACAATATTTTCCTCGCCCACCTTCACAGTGTGCCCTATACATCTGCCGTGCCCGCAATTCTGGAGGTAGCACGTTGTCGAGTGCTGTAGGTCATTGCTCATACTTACTACTGGATTCAACTCGGACTCTCATGTTGACATGTGTTTGGTCCATTTGGAGCGTATTCAACGTGGAATCGTATTGCCGTGCTAAGCATCGGCCCACTCCCAGCAAGTTGCTGTGAAACACCTTAATTTCCGAAATTATTACGTGGCTGTCGACTTGACAAAAGGGCAAAAATTCCCCAATGATCGCCTGGCAGCATGTAACAAGGCGTATCAACCTATTGCTTAGCCCTATCATGTATTATATATATGATATCCTACAAAGAGTGAGCACTTGTAACCATTAAGATGATCTGGACACAGATGGTAGAGATGTATTGGCTATGTTTTCTCAACTCTATATATTGTGTTTGCATTATTGTGATTTGCAAAATGGATGAGAATCACTGAACAAAAAGAGTTCAAAGGTCCTCGACCCGTTGGCTGTGGCGCCACCGGGTGCCGCGGCTCCGCTCTTGACTCTGACACTTACATATAGCCGCCGCACTCTCGCTGCTGCTTCCCACAACATGTGACGTGTTGATGGGCACCCACAGGTAGTAGGGTGGTAAATGTGTGTGATACCAGATACCTAGAGCGCTGAGGAGGGTACCGTGATGATGTGTGTGTGCGAGTGGGTTTCAGGGTCCCGAAGATGATCGGATGTGTGTCTCCGACGTGGTGCGCAGGAGGTGTGTGCGGTCGGAAAGGTGGATCAGAGTGCACAAACGGTCGGAGAACTGTGCCGACGAGGGTCCGGAGGTGAGGACACGTGGTGCGAGTGACTGTGAGAAACTGGACGCGGTGCGTACAACCGTCGACAAAGGTGTGCAGAGTGTGGCTCTAATGCGTGATGCGCGACGGCGTTGCGAGGTGATCGAAACAACAACGAGGGGTGCGGGCAACAACGCTGAACTGTTGCGATTGTGCGAACGGTCGGATGAGTAGAGGCACAGGTCGGAATGTCGGATCAAGTGGTGGGAGTAAGTGCGATCGAGGGTGCAACCGCGACAGGACAAATGGAAGCGAGGCTGGGATCTCTCATGTCCCAAGACGGTAGGAGCAACGATGAGTCATGCAGGCAATGACGCAGAATCGTGTGGATGGTCAGAGGAGCGGGGGTGATGGGCGGAAGATAGGCCCGGGGATGAGTGGTGCAAGTACACCGATTCATGTTGCGATCGCTGCGGGATGAGCGGAACACAATTGTGATCTCCGATGTCACAAGACACTCGGAGCGATGAAGTGTGAGGGCAACAGCAGATGCAATGATGATGGAATAAGATGAGAGGGAGGAGAACAATGAGCTGAGTGCGTGAGACGACGACGAAGACAAAGGCAAAGGCAAAGGTGACAGAGCTTGCCTCGAGCTAACTATACAATAGAGACGGAGATGCTGTGCTCCAAATGAGATCTGAACCATGGGGGGAACCGAATCTGTATTGCAGTATGGATGCGACCGCTATTTATATGTTTCGACTGCTGCAGTACAAGTCCGATCAAGAATGAAGTCGGAATAAAGGAAAATGGTCGGAACAAAAGCAAACGATGGTGTGCAAGTTGCACATGGTACAGACAATGGAGGAGAGTCAAGAGGCTGTATAGAACAATGTAGAGCAAGTGATCAGCGCTTATCAGGAGGACAGTGCAAGCACATGGAAAACAATCTGCGCTATCAAGGAGTGCGGGAGAGACATCCTACAGAGTCGAACAAGACATTACGACTAGAAATAGAGACAATGGAGGTGTGGCTGGCGAGTGGTAGAATACACTCCGATGTGTGAGGGGGCTGCAGGTAAGTGTTGCGATTTTGCGACTCGTCGAATGGTCGGAAGAATGCTCTGGTATTGCGTGTGCAATGGTCAGAGCGGTGGAGGGATAATCGGAGTGCTGGTCCGACCGCAGAACGATCGGGATCGAATATATGTAGCACGAACTTGAGCACTGAGCTGGACAATGGTTGGAGGACAATGGCGCAACTGTGGGGGTACTCGGAAGTCGCAGAGACGTCGGAGAGACGTGGCGCACGTGCTGAAACAACGATCCCAAGAATCAAAATGTCTGATGGAATTCCGGTGCGTTATGACAGCTGTGGGAGATGCTGTGCTTGAGGTCGTGTGGCGGCAGTTGGAACAATGAGCAAGTGGTTGGATGACTGCGTGTGCTGTGTGCAACGGTGTTGCTGGCGCGAGTGTGGTGTCCAAGGTATGATTCCGATCGCGTGACTGCTCTGCAAGAGTCCAATCTTGCGAGCGGTCGGAAGAACTAATCGGGTGGTCGGAGCACTGCTGTGCGATGCTGCGATCTTCGGAATTGTGTGTCTGTCGACTTGATGAAGGTGTGAAAATTCTGTAATGATTGCCTCGCAGCATGGAGCAAGGTGTATCAGCGTCGTCACCATTGTGCTGACGCACCACACGACGTCGACAATGTGTGTCTTGGCTTCCACTACGCCTATGGAGGCGGTTCCGGGCTCAATCGAGGGCTTGGATGTCATGTATTTCTATGATGCCCAAGAGTTTTATCTGATGCTGTATTTCATGGCAAAAGAGTTATATTTCATTTTCACATGTATGTAATTTCTATCCACAGTAGCACCATAGGATTGCATGTATATGTGAATCAGTCATGATAGGATATCTCGATTGAGCCCAGAACCGCCTCCACAGGCGCAGTAGAAGCTGAGATACACGTTGTCGATGTCGCGTGGCACGTCAGCACGACAGCGACAACACGTCACATGTTGTGGGAAGCAGCGGTGATGTGTAAGCGTTGGAGTCAAGAGCGAAGCCACGGCACCTGGTGGCGCCGCAGGCCACAGGTCGAGGACCTCTGAACTCTTTTTTTTTCTCAGGAATTCTCCTCCATTTTGCAAATCACAATCATTGTAGCTTTATATATATATATATATTGTCCCAAAGTACCAAAGAAGGGGAAAGAAATTGATGCAAAGAGCAAACTGTCTTGTAGGGCAGGAGAAGATAGAAGGTCAACAACTACTGCACATATCCTATAAAGCTAAATGGCCTTGTAGTGTAGTGGTGAATACTATTGGTTGATATATAAAGCCAAGAGGTTGTAGGTTCAATTCCCCCTCTGTGCGACTTTTTATTAATATAAATATTCAGCCCGGGTATTGTAGTAGCCGGGTTTGTGCACCATGACGCGTTTAAATATGCACACAGTCGAAAGTGCCGGTTGATGCGTCATGGTGCGTGTTTGGCCTACCCGTGGGAAAGTTTTACCTAAAATGGAAACTGTGCAGTATTGTTTGCTGACTCGAGAACAATTGAAATCATGTTCATATTGTTGCTGGTTAGCTTGCAAAACGCAAAATACTTGCAGACATGAGTGTCTTTGGAAGTGAGAAGGTGTTGAAAAGCATTGGGCAGGAGCTACTTAGCTAAAAATTGCTCAATTGCCGGGTAACCGGGTACTTTATCCCCGGGATTAGTAAGCAATGACTCATTGACCGGCAAAAATCCCAGTCTGCCTGATTCAACTGCGTCATTTTCCCACGCTTGTTGAGGAATTATATTATTGGCTATTCACATGATCAACATCCTTTCAACACTTCTGGTATATATAATGCATGGTAGTTAGCAACTAGAGCCCTCCCAATTGCCAACCTCACCATTGTCACCCCGTGGGAACATGTTACCAAAAAGGGAAGTTAGAAGGCCTTCTCTTCTGACTTCAGAACAATTGGTATCATGTGTATATCAATGCTAATTAGCTTGGAAAATGCAAAATACTCGCAGACACGAGTGTCTTTGCAGTGCAAAGGTGTGTAAATCACAGGGCAGGCAGTAGCTACTTAGCTAAGAATTACAGAATTAGGCAGGTGGGATGACATGACTTGACTTTAGTCCAAGCTTTGGGACATATCTCCTAGAGCAATCTTTCTAATGCATGCATTTTGCCTGACTGATGAAGGAAATAAATGATTAGGAGGAATCATAATGAAGAGTACTCGTCATGAGAACCATGCTAGTGCTATAGTTGAAGTGTGAGGATCCTGCAAGGTGCGGCAGGACCTGCTTAGCTAAGAATTACTGAAAAAGGCAGTTGGGACGACGCGACTTGACCGTGGGATCTATTTCCTAAAGCGACTTATAATGTGTTCACGTTTTGGCCTGACTTGGTTGAAGAAAGAAACGATTAAGAGTAATCGTAATGGTCATATTCCCATCTGTCATAATTTGCCTGCCTTGCCATGGCATAGGCAGGGATGTCATATATGACATCTGTGGCTGTCCTGGGCACCTGCAATATCTTACCTTGCCCACTTGGTGCCTGTTATTTTTTACAGGGCGCTCTGCCTATGTGACATTTCTTACAGGGGGCTGCTTTCACATTTGTCATTTCTTACACCTCATGATATGCAGCTGCAACATTTTGCACCCTTGCACAGTCACATTTCACTGTCATTTTATACAGCTACTGGGCCTGGGCATCAGGTCTGCAACTTTTTGCAAGACGTATCAGTGACCGTGTTAATTTTGACGGATCTTCCTATGCATTTGTTACATTTTGCAGATCTTCCTTTGTCCAATTTGCCCCATGATACTTCCAGATGCAACTTCTAACACGTGTTAATTTCAATCAGACTCTGGCCACTCTGAGCATGGGCAACAGACCACGGAGGAGCCAGGTCGGGGGGACGGAGAGTCCAACCAGACTCAGAGCAGTAGGTGCTTGTGTTATCCTCCTAATGACTTTGAGATGTAACCCTCTCTTTCCTCACAGAACAGCCAGATTTCAAGCTGTTCTCTGAGGGCCTTAGCGCAGTGCAGTCACTACGCTTTCACCAAGCGGTGACTAAGGATATCAGGTCCAGAGGCTCAAGACGGGCTGCGTTCAAGATCCACTTGGAGGCAATTGAGAAAGCCAGCAGCTTGGGCTTCCAGCTTACGGACTTCAACTGGCCCATTCCCCACGCCGCCAGTGAAGACAAGAGCAAGATCACTGTGGACTACTGCAAGGCACTTCGTAATTGGTTCAGGCTGTGGTATGCGGAAGTGGAGGCTGCGGATTCCGCAGGTTCCGACAGCAACTACGGACCGGAGGATGACAGGGATGGCAGCGGGGAGTCTGAGGTTGAAGAGGAGGACAACGCCACCAAGTCAAAGGCGAAAGGCAAAGGCAAGGGAAAGTCTCAGTCTTCCGCAAAGGGCAAAGGCAAAGACAAAGGAGGTATGCCTGCCATTCTTAACACACCTTTGCATTCTCTTGACGCAGCCCTGGAAGCCCTGGGCAGGCGATTTGCAGAAGGCTTCCGTCCGACATTCAGAGATGAGGAAACCAACAAAGACACGGAGGTGACGTATACCCTGGCGTTTGAGGCTAGAACGCAGCCGGACCAGCACATGTCTGCCATCCACAGCGGACGCGAGGTGGCCACAGCCCTCTTGCGCTTGGCCAAGGCAAGCACTTTCCCATCCTCACTCTCCGCTAGGCATCACTTAATGGTATGTCCAGAGAAAGACCGCGGATGGATCCTACGTCACTCAGTGCCTTTCCTGCTCCCGTGCGGGTAGAGGAAAGCAGGTGCGCGTAACGGGCCATACCATGAAGGCGGTTTCATCCCGAGACGATGCAGCATACCTGGACTGCGGTTGCCCTGCAGACTCCGCTCTCCTTGAGCTGTGGATGGTCAAGACGGCACAGACGTACAACGTCCCCAATGCAAGGAACAATGAAGAGATTCAGTCAAGCCAGACGCGCATTGCCGACAAGGGCGGCAATGTGACCGTTCTTCCGTACAAGCTGGGCTTCTCTCTGCTCAATTTGCCCTATTGCGCAGCGGCTATTGCTGAGACCTCCGGCTTGCACATTGACGATCTCCTGCAGCCAAGAGAGGCGCGCTTGAAGGAAACGGTCAGGTGGGCCCTGGAAGAGCTAGCCAAGGCGCACGCCATTGGAGGGCAGGAGTCCACTGAACTCGTCGTCAAGCTTATGAAGGTGTTGAAGGTTCCTGGAGAGGAGGGGGCAGATGTGATGCGTTTGGCAGGTGCAGCCAGCAGCTCTGGAACCCAGCAGTAGGAGGGATCAGGGCAGGAAACGTGTTACAGACTAAATGCAGATTGGCATCATATCTGCTTTCAATGCTTGAGACAAAGGTGAACAAGAAAATAAGCTACAGATGATATTACTGCTAGAGATATAAGATATATATAACTTCAAGATGCAATGTCAGGTATTGGAGAAATGTAGCTACTGGATGTGATTGCCCCACCCATTGTAATCATGCACCCACCCATCAATGTCTCTGTCCGTGCTGAGGACAACTGAACCCCTCAGGCCTTCAAAGTGAAGGTTGAAGTGTGTGAGCTCCCCTGAGGGGAAGATGAGCACATCACCAGGTCTCAGGTGGATGACCAGCTTTGCTTCAAACAAACACAAACCACCCCCTTGCCAATGACCAAATGGTGCAACAACGCACACAGACTTGTCCTTGCTGTCACGATGTCCACGCGTGCAAGCAGAAAAATTGAGCACAAAGCCTGAGAAAGGGTGTGCCGCGCTGATAGAGCCCAGGGGGAGGGTTTCAATGGCAATGGTCAGGTCATCGTAGACCTTAGGGAGATGATGGGCCAGCTTGAAAGAAAGGTGTCATCACATGAGTTTTGCTTTGGCGAAAGAGGTAGACTCACATTCACTTTGATGTACACCATCATGTCTTCCAGGGCTTCCACCAGGAGCATATACCTGACAGGATCCTTGCGAGTCTCTATGGAAGCCCGAGGCATGCGGTGCTGGATATTGACCCGGACATTCCCATCCTTTGTGAGGAGGTAGGGATGCATGCCCTCTGGAGCATTGTCTCCCTGGAAAAGAGTGTGTCTCAGTGATGTTCAGGAGTTGGAGAGAAGGGAACATACCCTTTCAGAATACCTATTGTAGGTTTGGTGATGCTCTGCAGCAAACTTGAAGCCAGGGATATCTGAGGCATCTTGTCCAATTTCATCCCCAAGAAGATGAAGGAGTTTAGCTGTGATGCTGGCCAAGGACTGAGGGTAGGCAGTGCCAAAGTCAGAGAGCACCAGTCCAACAAGGTGCTGGGAGCTGTCTCGGATATGCAGAGGCCTCCTTCAGTCAAGCATTAGGATGCCAGGGGTCCCTGGGCGCAAGAAGCAGAGCACTCACCCATTGCATATAGCAGGTTTGATAGAAATATAGGGTCCCTCTGCTTCATGAGAGAGAAGCTAACAACGCCTGAGTGCAAGCCATGACAGAATGATTGAACCAACACACCTTCTTCTTCAGGTTAGCCACACTTGATGGGCTGTCAAGAAATGCAGAGGCAGCAGCCTCTCTCTGGGCGGCCGTCCAGGCCTTACTATTGCCCCTCCCCACAGGGCTGGGAGTGTGGGTGATATCAAAGGGAAGGGACACTTCCCAGACCTTCCCAGGATTAGGCAAAAATACAGTAGGCCTCTCCTGCTGGTGGGGTAGATCTTCTGACCACAGCAGAGCCCTGGTTGGAAGCTTCCATCCACTATGTGAGGGAGATCAGTATGAGCTCACTAATAGAAAATGCATATCTCACGTACGTCACCAAGACTTTTGAGAGATAATCATCAGACGCCTGAATATTGTTGAAATGCAGCTGCTGAAAGCCCACAGAGCCCACAGAGCCCTCCATAGTAAGGACAGGGACTGAGATGTGAAATCCACACTTGTCCTTGGACAGTATATGGGCCTGTAGAAGGCCTGGAATAATGGAGGAACTGATGAGATTTCCAGAGTATTGTTCTATACAAGATATTAGAAGGAGAACTGCAAAATAAAAAAGCACATACCAGGAACAGCTCTGAGAGCATATGCCACCTGCATGAGATCAGACTCTATGGCCTTGGTCCTAGATCCAATGAATAATTGTGCCACTCCCAGAGCAGAGATGACAGTCAAGATGTGAAGGGAAGCTGGACAAGGATGAATCACTGGCAGTTCCTCATATGAGCAGGGCTACTTACCAGCTTGAGCCAGATAGATCAATCTTCTCCCTTTTTGCACCCAAAGGCGAAAATTCTGTTCAGACCATTTCCCTCCTACAGCGCGCCAAAGGGCCACCAGATTCTTGATGTCCTTTGTATTGGCAAAGACTGCCTGATGCTTCAAAATGCTGCTAGACAATTAATCATAGCAGCCTTGAGAGATGAAACAGCACTGACAAATCCACTTCCACAGCCAGTTCAACATAGACAATGGTGGATCGAAAGGTGATAACCTTCTGTGCCAGCTCCAGATTTTCACATTGATTTCCTAGAGATCTCATCCTGGACAAGTCCAGAACCATGCCACCAGTATCCCCACATGATTGTGTGCTCCAAGATTGAGCTGGGTTCTCCAGGGGGAGCTTCCCAGAGTGACCTTCTATGAGATCAGAGAGACTCTTCTGGGAAGAGGAGTTAGAGATTCCGCCAAGATGAGACAGGAGCAGCAGGGTTTTTGCAGTTGGTCTTGGAGGAACTGTGCGTTCCACCCAGACGTGCTCCCTCGTCTCCTTCAAGCACAGTGAGATTAATGCCAAAAAATAGAGACTTCAAAACGTACCATGGCTTCTTCTTCATCCTCGTCAACC
Source organism: Auriscalpium vulgare (assembly GCA_019915015.1). Taxonomy (NCBI): domain Eukaryota; kingdom Fungi; phylum Basidiomycota; class Agaricomycetes; order Russulales; family Auriscalpiaceae; genus Auriscalpium; species Auriscalpium vulgare. The sequence goes on from JAHBBC010000009.1 coordinate 1,497,009, forward strand.
TCCATTGCCTCCAGTCCTTCATACTCTGGGATGGCCTCCATGGGAGCCATCACCTTGTTAGCCTCGCTGCCCCTTTTACAGTCTGAATGAACAGAGTTGCCGCCTTGGCCACCGCCAGAGCCACTGGGCGCTGGTTTGCCACGCCCTGTGAGAACCTGAACATCCAGTGAGCATATCTTACCTGCTGTTGGTTGCCAAAGACCTACCAGAGTTTTTTTGCCAGAACGCAGTCTCTTATCGGGAGAGCTGCCCTTGGCAGGAGAGCTGCCCTTGGTCTGCTTGGCCTGCACTCCCTGAGTGAATGTCACAAAGAGAGAGAACCAGCTGGCACACACCTTTTTAGCCCGGACAGCATCCAGCCTTTCACTATGCCTGGATGGCTCAGACCCTGGGGATACAGCCTAGCTGGCAAATCAGAGAATGAAAAATGTGTCAGAGCCTGGAGATGCATTTACAGCATTTTCAACCATTGATTCTGCAGAGACCACCTGCCCAGTGGGAGAACTGGCAGCAGGGGTCAACCGTTCTCCAGAAGTGCCAGGAGAGAAAGGTGTGGCTCTGGGGGTAGCCAGCTGGTTGACCTCCAGAGCAGGAGTCTGTTGCCTAGAGAGCTCATTGTAAATAGCTGCCCACTCTGGCTCTTGTGGATACAGAGCCAAGAGTTCTGGGGCCCTGCCCAAGAGGAACAAAGCAAGCTCAGAGCTGATGTTCATTTTGAAGAGTCTGAGAAGGGAGGGAGGTGAGGGAGGAAGGCAAGAGCTGGCCAGCAGTGACTTGTCAGATTTGACAGCGGCGCATCAAACTCAGTGCGAGAAATGACTTGGCGTTTTTTTCCCTTAGTCAATATTCTTGTAAATAATACCATACCTTTGCCCCTACTGGGGACACCCACTGCATTATTTACAAGACTTTTGACCGTGGGAAAAATGACATGGGGGACCACGAAGGTGGCTTATTTTGTTTTGATGCCCAGCCCTCATGTCTCCTCCGTTTCAGACGCGAGTGGGCCCATTCTGACGGCGCAGGACAGGGAGATCCATGGTATTATTTTCAGGATTATCGGTTGATCGATATGTTTGTAAATAATAACATGGCAGTTGCATCCTTTACTGCCCCCTGGTGCTTTTTTCCCTTGGTCAATATTTCTGTAAATATTACTATACGTTTCCCCTTCCTTTATCTTCAAAATGAATTCACTTGCGGCCAAATCCGTAGAGGCTTGACCTCAGGATTATTTAAAGAATGCAGTCTCCCTGCTGCCCCCTCCGTTTTTCGCTGTGTATCTCCATCCCTGCTCCATTGCTCCCTACTTAATCTCTGCCCCCCGGACGCAGGGAATTCCCTGCGCCTGCGGACCAGAGATTGAGCACGGGAGGTGGGTGCCGGGCATCGGGGCGACGGTGCGCGGGTCGGCGTGGCGGGAGCGCAGGCGCCGTGGGGACGTGGCGGGGCGCAGGGCAGCGTGCGCGGGTCGGCGTCGGCGTGGCGGGGCGCTGGGCAGCGTGCGCGGGTCGGCGTCGACGTGCGCGGGTCGGCATCGACGTGCGCGGGTCGGCATCGTCGTGTGCGGGTCGGCGTCGACGTGCGCGGGTCGGCGTCGACGTGGCGGGGCGCTGGGCAGCGTGCGCGGGTCGGCGTTGACGTGGCGGGGCGCTGGGCAGCGTGCGCGGGTCGGCGTCGACGTGCGCGGGTCGGCGTCGACGTGGCGGGGCGCAGGGCAGCGTGCGCGGGTTGGCGTCGACGTGGCGAGGCGCAGGGCAGCGTGCGCAGGTCGGCGTCGGCGTGGCGGGGCGCTGGGCAGCGTGCGCGGGTCGACGTCGGCGTGGCGGGTCGGCGGGGGCGTGCAGGGGTCGTGGGCGGCGGGGCGGGGGCGGGGGTGCAGTGGCGGGCGGCGGGGGGACGGGAGACGACGGGCGCACTCACCTGCGCTCCTCCCCATCTTTCTGCCTCTCCTTCTCCACCTTCTGCACCCTCTACTCCCCTCTCCACGCCTCGGGGACGCGCGGCGGGGCACGGTGACGTGGCGCGACAGCGCGGCACGTCGTCGTCTTCGTGTTGCGTGCCCGAGCGCAGTGACGTGGCAGCGCGTACTGCCACGTCGCGCTCGTGGTCTAGGGTCTTGAGGAGTTGGCGGGGGAGGGACGGCGGCGAGGGAGGGACGGCGGCGCGGGAGGGACGGCTGCGGGGGAGGGTGGTGAGAGCGTGAGAGGCTCAGCCACAAGCGCGAACCAACAGTGTTGGTTCGCGCTTGTGGCTGAGCGACGTCACGCGTGACGCACAGCTTGTGCGCCCACGCGTGACCCGCGCCTTTCCTTCTCTTCTTCACCCTCCCGCGCACTCGCCCTCCCCTCCCGTCCCGTCCTCCGCCCCCGCTCCTGCCCCCGCCCACCACTCCCGCGCCCTCCCCTCCCCTCCGTCTCCGCCACACCGCCCTCAACACAGCGGACGTTACGTGGCAGCGCTTGCGCGCTGCCACGTCACAGCGCTTGCGCACGCAACACCACGCAACACAACGACGTGCCGCGCAGCCGCGCCACGTCACCGCGCCGCGCCGTGCGCGCTCGAGGGGTGGGGAGGGAAGCAGCGGGTGCAGGAGGAGGGGGAGGAAGGGGAGGAGTCGAGCCCAAGGGGCTCGACGCAGGTGAGTGTTTGCCCTCGTCCCCCAGCCCCCGCCCACGTCTCCCGTCGCCGCCCGCCGTCTCCCCCGGCCCGCCCACCTCTCCCCCGGCCCGCCCCCGTCTCCCCCGCCTGGCCCGCCCGCGCTCAACGTCGCCGGCGCTCGACGCCGCCCCGCCACGCTCGACGCAGCCCGCCTGCGCTCGACGCTGCGTGGCGCAGGCGCTCGCTGCACGCCGGCGCTTGACGCAGCTCGCCTGCGCTCGCCGCCGCCCCCGCTCGCCGCCGCCCCGCTCGACGCCCACCGCCTCCGCACGCCGTCCCTCGACCCGCGCTCAACACCCACGGCCCCCGCACGACATCCCCCCACGCCGCGCCCGCCGTGTACGCCCCACGCCCCCCGTCGACGCCCCGCACACTGTCCGCCTCACCGGTACACCGTCCCACCCACAATCTCTCAACCACGCACGCGAGGAATTCCTCGCGCTGGCGGGTGAGAGATTTATTGGTGGCTGGGTACGCGTGGCGACTCCTCAAGACGCCGGGCTGCCAGACTGACGAGGCAGCTGGCGCTGCCACGTCACGGCACTCGGACGCGCAAGAGGAACACCACGACGCCGTGCTGCGCTTCTGCGCAACGCTTCCGTGCCCAGCAGCGCACGCCTGGAGGCTGGAGAGGGTGGAGGAGGGGGTGCAGAGGGAGGAAGGAGGAGGAGGGGGAGGATGTTGGGGACAACGAGCCCCTCGGGCTCGTCGCCAGGTGAGTCCCCACCACCCTTGCTTGCCGTCGCCGCACTCGACGCTCCCGCCGCCACGCTCCCGCCGCCTCGCTCTCGCCACGCTCGACGCCGCCACGCCACGCTCCCGCCACGCTCGACGCCGCCCCGCTCGACGCCGCCCCGCTCGACGCCGCCTCGCTCTCGCCACGCCCACCCCATGCCGTCCCCCGCCACCCCCCGCACGCTGTCCCTTGCCCCGCGCACGCCGTCTACCGCCCGCCACGTCACCCACAGCCAGGGCACGCTGTTTCCCACGCGCGCACGTCGTTCACGGCCTGCCACATCACCAGCGCACGATGCCCCCGCCATGCCCGCCACGCCCACCACACCACGCCGCCCACATGGCCACGCTGCCCTCCCACGCCATCCAAAATATCTTGACCATGCACGCGAGGAGTTCCTCGCGCTTGCTGGCAAGATATTTGTTTAGACAGTGGGGGAGGACATGCCTATTGCCCATGCCTGTTGCCCATGTCCTAGCACCCGTTCCCCAGCATGCACGCTGGTCATGTCCCACCCCTTGTAAAGTAAGAAACCTGGGAGAGAGGACAGGAGAGAAGGGGGGAAGAGAGCACCCCAGTGGCAGGTCCCCGAGGCAGGACAGAGGTACGCCTCAGCCTGGCTGCGGGGGAGGCGCTACTACGCCGCCCTGCCACAAAGATCCTCCGTGCCAACAGGTCCCCGAGGCAGGACAGAGGTACTCCTCAGCCTGGCTACGGGGGCGGCACTACGATGCCTCCTGCTGGTGGGGGAAGGGTGAGGGAAAAGAGGCGACGCAACACACAAGCAAAACGAACGCGGCACAAACACATACAAACAATTGCCTATTTAGGACATACGTACAAATTTTACATTGACGTCGACACATCTGTCTTCGTCTCTCATCGTCTCTCATCCCTTCCATATGGACCTTACAGGTTACTCGCCATCACCTTCTGCAAGCCCAAGGCCTGCTGATCGCACTGAGGATTTGTCTCCTGAGCGCACAGAGGTGTCCTTACCTCCTGAGCGCACGGAGGTATCTGCACCTCCTGTGCGCACAGAGCAATCACCTCATGAGAGTCCTGTACCTGAGCCATCTCCTCCTGAGAGTCCTGCACCTCATGTGAGTGGGAGAACACGTTCAGCCAAACGCAAGGCTACAAATGTGTGTTGCCCTATTATCCATGGTAAGATAGGACTGAACCAGTCCACAGGAAGTCGTTGTGCCTGCAGCACCTGCCAAGAACACAGCACCTGCTGCTGGTAAAAAATCACGTGGAAAGGGGCCAAACACAACAAAGGTATTTGCACCATTCTCCTTGTAAATGGCTTATGCTCAACAGGAAAATAGGACGTTGTCATGGCTGATGGCACAGCTCCTGCACCCGCCACCAAGAGAACGAGAACGCGCCAAACGGCGAAGAAGACCACAGGCGCCTATGCACCTCGCAGGAGCATGGGCGATAAAAAGGATGAAGCTGATTTACAGGAGGAAAACAAAGTATGTCCCCCCATATTCCTTGATAAGATTCATGCTCAACAGGAACATAGGATGTGATCATGACTGATGTTGCCATACCTGCAACCAGTGATGAACACCATGACAAGGTCTGTCTGTACCTATGCCTATTGTAAGTGATCGACACTGAGATGTCTCTGCAGTACTGTTGTCTCTGTGAAAATGGAGGGGAAATGGCCCTCTGTGACCTGTGCCCTCGTGCCACATGTGACGAGTGTGTTGTGGTCCCCCAGGCCTTGCTCAAAGCAGACAATGGGCCCACATTTGTCTGCCCTTTTTGTCATATCACAAGGAAAGGTCCCGATGGCAGGACTGTCAGACTGGATGCGTACACAGTAAGCCTACACCCACCCTGCTCATTGCTGGAGTTACATTGCCCACTAAATATTACACAGGGGTTTGTGAACTTGAAGACATCCAAAACCATTGGAAAACCACTGGAGGCACCAGGCCTTGCTACAGGGATGCCCTCCAATAGGGTATACACAGGACCCCTGCTGCTCCTAGGCCTGCGCTCAAGCCAGGTTGAAGCCAGCGGTCCACCCTTGCAAGCTGTGCGGCAGGATCTGCTAGGATTTTATCAGGAGAATCCTAAGGACTTGGTCTGCAAGGAGATTGAGTTCAACATCAACAAAGGGGACTCTCTGAAGAAGCACAAGGCTGAGCTGGATAAGCTCATTGATACTCTAGAGTTGTATGTGTCTTTCTCTTTTCATTCTATAGTGAAAGCACATTTACTGACAGCCCAATAGGATGGGAAAGTCCTTCCAGGGAGCTGTTGTTGCCATCAGCACTCATTCTGAGAAGACTCGCGGTGACTTGCTTGTTGAAGAACATGGGGCTGTAACTGTCCCAGAGGTATGCCTTCTTATTGTGACATTTATTTGTTCTCATGACATGGTTCTCAGTTCTTTGAGCATATTGTTGGGGATCGCCTCATGAAATATTTGGCCAAGATCCCCAAAGTCAAGTGGTTCCTCCTCTCATGTGGGATGGTTGTCAACTTTCCCCCTGCTCTCAAGTCTCTCAAGTCTACAATCCTCAAGTGAGCACTCCAACCTTTGTTATCAAGCTTTTCATTCACCAAGTGCCATCCTATAGCAATCGCAAAAGCATTCATGACCTCTATGCCTTTGACGCCCCTTCTCTCAATCTCCACACCACAATGACTTTCGTAATAGAGTATACAAGGAAGATTTTCGTCAACCTCAATGGGGAGGAGAAGGTCATGGGACACATTCTAGATGTGGCCAGCAGCCTTGCGCGCACTACTGGGATCTACCACCTGACTCCTAGGGACGAGGAGACGGAGGTGACGCGCATGGTCTGGTCTAGCCCCAAGATCCAGCCCTTTGGAGAACAACTGCCTGGCCTGTGCAAAAACCCTGATTGCCTTGCAGTCAGGCCTTGGCACTTCGAAGGTGAAGCCAGAGGGAAGGTTTTGATGGTCAAATTCAAGTGCAGGGGCTGTGGTCATCTGTTGGAAGTGGCAAATCTTGTGAAGGGAAGAGTGCTTAAAGGTGCTCCAGAGGGGAACTGGATAGCATACAAGGAGTCTGACAAGAAGTCTGAGTAGATATTTTGTGCCCAAAATGAGTCTCCAGAATTTTGATCTTGAACTTGAACTTGAAGTACAACTGAAGGCCCAAAGAAATCTGATCCTCAAAGGCAGTGTGGGAACTGGTCATGTGCTCAGCCACAGGCGCGAACCAACAGTGTGGGCTCGCGCCTGTGGCTGAAATTCACACGATAGGTGTGCTTTCCGCTTTCCCTCTGCCTGGACGTGAAACATGCTCAAGCTTTTCCTGCACTGTCCCAACGATGAAGTGCTTGGTTCTGTCAACCTTTTGAGTCAGATAAGAACCATGACCTCAATATTCAAGAGAGATTTGTAAAGCAGAGCCAGGGAGCGGGCCTATCCCAATCTGCATTCTGCATGGCACTTTCTGTATAAATAGGGCTGTAATTCTGTCTCTTTGCTTCTTGTCTGCAATGCAGTCCCCCCGCCTTTCAAGGGATGTCCTTATCGCCATTGCATCCACCTGCTCAGAGGTCTATCAGCGGGATCACCCCGGCCTATCTCGCCAATATCTAGGGCCTGTGCGCCTCTCATGCTCTCTCTTTTGGAGATATGCGGAATTGCCACCTGCCGCTATCGGAGGGGATTGGGGACCTTCCCTTGCCCATCTCTTCTCCACTGTGAGCTTTAATGCTCTCACGTCAACCTTGCTGAAGGCTTACCTCACGATGGATAACAGATCGTTGAATATCACTCTGTCATGTCTCGTCAATATCATGTCAGGGAAGGCCAGCAGCTTTCAGAGAGGCAGCGGCATGCAGCTTACGCTGCTCGACGCTTTTGCAATATCCAAACCCTGCATATCAGGCTCCTCGGACCGGAGGAGGGCTGGTTGTTTGCCGACCATCAGGCAATCTGGCTGGCATCAATGAACAACACTATCGCGTACAAGGCAATCTCTGTGATGGCCGGCCTCACAGATCTGTGGATCACCTGCTCTCTCCCCGAGGTACCCCCATTGGCCATCTGGACGAGCATCGCAAGTTGGTGGAGCTCCGTGCAAGGGCAAGGTGGAGGGGTGCAGTCGCTGCATATGCAGTACACCATATGCTCTCCAACTGTGAGTCAATGTTCTCCGTCCACGCACAGGCCTAATGTTTTCCCTAGAACGGAACGGCACTGATATGGAACCATGACATATGGCCGGAGTTCATCGCACGCCTGGGGCCCTTACGCACGCTGGATCTTCGGGCAAAAGGGATCATTTTCCCGAATCCCTTTGACACCGCCGATCCCTCTGATGAGACGTTTGTCACGGAGGTGGATCTCAATCCCCTCTATCAAGTTCGCCAACCTGGGCAAGCTCTGGCTGGGGAGACATGGCAGACGTATTGTGAGCACTCCCTGGTGATCCACAGTGCTCAGAACCTGCCAAGCCTAGCCCTGGTGCGCTTGGATTATGGGTACAATGAGTGGTTCTCAGGGGGGAAGCGGTACGGGCAGGACTGGGATCAAGAGTTTGAGCTCGTCAAGTGGACGAGGGCCAGATCTGGGCCAGATCCGGGTTGGCTCCGGGACGCAGTTCAACCGGACGACATGCAATATGAGCAGGGGCAAGTGACATCCTGGCTCATCTCACCTGACGCGCCATCTGATTGATCTCTTGTCTCAGATCTCTTGATTATTGGAGAAACCGTGAGGCAGCCGTCCCGCTCCTCCTCAACGTCGCTGCCTGGCTTGAAGGGGAGCCACCTGAGATGTGGATGGGCTGGCTACAGCCACAATGGCAGTTCTAGGATTAACTTTGTACACAAGAGACGCCTGTCGTAGGGAGAAAGTCGTATCTTTATAGTGGCTGTGATATCCTCATGGGTGTGCGCCCTTGACAAAGAGGAAGCGAGCATAGGCAAGAGGCCTTCAGCTTTCAGCCGTCAGTGGTATGGCAGTCATAAGGGTGTTGTATGCGTCTTACAGATAGACGGAGGATGTAATATGAGGAAGCCATGTTGAACACAGCAATGTAGAAAGACGAACAGTGATTGCTACGTGGAGGATATGTCAGACAACCGGCTCAGCAGTTCTGAGATGTACAGAAAGGTGCATATGTAGTGTGCTTGGGAAGGCTAGAGAGGTGGAAAATGAAAAGCAGGGATGGGCAAGAATTTTGGCCTGGACGGAACATCAGGAGGGCAGAAAGCCAGGCATGATATACACCTGAGGCGTATAGCAGAACAGGAGCATCTACACGGATACTAAATCTGCCGCTAAATCTTACTAAATCTTGGGGCCCTAAGTTCTTAGCCTGCCTTTAGTGAGGTCCTTAGTGCCCACAGATTTAAGAGCGACTGTGATGCAAGATATGACACGGATAAATACTACAGCAGTGTAAAAATCAGACAGACGGTGAGCGTGAGAGCTATCAGAGCCCAGGTCAAATTTGGACAGAGCGTGAAAGGCAGGGTAATATTTGACAGCATGGAGCGGTGCAGTATTCTCCAGTTTCTACTCACAGCTATCTCCTGGCCCTACGGGTGCGTGAAAATTTACACAGGTCAAAAGAGCTGTGATTTTACATGCCGCTACTCTACTACTAACATCACTTCCGCCTCTGGCGCCCCTTCGCATCCCCCCTGGCTATTCGAGCCTTCCGAACCTCTTTGAGAAGCTTGGTAAACTTCCCTGACAGACCAGCATACTTGGCTTCAAACGCATCTAGGTCCCCGTAACACTTGTCGGCGAATTCATGGTAGACATGCTTGATGTTGGAGAGCTTGGCAGCCTCCTGGGCGTATGATGCCCTTTCAAAGGTGTCTTCCCACCTGTGCAAAGGGACAACAAGACCCTTGGCGCTGTCACCCACCTCCCAATAGCGTATGACATCGTCCAGTGTGTGTACAGTTGGAATGCGCGGAGGCCGAAGGGGTGTCTCAAGGGGAGGGGTGTCCTCTATGCCCTCCGCAAACAGGTCCTCATTGTCCTCGTAGGCAACAGACATGCGCAGGGGAGATGCTGCATGCATAGCAGGCCTGTCGTTGGCCTGCATGACGGAGAGCAATGATGGCAGGGGAGCTTTACGCCACAGTGGATCAGTGTGCGTTCACCTTGTGAGGACTGGGCAGTTGCTTACCTGTAGCTGAATGAGAGCAGCACGTCAATGTGCGGTCTGATTGAGGGGTGGAGCATGCCAGGGTGCGATCTGAACGTGGCGTGGAAATGATCTCCTCCATGCGACTCGCCATTCTGGCCGTCCACTCGCCCATCTGACTGCTAAGCACGCTGGCCAGTCTGTCAAACTCATGCTGAGTGACAATGCTCGGAGAGGAGGATCCTCCCATGAAGCTCTCATGACGATCCTTGTTGCGGCTCTTGAGCATGATGTCCGAGAAGCCCTCCTCATAAGCGCTCAACTCATCCAGCAAGTAGCGCATGACAGTCCCAACCTGCATTGCCTTCAGAACAGGAACTCCAGAGCAAAAAGAGTAAAGAGGTCATCTACATCGTCACCTGCAGACCAGCCACCCCACCACTTGATCGCCTTCATGCTCCACTTGTGTTCCGCAAACATGAAGCGGTACTGCGCCCCGCCTCGTCGAAAGCAATGCGTCGTGAATTTGCCGGAACGCCTATCCATGACACCGGATGCGTCCGTGAGTCTGTCGAGGATGTTCTCTATCCCCGTGCGCGACATGGGCTCCCCGAACTTGAGCAGGTCTGTGGACGCCAGAGTAGGGAAGACGTAGTCCTCAGGTTGCAATCGCCTCTGCATCTTCTCCTGGAGGTGAGCAACCCATGCACGCATGTGAGGGTACACGTTGATCTCCGGTTCGTCCGGCTGCTCAGGCACGCGCATTTCATGGCCTGCAGAGGTACGGTGATCAGCGCAAGGCAGGGGCCCCAGGGCAATTATGAAGCACTTGCCTGCGGCGGGGTCCTTGTTCGTCTTTCTGAACACCAGGTTGAAGGAGATGTACGGTTCCAAGCTCCCGTCGCCATGGAAACATACGTTCTTCCACTGCAGAGTGACCATCTCCTCGTTTCTGGTCAGGTGTGATCATCAGTGTCCGTTGCAATGCCAAGATTCCCAGCAAGCACACACCTCGTCCACAGGTTGAACGCTGCTGTCGCAAAAGCCTTGAAGTACAGACGCCGGGTGAGAGACATGGTGCGCGCAGCCTCCTCCCCATCCAGGTATGCCATGATGACCTTCATGTCCTTGGGGAGCATAGGCAACGCGTGCGTGACCGTGGCATTGCGCTGCGAGCGGTGCTTGAGGGACTCAAAGTAAGTGATAAACTCCGGGTCGAACACGGGGTTGCCCTCCCATTTCTGAGTGGTCGGGTTGAACTTCCACATGTCTCCTTGGCACCCGAGCACCCTATCAGAGCGTGAGCCTGTGAATGGCGCCAGCCCCAACGTCAAGTCAACGCACCTTATGAAGTAATCCTTGAACGCGGCTCGGAGACCCTCAGCGGTGGAGAACCCGCACTCCTGCTCCTCACACTTGTAGGCCGTGTAGAGCTTGAGGGCCATAGGCGTCGCGGCGGAGATCGTGTCGAACGCCTCCCGCAGATCCGCATACCGCACCTCCGTGCCCTCCGAAGAGTCCTCCGCCGTGTCATCCGAGCTTGCCTGAGCCACCATCCCCACCATCCAAGCCTTGCCAGCCTTGATGTAGCCGGCGTACGCCTTGGCCGTGCGCTTGGAGCGGTACCACTCCTCCGTGGTTATGCGGACACGGTCCAGGAGGGTCTCCGGCGAGAGCGCATCGGAGGAGGCTGCAGCAGGCTGGGCAGCGGCGGGCCCTGCGGCAGTGGTGGCAGCGGGAGGGGCCGCGGCGGCGAGACGCCTTGCTACGCCTGTCCCTCTGCTGGCAGCACCACCTGCCTGCTTCTTCCTCCCACCGCGAGTGGAGGCGGTCGACTTGGATTTACCGCCACGAGGCATGGTGATTGTGTGGGAGGGCAAGTGTGAGGCAAGTGCAACGGAGGGGCAGAGTGAAATGACGAGCAAGGATCGCGAAGGTTGACTTTGGAAAAGATCAGAGCTCAGAGACCCCAGTTGTGCCTGAGGGCCGCAGATTGCGCACGGGCCAACCGCGCGCCAGGCTGAGTCAGCGCCTGCCTGAGTGCATGGTTTTGACATGGGCAGGGGGGGGGGGGGGGGGAGGCGGACGTGCAAAGATTGACGGGGTGGCATGAGGCCAGCGGGCCGTGCAAGAATTGACCTCCCCCGAGAGGAAAGGTTAAATGTTAAATTTATGCGGCCGGGTGCTTGGCGTCAGGATGCAGGATTTGACAGGTGCACCTGCCTTAGAGCACACTAAGGGCGGATTTAGGCTCGGGCCCTGGGGCTGAGCGTGCGCGTGTAAGATTTTGCTTGGTGTGGGCGACCGCATGCAGGCCCGGCGGCGGTGCGGCTGGTTCGAACCGGGCGCTTGCGCCGACGAACCACCGCTAAATCACCCAGGCACGATTTTGGCGTGCGACTTAAATTCGGAGCGACTAAGGTTTACTTAGCTAAGAATTACAGAATTAGGCAGATGGGACAACACGACTTGACTTTAGTCCAAGCTTTGGGACATATCTCCTAGAGCATTCTTTCTAATGCATGCATTTTGCCTGACTGATGGAGGAAATAAATGATTAGGAGGAATCATAATTAAGAGTACTCGTAATGAGAACCATGCTAGTGCTATAGTTGAAGTGTGAGGATCCTGCAAGGTGCGGCAGGACCTGCTTAGCTAAGAATTACTGAAAAAGGCAGGGGACGACGCGACTTGACTGTGGGATCTATTTCCTAAAGCGACTTATAATGTGTTCACATTTTGGCCTGACTTGGTTGAAGAAAGAAACGATTAAGAGTAATCGTAATTGGCAAGGCTTTATGGCATCAAACAACTGTTGTTGTCCTCTTGAGACAGAATATGCGACAATGCTCACAGACAGAAAGAGATGCACAGTTCCGTGTAGCATTGGAAAATATGCGTTACAAATCATGTACTCCACAAGACATTGCTCTTCTGCGATCTAGAATTAAAGGGCCTCAAAATCCAGACGTTGATCCAAATCATCCCAATTTTCGATTTGTGTCTGTAATCACTGCTTTCAACTCTCAGCGTGATCAAATCAATACTACAATGTCAGATCGTTTTGCTCTAGAAACAAATCAAGTGTTGAAACCTTTTTATAGTGTTGATAAATGGAAATCAAGGGAGCCTACCACTACAAAATCTAAAGGCAAACAACTTGATCCAAAGCGAAAGTCAAACAATGTACCTCCTGAGATGCAAGCAAAGCTGCATAGTCTGCCTCATGGTGTTACAATGAACATTCCTGGTGTTCTCAAGCTTTGTCATGGTTTGCCTGTTATGATAAAGCGCAATGAAGCAACTGAAGTGTGCGTTACGAATGGTGCAGAAGGCACTGTTGTAGGTTGGCAATCACATGCACTAGATAATGATAGAGAAACTCTGGATGTTGTATTTGTAAAGTTGACAAAGCCGCCAACCAATGTTCAACTTGAGGGTCTGCCAGAAAATGTTGTGCCGCTGTCCAAACAATCTATACCTATCAAATGCAATACTCCCAATGACGGCAACATTTTCATCTCTCGAGACCAGGTTCCTATTGTGCCTAATTTTGCAATGACAGACTATGCATCCCAAGGAAGAACACGTCCATTTAATGTTGTGGACCCGTTCAGGTGTCGTACTCACTATTCTATGTATACATGTCTATCAAGAAGTGCAAGCTTGGATGGCACTATTCTAATGCGTGACTTTTCCGCTGCCATTATAACGGGTGGTCTCCCTGGCCATGTTCGCCAGGAGTTTAGAGAGTTAGAGCTATTAGATGAGATTACTCGGTTGCGCTATATAGGTGAACTTCCTAGTGATATCAATGCTTCAACACGTAGCACATTGATCAAGCAGTATAGAGCCTGGGTTGGAGCTGACCATGTGCCAGGCAATGTGCATTCTTCTATCAAGTGGTCCAAGTACAACCCACTGGTAATACCAGAAGTGGGTGAAGATGCCCCATGGCAGCGAGTCACATCCAAGGGAAATAAAAGGTCAACAAACCCAAAACCAGCTGCACAGGGGACAAAACGAAAATTTGATGACACTGACCTTGCAAATGGTTTTGTCCCTGCAATAGGGACTCAGCCAATAACTCAACTTAACACCAATAACGGGCCTGCTCGCATTGTGAAAAGACGTAAAGTTGTAGGCAATGTAAATTTAATGGCTGTCTCTGGGAGAGAGCGCAAGGGGTATATATGGAATGGAGACACTTGGAGCTGTGCCTATGATAGCCTGCTTACAATTCTCTTTCAAATATTTATCAGTCACGATCAAATATGGAATAGAGATGTTGCTTCAATAAATCCTTATATTACTTTGATATCTGAGGGATGGAATCAGGTCATGACTGGACAGCCTCTAACTACTCTAGAACAATCTCGTAATTCTCTCCAAGCCCAACTCCACCAAAGGGATCCCAATGGATATCCAATGGATAATATCCATGGGACTGATATTTATAGTCTCTGCCGGTTGATGCTCTCAAGTGACAAATACCTTTTTCATATTATACATAAATGTACATCTTGCAATACCATAGCATCTGATAGACAATACAATACTCCTTTCTGGACCTTGGAGAAGGATGTCAGTCAACCTGTTTCATCAGAACTAAACAAGTTATTGAGTATGACAACTACCCGTCTCTGTCAATCATGCCAAAGACCTTTGGTAAAGATTACAGACTTGAGTGCCCATCCTCCTCCTCTACTCGGCATTGCTTTGCCCTATGCTGGTACTACAAAGTTGAAAATAAAACAGACAATGCATGTTGGTGGTAGCAATAATAAGGTAATGTACAAGCTGAAAGGTATTATCTACTTTGCACATGCTCATTTTACTGCACGTATGATAGGAGACTCAGCTGAAACATGGTTTCATGATGGAATAACCACAGGCAGGGTTTGTATCACTGAGGAGAAGTTCAACACAATATCTGACATATATCAAACAAGAGGATACAAGGCATCTGTGTTGATATATAGTACAGTATATAGGAATTCAACTGTCCCTGCACTAGCCTAAATGTAGTATAAGATCGTTTCCAGGGAACTTTCAATTGCACTTCACATGTTGTAAATTACCCCTCCCCCTCCCTCCTCCCAAACGATTAAGAGTAATCGTACTGCCATGCTTGCACTGGCCATTCCCCCCCAAGTGCAGAGATGGCGAAGAACCGTGAACTCGCGCGATATGAGGATCGACTTTGTACCGGAGAAGGTGCCCTCCGAATAGCGCATGCGTTGGAGGATTCGGTTCGTGTTGAGGAGATGTTCCCAGACGAAGCGACGGATGTCTGGGTTCTCTGGTATCATCTCATACGAACCGTCCGCGAGCCTGTAGTCCGACTTCGGGCCTTTGATGGGGACATCGTCGATGAAGGGGATGGTATATGTCGGAATCTCTTCGCGAAGTATGTGGGTGACGTCGTCGTGGAATATCGGGACCGAGTTCGTCCAACCCATCGGCAGGGTGACGAGACGATGCGCGCCGTAGGGGGTTTGGAAGGTGGTGAAGTCGCGGGATCGTTCGTCGATGACTCGCTCGTCGTAGCCGACGTACAGGTCGAGGATACCACCGCAAGCACGACCGCCGAACTGCTCGGCGAGGTGCTCTTGGATAGGCGGGACTCCGGAATGTGCGACCGTGACGGCGTTGAGCGATTCGAGCGAGTGGACGATGCGAAGCTTACTGTCCTTCTTCGCGACGCAAAACCACTTCAATCGATAGGAGGAGTTGGAAGGTTCGTAGACGCCTGCATCGATCTTCTTCTTGATCATTCTGCAGACTTCGTCGCGTATGCCTGGGGGTATGGGGATGTTACGATTGACCCAAGGGACATGCGCGACCACTGGGATTTGAATAGGCAGAAAGTACTCCTCTTTGAAGCTTCCTCGCTCATTCTCGGCCCAGGCGAACGCTTCGTTTTGCTCGGAGATGGTGTTGTGGAGAAGGTCGCGCTCGGTTGGTGTCAAGAAATCGTAGTTCGGAAGGGCGTCCATGGCGTTGTGTCGCTCTTGGGTATATCGACCGGTAGGTGTGAACTTCGGAGGATGAGGGTTGAGCGGCGGCATGGACGCGAGTGGATCGCCGGTGATGTTGCGCTCGATTCGGAAGCCTTCGGGAAGCGTACCTAGGACGGGTTTGACTTTCTGCCCGACTGGTTTGTACTTCTTTTTGCCGATGAAGGTATCGTGTACGTCGGCGTCGTGTGTCAAAGGCGAAGTCGAGGGCATGGCCAAGAAAGGAGTCGAAGTGCGCTGGGTGCCAAGATAAGAGTCTGGGGATGTTTGGGAAAGTGAGGGGGATGGCGTCATCGGTCCTGTGGAACTGGGCGGGGATTGCAAACCGGGACCGAGGGGTTGCGAACTGAGAACGTAAGTATGCGAGGACTGAGGAGACGAGGACGATGCGGCAAACTGGTTCGGAAATGCGTGTTTGGGATCAAGATGGGAGTGCTCAGCCGCTAGTGGCTTTCGAGGCGGGGCGGGACAGATTTTCTGCATAAAAGAAGGCGCGGAGTGTTCGGGAAGATGTGAGCGTGCTTCGGAAGCGGTGACGTATGCGTGGCGAACCGCCGACTCGTCCGAGGAGTCGATTTGGGTATAGGCGATGATCCGGACATTGTCTCCTTCACCTTCGATGATCATGGCGATGGAGTTGCCTTCGTCGACTTCGTCTTCAAAGTCGGGCTTGAGCAATTTGCTCCTCGCGAAACCGATGGTGTCCCCGAGGATATGTGGGGATGACGAGGCGGTCGCCTGTGTTCGGGTTGCGGATGGTGACCGTCTGGTCCTCGTTCTGGAAGTTGTGAACGATCGACTCGGTGAGGACGTCGAAGGGGCGACCGAGGAGAATGTCGTAGGCAACGTTCCGCACGATATGAACCTGGAGGTACAATGTCATGCTTCCGAACTTGATAGGAACGTTACGTGCCAGCCCGAGCGACTCGGAAACCTGCTTGTTCGCCGATTGGAGGCGAATTTTGATCTCGGGGTCGTAGTGAAGCTCGAGGAAGTGACATACCTCCTCGCTCATCGCTATTACCTGAGATCCAGGGTCGAGAAGGCATTCGATGGCGACAATCCCGTCGATGGACCGAAGCGAGTGGGAGTCGTTTGCGACGGTCAACGCGTCGGGATCGAACATGCTGTCGTGCGTGTGAGAGTTCAGGTAGACCTCGATCGGGTCGCTCATGACGCCTTTGTTCGATGCCGGCCAAACGGAGTCGACGGTCGACCGGCGTGGATCGGGGGCGTAGTGGGCGAGGAGTACTGTTTCCGAAGCTCGGATTGCCGCTGCTGGCGAAGTGAGCTCCTCGTCGGGTACCTCCTCGACCGTGACCTTGTGGCTTGGCTCTACTTCCTGGACGTTCGCTGCTCGACGAGGCGTGACTGCGTCGCGGAACTTCTGGCGAACTTCGGGGGCGAGCGAGAGCAGTTCTTCCGGCGTGAGCGAAAGTCGAACCTCCTTCATGGCGCGTTCGAAGACGGCGTCGGCCAATTTGGTGCGGTGAACCGGCGGCGCGTTGCGAAATTGTGGTTCGCGAACGGCTGGTTTGCTCGGATCGGCTGGAACCGTCTTCGGTTTGATGGGGGCGGAGGTCGCGTCGCGGACGTTGCGGAATGGGTGAACTGGAATTTGCTCAACTTCGCTCGCCTCGGGTTCGGGTGCCTGTGGCGCTTGCTTCGGAGGCTCTGCTTGCGCAATCTTCGGAGGCGGTGGGCCAACTTTGGCTTTAGCCGGGCGAGTAATCTCGACCCCATCGAAGACTTGCGCATATGCAGCATGTTGCGACCGAAGTGCAGCCAGTTCGGCTTCGAGTCCTGCGATGCGATCTACCTTCGTGAGCGAAAACGTCTGAAGCGGAGTGGGGAGCAATTCCATCATGAGGGTTGAAGCTACCACGGGCTTGACCAAAGGGTTGCGACGATACCACTCTTGGACTCGGTCGCGCAAGAAGTTGCCGGTGATGGCCCGAGGAACGAAGCTGCCGTTCGCAAGCGTGACCTTGCCCTCGCCGTTCCGAACGATAAGGCCTGCGCGAACGTCTTCTTCGACGAGCTCGCAAGACGATATACGATGTTCGGAGCTTCCACAGTACAAACAACGTCCGGCGAGGCGCAACATTGCTGCTGCGCGTGCGTCCGCTGAGGAAGTACTTGCGGTGGAAGACGCGGCTGCGGCTGGTGCTGCTGCTGCTTCGACTGCGTTCGCTGCCGCTTTGATCGGGCCCGCTAGTGTTGCGAGCGAACCACCTTGCATCAAGCTTCGGACGAGTGTCGCAAGGAGATCTTCTGCCTTGATGGTTGGGGCAGGTGAAGGCGTGGCGGCGACGACAACTGGCGCTGGGGGAACAACTGGGGTGGCTACGTGCGCGCCGGTCCGAAACGCGTCGACGTCGGACTGGATGACGTACTGCCCGGCGAGATAGGCGTCTGAGACGTCGTAAGGGTCGCCTGCGATGACGTCGGGTTTCTTGATCTGGAGCCGAGAGTTAACCTTCGGCCAGAGGGCGTTCGGGATACCTCGGGAGAACGATCGGTTCTGCTCCATCGTCGAAAGACGTCCTTTGAGCACTAGGAAGCCCGAAATGGTCAGATACTCTCGATGATACGTAGCGAAGTCGTCGAGAGTCAACGTAGACTTTGCTCGCGTCTGTTTGACGAGCTCGTCTAGGTCGGCCGTTGTATACGCTCGGTCGGCGTCGGCTCCTGGATAGAGCTTACCGACCGCTACCTTGAACTCGTCGTATGTGGCGTTGCCAGTGAATTCGATCATTGCGTCGAACAGGTCGGCGGTTGCTGTGGGGACGTAGTTCTTCGTCCAATCCTTCTTCGCGCGGTCAGTGACGACGCCCGCAGGTCCGAAGAACGCTTCAAGGTCAGGCCAAAACCTACGGATCTCGCGATGTTTGTCCGGCGTGAACACAGGCGCTGTTCGGGCGAGCCTAGATGGCATCGGGACGAGGGCGGCCATTGCTGGTGGTTGTGTGGAGTATGCGGGTGGTGGGTGGATAGGGCGGAGCGAAGTGAGTTGCGAAGCCGGTGGGCGTTTCGGAAGCGAAGGCGAAGGCGAAGGCGGAGTGCGCGGGGTCGGAGGTTGCGATGTGTGAAGAGGGGTGAGAGTCGATAGCGGTGGCAGCGGCGAAAGAGATCGCAGAGGCGTAGAAAATCCTCCGGGAACGTGGAAGTCGAAGTCGAAGTCAGGGTCGGCGTCGTGCTGAGTACCTGAAGGTTCGGGGAGAACGTCGTTGTTTACCTCGTCTTCGGAAGCCTCGTCGAAATGCGGGTCGTCAGCGGCGGGGTAGACGACGTGGGACCGACGAACTTCGTCGGCGAGGGTGGCGGATCGAAGTTGATAGCGAGAGACGAAAGGCGAAGTTGCTTCGGAAGGCTTTGGAGGAATGGTGACAGAAACCCTCGCGGTGGGCTCCAAAAGTGATGGGCACCAGACGGTAGTAGGGCGGAAATGGGTACTTTCCTATCCCTAGAGCGCTGTCAGTGGTACCGCGGTGTTGTGCGAGCGAGTCGTCACATTCCCAAAGGTTCGCGAAGTGACTCCACCGATACGTGGATCGTGGTCGTAATGAGGATTCGGATCGGAATGAGGGTTCGGCGTGTGCGCCGGACCAGGAAACGAGAAGGGGAGAGCGTACGAGTCACCGAAGTGACGAACAAACGAAGTCGCGACGAGCGAGCTCCGAAGTTGGACGCGGAGGAACGCGGAATGACGATGGAGGGAGGGAGAGAGAGATCGACGTAACACGAGGTTCGGCTTTATACGTTGATAGGTGCGATGGGTAGTTGGGTGACTTCGGTCAACTTCGACTTGCGGACGAAGTGATGTGTAATGGGGAACGCGTTCGTCGTGGGCCTGAACTTGAGGAGGCCTCGAAGGTGATATCAAAGTGGATGAAGGTCTGTCGATGGCGATGTTCGAGAGGCGAGGTTCGGGAGGCGAGGTTTGGAAGGCGAGGTTCGGAAGGCGAGGTTCGGAAAGCGAAGTTGGGGTACGTGGCGCGAAAGGCGAAGGTCGAAAGCGAAGTCAAAGGCGAGCGTATTGCGGCGTGCGGCGTAGTCGAAAGTGAGGTTACAGGCGATAAGGAGAACGAGGGAGTACAACGGCAGTAAGAGCTGTCGATGCGGGCGGTTTACAATGTCTCTTTCGAGATGCTGACTATGAGGGGGGGAAAGTAACTTGTTATTCGGTGTGCTATCGAGTCGTATTTAAGCTACAACCAGTTCGAGACCGTATCGTACGGAAACGAACATAGGTAGGTGCGTACAGAGACGAAACACGAGCGAAGTGGATAAGGATCATGTGTCGCAAGTTGAGGTGGGTCGGAACGAGCATATGTAGCGAGAGAGAGATCTCATGGGGAACGAGAACGATGGATACCAAACAAACGATCAGCGCTGTCGCTACGATGTGATATACAGAAGGATGAAGTACGAACGATATTGTGGAGACGCGCCTCAGCGGTACAAGGCGCGCCAAACGTATATCCGCGAGCCGAAGTCGCAGCGAGTGGCGGACGATCTCCCGAAGTGGCTGGGAAGGTAGCCATGGCTTCGGGCTCGGTTCGCCTCGGCTCGGAAAGGTCGGGACGATAGAGGGGATCAATCGGGAACGCTATAAGTGAGGGGGAGAATCGGACAGGGAAGTACCGGGTGACAGCCGGTTATCTCGGAGATACGCTCACGGGGCGTTTCACTACACTGATCTTGGTCCGGCAGCGACTTTGTGGCGTGTCTGCTGCTGATGGGCCGAAAGGTCTCGACCGAACCACATGCGGGCGCCTCGGGATGACTGGAAACGAGGCCGAAGCGCTGGAAAGTTCAGAGCCGAAGTCACGTGACTTCGGAACTTTCCGAAGTGGCTGTGCCGAAACGGCGGAAACGACGGTCCGGGAGTAGTGAGCCCGCCAGAACATTTGTAAGCCTTGGCATCTGATGCCGAGCCAGAAGCGCTGTGTGGGCTAGCCCTGGACCCACAGATTGCCCACTATCTGGCAATCTTCATCTTCTCGATCTCAAATTCCCGCGCCTCTCCCCTTCCCGCCCTCCACGACGCGCATCCCGCCCATTTCCTTTCCCGCATCCCGCCCATTTCCTTTCCCGCATCCAGACCGCTACGCCTTCCGCCGAGATCCTCAACGTACACCCCTCCATCTGTCTTCCAGATGGGCGCGACTCGCTGTGAAGGAGGTTGTGCCTCCACCCATCCAACAACTTCCATCGCACCTAACTACCGGTTTGCAGGATGATGATGAATGAGTTGCACCGTAGGCAGGCAGTTAGGATAAATACACTGGTGCGTCCTCCTTCGTTTTCGTTGTCGAGCAATACTCAACGCATCCCCAGCCCCTCTAGTATATCATATAACATGCCTTACCCATCGACTCTGGCACAGCGCGGCCCTCTCTCGGCTGCCACCTTTAACAGGTTTGACCCCGAGTTCACTGAGTTCAAGGATGCGTTCGCCAACGGAGATACCCTCCTCACCTTTGACTACAAGTCCCGGTCCCTGGTCTTGTTTCACTAGTACGTCCTGCCTGGTTTTCTCTCTCCAATCGTACTAACGTTCTTCGAGCCCCTGCTATGAAGACGGACAACCCGTCCCCCCTGAGGAACTCCTGCAGTACTGGGAGTCGCACGACATGCCGACCCCGGTGTGCTTCTGTGTCCTGAAGACCGGCGAGGAGAGGAGGTCGATTCTTTTCCTCCCTAGGTACCCGACAGGCGAACACCTCAATCAGCCATGTCTGACTTGCGCGGATGGCCTTTGCGGCCTGTTCAGTCCGTAGTATATCCTTCGTCGTCATCCCTCATGACTTATCTCACAAACAGGAAACCTCAAGCGCCTCTATGACGACCACAAGGACCTTCCCTGCAAGCAATACCCCCTCCTTGCAGTCGTGAGGCGTCGAATCACCCGTGAGTACCCTCTATTCGAAACACACCGCCGTTCTGACCAACACTTACAGCACCTCGCTATGATCATTCGGGCCCGACGACTCCCAAGCGTCGCCGCGGGGTCGACATCGCCGCTTCGATGACCCTGGCGGGGTCGAAGGTCCCATCTAGCTCGTTTCGCAGCCCGAGCATCGTCGGACCGACGCCTTCGCCCAAAGGTACCAAACGTACGGCCTCAGCATCGCCTGCCAATCGCCTCCTCCCCAAGATCGAGCGCCGCTCGCCTGTCAAGTCGGAGGGCTCGGTCAAGCTGGAGGGCCCCGGCGGTGCAGCCGCTCCCTACCTCGGCGACCACGCCATCTACACCCAGAATATCCCCAAGCCGTTCGCCATGGACGACGAGCCGACTCCTGCAATGCTCAAGGGGATGTACGGGGCCGACCTTGCGCGTATGTTCGGTACAGGTAAGTCGCCCTCCTCACCTGCATAGCTCGTTGCTCACATGTCTGTCGGCCCAGGTGAATACGGATCAGACCCAGCGTTCGTGAACGGACTCCTGAGGCTCTACAGCCCAGGTCTGCTCAACCGAGTCAATCACCAAGACGCCTTTCCGGAGGACAAGGCTGTGGAGGTCCTGCTGAAGGTCCTGGACTCGAAGTCGCCTGGCATCACGGTTCTCGACCTCACCCGCATCCTCGCACGCTGCATGCGATGCAGCCACATCACCCTGCACGCCAACCTTGCCGGGCACAGGTGCCCTCCCGACGACGACGACGACGAAATTGAGGTCGTGAGCGTGACCGACAAAAGGCCGGCAGCGGACGACAGCGTTGAGGTCGTGACGAGCGACAGGGACGCCGACGGCTCTACGCAAGGCACCGACGACGCCGCAGGCAGCGACTGCGCAGGCGACTCCGAAGAGGACAGGCTGGCGCCGCCGAAGAAGAAGACCAGGCTGTCGGGCCCGGTGCCACGTCGTACGGACTGGGCCTGGCACAAGGCGCAGGCCAATCAAGCCGCAAACAGGCGCACGGTGGGAGGGTCGGGTGTCGCATCCAGCAGCCGCTCTGCGGGAGGCTCGGGAGGCTCGGGCGTCGCATCGAGCAGCCGCTCTGCGGGAGGGTCGGGAGGCTCGGGCGTCGCATCGAGCAGCCGCTCTGCGGGAGGATCGCAGGTCGCAGCGAGCAGCCGCTCTGCTGGAGGGTCGAGCGGTGGGGCGGGCAGGACCGCACCGCCTGCCGAGGTCAAGGCGGAGTACAAGGCGAGGTCGAAGGCTGAGGGGTCCAAGGAGAGGCCCATCGACGTCGACAGGGCGTAGTAGTTAGGTGGTTGATTTTCTTGTAGACTCGCTATATCGTGCGTCGCCCAAAAATGTGATATGTTTGCTTTTCATACTGTCGAGCTCGTCTTTGAGCCAATAAAAACAAGAACATTCAGTATATATATTTCATATTCTGCTGTATACCTAAAGAACTGTTACGTTGCACGTCTATCTGCGCGGTTGCCTGCGCGCGCGCGGCATACCACACCGCGGGCGCGGCGACGAGCAGCAGCGCCGCAGGCCGCGGGCGGATGAGCAGCGCGTGCCAGGCCCCTGGCCGCGCGCTGTGCAGAACGACGAGCGACTGCGCAGCGAGGACGTGCGGGAACGGGAGCACGGGGTGCAGGAAGCGAGGGACTTCAGTTAGGAAGCGCCACTCCTTGTGCCAGCGTTACCTCTAAGTAGTCCGGCTCATCGTTCAGCTTCGGAAAAATCAACAGGAACCACTGCTCACCGGCGCGGCAATCCAGACGATGGCGCTGGCGCAGTACGTCAGGGTCATGCTGTCACACATCGCAGTCAGCGTTCGATCGACATGAAGCACGGCTGGGCGGACGTACATGACGAAATACAGCGCGGAGTCGCGCACGAGCACGCGCAGCATCGCGGGCACAAACTCCGGAGAGCGCAGTCTGAGCCCCACCTCGCGCACCCAGCAGAGCGCAGCGAGCACGCCAAGGAGTGTCTCGAAGAGCATGATCGGCGCGAAGTACGCGGGCAGGTACGATGGGAAGGATTGTAGGCGACAGATCGTGCGCGTCGGAAGGTCAATGAGTAAGACTGGCCGAGCGCGTCAGGGTGAGCGGGATAGACATGCGGACTGAGACATACGCGGGCTCTGCTCGAGCGCGGTACCTACGATCGCGGCGGAGCCGAGCATTGCGAGGACGAAGCCCACGCCGAGGATCCAGGTGACAGTGCGGTTGCCCCGATAGAGCGCACGCACGCGGAGGACGAGGACGACTGCGTTCGGAGTTGTCATATGCGTTAGAGCAAAGCGCCGCGAGCTTAACTCACGTTCGGCGAGCGAAGCGCTGATGAAGACGCCAGTGAAGCCTTGCCACAATATCCAAAAACGGCCTGTGAGTGTCAACCTGTGAGTCGGTGAGATCGTGCAGATCTACGGCTACGCACAGCTTTGAGTCAGAGTATCGCGTCTCATTAGCAGGTTTGTCTTCGAGGAAGTTCACTGTATGCACGCACAACTGTTAACGTTGTAAGTTAGCGTTTTTGGGATCATAGGAAGGGAAAGCGAGCACACCGTTTCTGTCATTTCAAATGCGTTCATGGCTGCAGAAGGATCGTAAAGGGTCTGCGTCCGCGCTAACTGGCGACACGCACCATAGTTGTTGAACCTGTTGATTTCGTTAGGCTGTGCCACAGCTGATGTGACTTGCGACTGACAGTAAGGCGAATACGCCATAATAACGACTCTGTTAGAACAACAAAGATGTCCAGATGTGATGAACGGGGCTGCTGATATCACGCCACACAGCTGTAATACATACCGCGATGAAAAGAGCCTTGCCATTCGTCCATGGTGCATCCTGATCAATGAAGCGCTACTCAGGATGAGATGTGGTCAACATCGTATTGGGCACGTACCCAGATCAGCTCGACCTAGCAGCGATCGTCAGGTAAATCAGAAAGTGCAGATATGAGGGAAGCTGCGCAACCCTGCTTGCCTCCTGGTCGAGCGTTGTTACTGTCGGTGTGAACGGTTGTCAACTCATGTCGCACGGGGGCGACAGGCAGTAGGCGCACCGTGGTCGTACACAATCAGCGTCCCGGCAGCCACTTGTGAAGCGCGTGTCGCAAAGTAAGTAGCAGACCTAAGATCCATGGCAGAGACTTACTGCTGGCGTATCGCGCACTCGATACGGCCGCTAATATGATGGGCAGCTTCTCCGTGAGGAGCAGCACCTCCGTGGACGACGCCGACATGCAGCACCGACAGGAAATATCAAAACAAAAGGACGAGGGGATTGAGGGTGGGGATCCTTGAGGGTGGGGGTATGGTACTTACACCGTGTGCGATGATCGGCAGGAAGGCGGAACGGAAGTCACTGCAAGAGGGCGGTTATGATGTTTAACGGTGATGCTACGTACGTGTGCGTCTACAACGTTGTCCGGCATCACGATGTCTGTGCCGGCGGCGATCGCATCGCCTTGTCCTCGGAGAGCGCACCTCGACGTCGAGCAGCAGCGAGAAGCCGAAGTGAAAGGTGCTGAGCGCGTCCGCGCAATTAGTTGTGATGCAGGATGATTGGTGCGGCATGACTGAAAGACGAAGTGGCCAGATGGGAAACGGAGACAACGCTAAATTCTAAATAGGGAGATCTCGACATGTGCACATAAGCGCTGGGGTACAAATCTTGTGATGTCGACTGTCGACATCACAAGATTTGTACCCCAGCGCTTATGTGCGCACAGCCACCGCTCCTAGGGTTAGGATTCATCCGACTCTTTGCGGGTTGCATCCTTATCCTCCTCTCCTATTATCCTTGTACTCCTCCAAAAGACTACTCAGCAAAATGGACAACTTAGCCGGTATCATGCATAGCATTTCCATCACCGGCATGCAAGCAGCTCAGAAATACGGGGACGCGTTAACACTAGTACGTTATCTCTAACGTACGATTGTGATTGGCTAGGCGGGCCGGGGTCTACTTGCTCGCAGGCTGCCCTCAACACGTGCGAGACGGCAATGGGTGCGCAGGCCGTGGGTCATAGCGCACCTGGAGGCGCTAGGTGCGGCGCGTCGTACTTCGAGAGCTTATGTATCTAG
Organism: Auriscalpium vulgare; assembly: GCA_019915015.1. Lineage (NCBI taxonomy): Eukaryota > Fungi > Basidiomycota > Agaricomycetes > Russulales > Auriscalpiaceae > Auriscalpium > Auriscalpium vulgare. Next base: position 1,522,533 of record JAHBBC010000009.1, read on the forward strand.
CATCTCTGAGCGGACGCAGGGGGTCCCGGCGTCATCTCAGTATCAAAATCAATTATATTCTACTGCTTGCCACGGGCCAGCCGGATATTTCGTTGATACGCTACATCCTTCGTGCGCCATACCCCTGCGCGTGTCAGAGTCGTGCAGCCTCGCGCTCAAGCAGCCAAGCACGGTCGGACGCCAACTCGTCATACTTTGACAGGGTCTTCATCTGGGCCTGCCATCCCTCCCCTCCCTCCCCATCCAGACGGCGCCGTGTAGCGGGTGGAACTTTCCACGCAGGCTGCAGTCCATGCCTCACCCATCGCATAAGGCCTCCAGGGCAATACTGCGTAAAGGAGTACCGTTTTTCCCCTGGCTGGATCGGCAGGTTTCCGTGCCGCATCCCCGCGGACGGCAGAAGTATCGTCGAGCCAGCTGGAAACCTAATTTTGACCTTGAGGTCCCACAGGACGAGATGGCCGCCTTTGTCTGGGTTGAAGGAGCCGAAGGGCGTCACCGCGCATGGGAACGATGGGAAGTTGGAGCAGTCGTTATGCCCCAGGCAGACCGTGGCTGGCCCGAGGTTTGCGGTCGCACAGGGGTAGGCGCTGTTGGGAAAGTTGTATTGGAGCTCGGGCTGCGACGCAAAGAGAACGTCGAGCGACTCGGTCATCGAGACAAAGGCCTTCGGACCATACGCTGCAAAGCCATCTGACACTCATCAGGACAGGGCATCCATCCGGTACAGGGCTGGGGACTCACTGCTCTGCCAGCCCGCGACCCGCGCAAGGTCCTCATCCTCACGGAGCTCTGCCACCATCTCACTATGGTCGGCGGACATGGACAGGTTCCCAGGCTTCTGTTGGTGGGTCAGCACGTGCAGGTCTACGTGCAGTAAAGGCAGCGCACGGTTTGTCCTCCACCGTACGAAACGCCGAACGAGCAGGCGGTATACTTGCCCCGCCGATGGGACTTCAGGCCGGGCGCGAACTTCCTGCCTTTCTTGACCCTTGCTGCCTCAAACTTCAAGGCCAGCCGCTCGATGGCGGCGTCCCATCGCTTCCGTGGGTCCTTCTCTTCGCCCTCAACCGGCCTCCCAAGGAGGACGGCAACCACGTTGTCCTCCTCATCCAGTATGGCATACGGCGTTCTGTTGACCAGTCAGCATAGGGTCCGATAAAGGATGTGCTGCATACCTTCCGTCCCACTCGAACGTCCAGAAGCCTTGCGCATCGAGCTCCTCCCCTGACCAGGGCTCGTCGTCCAGTCTGTCCAAGCGGGTGACGGTGTAGGAGCCCCTTGTAACCCTATAGGCCTTCGCCTGAAATTCGTTGAACTGAAGGAATTGGGGTGCTGGCTGGCGTGTCGCAAATGAAGTCCGGCGTCTCTTTGTGGAGGGGCCCTCTTTAGATCTCTTCACCGCGTCGGATTTGACCCGCCTCCTTTTGCCCGCCACCCTTCGAGCGGCGGAAATCCGCGCAAGGGGCTTCTCTTTGCCCTCAGGCCCTTTACCAGCGGCGGCAGCACCAGCTGGTCCGAGATCGCCGTCGTGCGTGGCCTGGCCGACTCCACCAGCGTTGCGGGCGGCAACGTTTGCCCTCCTTCTTTTTCTACGCTTCTGTGAATCAGTCAGCCTCCCTTCTGCTCATCGCGGGGAGTCAGTATGGCCGCAAAGACGGGCGTCAGGACATGTCGACGAACCTGCCAGCTTGGGGCTGGAAGAAGGCGCGGCGCCCTCCCAGCCGTCTGAGCTCTGGTCAGCCCGTGCAGACTCAATTTTGTCTAACGGCCGTGTACAGTCAGTTAGGCCGCCTTGTCGCAAAGCGAAGATCAACGCACCTGCGAGCCCACTGGCAATCGAACCGTCGGTATGCACCCTGTCGGTGGGCGAGAGGCCGCCTGTGACCGCAGCGTCGCAAGAGGAGTCCGCTGCGCTTTGGGTAAGCTCAGACATGGCGCTCAAAGCGGGGGAGGGAGGCCGTGAGGCGTAAGGGCTGGTGGAGGGAGACAGGCCTTTGGGCGACCAGAAACCGGCATCGAGGGAGGCCCCCGACTCGTGCGCGTAGACCTTCAGGTTGGCTAAATAATCGTCCCGCGCGACTGCCTTGGCGAGGAGACCTTGGTACCTCAAGTTCGAACGAAACGGTCGGGCTATCCCCGAGTAGACGCGGCCGGAGCGAGTCTGTGAGGAGGATAAGCAACAGCTCGCGCAAACCGTAGGGGAATGCTCACGGTGTATGGCCCATAGTCGTCCATGGATTGATCCCTAGACGTTGTTATGGCCTTTCGAAGCTCGTCAGAGCAGGCCGTCTAAGAAGAGCGGCAGAGGAATCGAAGTGGGAGAGATAAAAAGGCAAGGTATGAAGCCGGCCCAGCACACGCCCGTCGCGTCGGTATCCGGGCGGGACTCTTTCGCGGACAGGCGATCACGAGGGCAAACGGCAAGTGGGAAAAAAATTGGATGCGGGCCAAGCGCACGCAAGTCGCGTCGGTATCCTGGCGGGACTCTTTCGCGGACCTGCGCGCGCGAAAGCCAAAGGCAACAGGGCAAAAAAAAATGGTGGGTGAATGTAGGGAGGGAGACTCACTGCGGGGGTTTATTGAGGGGAAAAGGGAGGGAGCAGCGCTGTTGGTTGCGAGGAGGCTTAAGTATAGAGGTTGACAGCGAATGCCGCGACGCGTCTGTGGCTGGATAATTAGCGCGCGACGCGAGAGTGGCGCGGTTCGTCCGCTTTCGGATGTGTGGGCCTCGTGCGGCCACACATCTCAAAGGGCAACCAAGCTGCGGCCGGGCGAACAATGCCAGACGGCAGACACGCCTCACAATGCGGTGAGCTTATGCCTGTGCTTCAATGCGGATGGCACCCACAGCAATCTGCCCCCAGCAACATCGTGCCGGCTCACTCGTTCCGAAGGCGGTCGAGAGGACCTCCGCCGCCGCCCCTCATGTGGCTGCTAGAGCAGGCGGTGGCCAGGGCGAACACACGCCGAGTTTCAGCGGTATGTCATTGGTCTTGGGGCTCACGACGGTCGGACTGACGGTTTGACTGATGGCATATCGGCCGCGCGGCGCTGCTCACGAAGCAGGCCGCTATCTCCAGCGACCGGAGGACCATCGCCGGCGAAAGGCCTGCCAGGAGGTCAGTTTCCTATTACACAGAGGCCACGCGGCATGTCGTAGATACTTACCGCGCGGTCACTGTCACAGGTGGCAGGGGACCGCGAGGCGCCAACACAGAGCCGCTGCGTCGGGGGAGTACCGCCGCCCACAAGCCTGCATCCTGCAGAGTTTGCTTGAGATGCAAGGTATAAAGGGTGCGTCTGCGAACTGTTTACCTTCATTCACCCGCTGGTTATAACCCCGCCACCCAGACTGCGTCCCCCATGCGTTCCGCTACGGCAGTTTTTCGAGGTAGGTTGACCGAAGGGGTGGCCTGGCTGCTGAAAGCGTCAAGAACGGCCCCGGTGAGTTCAGACACGTTCCTTGAGATTCGCCCGCTCAAGCCCACCCTTATAAACCACGGTGTTGAGCGCGGAAGCCCAGCGCATCCCCCTGCGTCTGCCCTGCTGAACGCTTTGCCAGCCCCCATTCAAACTCGCAACATGTCGGACGGTGCGTTTCTCCTTCATTCCAGGCAGCTCATATGCTCATCGACATGTCGCCTTCGTAGCCCCCCGAGCCAGCGACTCCCAGCAGTCGCCGAGCGCCACGAATCCACCCCGTCCCCTCCCGCCGCTGCCCGGCAGCCCGCAGCCCCCTGTAGCCAGTCCCTCCTCAGAGGCGGGCGCGAGCGGAGGCTCGCTGACCCTCTACTACGTCCTGAAGATGGGCCCCAGCGTCCGCATGTACGACAGCTGGTGAGTATCGTGCCGTCGCCGTCTCTGCCCTGTACTAATTTTTTCCGTAGGGATGAGCTGGTGTCCGCACTGTCAAGGGGCGCGTCGTGCCATTACGACGTATACACCAACCTCATGGATGCCTGTAACGCTTGGCTGCACGCCATGCAGCCACACTTCGCCGAAGCTGCGGCTTGGGCCCTCGCTCATCAGCACGACTATTGGGCGGCGCACGGCGTCGACACCTCCCCTCCAAGCGCGTCCCCTCCTCCTCCGACTCCGACCGCGAGTAACGCTTCGCTGGAGAAGTCCGACTCCTCTGGCGAACGCCTCGCCACGTATTTCCATCACGGCCAGCACGTTGACGTCACCATCTCACGGACCGTCCACGTCCAGGAGGAGCTCGCTGCCGACGAGTCGGCCTCGGCGTCGGTGGAGACCTACGGACAGGTGTCGCCTCGCAGCCTGTCGCCCCCGGGCTTCATGGCCCCTCCGTCGCCGGCGCTGCTGACCGGCAACCTCTCGAACCCGTCGATGGAATCCCTCGGCGGCTTCTCCCTTCAGGCAATGATCAGGCGCGCCCGCATCGACAGCGCAACGAGAGGCAACGTCTGGTACGGCGTCGTGCGCGGCTTCACCACAGGCGTTCTGCAGGGCCCCTAGTAAGTAGCCCATCCCTCGTAGACCTGGTGCTTGTGCTCATAGCAGCTTAACAGCGACTACATGGTCGCGGATGCCGCAGAAGGCTATGACGGCGCGTTCTACCGAGGGTTTCAGGAGAAACGGGCCGCCTTGGAGTGGTACAGGGAACACCGGTATGATTGAGGCCCGGGCGTTTTTAAGTACAGACCGCATGTACATGTCCATCTTTTCTTGCGCCGATTGGCTGTATATACTCGTGTCGTCGACCTGTAGCCCGAGCTGCGTGCCGCCACTGAGTATACACCGGCCCCTCACTGGCCATCTCTAGCTTCCACCCCAAAACGAACGCCGCCCTCGATGATCCGTACCACGGCCATGGATTCGCCGGCGAGCAATCCTTACCACGGCCATGAACCACCCGCACCATCGACGATCCGTACCACGGCCATGAACCGTCGCCGTCGGCGAGCGACCCTTACCACGGCCATGAACTGTCCGTCGGCGGTGATGTTTTGTCGTGCGGTGACTTTCACTCGGGCGACAGCGGGCGCAGTTCTCCCGCGCCAAAGCTCTGTCTCGCTCACATTCGCCTCCATAGCCAAACCTCTGTCTCGCTCACATCTGCCTCCAGCCTCTGGTTCATACGTCGTGAGTGCTGGTCATTGTCATTTGGCGTTATGTTTGCTGATCACCTCACCCCCGGGTGCACGCATTGGTCACCTTTGCGGCCCTCTACCCGCACTCCGCGTCAACCTTCCCCACCTCCTACGTCAACCCGCAACTCTGCACGACTTGTCGAAGGTCAACCACCCCGCCTTCTCCTACGACCCGCCGCGCTCCACCGGCGAAAACCCTGTCTCGCTCACATCCGCCGACTGCACGCATCGGCACCTTCGCGGCCCTCTACCCGCACTCTGCATCGACCTTCCCCACCTCCTACGTCGACCCGCAACTCTGCACAACTTGTCGAAGGTCAACCACCCCGCCTTCTCCTACGACCCGCCGCGCTCCACCGGCGAAAACCCTGTCTCGCTCACATCCGCCGACTGCACGCATCGGCACCTTCGCGGCCCTCTACCTGCACTCTTCTTGCTCATCAGTCGTGAGTTCTAGTCGTCGTCTTCCTGGGCTTTTGTTTACTCATCACCTCGGCCCCTTCATGTAGCTATTCATTACCATCGCTGTAGTGTACACTTATTGCTGGCCCGCTGCACTAAATGTCGTACCGTAGCTCATCTGCGATCTATAGAATGGAATGCGAGTCCTTTCGCTTTTGCTTCGACTCAGGCGACAGGGGTCGAACCAGGGCGGGCCAAATGTTCGTTCTCAGCCGCTTTCGTGGGGGGCTTTGGAGGCCATCGCGGTCGCCGGCTTCGGCGAGGGGAGTGGCTAATAGCTTTAAAGTCAGGAATGCATCTGTGGGGAACATGTCGCAACGCACCTGCAGTCAAAGCCTCATTCGATGTCTCAGTTGGCCGCTCGCCGTTATCGGCTGGCTTTGCAGGCAGATGTCGTTCGCTGAGGTCGCGAAGCTGGTCGCTGAGGGTGTCGATGAGCGAATGGAATCCGATCAGCTCCGCGGTCGCCTCTAAGCAAGACATATCCGACAGAGTGCTGGATAGTCCATGCAGCTTTGGAAGGAGGAGGTGGATGTCCTGGTCTACACGCTGCTGCAGCTGCAGTTTGACCGCCTGCACGTTCAACCCGGCGCACCGTTCGACCTCCTTGTCCTTTGCAGGGTTGACACTCTATCAGATAATGAATAAGTACCGTCTCTGTCCGTGCCTCAACACAGTCCACTCACTGGTAAAGGGGTTGGTCCAGCGGCCTGCGGCTCCCCTCTAGACGGCTCGGGCTCGTCTTCGGACATTCCGTCCGCCTCGTCTGGCTCAGACAGCACGGCAACGTCTAGCTCAGCCTCGAGCTCGATGTCGTCCTCCACGGGTGGCTGGAAGTCGGTAGCTTCAGGAGGTGGGAGCACCACAGTCGACAGAGGGCTTATGGGTGCAGCTACGGACATCGTCGGTGGCGGAACAAGCCCAGTGTAGCCGTGTGGATATGTCGTCGGGCTCAGAGCGACAGTCGGTGCCATGTCCTGCCGCCCTGCATACCATAGTTCGTTCTGGTCCCTGACCTTGTTCGCCGCCTCGAGCGACGTAGGGAGATGGTACGCGGTGGAGCCCGCAGTCTCTTCATGGCTTGCGACCAGCAGCTTGGTGCTGGCGGCGAACGATCGCATGTGCTTACAAGCCCCGCCTCGGTGCAGCCAATCGGAGCAGGTGCACGTCGCCGATCCCGTCGTATGGAGGGTGAGCCAATAGCGAGGGTGTTCCTTGTCAGAGAGGATGGCCCTCGAGGTCGCGCAGGTTGCCCATACCTCAAACGGTCGAGGGCTATCGATGCCGACCAGTCGACCGGCCTGGAGAATGTCCACAGCGTTGACGCTTCTCGAGTCGTTAGCGAGAAAGTAGGCGACTGGGATGGGCGTCGCAGGTGGTTTGCTCCGAGCATGACGAAGGGTCGCACCGCCGGCAGCGGCCAGGTCAAAGCGCTGGTCGGTCCAATCCTCAAAGTCTGCCCGAATACGAAGGCGTGCGAAGAGTCGGGGGAGCACATTGAACACAAGATGGTGGGAGAGGATGTCGGATCGAAGGCGATGGTGAGAGTGTTGGGCAGAAACTACCTCCTTATTCTTCAATTTGCCATTGAAGGACTCGAGGTGGTTGGTGGTGGATAGGACGAGCTTCACATCAACGTTTAGACGAGCAGCTGCAGCGCGGCGCCCAAAAGCAGACCAGCTCCGCCAGATTCCTTCCGAGAGCCAGTAACTTGCCAGGTAGTTCAAGTACACGAGCCCTGCTTCGGCGATTTTCTTGGAGGCATCGACCTTAGCCAGAGATGTGAACCGCGCATGTTCGGCCTCGAGGAGGGCAAGCGCCGTCTTGTGCTCTGTGCTGTCAATCAATCTGTGAAGGTCGGTTAACGGGGGAGACGTCGATGGAGATCAGTGACGACGTACGAGCTTTCCAGCGATCGCACGCTGTTCATTACTTGAACCTTCCAGACCCCGACTTCCACCGTCGTCCGGTCCAGAACGCGACGCTTATTTGTCCAGCTTTGCTTCAGATGGAATAGGCAAAGGAGGAGGATGATGAGGGGCCATACGATGATGAGTGCGCCTCGCTCCTTCGGGTCGGCGTCGGTAATTGCTGTGAAGGGGGTGAATATTCGGCCCTTCGAGAGCGGACGACCGGAAAGCCAATCCTTCCAGGCCTGAAGGAGTTCTTGGATAACCGCGGTGTTGTACCCGGCGTGCGTCGCCTTCGCACCGGTGGGCGCGGAAAACATCATGATCGCGACGGGGACGCCTTGGTTCTTAGCGTTCACGCCCATGGCAATCCACACCAAGAGGCGGACGTTCGACAGACCGAAGGTGCCGTCCAGTATCAGCTGCGACTCGTGGACGTACGTCCAGGCGGCCTCCTCCATCTCCGGAGTGCAAATACAAAGCTTGAAGCGGTCGTTGGTCGGTGTTCGAGCTTCGTAAAGGAAGACGGATTTGAAGAAGTCGGGACGGAAGCTCGCACTTGACCGGTTCATCCACTGGTCGATGTTGACCTCTGGCGGCTTTCGAACGTCTATGCCCTGGGACAGGTGGTGTGCGCGGTACAAACCTCGCATGTCCGACGCTAGCAGCCCGTATCGGAAGTTTTGGTGCAGCGGGTCTGAGGAGGCCTGATCGCGGTATTGGCGGTTTGAATTCAGCTCAATATTTCGAGCCTGTATGGCTGTAAGGCTTGGGCGGGGGTCAGCGGGCCTCTACTGCATGTGAACAGTCGTTGCATACCTTGCCCCGTCCTTGAGCTGACGAAGGGCGACCTCTTTGACGTGTGAGTGGAGTGGTATGGCGGGGAGCCGCTTCAGAGCTCCGGCCTTGCAGTCTTCGTTGTGCTCAAGGCAGCCGATGAGTCGCAGAACGTGCTGGTCGCCGTCGCCGGAAAATGTAATGTCCGCATGGGCCAGGCAGCCAGTGAAGTCGTATGCGACTGCCCGGGACCACTTCTTCTTCGATGGCGAGGCGTTGACTTGCTTCTTGTTTTTGTCGTCCTTCTCCTGCCGGGCTTCTGTACTGTAGCCAGAAAGACTGCAAACTATATTAGGTTATGTATGAAGGACATCCAGGCAGTAGCTACCATTGTACGACCACCCGATACCGCTTCGTCCACCTTTTACTTGTCCGCACCGTCCACTTGCTCTCAAGCGACTTCCTCGAGTCCTCGTCCAGCCCCTCCTTCTTCAGGAGCTCGCTTGCAGCTCGCTGGTCGTTCGCGTCTTTATCGGAGTAAGTAAACCGCGACTCCTTGCCCGAGGCATAGAGCGACTTGACGGCGGTCCGCTGTGCCTCGGTGTAGTAGAACGATTTGATGGCGACCTTTGTGAGGTCTCAGATAAGCGTCGGGCCGTGGGTGAGCAAGACTGTGTACGGACCTTTACAGTGTCATTGTCTGTCGTGTATTCGACTGGCAAGGCCGCTGCAGCGTCCTGCGGGGCACAGTCAGTGCGGCCCTCTGCCCGGTCGACAATAACTACGCACCTTAAGGGCCTGGATGTTGGCCGACAGTGAGGTGAAGGGATCGTCCTGGGATGCGGACATCAAGACCCCACCCGTTGGGTCCAGGTGAAAGCCCTTCGGCATACCCGTCCGCACCGAGGCGGGGCAGCGATGGGTCGCGGGGCGAGCTCGTATCGGGCTCTCGTTCGTTGATGCAGGACACCCTGATATCAACCTGCGCCAGCTTTGCCTGGACGGCTTTCTGCAGCCGGTGCCACGGCCGTTCGGCGGTAGCTTGCTGCAGGAGGATCTGTGGAGAAAAGGCCGGACGTGAGCCGAGGGGACGTTCATTCGTCTGTCCAACGCACCAGGTAGAATCCTCCGAGAACCAGCATCCCCCTCAGGCGAAGGCCTTGTTGCCACTGCACTGTGAGCTCATGGTTTGCCCTGGACGAAGGAGTCGATACCTGATAGGACGTTCAGTGCCAAAACGTACGAGTATCTGTTGAGACATCTTACCATTCGTTCCTCGAAACGCGGAAGGCCCTCCAACGATGTCGAAATCGGTGCGCTGGAGAGGATCCCTGTGTGGGCATGGAGGCCTCTACGTTGTGATAGGCCTGGAGACGACAGCGCGTACTGCGGCGGGACGGTGGTCAGCAAGGCCAGGATGGAGGGGAGCCGGGGTTACATACATCCGGAGTTCATTATGTGCTTTGCCTTGCGGATCCGTGCGGCAGTGGGCCGCGGGGATCCTCACCGTGCGAGCGCGCCCTCTGGCCCATCTTGGACGGCGGCGGGATCGGCGGGCGGGACAGTATCGGAGTGGGAGGGGAACTGGAGGATTGCGCGGGAGCGAAGAGCTGCTGGGCCAGAGCAACCGGCCGATCCTTTGCTTCGTGATGTTGATTAGCGCCCATCCGCTTGTCTTCTTTTCTTACAAATGTTCTGCCGGGCTCACTGTCCACGGTCCGGAGACCAAAGTCACGTGACTTTGGTTCGAAATGAAAAACCGAAAAGTCGCGGTGGAATCCCCGCTCGACGGGGAATCAGGCGTATCAGCGGCCCTTGGGTGGTCGCGTGGGTCCCCCAACCGTGGCCTTGTACTGCGCGGTACGTATGCGTTCACGAGGTGAATGAATCCATACATCGCGTCGACCCAGTCCTCGAACCCGTCGTGCTCGTTTTCTGCCACGTCGCCCGGTTGGCGCCTTCGTCGTGATATTCCGTCAGGCCCATGAAACAGGCCGGGCACGTGAACGAGGACGAAATGGAACATTAGAATGGCGATGATCCACCTATTCATGCTGGCCGAGGGTTCAATATCAGGGTTGTCGAGCATGCCCTTAATGTAGCGTGCGTCGACTTCCACGACCATGTTCCGCACCCCGATGAGATATATCTTCAGCGCGCGCAGCGCCCGAAACAGGCCGTATAATTCTAACTTTGGTTGCGAAAAACGCGCCTCGCGATCGTTCAACGCGATGGACCCAAACCGTGCGTACCGACGCTTCTTGCGACTCTTCGGATCGTCGGCGTCAGCCTGGCATAGCAAGAACCCGACCGCAATAGGAGACGTATCGACCGCGAGGATAACCGGTTCGCCCGACTGATAGTCGATCGGTTTCAGGGCTGGCGACTCCAGCAACGCGCTCTTGAGATCTTCCATGGCTGCTAACTGCTCCGCTCCAAATTCGAACGGCACATCTTTCCTCGTAAGGTGCGTGAGCGCATGCGCGCGATGCGCAAAATGGTGGATGAAGATCCTGAGCACCCCGACCGTCCCGAGGAACGCCCGTACATCGGACAGGTCTTGACATGGCCCCCAGTTCACAATCTTAGCGACGCGTTGCTCATCGGGGATCCGTCCGTCCCTTGTGCAGCGATGTCCGACCACAACAATTTCTGGTGCGCACAAAATAGTCTTCCAGCCCGAAAACGTCCCGCCCGAATACCCCATGCGCTGCACGACGCGGTTGAGATTCTGGAAGTGTTCCCATAAAAATCGGCGGATGCCCCCGTTGTCGGCGATTGTCTCGTACTTCCCCTGGTCGTCCTTGTATTCGCTCGCGGGGCCCTTGACCGGTACGTCGTCAATAAACGGTATCGTGACGTGGGGAATTTCCGGCCTTAGGATATGTGTGACGTCGTCGTGGAAGATAGGCACTGAATTCGTCCAGCCCATCGGTAGCGTTACCAACCGTAGCGCGCCGTAGGGGGTCTGGAACGTAGTGAGGTCGCGCGACGCTGGGTCCAACGCTCGCTCGTCGTATCCGACGTACAGATCCAGCATCGCGCCGCAGGCCCGCCCCGCGAATTGCTCGGCTAGTTGGTCGGTAAACGGAGGCACACCGGAATGAGCTATCGTGACTGCGTTTAACGGCTCCAGGCTGTGCACTATGCGCAGGCTCGTTCCATCCTTTTTGACGACGCAGAACCACCGCAACCTATACGACGAATTGGATGGCTCGTAGACGTTCGCGGCCAACTTCCTACTGATTTGTTCCATGACTTGGTCGTAGATTCCCGGCGGGATCGGTATGTTGCGTTGTACCCATGGCGTGTGCGGCACGACGGGTATCGTGACCGGCGGAAAGAAATCTTCGCGGAAGTGGCCCCGCTCGCTGTCGTCCCACGCGAACGCACCGTTGTGCTCGCACATAAAATGGTGCATCAGCTTGCGTTCCTCCTTCCACAAAAAGTCTCCCTCATGAACTACGTCGAATTGGTCGCGGCGCTCCTCGGTGAAACGCCCTGTCGGCCGAAAGTCGGGGGGCTTCGTCGGTAACTTGGGTAGTGTCGCTAGCGGGTCGCCTCGTATGTCGCGTATGATTCTGAACTGTCCAGGCAAGTCGGCTAGTACTGGCTTCACTTTTAGGTGGGCTGGCTTATACTTTTTCTTGGTCGCTGCGAAAACCGCGCGTGCCCGCGCGCTGCTTGGCAACGACTTACAGTCGCGAAATTCCTGTTCGCCTGCGAACGAGGGCACCCCGGCTGGGGTGAGAAAGAAGACGGGCGCCGATGGAACGTCTAAGGTCGCGTCCGTCGGCCGATGAAATATTGGAGGGGTAGATTCTGGGAGATCGCAAAACGATAAATAGGTTGCTCGTAATTCTTCCGGCGAACTAGAGGAGTCGAAGGGGACCACGGCTTCCACGGAAATAGGATCGGCGGCGTCGCCCGTGAACTCGAGGACGAGCGCCACTTCCGCCTGGTCGTCCAACGACGCCTCTAGAGCCGAAAATCCCTGCGCTCGCCGGCGCTCTGAACGATGCGACGCGAGCCTCGCTCTACTGTCGGGACGGTCGCCGTCGCTCGAGTGTTGGGATCGGTGATCGTGATGGTCTGTCGCTCATCGACAAAGTTGCGGACTATACTCCCAGTGAGGACGTCGAAGGGCCTCCCTAGCAGGATGTCGTAGGCCGGAGAACGTATGACGTGTATCTGCACGTAGAGCGTAATGTCGCCTAGCTTTAGCGCTACGTTGCGGGCGAGTCCGAGGGATTTGTCAATCGAGCCGTTGGCGGAAAGCATGTCCAGTGTGATCGCGGGATCGTATGCCAGGCCGAGAAAATGACAAACGTCTTCGGACATGGAGATGACCTGCGACCCTGGATCCAGGATGGCCTCAATGTGCGCTTGGTTATCCACCAAGGGCAGGACCGCTCGCAATGCCGATGACTCCTTTGCGACCACCAGCGGGGCCGGTTTCTCGGCCGAGGCACTCATCAACGTCAGCATCGGGTCGGAGAGCACCAGCGACCCGCGAGGCGGCACCGCTGGCTGGCTCTGTATGGCCTGCAAGAACGACGACGGCATGTGCGAGGTGTATCCCCGCGCTCGATCTCTCTCCTGCTCGCGCTCTTCCTCGTACAAGTCGCCTGGTAAGTCCGACCACTCCTTGGTAGGCTCTTCGCCTTCCGCTACGGCCGTGTGCAGGACCGCTACTGGGGAGTCCCCGCTGGACAATACCGGGGCCGCTATGCGTCGCGGGGTGATAGCGTATCGCAACTGGGAGCGTACTTCTGGTGCCAGCGACAGTAACTCGCTCTGCGTCAGAGTGACGGAAGTCCCCATTGCGCGGCCGTAGACTTCCTTCGCGACTTCTTCACTATGGATGGGCGTGTCCTTGGTATAGGCGGCGACTGGTTTCTTCCCTTTGTCTGGTCGGGACGCGTCCCCGACGGGTATGTAGGTTGCGTCGGGTACGGAGGCAAAAGGATGGATGGGTTCCGGCTCTATCTCGTCGGGGTCCTTCTCGACTGTCGGTTCGCCCTCGCTCGCTTCCCTCGCTTCTTCCGCATCCTCTGGATCTTCGGGCACCGCGAACGTAACCTTCGGCCGTTTTGCCGTGAATTTCGACGGGGATATCACCACCTCAGGGACTAGCTTCTTGGATCGCACTCTCTCCCCGGGCAGCGGACCGATTGGTGGCGGTAACTCTCCGTTGCGAATCGCAGCCTCCCTTCGGGCCCGGCCGGCGTTCCTCTGCTCCTTCATGAGTGTTAGCACCGCCATCTCTTGACGCAACTCCTCGAGTTGCTCGTCGTCCGTCAACGGCGGGATTAACTGGATGAGCCCGGCGACGGGCTGGTCGCGCGCAGGTCGGAGTGGGTAGTCGGTGACAGCGATGGGGCCTGTCGATGCCAACATCATTGTTTCCGTCGCGTTGCCCGCGACTCTGGCCGCGACGTCGGCGCGCAGCCCGGACGGGTCCGTGCGATAATATTCGTCTACCCTCGCTTGAATTGGGCCTGGTCCGAATGGCACTGGCCTGCCGCTCTGGAGTACCACCTGGTTCATCTCGTTGCGTACCACCCGCCCCGTCGCTATGTAGTCTTGCAGGACGAGGCATTCGCGGATGAAGTGCTCGGGACCGTTGCAGAACGAGCACCTGGTGCCATCCTGTCCCGGGGCCGGGCGAGGATGATCGAAACGAGCGGCCGACGCCATCATCGGGCCCGGTGGCCCGCGCGTGTACGCCGACGGCTGCGGGCCTGCGTTACTCACCCCTATCGCATCGGCTCTCCCCGCGCTATACGCTTTCGCGATCTGCTCGGCCGCCTTCTCCATCAGAGCGGCAAACTGCTCGACCTTGATCGCAGGTTCTTCCGCCTTGACGGCCACGGGTTGGGACAAGTCGGCCAGACCCGCGGGGACGCTGAGCCCTGCCAATCGCGGGGTGCTCGACGTGCCGTGCAGCACGTACCGTGCCGCTTCCACTATTTGGTCCATCGGGTACGGGCCGTCGCGATCGTGGTCGGGATACTTCAGCTGCAGCCACTGCTCTATCCTATCTTGCAGTCCCTTCTGAAATCCACGCAAGAAAGTGTAGTCGCGGTCGCGCTCGGAGATCCGCTGCCGCCCTATAAGAAACTGGGAGATCGCGTAGAAACCGCGATAGTATTCCCCAACGTCGCCGATGGTCGTGATGCCTCGGCGGGCTGTCTCGGCGACGAGCTGATCGAGGTCGCCCATCGTGTATTTGCGCTCCTCGTCCGCTCCGGGGTATAGCGCTATGATCGCGGTCACGAACTCTTCGAACGTCGCATTGCCCGCGTACTGGGGTCGGCTTTGCCACTGGTCTGCTGTAAGGACGTCCAGGTATCGCGTGGCGTGCTCCTTCTTCTCCTGGTCCTGGCCGTCCTCGATACCCGCCCGTGTGAACAAGTGCCTCAATTCCGCGAAATAGCGTTGCAGCTCGCGCGGCTTAAGATTGTCGAACTTAGGGGCTTGGCGGTCGCCACGGGTAGGCATCGGAGTGGCCATGGTCGTGCGACGGGGTAAACGCGATAACGGAGTACTGGATTGCGATGTGGGAGAAACTGGTCAGGAAACCTGTGCGGCCGCTCCACGCCCGTCTCCTGATAAACCTCCGTGCGTTCCGACGTTTCCGCGGTCGGAAGCCAAGCGGTCGCTGTCGGGAGGCACCTGTGCCTCGTCTCGGTCCTCATCAATCAGCGCAGCCACTTCGGGCTCCGATTCCGACAGGGTAAGCTCCGGCGACGACCATTGTCGCATCGCTCCGCCAGTCAGCAACTCGATCGACGCTTCGTTGACGTCCAGGAGCTCCTGATGGAGGGACCGTCTACCATCCCAACCGTGCTCCGACTCTTCCGATTGGACAGGGCCTGCCTCCGCGTTTTGATCGCCGGGAGCCTCGCCCGCAGCATCCCCGTTGTTCTCGGGTGCTGCGTCCGACACACCCGATGCCTCGCCGTCGTCGTTTTCGTTGTCGCCCTCGGCGCCTTCAGCGCTGGAAGTCGCGCGCTCTTCGTCCGACGCCCCACCTTCCGACGATGCGAGGTGTCCTGGCATGGACTCCGCCCGCTGACTAGTCGAGTACTCCGACGGGGCCGATCGGGGCGGTGCGCGTCGAGTGGGCTCTACGATAACCCTCGCCTTTGGTGCCATCGGGTTGCTGAGCGGTTGACACTAGCCCCCTCGCGGTGGGCTCCACAAATGATGAGAAGAACCCTGGGGGAGGCCCCGGGAACGTCGATAGAAATGGAGGGAGCGAGCAGCCAACCGCTGGCCCAAGAGGTAGTGGGTCGGAGGAAGAAACCCGAGATCGCGACCGTGCCCCGAACAAACCACCCAGGACCCCGCGGGTCCTGCCCTCGTCCTGCGTCCCTCTCCCTCTCTCTCTCTCTCCGCTCCCGTCCGACCGTCGCACGTTGCGTCTCCTCCCACACTATTCGGTGCGACCCTCCCATCTGTCGCCGCTGGCCCGTCCTAGTCGCGGAGTCGCCCTTGCCGTCCGACCGTCCGACCTGTGTCCCTGCGCTTGTACCGTCCGAGTAGCTATCCTAGAATATAAATGTCAGTCATAAAACCTACCACACTGTATCACTCCAGTCTGTGGTTGAGTCGGGGCAGCGTAGCCCGTGGTATCGCAAAGGTGGCGCGACCCGGATGTCGCTACGGCTTCCTGGTTTAAGTCATCGTGTCGGGCTGGTCTGGCTGTGTCGCGTCGTGCGATGCTCTCCGTGAAGCAGGAATGAAAGGTGTAGTCTCGGGTGTAGGCCCAAGGTCCAAAAGTGTCTATACAAGAGTATGAATCACATCTATATACCGCTGCTTCGTCAGCTCTCCCACGGCCCGTGCACTCGCGCCCCGCTAAGTCTCGCCCCCCTCCACGGTACGCTTCCCCTACGCCGTCTGTTATCGCAGCTGTGTTGCCCTGCCTCCGGAGTATCGCATCGTGGTCGTGTGGTTGCCTCGACGCCCTATGGGCGTCTCGGGGGTGTGTGTCGTTCTGTAGCGGTGCGATCGGCCCGTTTCGGTGCCTGTAGCGCGGCGGGTCCCATCACCGCCTGCGCACCGAGTTTGGTCATCAGCGTTGCTGTAAGTATTGCTTGGCCTCGCAGGCCACTCCGACGGAGGTGATCCTCATCGGGCCGCACGCAACGCCCCGCTGGTCTAATCGCCGCGTCAATGCGACGCGAGTGGCGCAGGCTCTGGCTGCTGCCTGATCAATTGCCTGTTTGTTTTTCCTGCATTTCCTAACTTGGTGTGAAATGGCCAGTGCACGCATGGCAGTACAATTACTCTTAATCGTTGGGAGGGAGGAGGGCAGGTATCTTCTTGATTTGAAGATAGACTGAATTACAGATTATCAACAAAGGTGTTGTGTCAGCCATAAGGTAGATGTTGTTTGGGTTAACACGTGTCTTGTCTGGAAGAACAAGTTTGTTATGTCCTTCTTACCCCAGATCTTCTTCCCCTTTGTGGAATCAGTGAGGATATTCTCAATACACGAAAGGGGTAAGAGTCTGGGACAGTTTTGGCATTGAGCACACTGTAGTTGTTCACCTCCTGTGGGAGGGTGGTGAAGTCTGCCTTCAGGATGATAAAGGCGGGCAACACCTAGGGACTCAACAAGGGGGCAAATCCTCCCCGTGGCCACATGCTAGTTGAGGAGGGTGCACCATGCTTTGTAGTCCTTGCAAGGACAGCTGTATGATTGTGTTGCAATTTTCTGCATAGCATCCTTGAGTCAGATGCGGTGATAGAGGGCCAAAATTCAAGGGCTATGCATTGCATTTGGTGGACTGCTCTAGATGCTTGGGTGAGTTGGGTGAGCCATGCGGTAATGTGGCTGGCTGCGTGCGGACAGGTGATGCAACTGCATAGGGATGCTAGGGCAAAGCTGTGGTATTGACTGCGAGTGTGTGCCAGCTTGTCTAAATATATAGCGAGTTGGTGCAACCTTGGGCAAATATTGCAAGACTGTGGCAAACGTCATCTGACAATGTGCAAGTGTGAGCGAGCGTCAGGCAAACTGCATGGAGCTACTGTGCAAACAGCTACAGAGCTAGCTGTCGTGTGAGTGGGTGAGTGAAAGTGATAGCATTGGGGATACCTGGTGAAGATAGGAGCTGCTGCATAAGCGCCGCAGTGCATCAAGAGACTTCAGTTCCGTGGGGCACCCTCCGGGCCCACTTGGTATACTCCGCGGGGACCCTGCGGAGTCCCACATGCACCCCGCAGGCGCAGACCCGCCCAGTCATTGCTGGAGCGGCTGGAGCTCGTGCGCAGCGCATGAGACGCCGCGAGGTCCTTGCGGGAGCCGCCAGGACCGTGTGTGGCGGGGGCTCAGCGGCACCGTCGATGCAGCCGCCGTCCGCCCACGCAGGGGTCCTGCGCAACCAACAGAACCCCGCGCCGCAGGAGTCGAGCGGCACTCACCATTGCTCTCCCGAGGGACTCCGCCGGCTCGTTGTTCGCTCAACGCATGGCACGCAGGGTCCTTGCGGGTGCGCAGGGTCCCCGCGGGGCGCAGGTGGCGGCAGCGTGGACGGTGTTTGGCCTGTCAGCTCCCGCGAGGACCTCGCGACATCTCGTGCGCTGCGCGCGAGCTCCAGCCGCTCCAGCAATGGCTGGGTGCACCTGAGCCGGCGGGGTGCATGGCGTGCGGGACTCCGCAGGGTCCCCGCGGAGTACACCGAGTGGGCCCGGAGGGTCCCTCACGGAATTGAAGTAGTACGTGCATCAGAATTGTATAAATGGTAGCCACCCACGTAGGAGGCATATCACTATGTTCGAAGCATATCAGCGGAGCAAGGTGTATCAACATACCACTTTGCATATTGCTCACATAATCAAATGATCTGAACACAGGTGAGCAATATAAAAATGTCTCGTACTTTGCAAATGATCCAGACTCTGGGATCCTGGCCATTGTGTTTACATTAATTTTACCATTCTACAGATATATAATATGTATATATTGTATTGGGGAAAGGAAAAGAAAGTGATGAGAAGAGCAAAATGTATTGTAGAGCAAGAGTCAAGATAATGTTGGTATAGACTATACACAGCTTAACTATACCCACTGCACTGTAGTCTAATGGTTAATGCTCTTATATTATATTGTGTAAGCAATGGGTTGTAGGTTCAATCCCCCCCTTTGCACATTTTTAATAATATAGATATTCAGCCCGGGTATTGTAGTAGCCGGGTTAGAGAGGCATGACGTAGTAAACCGGCTCAACCACTCGAAAACTACGTCATGCTTCTCTACACCAGCCGTGGGAACTTTTTACCAAAAATAGAAATCCAGGAGCTTCTTTTTCTGATCATAGAACAATTGGAATTATATGCATATCTGCGCTAGTCAGCTTGGAAAACATAAAATACTCGCAGACACGAGCGTCTTTTGAAGCGCAAAGATGTGGAAAGACATTAGGCAGAAGCTACTTACCTAAGAATTATTGAGTTAGACAGGTGGGACAACGCAACTATCTATTTCCTTTTGTGACTTTCCTGATGTGCACTTTTTGACCTGACTGATTAGAGAAAGAAATGATTGAAAGTAGTTGTAGCACGGGAAGCTCCTTTCATTCGACTGATTGAAGAAGTTAGAGCCAACAGCAAAACTACATGCAGTACTAGTATTATTTGAAGTGCAAAGAGCCTGCAACGCTTAGGGCAGGACCTGCTTAGCTAAGAATTACTGAAAAAGGCAGTTGGGACGACGCGACTTGACCGTGGGATCTATTTCCTAAAGCGACTTATAATGTGTTCACATTTTGGCCTGACCTGTTGGAGAAAGAAACGATTAAGAGTAATCGTAATAACCACCACTCAGCCTGCTCTTCATTTGCTCCGCTGCCTATTATTTCTAGCTGTCTCCTGGGCCAGTGTAGCCGGTGTCTTCATTTTCGTCTATTTTGTGCTCGACATCTGTTAATTTGGAGCCAATTAGCAAGCTTTAGATGAGAATTAGCTAGCTACCAATGGCAATTATTGATGCTTGCTCTAATGCAGACTAAAATATTAAGCTGAATATACTCAAATGAGCCAAAAATTAGCAGCATCATTAGCATCTAACTAGTAGGTGCACAGCAGGCACATCTTATTAGCAGCTATACTGAGATACAGATAACTTGAAAATTAGAGGACATTATGTATAATTAATTTGAGGGGAAAGCTAAAAGGGCCTGTGTATAATTAGATGCTAATTTGTGATAATTATACATAATTATGGGCGGGTGGGTTCCCAGATGAATCGCTACAGGATGAATGGTGAAATTTTGGATTCCAGTTGGGCGCAGTGGATATCATGACTGGCATAGTGGCAGTCTGGTGCAATAATCCCAGAATCCCAGCACGGGGGCCCCAGAGTGCCGGGCGCCGCCCGGCATGGAGGGGCCCTCTCTTTTACTCAGAAAAGAATATGCCTACATACAGCTAAAAAATTCATTTAGTAGTAGCTATAGAACCTGTGTGAATGCACGGGCAAGAGCTAGTCCTTTCATAAATTTAAAGGACGAGATGCATCAAGGTCCCCTATAACAGTGGAATAAACAACGCACACTTGCATGAGTTCCCACAAATTCAACCTCAATGATCATAAGTGTCATAACTTTTCTACAAAACATTGTGCCCAATCTCTTCCATGAACAAATTTCTGCAGGTCAAGAATGGTCTCATGTTTTGATCCACTGACACAGATATTGCTTGGGCGGTGAAGACCATCTCTATGCAGAGGAGGAATCCATAGAAGGAGGCTTGAACTTCCACATGTCACCCAGCCATCTTGACTGATAATAGATTGGTCTGTAAAACCATTGCACTCCTCCTTAAGTGCCAATGTCATATTGGAAGTGATCTGGCTTTTAGCTTCTCCAACACCTGCAGGACTATCCCATGGCCTTGCAACCATGGCACCTGTGGTTGCACTCCAGACACGCACAGTCTTGTCATATGAGCCAGATGCAATACTCTGGCCATCTGGTGAGAATGCAACAGAGGTGACCCAGTCTGTATGCCCCTCAAATGGCCCTGCCATCATGGCACCTGTGTTTGCATTCCAGACACGCACAGTGTTGTCATATGAGCCAGATGCAATACTCTGGCCATCTGGTGAGAATGCAACAGAGGTGACTGACTGTGTGTGCCCCTCAAATGGCCCTGCAATCATGGCACCTGTGTTTGCATTCCAGACACGCACAGTCCCGTCATGTGAGCCAGAGGCAATACTCTGGCCATCTGGTGAGATTACAACAGATGTGACCTGGTATGTGTGCCCCTCAAATGGCCCTGCAATCATGGCACCTGTGTTTGCATTCCAGACACACACAGTCCTGTCATCTGAGCCGGAGGCAATACTCTGGCCATCTGGTGAGAATGCAACAGAGGTGACCAAGTTTGTGTACCCCTCAAATGGCCCTGCAATCATAGCACCTGTGTTTGCATTCCAGACACGCACAGTCCTGTCACGTGAGCCGGAGGCAATACTCTGGCCATCTGGTGAGAATGCAACAGAGGTGACCCAGTCTGTATGCCCCTCAAATGGCCCTGCCATCATGGCACCTGTGTTTGCATTCCAGACACGCACAGTGTTGTCATATGAGCCAGATGCAATACTCTGGCCATCTGGTGAGAATGCAACAGAGGTGACTGACTGTGTGTGCCCCTCAAATGGCCCTGCAATCATGGCACCTGTGTTTGCATTCCAGACACGCACAGTCCCGTCATGTGAGCCAGAGGCAATACTCTGGCCATCTGGTGAGATTACAACAGATGTGACCTCGTATGTGTGCCCCTCAAATGGCCCTGCAATCATGGCACCTGTGTTTGCATTCCAGACACGCACAGTCCCGTCATGTGAGCCAGAGGCAATACTCTGGCCATCTGGTGAGATTACAACAGATGTGACCTGGTATGTGTGCCCCTCAAATGGCCCTGCAATCATGGCACCTGTGTTTGCATTCCAGACACACACAGTCCTGTCATCTGAGCCGGAGGCAATACTCTGGCCATCTGGTGAGAATGCAACAGAGGTGACCAAGTCTGTATGCCCCTCAAATGGCCCTGCAATCATAGCACCTGTGTTTGCATTCCAGACACGCACAGTCCTGTCACGTGAGCCGGAGGCAATACTCTGGCCATCTGGTGAGAATGCAACAGAGGTGACCCAGTCTGTATGCCCCTCAAATGGCCCTGCAATCATGGCACCTGTGTTTGCATTCCAGACACGCACAGTCCTGTCATCTGAGCCAGAGGCAATACTCTGGCCATCTGGTGAGAATGCAACAGAGGTGACCCAGCTTGTGTGCCCCTCAAATGGCCCTGCAATCATAGCACCTGTGTTTGCATTCCAGACACGCACAGTGTTGTCAACTGAGCCAGAGGCAATACTCTGGCCATCTGGTGAGAATGCAACAGAGGTGACCCAGTCTGTATGCCCCTCAAATGGCCCTGCAATCATGGCACCTGTGTTTGCATTCCAGACACGCACAGTCCTGTCACGTGAGCCAGAGGCAATACTCTGGCCATCTGGTGAGAATGCAACACAGGTGACCCGGTGTGTGTGCCCCTCAAATGGCCCTGCAATCATGGCACCTGTGGTTGCATTCCAGACACGCACAGTCCTGTTATATGAGCCAGAGGCAATACTCTGGCCATCTGGTGAGAATGCTACTGATAGTGATTGTTCACTAGTCTGGATGATATTCCGTAATGCTGGCCATTTTTTTAACTGTCCCTTTTGAATCAATACTGTATTTGGAAAATTGTCTTTATGCTGATTCCACACTCCCTGTGAGCTTTGTGGTGCAAATGGTAGTGCAGACAGATAGATGTGGGGTGCACTGTGTGAGATTGGCAATCCAAAGCATTGCAAGAATGCAATCATGTCATTCACCAGTATGATTAGTTCAGTGACTATGGCTAATCCAGATTGCAGCTGGAATATCAACTATCTATTAGTATACTGATATATCATTTTTAAAATGTCATACCTGAGGAGACAGCCACAGTTTCACATAGCCTAATAACTGAGTAGCAAGATGTACTTTGCCCATAAGACTTAGGACTTCTAGCCAGTACAAAAATTTAGTCTCAAAGAAGAGTTTTATATGCTTGCACAATGTCTCTTCAAAACAGCAATGTTCTAAATGCATACCCCAGTAACAGCATGCATAAGACAAGTGCAATGGAATATTTGCTTCAATGCGTGATTGAAGGTCATAAACATCTTTGTTTGCCAGGTGTGAAGTTGCAAGTTTACAGATATTGAACCTGAGACCAGACTGCGCCTGCATTGTGTTCAAACAAGAATTTACAATACTCAGATGTGCTTTGGCTATATCAATATAGAATATGCCACTTCTCTTGTCAAGAAGAAAGTCACGAAAAGATGTATGAAGGGGAACAACAGGTTGGTCTTTGACTATCACATTGCTCAATAGTGAACCTAAGCAAGACACAATTGCAGTCACTGATTCATCATCCTTTTGCCCATCAGGACTGCAAAATTCTTGTAGAGAAGTGAGAGCAGAAACAGAGAGAGGCTCAAATGTCGCTAGCAATTGAGACATAACAGATTGAAACCTTGGGTGACTCTTGGAGTCTGCAAAGCATGTGTTCAGGACTATGTCATACAAAATATCAAGAGGATTGAACTGTTTATTCGGAGATGGCAACAACAGGTGCAGTATACGATCTTTGGTGGTCAATCCAGGTGCTGGATTGGAAATGAATTTACAGGCAACTGCTGCCCATTGAAACAGACTTTCCGCTTTCTCTGTTAGCTGTTCAATGAGTGATGGTTCATCTATAGATTGCTGATTTGCAATATATGTTTTAATATCTTCTTTTGTGTCTGCAGCAAGTGTGATGTCATCCATATGTAAGGTGGCTACTGAGCCTTGGGGTGCCTTTCTAAAAGCATTCACAATAGTTGCTTCAGGCCTGGAGGTGATAAGAACTCGAATATTTGAAGGGAGCTTGTTTATATTTTGAGCAAGAAAATCATGTAGTCCATCTCCCCCTGAAACATCATCACTTTCATCCAATGCATCAATAACAATAACTATAGGCATATCAAAGAGCTGCAGGCTCTTTAGTGGTTGCTGCAATAAGTAATAAAACCGAGTGCCATAGTTTCTAGTACCCAGCCATTTTGATGTTTGACTTTGTATACTCTTTCTCAATTCATATTTAAATGAGGGGTATTTCTCAGCAAGATTGTGAGCCAACGTGGAAAATAGATAGTGTGATGCATCTTTTGATTCATCTCTTATGAAAACAAAAGAAAAAGTGTCAAATTTTTTGATGATTTCATGTGCAATGGATGATTTCCCTGTACCAGCTTGGCCAAGCAAAAGAAGTGTATGGGATGAACTAGGGCCATTAATCCAAGCATTGATTTCATTCAAGAATTTTGTACGTGTGCCAGACAGGCAGCCTGCATTGTTGGGCTGAGAGGAAGAGCCTTCTTTATACTGACGCAATAGTTCCTTGATATCTCTGTCCAAATCTGAAAATTTGTGTTAGTGACTACTACAGACCAGACTAAATGTCCCACCTAATTGTTTAACTTCCTTTGACAATTCATTGAGCTCATCTAATGTTGTTTTTATCAAGTTCATTGCTGTCTGGGAGGCAGTTTGAGTTTGAAGGATGGTGTAATCCATGAAATCCTTTTTTAGCAGAGCAAGAGTGTTATTGTACTCTGTTATTTGATGATCTGCTGAGCTAAGAGCATTTGACCAAGCTCGCTTCCCTGCAATGAATTAAGAATCAACCAATGCAGATCTCTTGAAGAGGTGGCTTACACAATTTATCTTCTGCAGCGTAGGCTTGAATAAATTCACCACAAGAGCATATCAACTTGAGCATTGTAATGAAAATGTCAGTTTGTTTGGATTGAGAGTCCTGTATAATTTTCTGAGTATTAGCCTCTTGAAGAAGCTCTAGTGTATCATGTATGGTAGACAGTAGTTGTTGTATACTTCTGTCAAGCTGAACCTGGTCCAGAAAGGCCTGGCCATAAAGGTGAATATAGTCTCAGATATAATACACAACCACCACCAAACACACCTTTGGAATGACTGCAAAAAGGGTCCATGCTGTCTTTACAAAGGGGTGAATCTGTAAAAGTGTTCAGTAGTATACACATCTGAGACAGCAACTCAAACCCTACCTCAGCAATACCATCTACTAATGCCATGGCCCACTGGATCTTGTCCACAGTGCTCTTCCATGTGTCATATG
Organism: Auriscalpium vulgare; assembly: GCA_019915015.1. Lineage (NCBI taxonomy): Eukaryota > Fungi > Basidiomycota > Agaricomycetes > Russulales > Auriscalpiaceae > Auriscalpium > Auriscalpium vulgare. The sequence continues at coordinate 1,547,053 of JAHBBC010000009.1, forward strand.
TGTCTTTAACTTTGTCCACAGCACCTGGGGCATTGTTTACTACAAGCTCCATTGTTGTAATTGCATGCTTGGATAGACCAGACATGTGCTCCACAGCTTGCTTAGCACCACTCAAGGCACTGTCAGCAGATTGAACAAGGTCTGCTGTAGACAGGTCCGATAATACAGCAGGTGTTTTAGCTGGGGATGGTGAATGAGTATCAGGATCAGATGAGATCATGAGCTGAGATTCTGCATTGGCACCCAGAGTGTCTTTAGCATTAGTTGAATCCAGACGGCTGATCGAGTGCAAGAGCCTCAGTTTGGCCAGCCCCGAACCGCTGACTTGCATAACAAGATCGAAATCAGTATCTACAGGAGGAGTGTCAGGAATGAGACATCGCATGCAAGAAACATCAATGACCATACCGTTTTGCACAGATGAGCGGATCAACTCCAGAGAGAGCACAAGTTTTGCCACAGGCATGTCCTTGCGAAGACGCTTTGCGAAGACGCGCAGCGTAAGGTGCGACGAAGGGTCAAGAGCACTGTAGACAAGATAAATCGGTCACGATAGAAACAGGGGGTCGTTTCACACACAATCCATCCAGCACTGCATTCCACGTCACATACTCGCCGTCCTTGGCGGCGGCCTTCGTCGTCTTCACAGTTGCCCCGTCGCTAACGGTCAGAAAGAACTTCCTGCGCTGCCCGACCGCATTCTTGAGACTAGGGAGGCCCTGAGCTCGGATCACTATTGGCATTGACTGTTGAGTGGACCCTGGCGACAGCTTGAGTGTGAATACGCACCGATGACCCTCACTTCGTCCATGCGGCGCTGGGCCGCAATTTGCCCTTGCACATCGCCGATCGGAGTTCTATCCAGAGTCGTATCAAGTTCCCGGTATAACATAATGACTGGGTTCCACGCACCCCGTTCCGGATCTCTGTGGACTGGAGGCATCGGGCCTGCAATCGCAAGGTGCGCGATCCAATGAGCGGTGTAAGTCAGCCAAGACTTTGGGGCGACGTACTCTCTGGCCTGTAGATCGTGGCCGGTATCTTGAACAGCGGTCATACTTGTGTGGTTTGAAAAGATATCCTGGTGGATAGGGCGAGAGTGCGTTGCGATCGAGGACGTAGGTCGAGAGGAGCAACACGTGGACCACGCGCGGCAAAGTTACCCGCCTCATGCAAAGGTCACAAGAGTCTTTCGCTTTATCCTCCAACAGTCTCAACATTGAGGTTAACTCCTCACAGCCATACAGTTAACTTTGTTTATTCGCGGTCGACCCAGCTCAAGCGGACATCGCTCGCCCGACTAGAAGGTTACTGCGATCTTAGCCCTTCATTTGGAGGAGGCCCGGGTTGGGCCCGGGTGTGTCTCTGTACGTGCTGCCACTGACTTGAACCCCGAGTGGGGCAATCAGTCCCCTTGCCATCGCCATGTCCCGTTCCACGACCCTCCACGACCGCTGTCTCTGTGCAGAACTCCGCTATGCAACATCCGGGGCCCCAGCAAGTCCTTCGCAAGGAGACGGCGCAAAGCTGGACGAGCACAGTGACATCCTGCACAACGCATACCCGCGGCTTGCGTCCTTCAGGTGGCGCATGACTGGGGGCTTCTGGAGGAGTGCACTTCGGCGAGAAGGCTAATGCAGGGATAGGCGGCGGACGATAGGCGCGTGCCTTGGGTCCTAACATCTGAGGCAGCATACTTTGTGGAGAAGGGGGAGCACAGGACACAGGTGCGTGGCCGTAACTGTGACCGAACGCGCATACACTGATCTATTCTATGTAGTCACAGCAATCGCTGGCGCCGCGCAAGCCGGCGCCGTCACCGACGACCATAACGACCATCGCGCTCGCGCTTGATCGCGAGACGCGAACGCACCCGAAGGTTTGGATCCGTCTACTCTGCCTCTGGGAGACTACGCGTGGTGCGTGCTAACGTTCTTCATGTGTTCGCCCGCGCGTCCGTCTTACGCAGATTCTGCAGGACTAGCCCGCGCAGACGGAGCATCTCGCTTTCGTCGGCACCTCTGGTGATAGTCGCGGCTCCTGTCCCGACCCCAGCGAATCCCAGAGCGTACATACGCTGTAGTGTGCTCATACTGCTAGCTCGCGGAGGCGGGAGGCGGGCGCTAGCGATGAGATACAAAAAGCCGCGCTGGCCGTCTCGCTAACTATGATTCTCGCAGACATATGCGCCATAAGGGCGGCTGGGCAGGGACGGGTCGCGCTGACTTGCAAGCATTCTAGACATTCAGATATTTGTCGGAGTCATGTATGCCAAATGTGCGTAATGAATATATTGCTAGTGGCCGGTGATCCTCTCTGCCAGGACGGTCAGCCAATAAGACTATCAGTGATCCTGAGCTCGCGAAAATCGAAATGGTCTACCTCGCCTCGGGTGACATTGTGTCCTAATCTCCCTTGAGCTTGAAGCTTGACCTTTTGATCGGATGTCCGTTCGGCTATATTTGCTTGTTATGTAGTTTCTCCCTTACAGCACTTGTTCGGCGCCGGCACGACAGGCAATTGCACCGACCGGAGCGAGATGGCATGGACAATATAGAGTCATTTATCGAACTCGCGGCGCAGGCACCAATGCACGTAAAGCGCCTTATCTGCCAACCTTGACTGACTTTGTGCTTGCAGATGACTCGGGGTAGCCACTTCTCCGGCGTATTCTTGACTGTGGCGGCTTGACGTATGAGCGACAAGCAGGCAGCAGTGTAAGTCCGGTGGATCGCTCCAAACTTCTATACAACGGGTATCGCTTGCCGGGTCGAGCGGCTATCAGATGGGAATATGGACTGAGAAGAGCAGGATAGTTGTTGCGTGCTTAGCAGAAATGAAGAGCCCGATGTCCATCCTCCCACATGTCCGTGCGATGCAAAATAGCAGGAACACAGTGCACCATACATTACCAGACCATACCGACGTCACAACACTAGTATAGCCCCGGAACGGGAACAAACGCGGCTCGCCTAGATGGAAGAAATGCAGTGCCGATCGATGCCATCGAGCTGTCTGCCAGACGCACCGAGGCGAGGCTAGCGGGGCCCGGTACACGCCGGGCCAGCGTGGGCGCAGTATGGATCAGTGCAGAACGTGCCGTCCTCTGGGACAACCGATCGCGGCCGGACGCGTCCGCGACCGCATGCGGTAAACCCCACTGTAGGGGCAGCGCGTCGGTGGTGTCCATTGCCCAATGCCCGGTCACTCATTCAATGTATTACTCGCTCCTTAGACACCCTCTGTAGGCTGTATGTATCATGCACGTACATTCTCATTATCCTGAACGATGTTCGTGTCACTCGCTCTTTGCAAACTGCTCCGTCGACGGATGCGTGACCGCGTGACCCGACTGCCGACATGCCGTCTGCCACTCGTCCGCTGTCATCACCAGAGGTGGCCACCCCTCCCGCGGCCGAGCACGCTGGTTCGTGTCCGAGGCGATGTGGACTGCATCAAGCTCTCTGCGCGCAAAGAAGGTCAGCGCATCTGGTCGGACGCTGCAGCGCTATTACTTACTGCGCCCGCGCCAATCGACATCCTAAACGGGCAGGTATTCGGAGACCGGCTCGCGCCTCGCGGCACGGCACGGACAAGCGGCGTGGGCGGGTTCAGTCTCAAGGGCTTCAGGCCCTCATGAGCTCGCTTACCGGTGTAGACAAGGAAAACATCTGGGGCGACAGAAACTAAAGGAGAGCGCGACGCGCTGAGCGACGCGTCAACGCGTGATAACCCAATATATTAATGATAACCACAGACGTGTCAGTGTCACGCGGTCGAGCGGCCGGAGGTATTAAGAGTGTATTGGGAGTGCAGCGCTCAAGGAGACTCAGGCTGTGGCAGATGAGCACGATAGATAGCATTACTCAGATCGAGTGCATTGGCGTTGTTGCCAATGCAAGGGGTACAGAGACTGGCGGTACGGTGGGAACTAATGCTCTCGTTCTCGCGACACAACCCCACAGTTGGGTTTCACCCAATGCGGCCGCGGTCGCGACCCGCCGCGATCGATCGTCCCAGAGGACGGCACGCTCTCGATCAGTGACAGGCCTCCGCGTGCCGTCGTGCATAAAAGCAGTCGCGTGCAGCAGAGCGCGCCCAGCTCCTGCTCAAAATTATCGTCAAGACCCACCCCGCTCTTTTCCATGTCTTCCCCCGTCGCCGAGCCTCTGCCCCGCACGTCGCGCGCCAGGCGCGTCGCGCGGACGGTGAAGAAGGGCTTGGCCAGACTCATTCCAGGCCGCGGGCCGGCCGGCGAGGGGCCGTCCGCATCTGCCTCCGTCCCCGAGCCGCATGCCCACGTCCACAAGTCGCACTTCCACCTCGAGGGCCCGCTGGCCCCCGTCATACACACCGCGCACCGCTCGCTATCGACGGGCTCGAAGTTCCCCGGCGTTCCCCACACCCCGCCCGCACGGGCCCGCACGGCCTCGTCCGCGTCGTCGGCATCCAGGCCCGCCGGCCACAAGCGCTGGTTCAGCTTCTCGACCGCGTCCTCGTCTTGGTCCCGAGAGAGCGTACCCGGGCTGTCGTCGTCTGTGTCGACGGACTCGGCGACCAGCTCGGACGTGCCGACCGAGCTCGGGGTGCTCTCGCTCCACGCTGCCGCGGAGGCGATCGACAGGATGCAAGTCGGGTGCAAGAACGAGCAGCTGTGGGACGGGAGCTTGGGCGCGTTCGGGCTGTATCCGGAGGTCGGCGGCGATGACCTAGGCGCGCCGTTGATCGTGGAGAGCCCGGTGCTCTCGGAGGCGGCGGAGTACGCTGCGCTTGCTCGCGCAAAGGCGCTGGGCGAGTATCAGGGCGAACTCCCCGAGCACGTTTCCGTCGAAGGGCTGGCGGTCATCGTCGAGTCGCCAGAGCCTCTTTACGAGGACATCCTACCCACCGCCGCACCAGCCGACATTCCTCTGCCTTCGCCCTCCCTCAGCGAGGTCGAGGAGCTGCTCATCGTTGAACCGGCGGAGGTACCCCTCCCTCCGGACGAGGAGAGCGAATGGACGCAGCCTTCCGTCGACCCGCTCGAGGTCCCTCTTCCCCTCGAAGATGATGAGGATCTTCTCGAGAAAGTAGAGCCGCTCTCCGAGAGCATCTTACCCATCGTCGTACCCGCCAACATTCCTCTGCCTTCGCCATCCCTCAGTGAGGCCGACGAGCTGCTCTCCGTTGAGCCGGCGGAGGTGCCCCTCCCTTCAGACGAAGAGGGCGATTGGGCTCTAGATCCGCTCGAGGTCCCTCTCCCTTTGGTTGACGAGGAAGATCTTCTCGAGAAACTAGAGCCGCTCTCCGAGGACATCCCATTATCCGCCGATCTGCCTTCGCCGTCCGACAATGTGGCCGACGAGCTTCGTCTCGTTGAACCGGCGGCGGTACCCCTCCCATTGGACGAAGAGAGCGATTGGGGTCTCGACCCGCTCGAGGTCCCTCTCCCCTTGGCTGACGAGGAGGAAAATCTTCTCGAAACGCCAGAGATTCCTGTCCAGCCACTGGAGCTCCCGACGCCTGCAGAGGAACAAAACCCCATCATCATTCCACCGCCTCATCCCGAGCCTTCTCAATCACTCACTGTTTCTGTTCACGCACATCATCCCGGCCTCATCTTACCTCCATTTCCCCACTTCCAATTGTCGTTCCACTTGACATGGTGGTATCGTCGCCCCACTGCATTGATACTTTAAACCTGCTTTGTACATATCATTATTACTGTACTGTCGTTTGCCTGTCTGTACAAGAATGAACTCACAAGTGCAATAATTTGTGCGACTTCTTGACGCCGACGCGAAAGCGCTAGCATACAGCCTCCTAACTGAAGCGCTTTGCGCATACCCTTATCGAGACCTGCTCTCCGTTCCAGCTATCATTCAGCCGGCTAGAGTTGAGCTCATTGTAGCGCATGACTTGTCAGGGCACTGAGGGGAGTAGGTGTGACGATGTCGCTACTCGCGAACACTGGATGTAGAGTTGGGATTGCAATCCTGCCAGGTCGGCACTGCATTTTTATTCAAATCTATGAACCATATTACACCAACAGGAACGCGTTCGAAAGAGAAACAGGCGGAGAGACGAAGTTGAAAACGAAAGACAACAGCAATCGCAACTCACTGCTGTCAACAGAGACACAGAAGCTCACCGCCCGGATGTACGGCCCATTCAAAGCATCATCCCGACGAATATTGAAGGTAGACGATCTGCTAGGCCGCGCGTTGAACGCGTCCTTCTTGCCGCGTAGTTTAGCACCCAGGCAGTGGGTAGTCTGCACAGGGTGTTGATAAATCGCGGCGAAGTTTGTTGTGCACGTGCACGAGGAAAATGAAGCCGAGGGGTACTTGAGATGTGTGAAACACGATATATTGAGCGGAAGTGATGACGGTCGACGAGAAGAAAATTAGGCAGAAAACGCGTTCTTCATTGGTCGCGTCGCTTGTTTGTGCGGGCTTGCCGGGCGCCTATTTCTTCATGCTCGGCTGGCGGATTACAGGCTTGTTACTTGACCTGCGGTAATCATCCCCCCAACCACCAGCATCTGCCGCTGTTCTGTCTCCCTGGAAATCGGACTATCGTCTTTGGGGCACCGCTTGTCCAGATGCGAAACGTCGCCGGTGGCCACACGCTCCCTCCGAATCCCGCCTTCCTCGAATTCGTGCGCTCAGACGGGGACTCCAGTCTCTGGCCGAAGAACACGACGCGTGTCGTTGACAAGGACAAGCAAGTGAACTACTTCCGCCCGGTCGACCTTGATGAGAGTTCAAGCATTCACTGGAGGGTTGGGGTCGCCGCGAAGGTGGCGGAGAAGCTGGGTTATCCTGGTACGTCGCCGTGAGCGCCCGTTCGAGTAAAGCTCATGAGGTGTGCAGCGGGCAAAAACTACGTCCTGAAGACATGGCCAACCGATTACAATATGTATGACCATAATAAAGGAAATCAGGATGCGCCTCGGCACGACCTGTATCTCATCGGTGAGTAAACGCTGTCTTAAGCGATGTCCTGTTTGTATCTGTGTTCTCTGTGGTCTCTGTATACCACATACAGAGACAGGTCTGCATCTAGATAACTTTGGATGAGACAGCCATTGCCTGTACGTTGTGCAGAGAAAAGGTGTCTTTGCAACGGTGTCTCTAGCCGGAGCTGCAAGCAGGTTGCTCGCTGCATGCCTGCGTTGCCGCACTGCCAGAATTGAGCCATATCTTTTCGGGATACTGGCAGAGACGTCGCCTCCGTACCCCGTCTCACTGAGCCACAGAGACGCCTTCGTGCTTTCATAGTTTCTCGGCTTACCGGCTGTCCTAATGCTGAAATAGACTTTTTGTTACACCAGGCTCTGTCAACTCCACGAAGTTCCGCTCGGTCCCTGAGTTCGTCCCCCACTGCATCTGGCTCATGACGGACCCCACCATGGACCGCTCAAACTGCGAATGCAAGTACTGCGCAAAGAAGCCGCAGCGGGTCATCAGCGAGAACCTCGGCTTCAGGAGCGGCCGCAGCTCGACACCGTCGACACCGATGGCCACGCCCTCCCGGCGCCCCCCACGCGTGTCGCGCGACGGCCGAGACGCTGTCCGGCGCACACCGCGCGAGACGCCCAAGCCGTACGCCGCGGTGCGCCGCGTCCCGAAGCCCGTCAGGGAGGCCGGCCCGAAGCAGGTCATGGCGCACGAGCGGTTCAGCGACCTCCAGTCGATGTACGCAGACATCGACATGGAGCACCGAGCGTGGTTCCGCGCGGGCGAACTCGTCTGGTGCGAGCTTAGCCCGCCCATCCGCGGGCGCGAGCTGACCGAGTTCATCTCGTTCTGGCCGGGCATCGTCAAAGAGTCGAAGGTCAAGGCGGAGGCCGTCCCCCGCGGGCTATCCGTGTCGTCGCACTCTGCGGACGGCGATTACGAGATGGAGAACGGGACGGAGCGCGTGCATCCGAGCCACCTAATGACGCCTCACCCCGGCGAGGCCGGGGACGAGGAGGCTGGGGAGGCGCCGCAATGGGACGTGCAGCAGTGCATGGTGTACAAAGTCAAGCTGCTCGCCGTCGAGCACGACTACCTCGTGCGCGACGAGCTCGTCCTCCCGTTCCAGGGGTACCTGCCGTCGCAGGAGCTCATCTCTACGATGCTGAGCGCGCCCATCGAGCAGATTCCCACCCGCCTGCAGGACATCTCAGCATTTAACCCATGCCCAGAAGACGCCGAAGACTTCGACGAAGTAGTGCACGAGCAGCGGTTCAAGGATGCCGTCGCGCCGTACCTCCTCGCTGTGCGCACCGCCTCCGCCATTGCGACGTACTGGACGGCGACCGACGACTTCGACTTCCAAATGACCGCCCCGGGCCCTGTGCCCCCGCGACCCAACAGTACACCCACGCTGCACGAGGCAATCACACGCGCGACCGCGACGAGCCTCGAGGGGATCAGCGGCGTGCGCGGCGACATGTCCGAAGTCGACCTGCTCGCGCACCGCGTCAAGGTGCTCGGCCGGCCGGCCGCCACGCCGACGTACACGCAGACGCGCTACCAGGGCCTGTGGCTCGGTGCGGAGCGCATCTGGTGCGCGGACCTCGTGCGCCTCGCGAGCTCGCGCCGGCAGGTTGCACCGCAGGGCGCGCCAAACATCTACCCGGCGTCCGGCCCGTCGCGCGAGACGATCGACGCGCTCGACCAGCCGCACGACGCGGAGAAGGTCGCCGCGCTCGGCGCGCTGGACCGCGGCATCTTCATGAGGATCGAGTCGCTGTTCCTCGCGCCCGTGCCGGACGAGACGGGCACCGTCGACAACCAGCTGCGGGTGAGCGGGATGCTGTACGAGCTCGCGGACGAGGGCTGGGAGGAGCCGGATGAGATCAAAGAGCTGGAGGCCTCGGCTCAAGTGAATGGCGTGTCGGGTTCCCAGCAAGACGCGCTGCCGCCTGTAGAGCCTGGCCCCGCTGTCCAGCCTGCAGAAACACAGTCCGCCCCGCCGACGAATCCCCCGCCACTGCCCAACCCGGACCCCGCCGTCCCGATCTCCGATACCGTGCCCTCCATCCTCGCCGCCACCAATCCACCCGTCGCTGCCTCTGCCTCCGCCCCGCCCCCCGCACCAACCGTTGCTGCGGCACCCACGGCCGACGCGCCGCTCTCGCGCCCCAAAATGCCGCAAGCCTTCCCGCTACCGCCCGCACCGCAAGGCTTCAAGTTCCGCCCGATCCTCCCGCCGGGCAACGAGGCGGTCATCTCTTTGAACCTCGTGAGCGGGCGCTACTATCCGCGGATCCTCGCGCACCCGCTGCTGCGCCCCGTCCTGCGCGACCTCTCCGAGCACGTCTTGCGATCGGGTGCGCCGGGCGGCGCGCACGCGCCGCTGCTTGCGCTCGAGGGCTTCCTTCCAGGCTTCGTGTGCCCCGTGGCGGCCGACGGGTGGCGCGAGGGGCGCAAGCAGATGGTCGAGGATGCGGTTCGCGAGCAGACGGCCGCGCTCGTGGGTGACTGGGACGGGCGCCGCCGGCAGGCGGTAGAGGAGGGTGCGCGGGTGGAGGATGTGGAGATGGTCGATGCGGGCGCGAGTGCGAATACGAGCGCGAGCGTGGGCGCGATACCGTCTGGGTCGCAGGTTGCAGTGACGAGTTGAAGAGGGAGTTGTCTTAGGGATTTGCTCGCATTTGGCGTCGTTGTTGTCTACTTTACTTACTTGCGGTGACCTTGTATTACTTACGATAATCTCGAATCATCTGCACTTCAGATCAGGGTCGGCGATGGCCTGCACGGCTGCAGGGCACCGGCGCGATTATTGCTCAAAAACAATGTCACTTCAAAATGGCCAAAAAATCTGTATATACTTCTTTGCTTCTTCTCTTCTCTGTCGTGGGATCGAGGCGTAGGTAGTTATGCGTACGGCGTACGCAGGGGTAGTAGCGAAGGGCGGGGCGGGGCGGGGCGGGGCGGGTACGGGTACGGGTGCGGTCAAGCGTGAGATGCGGGCAAGATGCGGTGGGGCAAGGCAGGTAGGGTAAAAGGTATCGGCGGGGCGAGGAGGATGAATGGATGCGTGCGAGTGACGATGAGTACCGAGCGCAGAACGAGCGAGGAGACGTATTGTATGGATACAGATACAGCCAAAGAGAGAGTCCGACCACGCGCGCATACATACATGGTGCCATGCCCTGCCCATGCACGACCCGAGAGAGAGACCAGAACGAGAATGATGGATGACCACTGCTGCGCGTGCGCGTCTAGAGTACGTGCGGTAGATGGCGGGGGAGAGGCGGATGTAGGCGATGGATGGAAGTGTGTGAAGGTGGATAGGATGAATGTACGGTCCAGGTGGAGGGCGGAGGATGCACTCATGCCGCGCTGTACAAAAACAAATTGTTGGTCGCCGCGATCTACGATGCCAACCCACGTTAAACCTGTTCCATTACTATACAGAGTGAAACATACCGCAATCGTGTTCTCCTTTGGATGCCAGCTCGTGTGGAGGATCTTCTTGTTAAAGTCGAGCGTCTCGAGCTGCATCGCGTCCTTGAGGCCCTGGCGCACGCCGTTCTTCACGCCAAGCTGCTTATTGGGGGGCAGCGGTCCACCGATCTTCCTCGCCTTGAAAGCGGACTTGTCTGCTTGCAGCACGACATCGTTAAGTGACTCGACGTCGAATATGCGCAAGTAGTTGTGGTAGGAACCTGTGAGGACATTCCTGATAACGGAGGTTAGCGCAAAGTCACGTACGAGGACGACAAAGGTGCGGAGCGAGTGAAGTGAGGACAGAACGATACGCACTTGTCGTCCCCGCTCCACGTGCACTCAAACTTGTCAAAGATGCAGTCGTTCTCATACAGATCGCACAGCTTCCCGCGCAAATGATCGTGTATCTGGATCGTCTTGATCGGCCGTGACTCCATGTTGACGTCCCAAATCTTCAACGAGAGGTAGTCGCGCGAGAGGATGTACCGTCCGTCGTGACTGAATTTGACGTCCGAGATGGATGAAATAATCTCCGAGAAAAACGAGCGGTTTGACGGGTCTTCTTCTTCCTCGAAGACTACAGGGGCAAAGAGAGAGATCACGTTGGCTGACAGGGTGGGAGATGAGGACGTGAGGCTTACGCTTCGCGTGGCGGTCGCACAATGCTGAGTCCCGCATGTCCGCAAGCTTGATGTTACTCTTCGAGCTCGAGTACATGAACACGTTGCACTGTGTGGGGTGGAACTCCGCGGCAGTGATGACCTCTGTGAGCTCCTCCATGTTCGCCGGCTTGATGTCGACTATGTCTGTCATAAGCGCACACTACGTCAGCATCCGGTGACACGTAATTGAACTAAAAACAAGTCGACGGGAGAGAGAAACCGCACGCACTGAAACTTTGATCGCTGATGTTGAGGTTCCATAGGTTGATGCGCAGGTCATCAGCGGAGATGTAAGTCTCCTGGTCCGAATTGACGGCGATCGAGTGGATGTGATATGCGTGCGCGTTGGAGTACACCTTGCGCGGAACCGCGGCGATGATGTTGTCTTGCTGTGACATGCGCGGGAGCCGAAGATGTTGTTGCATCGATGGTGGCGGCAGCGCACGGGCACCATCATACAGATTCGACTCTGTCACTACGCGCAACGACTTCTCGAAGACTTTCCATAACTTGATAGTCTTGTCTGTTTGGCGGACGGGCAAGGAAAGATGGACCGACGATTTGGGATGAAGGGCAAGCGACAAGGCACGGACACAACCGATGAGCTCATAGAGCGAGCGAACCTCAGGGCAGAAGGGCGTACCGTTTGTCGAGAGCAGAAAGTGTGCAGAGTTCTGACGCTTGCACCACCGAATCTTGTTGATCTTCTCCTCGATCTCGAGAGACTTGAGGTAGTCGAATTCTGGCTCATGTGATTGGAACTCTGTGTAGAACTTGTACTCGCATCCCTTTTTCTGGGAACAATCGAGGTGCAAATCCGCACAGGCATGGCGAAGATCACGATTGACGGAGCGCAAGGCAAGGAGGCAGAGGAGAGGTGGCAAGGAGGATCAGCGGCGGCGGGAATCACGGGGAAAGGCCGGGCGCACCATGTCATTCCGCTCGAACAGCACGACTCGACCGCCCTTGTCACCAGTGGCAAGATAGTTTCCTGTCGAATCGAACTCCACGGTCGAGATGATGTCCGCTGTGGGTGGATGGGAGATCAGGAGAGGTCAGTCGTCTGCTTGATAAGCGGAGAGCTTGCACGCTGTGGGGCAGAGGGCGGGGGTGTGGCCAGCAGCGCGCACGACGACAGACGCACCTTCTGTGATGTCCTCAACCTCGCCCTTGTCACCGAAACATTGGGCAAATCGCCAGCCGCCGGACGCGTCGGTGTCCATGCTGCGTCAGAGGAGCAGGTGGGTGGGAGGGTGGGATCAGATGGCGGCAAATGTGCGAAATGGGGCCAGCGAAAGCGGGGAGTGCTGAGGGATGCAGTCGCTGTGCAGAACAGCGAGCTGGTTGTGTGTGGAAGTGGAGGAGGACAAGGCGTTGGTGGCGCGGTGAGCAGACAAGCAGAGCGGCAGAGTCAGCGCTTGCGGCAGCTGCGTGCCTTTGGCCTTGTTTGGTCGCGCGCCAGAGCTCAGCCGCGCTCGCCCGACGCCGTTCTCTCTCCTCAACACACACCATCACTTCAATCCAATGGCCATTGCTCCCATCACTGGAAAGCTCAGGAAGCGCTTCTGGCTCGACCTCTCCTGCGCCCTTGGCCTCGGCGTCTCCTCAGGCTACGCGTACTGGTGAGTCGCCCTCTATCGCCCTCCCAACCACGCACTCATCGCGTGGCAGGTATGGCTACCATCTGAAGGCAGGTCAGTCCAACGCCGCAAGCGCTTTCTTTTCTTCCATCTATCTACGAAGTGAAGTTCTTCTCTGACATGCTTCCAGTGCAACATCAGGAGGAGTTCTACCTCAAGCTGGAGCGCCAAAAGGCCTTGCAGTAGACGGCGGGCGTGGTTAGAATGCGTAGTGCTGCTGTTGTCTTGTCCACCTCGCAGGCGTCGAACAAATGATATGGACTACAATCCACATCTCGCGGTCGCCTGGTCCGTGCGCCTCTATGCCGAGACCCAGTAAGCCCTATGGAACTGTCCAGACCGGGGTCCAGTCCATCTGGTGTTCGGCAGGGGTAACGCAGTCTGTCCGAGCATTCCGGGTCCTGCCCTGCCCCTCTCTACCTCTGTACTCTCAAGACAGATGTCTGCGATAACTAACGACCCGGTTCCCAGCTACTTATCTGTGGTCGACGAACTTTTTGGGGCGCTCGCGTAGCTCGTGCATGATGCAAGCGCATCACCGAATCCACGAGGCAATATCCAAGCGCTATATGTATACTTGACGCGCTTTGGTACACGCAGATGAACGTCCTCAACATTCTGAAATGCTGGCGTCCACGAAATGCATAGCAAGTCAGCGTTTCCTCCATACTAATTGCGATGGAACCTTCCCCTACGCCAGTTTCGCGCATCGCGCTTAGTAAATTGCTACACTTATATTGCCCTATCATCCAGCAGATCTTCGCCCAGTACTAAGCAAATACGGGCCCTTGCCCAAACTTTAGTGGCCGATCACTTCTCGAGCAAGCCCTGCTCGTACCTCCTCACCAATGCCATATCCGCGGTCGTGGGCGCCCACACTCCCGGGCCAACGGACGGCACCGAGCCAGACGCCTTCGTCTACAGCACAACATCAGCAAAAGCGCGACTCTAAAAGGCTATGTATGCGAACGCGTACTTGGCCAACGGAGTAGGGCAGTTTCACCGGGGTGCTTGTCCGTCATGCCGCCGTCGACCCACCGGTCGACTTTGATGCGGTGCTTGCGCATGTGGTCCATCAGCCTGCCACGAGAAAGGTTGGTTGGAAGAGGGGAGCAGGGAAGATGGAGACATAGCCTTACCACCAACGCCACCCCGCAGGCCCGCCGTGCCGCCGCCACGCGAGGCGCTCGACGTCCGCCTCCCGGAAGAGTTTCATCGGCTGCCAGTGTAGCTGGTGGTTCGGGCTGCTCTTGTCCTTGAACGTGAGGTCTTGGAGCGCTTCCTGTGTCACCTATGTTATTAACGCATTGTCAGCCTGCATATTTTACACTGGCAGGACTCGGGATGCGGCGTACGCGATAGCGCTGTCTCGCCAGCTCAGTTGTGATCTGCAACATAGCATGCCATGAAGCGTAAGTACTAAGTATGCAGCATCGTGCGATTGAAGGGGCACGCACCTCCCTCCGCGAGTCTGCGAGATCGCTTGCAGGCCACTCGCTCTCTGGCACGGGCGCAGGCTTCTGCGTACCCGCATCCCACCCAAAGTCGGCCTGCAGCGCGGCGAGCTGCACGACTATCGCCGATGCGAGCGCGTTGATCTGCAAGGACGTCGGGACGCGCGAGCGCTTGGGCTTCGTCGACGCCGCGGTGCGCTTGGGGCGCTTCGTCTTGTTGGCCATGACAAGTGGGGGGTTGACGGGACATAGTCCTTTATCGTAGGATAGCGAGCGGATGCAAGTAGCCCCTGGCAGTTCTCCGATCGTCGCCTCGCTCACATAGGGACACATCCTGTACCACTGCCACCAACAACCCATATATTCATGTTTCGCCATGATGGTGACTCTGATGTTTGCACAAACTCCTCTGCTTGGAAATGCCAGTACCCCGGGAGGGAACAGTATTTTCGATTAATGCTTCGTCCAACCTACTGCTCTACTAAGACTCAACGGACTATGCGACCGGCGCACCTGCGGGTTGCGACTTTGAAACTTACTGCGGGTCAAAGGACATTCAGGACAATCCGTGACATAATTGTCAAAGATGCACCTGATTTCGGACATGGCTGCGAATTAGTCATCGGGCCCTCTTCAGACTCACCCTTGCCCGCCAATGGAACTGCATCTCTTAACCGACCACGACTATGAGCCAGGATGGCGCGCAAGCCGACGCGACTGAAGAGGAGGAGTCCGAGGAGCTGAAGAAGTTTCGTCAGCAGTGGAGGGAGGAGGTCGAGCGCAAGAAGGGGGAATCGCTACGGTCCGTCGAGGTCGTACCCACAGAGTCCTCGATATCAACGTCCAAGCAAACGCATCGGCCTTCATCTTCTTTGGAGGTGCCTCATGTTGAGGTAGCCAAGCTTCTCGCTCCCCTCGGGAACCCTCCTTCGGCCTCCTCATCCACGTTCATCTCAAACGGGAGCATACCAGCTCGCCGGAATGCGCTCGCAATTTACAAGCAAGCAGTCAAGTGCGAGCAGGCCAGTGAACTCGACGAGGCGCTCCGGCTGTACCGCCAAGCTTTTCGCATGGACCCCGACGTGGACCGCATGTACTTCAGGGAGGAGACACAAGCCGCCCTCGTGGCGTCGAGCTCGTCTGCCGGGACTTTGGGGCATAAGAAGACTACCTCTGCAGATCACGCCAGCGACACGGTGACACCAGACGCGAAGGCTTCGACGGCACCGTCGGTGCGTGTGCAGCACATCGACCGCACCGCGAAAGGCGTTCTGGCGACCGTTCTGCGCGGGTTCCCCGAGGTGCTGAAGTTCGAGCCGGAGGACGAGACCGCATCGACACCTATTGAGGTGCTTCCGGATGAGCTTCTGGTCTCAATCGTCAGCTTTCTCGGTACGTCCGCAATCGAGCGCTTCGGCACGGTTAGTCGGAAGGCTCGCGTGGTCACGCTCGACTCGACGATATGGAGGTGAGTCTACCCTGCAACTTCTCTTGAAAATGTTAGCGCAAAATCATGATGAATCTGAGAAAGGGAAACGATACATTTACAAGAATGCATCATTTCTTTTTACTGGATTCTTTGTGATTTTCTGACTGGGCTTGCACGTTGCGCAGGGCTTTGGTGGAGGCGATTTACAAACCACCGCAAATACCGCCAGAGGAGACGATCGCGGACCTTCTGGATCGGCATGGGGAAGATTACAGGCGGACGTTCATCGAGCAGCCGCGCGTTCGCCTGGACGGCGTGTACATCGCTGTCTGCCACTACGTGTGGGTCTACACTACGTCGGGGGATGCTGCATTGCTGATAATGTCGACAGTCGTGAGGGTCACAGCGAGAATGCATGGGTCAATGTGCGTGCATAGTGTTTCGCTGAACTAGGCAATGTGTCTGACGTCTTTCTGCAGATCAGCCACTTAATCACTTATCATCGGTATCTGTGCGTTCGGGTTTGATTCATCGGCAGGCCTCATCTGACTGTGTCGGCCAAGTCGATTCTACCCGAACGGACAAGTCATCTCGCTGCTCGCAAACGAAGAGCACGAGCCTCAGCAAATCATAACCGTGCTCCGCCCAACCCTCCGCATGAAGGCGAGTTCAATCACGGGGGATCTTCTCCACAATCTCCTGACCTCTTGTTACAGGGCTTCTTCATCGGCGGTTGGCGCCTCGAAGGCACGACCATATACATCACGGACCTGGTGGACCCGTCGAACTCCTTTGCGCGCTACGCGTTCCAGATGACGCTGCAGTTGCGATCTCGTCCGCTCGGGCGGTGGAACAGGCTCGATTTCAAAGGGTATGACTCAGTCAACATCGGAACGGGCGAGGCGACGCCGTTGGCGCTTAAGAATGAGCGGCCGTTTTGGTTCTCGAAGGTCAAGTCGTACAGTACGAAAGTGGAGTAGGATGGTGGAACGGGTGCAGAGGGGGTTGCTTGTCGGTGGTGCTGAACAGCAATCTTGTCAGCTTTGTACTATTGCTCAAGACGAGCTGGGATCTCATCACATCACTACGCAGTCTTCACAACAACGCGAGGTTCCTTGGGCCGCTTCCCGGAAGTCCGAAACGGATCACAGTCTTCGAGATTGTGTGAAGTCAACATCCGCGCAAACCGTCAAAGCCCAGACCTAACCTCAATTTAGGTGTACGCCAGCCAATCAGCGCTTGTATACGAGAAATTTTGTTTCCCTGTCTCCGCCTCGTACCCCGCGTCCGACGCCCTGAATCCCCTAGGCAACCTGCCGAGATCACGCCTGAAGGAATAGGC
The DNA here is from genome assembly GCA_019915015.1 of Auriscalpium vulgare. Lineage (NCBI taxonomy): Eukaryota > Fungi > Basidiomycota > Agaricomycetes > Russulales > Auriscalpiaceae > Auriscalpium > Auriscalpium vulgare. The sequence continues at coordinate 1,564,007 of JAHBBC010000009.1, forward strand.
TTTCCGTGGCAACGTTCTCGACTCGCTTGCGGGGGCTTTTAGCCACTCTTGGCACTTGCTTGCCCGGTTTTCCCTAGATTTTTTCCTCTTTGTCGCGGTCGCGCCACTCTCGCTCTTTCTTTCTCCCTTCCTCCGTCGTCTGGACGCGCTCTCCGCCAGATGGCGAATATGCACCCTATTCTGCTCATAGACGAGGTCCTTAGAGTTATTTTCGATCATATAGACAACGAGCCGAACCGCGTCCCCGTTCGTCGCACCTTCGCCCGCCTCGCCACCGTCTGCCATGCCTGGAAGGAGCCCGCCCTAGATTACCTGTGGAATACCCTAGCTTCCATCGACCCGCTACTTTCTCTTCTGCCCGACATCAAAAGGGTGGATAATTCATATGTGAGTGGGGCATTTGCCGTCGTCCGCGCGCTTAGCGTCCGCAAGTTCTCATCTCATTCCTCAGCATCTGTCTCCCGCAAATGTGTCTGCCTACGCACTCGCCAACTTTCACGCCTATGCTTCGCGGGTCCGAAGCATAAGCCACCGCTCCCGCGCCTTCACCAGGATCCCGCCCGGCATCCTTTCCCTCCTCACGCGCGACGCCCATGAACTCGTCCTCCCCGCCCTCCGCGCCGTGCGACTGACCTTCTCCGACACCTCCAAGCCCAAAATCCCGCCTACGCTTTACCTCTCCCGCGCGCTGCGCAGCTTGTCCGTTGACATCAGTTTCATCGGCCGCAAGTCCGCCGACGGCGTGCAGCCCGGCGAAGCGCTCTGCGCGTACATGGGCGCGGTGGCGCGAGTTGCCTGCGGGCTGAAGGACCTGCGCCTGCGCGGGCGCGTGTGCGAGCGCATCGCGGATACCGTTGCGACGATGACGGGCCTGCGGTCGCTAGACCTGTGCGTTGGGAAGGACCTGTCCGCGCGCACATTCGCGGCTATCACGGCGTTCCCTCGCCTAGAGGATCTGCGCATCCAGCTGGACGGCATGGATTCGGAGGCGCTCGCCGAAGAGCTGGAGGAGGCTGCCGCCTTCCCGTCCCTCGAGGTCCTGCACATCCGCTCCTCCCCCTCCGTCCTCGAGGCGCTTTTCGAACGCCTCGCCGCCAGAAATCTGCGCACCGTGCGCCTCGAGTCCGACTTCAAGCCGCGCTCCGTGGACGTGTGGACGCCCGTCCTCGCGCTGCTCGCCGCGCGCGCGGCCCACACGCTCGCCGAGCTCACCATCGAGTCGCTCACGAACTTCTGTGAAGTCCCGGACCACGCGTTTCCCCCGAAACTCAACTTCACGCTCGACACGCTCGCCCCGCTCGCGAAGGTCGCGGGCCTGCGGCGCTTCTCTCTCGATGCGTCCGTCCCGGCGGACCTGAGCGACGCGGACCTCGCCGCGCTCGCGCGCTGGTGGCCGGCCATCGAGGAGCTCGCGCTCTGGACGCGCCCCGTCGACGCGTTCGACTACCCCGCCTACTTCACCGTGCAGCCGCGAGCAACTCCTGCGAGCCTCGCCGTGCTCGCCGCGCACTGCCCACGCCTGCGCATGCTCACCGTGCCAATGGACGTATCGACGCTGCCTGCGCGCGCTCACCCGCCGCTCTCCATCCCGTCGCAGACGACACTGGCGGCCATTACCATCGGGTGCGCGCGCCAGGAGAAGGCAGTGGATGCCGCGGAGCTGGCGCACTGCCTCTACCGTGCGTTCCCCCAGCTGGAGTCCATCGAATTCGAATGTGGGGAGGAGACGTCGTGGAAGGATGTCTTGGATTTCTACTATGGCCTCGATGGCCGCTCCACGCCCCCGTGCGAGACCTCTTGAAGACGGTCTCGGCGAATAATTGTAACGGTTTCTTTCCGCTTTGCCTTGGCTTTTGCTCTGACTTCTTGCAACCCTTGACTGCTGCACATACTAATACCTAATGCCACGCACTTTAGATTTTCGACGGGAGCAGACACTATAGATCATCCTCTCTTTCTGCATGATACCCTAATGAAGTCTAATCACGTATTTTTAGAAGCCATTTTTTGATAACATTCGTTTCAACTTCTCGATAGAACACATAGTTTTTCCTTGCATGGATGGATTCATCGCGGGATTTGCCTGGCTGCGATCTAGTGACCTTATAGTTCCACGTAGCTTGACAAGCCATTTTGATAACTTTCGTTCTGATTTTTGCGATAATATTAATGCGTACTGGTGCTGCCTCCGAGATTCAGTCTCATCCGTACCTTTACCTTGTAGTTTTCACGTATCTGTAGAATTCGTTTTTTGACACCATCCCGCTCCGACTCCTCGCAAAAACACGTAGTACTTCTCTCTTGCTAGGATGAATTGACATCGTAGGCTTATCGGTTGCCTGCCTGCGGTCTAGACTCCGTAGCTTGATGCTGCGATCCACTTTTTATTGACGTGACTGCCTTGTGCTAGAGTTTGAGCTGATACGTTGAGCTTCTAGACCCTTGTTTACGGTGTTGTCGTTGCAATCGTGGTATATACCCACTGCCATTATGCGCTTTGGTTGCGCGGAGTCGGAGAAGGCCGGACGCGGCGGTTCAACTTCCTCAGGGCGCGGTGGTGAGCGACTCTCACCGCAGCCACCTGCACCCAAGCGTCGCACACATCCTCATCCTCAGCATCATGATCCACGCTACTTTGTCCATTCTGACGGGTGGCTTTCAGGCCTCTTTCAGTACCAGCAGCTTTGCTATGGCTAATTTAGGTGGATCACCGTGTTCTCAAGGACAATGGGCGATCAACTCTTTGGACTGGCACCCCCATTGTCTCGCAAATCACGACAGAATCACGGATCGCTTCGGCCCTGCACCGATAACGACACAACCGCTGCATTCTCTGGACAGATCTGGCTGGCAACATTCCGGCGCCGGAATGTCGCCTCGCCGCTCGCGGCGCTCGTCGATAGCTTGACAGCTGTCCACCAGGATTCAACTTCATTCCACCAAGCGGTCCTCGAGGCTTCAACCACAGGCAAACCCACTACCATAGCGCACTGCTTGGTGCGGGTTAACCGTAAAAGCGGACTGCGGAAGTTTTTGGTGTCTCACTCCCCGGGGTGGCTCCGCGCGCGGGGCCGGAGGTCTTATAAAAGGCCCTTAGCGATCGACTGGATCTTTCAGACCTTCACCCCGTCTTTCATCCCTTTCACTCTTTGACCTCCTCGGTCCTTCTCATCATCACCTACGCGTCTGCTGGCCAGTCCGTAAAACCCCACGACACACCGTCCGCCCAGATCCAAGCACCTCACTCACTCACTCACTCACTTTTCGACTGCTCATCATGCTCACCTCCGCTGCATTCCTTCTTTTATCCTCGTTCGTGCTTTCCGCGATCGCAGGTCACCCCTCGCACAACAACCTCCGCGCGCGCCATGCCCGGCAGGCTCACCGCCGTGATAAGAGTTTCACCCTCACCGACAAGTATGTTGGGAAGGACTTTTTGGACGAGGGGTACGTCGTGAAAATTTCGACTCTAGCATGATTACTCACCTATGACCTGCAGGAAATGGGGCTACTTCACCGGTTCCGATCCTACGCATGGCTCGGTCAACTTCGTCTCGCAATCCGACGCCGTGAAGAAGGGTCTCGCGTTCGTCCGTCCAGACAATGTCGCAGTTTTAGCCGTCGACAATACAACGGATCTGTCGCCGGGGCAGAACAGGAACACGTGCGTGAATTGTCGCATTGTTAATTTTTCACAGCTGACCCTTTCTCAGCATTCGCATCACTTCCACGAAGTCTTACAACGGCGGTCTATTCATCGCCGACTTCGGTGCCATGCCCCATGGATGCAGCGTCTGGCCTGCGTGGTGGAGTGTCGGTCCCAACTGGCCGTCGGCTGGTGAGATCGACGTCATCGAAGGTGTAAATGAGGGCACTGTGTGAGTACCACTCGAGATCTCCCATCACCACACATACTTATCTTTGCTTGGCCAGTAACCAATACACCCTCCACACCGGTGAGGGCTGCAACCTCGCCCGCAACCCCCCTGCGTCCTCAACGGGTTCACTGGCATTCACGTCGAAGGTCCTCGGCACGACCTGCGCGAGCTCCGGCGGCGACAACAGCGGCTGCGCCTTCCTCGACAGCGACACACGGAGCTTCGGCCACGGGTTCAACGAGCAGGGCGGCGGCGTGTACGCGCACCTGTGGGACAACACGGGCATTAAGGCGTGGCACTTCGCGCGTGGTGAGATCCCCGCCGACATCACTGCAGGCGCGCCCAACCCCGACTCCTGGCCGACGCCGCAGGCGTTCTGGGCTGCGTCAGGGTGCGACATCGCCCAGCACTTCCACGACCACAACTTGGTGATCGACACGACCCTCTGCGGCGACTTTGCAGGCGGCGCATACCCCCAAAGTGGGTGCCCCGGTACTTGCGCCCAGGCTGTTGCCGACAAGACGAACTTTGACTGTGAGTACCCACCAGCTCTGCTTGTGCCATGTCTGATGTTGTTCCTACAGTTGCCCGATGGCAAATCAACTCTATCTCTGTTTATAACTAACTACCGGGTGATGTGCTCCTCGATGGGGCTTACGACGTGACGAAGATAGAATACTAGGAGGTCGCTAGCTGACCTCCACTGTATCGGTAGCCATGAGGCTCCTGGGGAGCGCTCATTTTCGAGATTATCAATGGGTTTATGTCATCATGGGCAGCGTTCTGGATACGTGTAATAGCTCTAGACGTTATAGCATATCTTTCATCGAGAAGTACAGTCCTCGTGGTGGGCGCGCGTCGACTTTTGTTCCCAGGCCTTTGTCGCGATGAAGCTCGAGAAGGCTCGCGCGCGGTTGGCGCCAGGGACATAGTACTTCGAGTTGGCTCTGTCTCTGGACGAGAAGCTTACTCAAGGAAAGCTTTTTTTTGAGAAATTCTGAGAAAAAATATCGAGCAGTAGTAATTCTCAGTAAACTGTGCGACTAAACTGCTGATCAAGAGCCTCAAGCGGGCCGCCAAATCCTGTGGCGCACGCGCGGTCCCATTCCACGTCAGTCTCTCTTCACCGCCACCGTCATTCTCCCTTTCTTCGTCGCCTCGGCGTGTCGCGGGAACAACAATACATGGAGAGCAACAAGGACGAGGCACTTAAGTGCCTCAGCATCTCCCAGCGGCACCGGGCCAACGGCAATCTGCCCTCTGCGCGCAAGTTCGCGCAGAAGTCAGTATCCCTCTTTTCGACATCGGAGGCTCTCAAGCTACTCGATCAGATTGACGTCGAGCTCAGCTCGTCGTCTTCTGCGTCGACGTCCGAGTCCGGCCCATCCCAGTCGTCGTCCTTCACCTCGGGTGCTGAATCACACCCGTCCGCGGCCGGCGCGAAACATCGACATACGGCATCGTCTGCTGGGCCGTCGACTAATGGGAATGCTGAGAAGAGGGAGTATACGACGGAGAATGTAGCGGTGGTGAAGCGCGTGCGGGGGTGCAAGGTGACGGAGTACTACGAAATTCTGGCCTTGAAGAGGGATTGCGAAGAGGCGGAGGTCAAGAAAGCCTATCGCAAGGTGCGTTCTTACCCGGATCATATAGCGGTGCGGCAGCTGAACACATGGCCTTGGGCTTGCAGCTGGCACTGGCTTTACATCCGGACAAGAACGGGGCACCAGGCGCTGACGAGGCGTTCAAAAGTGCGCCATCATGTGCTCTCCCTACTGTCTAATTGCTGAAGCTATATCGTCAGTGGTGTCGAAGGCATTCCAAGTCTTGTCAGGTACTCCTCATATCAGTGAAGCGGGACTACCATCTCATGCAGCAACGTAGATTCCGACAAACGGGCCGTGTACGACCGTAGCGGTGCAGACCCCGAGTCCCGGTCAAGCGGGATGTCATCGGCTGGTCCATCCGCTAGATACGCCACAAGTCCCTTTGGTGGAGGGTTCGAAGGCGAACTCAGTCCTGAAGACTTGTTCAACATGTTCTTCGGCGGGGGCGGGGGCGGCGGCTTCGGTGGTGGTTTTGGTGGGCCAGGTGAGTTGCTCTTCGTTCAATTTGCATGAAGTCTCACCCGTTTTTAGTATTTTCCGCAAGCTTTGGCCCCGGAGGCTTCCGCACGACGCGGATGCCCACAAATCACCAACGACAACAGCAGCCCCAGCAGCCCGCCACCCCGCGCTCCGTGTTCACGCAGCTCCTCCCGCTCATCATCCTCTTCGCCCTCTCCCTCCTCAGCGCACTTCCCAACCTCTTCTCCGCGCCTAGCGTTCCCGACCCGCGCTTCGCCTTCTCACCATCGATGCGCTTCAATGTCGAGCGACACACGCACGGGCTCGGCGTCGCGTACCACGTCAACGCGGCCGAATTCTCCGGACACCCGATTGCGGCCGAGCTTGCGCGCATCGCGAAGGACACGCCGAAGCAGGCGCAGCAGTCGCCCGCACTCCGCCGCTTCGAGGACAACGTCGACCGCGCGTACACGCAGGAGACGTACGCACAGTGCCAGCGCGGCATGGACAGCAAACGCACGCGACGCGACAATGCACTCGGCTTCCTCGGCCTCGGTGCGGACTGGGAGAAGGTGAAGCAGATTGAGGCGGAGAAGGTCGAGAGCTGCGAGACGCTGAAGAAGATGGGGTTGTTGAAGTGATCGGCTGCGGTGGTGAGTGCTGCTGGTGCGGGACATTTCGGCGAGTCGGTACCTCCCTAATCGTGGATGTGACGAGGAGCACATCTTTATTTTTCAGTGTTTAATTGCTCGTTCGGCCTGCATATGCATATCTATCAGATACCTCACATGCGTGCGAAGAAGGCAGCTTGCCTGGCGGATAGCTCACAATGTCGCAGCGACGGATGGGAAAGTGCTAAGTCAGCCGCTCCCGGTCTCACGAGCAGTCTCTAATCCTCAAGCCTCAGCCCTTACTTTCACCTCGCCAGGCTCCGTTACTTATCCTTGACCTACCAGTCGCCAGACGTTACGCGCTGTCCTGGAACGCCTTCGGGAGCGTCGATGCGCATCTCTCAGCGTCTGGACTCGATGAGCCGACTAGGGACGATCTCCTTCCTCTTGGTAACTCTAGGCGTCGAGCGCGATGTCCTTCTTGACTAGGCATGCTCCAGATGCATCGCTGGGTAAACCACTCAGTACAAGGGTAGTATCGGCGTGCTTTCCGGGTCAGCGCAATGAGAATGCAACGTGCCGGCCATGTATGCCCATATCATCCACTTTGGCAGACCTGTGTGAAACAGTTGAGCGTGTGCATATGTGCATATAAGTAGCTGAGCGAAGTGACGACCTCCGAAAGCATCAATAGGTTATTGGAAGAAAGCACGATAAAGGTTAGTCTCCGTTGCCGACCACGCGCGGAAGACAGTCGTTCCGCCACTAAGGATAAAGGTCCCAATCATCTCTCATAACAGAACGACTATCTTCTGTGCCAAGGTCAGCCGCGGAGACTACCCATTTTCTCTACCTGGTATTGCTGATCACCAGAAACAATCTTGAACTCGTTTCTGCAGAGGCTGTTGTCGGGCAAAAGACACGATGATATGAAAGCAGGGGGTATCCAATGCATTGTGGACGTGACAGTAATACAACATGCGGAGGCGACTATGCAAATATTTTACAGCCCCACAGCAGCGAGGAGCTTGGCGAAGTTGGGCGTGCCCAGGCCGGTAACCTGCAATCATAAATCAGAACCCGTCAGTTGCGGCACGACAGCATGGCGATGACGAGCACTCACCGGGTCCCAACCGGCGGCCGCGGGGAAGCCGGTCGTGCTGCAGCCGGGGTTGTTGCCGGACGTGATGTCATTGAGTGCAGCGACGCCGGCGTCAGAGTACAGGAAGGGGTTGAGGAACCCGAGGGGGCTCTGGCCGGCCGCGATGAGGCGGTCGTTGAGAAGGCCGATGACGCTGGCGAAGATGGGGCTGGAGCAGCTGGTGCCGGACACCGAGGTCGAGCGGCCCTCGTAGACGATGCCAACGCTCTGGCCAATGGCGGCGACGTCGGGGTACCCGCGGCCGCTCGCGTTGTACTTGCCGCTGTAGGTCGAGCCGAGCGTCTGGAGGTACGCTGCCTTGGCGGAGGTCTGGTAGTCGGGTGTGCCGAAGATGTTGGAGAAGCCACCGGCGGAAAGCGTCGCGCCCTTCTCGGAGGTGCCCGTGGTCGCGCCGACGGAGGTCAGGCTAAAAGGCGGTTTAGTGGAGAGTGCGACGCCGGGAAAGGCGGAGAGCACGTACAAGGGGCAGCCCGAGGGGAAAGTTGGGACGAAGGTCGTGCAGCTCTGGGACTGGGAGCCGGAAACACCACCGTCACCGGAAGCGAAGAGGACAGACGTGCCGCGGGCACCGAGCTGCGCGTAGGCATTGCACAGAGAGCTGCTCGAATATAAGCATCGAGCGCGCAGGGAGACGGTGGGGAGTACTTACTCGGCCAGCGCAACCGACATGTCGCTCTCGTTCTCGCCGTAGCTGGTGGTCATGACCTGGTCAGGAGTGTCCTTGTCGAGGAGGTAGTTGACGATGTCCAAGAAGCCCTCGAGGTCGCCATCCTGGTAGTCGTCGCCAACGGAGATGAACGCAGTGGGCACACCGGTCGCGAGGCCGACAGTGTATTGAACGTCAAGGTCCTGCACATCTCCTGTCAGATTCTGGGCGTGTTAGGGGATAGGTGAGGAACTGACCGCCTCAACGCCAGCCTTGCTGGTGGTCTGAGGGTTGGACCCGCCGTCGAGGGTCTCCAAGGTGAAAGTGGTCGACGAGGACATATCCGAGCGGTCGGCAGTCAAGAATGACTGAATAAGTCGGATCAGCCCGTGCTCCTTGTCCAGGATCACAATGGACTCCGCACCTTCAGGTCAGCAGCGTTGGCATACTGCTCAATGAACCCGGCGACAGCAATTGAGTTGGTGGATTCGGTTGCGGCCGTTGTCGGGATGCCATAGAGCGACTGGAGGCAAGCAGGGGTGAAGGTGCTGCAAGACGCCGCGGCGGTGAGATTGCCTTGCGGAACGATGGGCGACAGGGGGGTCGACACGGTCGGGGGTCCAAGAGGACGGCGCGTGAAACTATTAATTATTTGCGATGAGCAACAAATCTCGATTTGAGAAGGCACGTGGCGCGTACGAGATCGTCGGGTGCACGAGGTTGATGTGCTCCTTGAGCGATCCGGGGATGGAGTACTCAAGAGTGCGGATGGAATCCACGCCGGACTCCTCGTGTGTGAAGGTGCTGAACTGCGCATCGAAAAGCTCGTTGGCCTTCTCGACAGTCGTCTGGATGCCGATCCAGTCGCCAGCGGGGGACATCTTGGTCGCCGTCAGGCCGTTCTCGGCGAGCCAGGCGTTGACGGCCGCGACCGTCTCCGCCTTGGGCGCGACAAACGCGTTCACCTATGACAAAAAAGGTTCAGCATAGGCCACCGACAGCAGTGGGCAGTGACAGCCTACCTCCTCCTTTGACAGATGTTGCCCGTAGTTGACGCTGCTAGGCGTGCTGACGTCGTAGAGCGCATCCTGGAGTCCCTTGATGTCGGTCTGCTTGAGCGCCAGACGCAGCCTGAGCACCTTGCCCGAAGCTGCGGGGCCCTTGCTGGCGAAGCCCGCGGGTGCGCGCTCGCGGCGCTCGTGCAGGCGCAGGTCGCGGGCGGCATGCGGCTTGGCGAGCGCCAGAGTGAGAAGAGACGCAAGGAAGATGGCGACTTTGACCATTCTGACTAGACTCCGGAGGGATGAGAGATGAAGTGCGAGTGCGCCTGGAATTTTTGGGTGGCAGCTCGCCCATTTTATAGACGAGCATCCCTAGCTAGACGGCACATGGCACGTCCGCGTCAGCACCGTGGAGTCCATGACTACGAACGCGGCGGGGGGACAACCATGATGTGCGCATATGATAGGCAGGCTTCGGGATGTGCCCACCACGCGCAAACCACGCGAGTGATTTTCCTGTCAGAAAGCCCGAAAGCATTGGACGACGTGCTCCGGCTCTAGTCAATGCGGTGCATCGTGCAACCGTGTTCAGTCGCGCATGGCCCATCGGTGTGTGCAGAGATAAGCAAGTCTTCAATGGCTTCCATGGCTCCGATCAGGTCTGTTCATTGATCAAGGTGCCCGTTGAGAACGTTAAGATCTTGAGAGACCGAGGGCAAGCACCCATGTGGCGAAGCAACTCCACTGGCAACACGACTCTCACCAGAGAGAAATTAGCTAGATGCCGCCGTGGCCAACGCGGTCTCGCCGCGACCGCGAACATAACATGTAGCCATGAGTTCCGGGAGGTGGACTATAAACGAAGACGTGCTTAAAATAGATCGTTTGTACACATTCAGTGTCATCATCATATGGCAAGTGAACGTACGCGTGCTTTGCAAAAAGTTGTGTTTCCAGTCGAGCTGTCGGCGCCGTTGACGCAATCACCCGGCGCCCGCGAATGGAGCGAAAATGCTGTGAAGCGAGAAAAGTCTTGCATTCGTCGCCCTTACCAGAAGATTTGATTGAATAGAAAGCACAGGAGGTTGCAGCGAATCAGTGATGCCTGAGGTTGACGAGCGTCGTCGAGGTGGCAGTGGATGAATGCTATGTTCCCACGCCTCGCGTCACCGACATATCACCGACAAGCAGGCTTGTCGCAGACACTGAGACAGCATCTTCTACCTCCAGTCGAACGTACGTTTCGTGTATCCGGAGGATACAATCGTCGTCTCCGCCTTCGCTGTTCTCATCGAGACACCTTCCGGTTGAATCCTATCCTATCTGTGTGTTTGACTCCTCGGAACTTGGACACTTGGAGGGTCCCCTTGCAAGCGACGATACCGACTCGTCCGCCCGGCTGTCAGCCATGACTATTAGTATCCACGACAAACTCACAAACTCAGAGTCCTGATACTTGCAACAAACTGGTCGAGCACAAGAGCGTCATGCATACCGCTGGCCGCTGGCTGTCCCTCACGCGTACGATTTGCTGTAATGACACTGGTTCGGTGAGTCGTGATGACCCATCCATTGCTGCGCCTTCTCAAACCCCCCAAGGTGTATTCCTTCCATCTGTTGACCGCTATATGACATGCTGGTGGCAGTGCACTGCTGGTGCTGGCGCCAGGCGGTTTCGACGCAGGTCACGTGTCCAGCTGGTCCAGGCGGGCAACGAGGAGCGAGACAGCGACCGCTGGCCTGCATAGCTCAATGGTTATACATACGCCCACATGAGCTTTTAGATTCCACAGATTCAACATTCTTTCGAACAGCGGAGACAATATCCGAGGGCGGCGTGCGCATCCTTACCTCGCTCACACGAGTTCATGTTATTTAACGCTCGCCCCATCACCCAACACGCTGCGATCTTACACCACCCTCAAAGCTTGTCTGCACTCTGACGATCGACGTGCCTTGGAGCGGTGTCTCCCTTTGACAGTACCCTCACGGTGAGTCCCCGGCCCCGGCCATCACCAGCATTGAATTGATTGGAGAGTGCGCTGCAGTGCTTCACGGAGTACAGCTGCTGTTCTTTTGGGCTTTGATCTTCGGTTGGCCACGTAGAAGCGGACGGCTCCTTCGTTGATACGATCCACGTAACTTTCATCTTTCAGCGCTGTGGACCGAAAACCACGGACGTACTTCGAGGCTTTTCCCCGTCACTTGTGTAGTGACAGAGCGCTCAAGGTTTTCCTGAAGGACCGATGTTGGCTGGTGCCACGGACTTTGCGGCGCAGTAGCCTTAGGTGCCTTTGATTCGCTTGTTTTCCTCAAGCTTTGCTGACAACATCCTGTGCACCGGCCAGGTCCGGCCAGAGTGTCTCACTTCCAGGCCACGATTTGTTCCCCATCCCCGATGCCAGTGGGCCACATATCATGCTGGGCGATCTTGGCATCAACGAAGCCGTAAGTTCGTGCAACATAACAGTGAGTCTGACGCTAACGATGGCTAGTTCCGTACTGGCCGTCCTGCAAGGTTTGATCGCACCTGAACACCACTGTACGCTGTTACGTCTTTCGCCCTGTGGAGATGATTTTCGTGGGTGGATGGTGTCAGACATCGTCAGGCATCGGCTCTGAGGACACAGCGCAATATATTCCATCGTTCGTCTGCTCGCTCGACGGCATCCCTGACTGAAACTGCGACATTAAGACCTGTGTTTCCATTGGGACCGCAGCTTATGGTATCTTGGCGGACGATATCCTCCCTCAGCTTCCAAATTTCCGCGAACTGACAACGAGATCGCAACAGGACTTATGACGATGAGACTCGGACTCGGACGGCCATGCCCGAAATCGCGGACGACTGTAACTTAAGCGCGCACGGTATATAAGAAGCACCAGCAAGACATGCTGTTCTCCAGCCTGGTTTGCTCACCCATTTCTAATACTTCGTTCTTCCTCCCGCGCTTGCGCCGGCCTCACGACTCCTACTCTATTTCTCAAGACAAGTTAACGAACTCACCTTCATTCAGCATGCGCCCTTTCGCCATCGCCTTTGTTCTCGCTGCCTGCTCCATGAGCTATGCCATGCCCATCCGGTCTGTATACGTATGCTTCATCGCATATCCGCCCGAAACTCACTCAGCCGTGCTAGCAGCAGCAGCTCGGGTGTTGCACGAGCCATTCCCGTGTCTCACTTGTCTCCCATCCACTTCCCGATCACCCGGTAAGCCGGCAATCATCCATGATGACGTTGCGTCTCCGGTGTGCATTAATAATCTCAGGAATAGCGAGGAGATGTCCCTCCGCGAGTTGACCGACGAAGACATCATCAGTCTTCTGTGCGTGATCTCGCGAGATTGATCTCAAACACCCGATTAACACGCCGCTCAGCGCTTCCCGGGACGTGTACGGAGACCTTGCCGAACGTGGCGGCATTCCCGCTGGCTCGTTCTCTCTCCTTGGCACGACCCTCAAGAACCTTGTCAAGGGATTCTTCCACCGCCGTGGTCTTGACGATGCCCCGAGTGATGAAGAGACACTGTAAGCTCAGCAATGTTGGATCATTTGTCTTGTTTTGATGTGCTTTCGTGGCGATAGGGCACTGCTCCAGGCCCTCTCCAGCGCGCAAGGCTCTGAGCGCCGCGATCTTGGGTGCGCTACCTTCATACCATTCCTTCTGCATATACTTGCTGACAAGTCAACGACGCCACAGCGAGCTCTACGAGCGCGGTGGCGTTCCGGCTGGCTCGTTCTCCCTTCTTGGCACGACATTGAAGAACCTCGTCAAGGGATTCTTCCACCGCCGTGGTGTTGATGATGCCCCGACTGACGAAGAGACGCTGTAAGTTTGACTGCATCTATCTCTTCTTACATCTCAATAATGTGTCTTTGTCGATAGGGCACTGCTCCAGGCGCTCTCCAGCGCGCAGGACTCTGAGCGCCGCGATCTTGGGTGCGCCGCCTTCATGTTAATCATTCTGTATACCTGCTGACAAGTCAACGACACCATAGCGAGCTCTACGAGCGCGGTGGTATTCCAGCCGGCTCGTTCTCCCTTCTTGGCACGACTTTGAAGAACCTCGTCAAGGGATTCTTCCACCGCCGTGGTGTTGACGATGCCCCGACTGACGAAGAGACGCTGTACGTCTGACTGCATCCTTTTGTGCTCCTTTGTTAAAAGCTTGGCGATAGAGCGTTGCTCCAGGCGCTCTCCAGTGCGCAAGACTCTGAGCGCCGAGATGTTGGGTGCGCTGCCTTCATGTTATTTCTTCTGTATACCTGTTGACAAGTCAACGACGCCACAGCGAGCTTTACGAGCGCGGTGGTGTTCCCGCTGGCTCTTTCTCTCTTCTCGGCACGACCCTCAAGAACCTGGTCAAGGGATTCTTCCACCGTCGTGGTCTTGATGATGCCCCAACTGATGAAGAGACACTGTGCGTTCTGCTGTGTGGTGTTGTTTTCCGTCTTGTTCTGATGCTTGTGTGCTGGCCAGCGCGATGCTCCAGCTTCTTTCTAGCGTCCCGGAACGCCGCGATGTTGGGTGCGCCACCCTTTCTATTTTTATATGAGGCTCTCTGACAAGTATGTCAACGCTACAGCGAGCTTTACGAGCGCGGTGGCATTCCGGCTGGCTCGTTCTCCCTGCTTGGCACGACATTGAAGAACCTTGTCAAGGGACTTTTCCACCGCCGGGATCTCAATGGCCCTACTGATGAAGAGACAGCGTACGTCCAGCCATCTTTATATTTCTTCTCTTTTTACTGACCTCTTGGTATCAGGGCACTCCTCCAATTGCTTTCGAGCGCCTCGCGTCGCGAGCTTCAGTAGTGGCGGTATCTCGGGTGCAGGATTGACACATATGCGATACCATAGGTAGTTAGTTTCGTGTAGGAAACAATTCGATGAGACTCAGAGGTTGCACGATTTACCAATGGTCGCTGAGGGCTTCAGTTCGTAGTACATATGCGAAGCCTGAGGTCAAGTTCTGGCCTGCTGGGCATGTCCTCGGCCTCGCTACGTCAGGGGATGCATGAGATTGAAGATGAACAATAGGTCTGCGCTAGTCTCATACTCTGAAGTGTCTTCCACCAGCTGCAGAGTGTTGAACTTGAGAGTCGAGTCAACAGGCGAGTCGTCGGATCCGAAAACCTGACTGGACCCCTGCCACTTTAGGTCACATATACGTTACCACTCTATATCGGCAAAGTCGGCAACGGCCAAGTGCTCCGGATTTTGTCTGTTTCTCTCCCTCTTGGCCTTCGATCGGTGGCAAACTGGGTAAAACGGCCGCACAGCTCCGTCGTGCGTCGACCGCAGGTCCGAGTCTTGTTCCTCGAGTCATCAACCGGCGAGGTCGCTGCACGTACACGTTGCCGGCCTCGCACCTGCTTTCGCTCGTGTCATGCATGTGCGCTATGCGTGCTTCTACTAAACATCTCAGCAGATACGCGACCCGCCTTTGTATGACGCGCGGGCCGCGGCGCACAGCCGACAACGACGAAATTCGCTCAGAAGTCGCCTGTAAATTGGATTAGCGTCCTCTCTGTGACATCCTCTCGCCAGGACCCCATTGCCCTCAGCCGCCATTTAAATGGAGCTCCCCTGGTTCTCATCTCCCGCACAACCACGGTGACACCGAGCTTGGACGACATCGACAGACGACATCGAGAACCTTCGACATGGTGGCCAAGACCCCCTCGAAGGAATCCGGCAACAGCGGCAAACTGCCCTTCAAGGCGACCAAGACGGCGACGCCCAAGGTTGCCGTCGCGAAGAAGGCTTCGAGCAAAGAGGCTGCAGCGAAGGCCTCAGCCATCAAAGCTTCCAAGAGCACGGGCACCAGCTCTCGGAAGGCCGCGACCCGATATTCAAATACAGCTACGACGCTCCCGCTCCAAGCTACTCAGGACTCCGCCCCTCCCCCTCCCGTCGTGCAGAAGGCCAAACAGCCCGCCAAGAACAAGAAGCCGGTAGCCGTACCCGAAACGCAATGGCGCGCCTCTGCCCTTGCTGGATCGAAACAAACGGTGAGCGCCGTGCCTGCTCCCCGCTGATGACATTGCTCATTACCTGTCAGATCACTGCGTCGAACGCTCAAAAACAATATAGAGTAGGCTCTCCCTGTGCCCCTCGATCTCCCTGCTAATGATGAGAGCAGGTCTCCTCCCGTGAACTCCAGGAACTCAGCTACACAGAGCAGCGCAGCAAGAATCATCAAGAGCGCTATAACGCCATGCACCTCTATCAGGAGGTCGATGTTGAGCGCATCGCGTGGAAGAAGCACGGCGGGCCCGACGGATGGAAGTGGCAGTGCGTAGTCGGCAGCTTACCTCGATGTACCCAATGTTGACATCACATTGTTCCTGCAGTTTAGATAACCTGTTTGAAAGGCACCGCAAGAAATTCAACAAGTGGAAGGCGAATGGAGAACAGGGGAAACGCCCTGAGTTTCATGAACCTGATTTATATCTCGCGTACGTCTGGCCACTTTCATTGATATTCCTAAAATTGATTTTTGCATCATAGACCCGGCAGCGTTGCGATCGTCTCTCTCAGACCTCTCCTCCTGACCGAAGACAAAGAGCGCGAGCTGATGCGCAGTGGTACACCAGACGATGAATCCGACGACACGGACGAGGATGAAGATTGCGACTACCGTGACGGCGAGCACGATCTGGAGCGCGCGTACGATCGGGAGCAAGACGAATATTGGATGGATGGGTGCTATGAATGAACCATAACCACTGATATACAGAACTATTTATGTTTATGTACTTGTATCCGTGTCGTTATCCTGACTAGCTACGCGTACCATTCTCTGACAGCACAGCGCTGATCTGAACCAAGTCACGCCTTGGCACACTCCTCCAACCGAGAAGGACTTAGAACCGCGACCATGAATCCAGTGTTCAATGCTTAAATAATGCTCATGCTTGATGAACGTGCGCAGATATACAACATGGTATCCGATGCATTTTGAACAGGACAATTGGGAGGTTATACAACATGCAGAGACTACATCATTTTACCGTAATCACTTTTACAGTTTACAACCCGACAGCAGTGAGAAGCTTGGAGAAGTTGGGCGTTCCCAGGCCGGTGACCTGCAGAATACAGCAAATCAGCGTCGACGCGACAGCATATAGATCGCGAGCACGTACCGGGTCCCAACCAGTGGCCGCGGGGAAGCCGTTCGTGCTGCAGCCGGGGTTGCTGCCGGACTTGATGTCATTGAGGGCAGCGGCGCCGGCGGTCGAGTACAGGAAGGGGTTGAGGAACCCAAGGGGGCTCTTGCCGGCCGCGATGAGGCGGTCGTTGAGAAGGGCGACGACACTGGCGAAGATGGGGCTGGCGCAGCTGGTGCCGTCCACCGAGGTCGAGCTGCCCTGGTAGACGATGCCGACGTTCTGTCCAATGGCGGCGACGTCGGGGTACCCACGGCCGCTCGAGTTGTACTTGCCGCTGTTGGTCGTGCCGAGCGTCTTGAGGTACGCGGCCTTCGCCGTGGTCTGGTAGTCGGGTGTGCCGAAGATGTTGGAGAAGCCGCCGGCGGAGAGCGTCGCGGCCGTCTCGGAGGTGCCCGTGGTCGCGCCGACGGAGGTCAGGCTAAAAGGCGGTTTAGTGGAGAGTGCGACGCCGGGAAAGGCGGAGAGCACGTACAAGGGGCAGCCCGAGGGGAAAGTTGGGACGAAGGTCGTGCAGCTCTGGGACTGGGAGCCGGACACACCGCCGTCACCGGAAGCAAAGAGGACGGTCGTGCCACGGGCACCGAGCTGTGCGTAGGCGTTGCAGAGGGAGCTATCGAAAAATGAGCCTCGCGAGCGCGCTCGAAGAGGATGAGTACTTACTCGGCCAGCGCAACCGACATGTCGCTCTCGTCCTCGCCGTAACTGGTGGTCATGACCTGGTTAGGAGTGGTCTTGGCGAGGAGGTAGTTGACAATGTCCAAGAAGCCCTCGAGGTCGCCATCCTGGAAGTTCTCGCCAACGGAGATGAAAGCAGTGGGCACACCGGTCGCGAGGCCGACGGTGTACTGAACGTCGAGGTCCTGCATTTCCTGTCAGATCCTGGGCGTGTCTTCCAGCACAGACGAAGGACTAACCGCCTCAACACCAGCCTTGCTCTTGGTCTGGGGGTTGGATCCGCCGTCGAGAGTCTCCAAGGTGAAAGTGGTCGACGAGGATATATCCTTGCGGTCGGCTGCGAGGAATGACTGTACAAGTCCGATCAGCCCGTGCCCTGTGTCCCGAATCACAGTAGACTCCGCACCTTCAGGTCAGCAGAGTTAGCGTACTGCTCAATGAACCCAGCGACAGCGATCGAGTTGGATGTCTGAGTCGCAGCCGTGGTCGGGATGCCGTAGAGTGACTGAAGGCAGTTGGGGGTGAAGGTGCTGCACGACGCGGCGGCGGTGATATTGCCTTGCGGAACGATGGGCGACAGGGGGGTGGACACGGTCGGGGGTCCAAGAGTGCGGCGCGAGAACCTATACATTATCTGCGATGAGCAACAAATCTCGATCCGAGAAGGCACGTGGCGCGTACGAGATCGTCGGGTGCACGAGGTTGATGTGCTCCTTGAGCGATCCGGGGATGGAGTACTCAAGGGTGCGGATGGAATCCACGCCGGACTCCTCGTGCGTGAACGTCGTGAACTGCGCATCGAAAAGCTCGTTGGCCTTCTCGACAGTCGTCTGAATGCCGATCCAGTCGCCAGCAGGGGACATCTTGGTCGCCGTCAGGCCGTTCTCGGCAAGCCAGGCGTTGACGGCCGCGACCGTCTCCGCCGTGGGCGCGACAAACTCGTTCACCTATGGGAAAAAGGGTTTGGCATATGTAACAGGCAGCAGTAGCAGTGACAGCGTACCTCCTCCTTTGACAGATGCTGCCCGTAGTTGGGGCTGCTGGGCGTGCTGACATCGTAGAGCGCATCCTGGAGCCCCTTGATGTCGGTCTGCTTGAGCGCCAGACGCAGCCTGAGCACCTTGTCAGAAGCAGCGGGGCCCTTGCTGGCGAAGCCAGCGGGAACGTGCTCGCGGCGCTCGTGCAGGCGGAGGTCGCGGGCGGCGTGCGGCTTGGCGAGCGCCAGGGTGAGGAGGGACGCGAGGAAGATGGCGACTTTGACCATTGTGACTGTACTGGACTCCGGAGGGACGAGTGAATGAAGTGCGAGTGCGCTTGGATTTTCTGGGTCGCTGCTCGCCCATTTTATAGACGGGCATCCCCGACAGACACGGTGGCCTTCTCAGGCTTCTGAGGCTGCAGCGCAATGACCCATATGCTGTGCCCATACGTTTGCTCGCCGATAGCGAACGTCGGTATGGCCCTATCACGCAAGTGATTGTCTTGGCAGAAAGCCAGAAAGCGGCAGAAGACGGTCTCGGGCTCGAGTCGAAGCGATCCCTCGAGCAACCGTAACCACGCGCGCATGGACGAGCGAGCGTGTGCAGAGATAAGAGCCTTTAGAGGCTTCATGGACCTAATTAATCAAACGACGATCAGAGAGCCGTGTTATGGAAATTAAGGGAGATGAGACGACCCGCCGGAGCACATGGGGGCACTATGATGCCACAAGGCCAACGCGGTCACGCCCCCAGCGAGGACAGATGGGTTGCTCGGCAAGAAATGACGCATGCGATCGAAGAAGTGGACGAGCGCATGCTTGTTGTTCACGATGACTGGTGCCCGAGCATCCTCCGCAGGGAAGTCGTGCTCGCGCAGCCTGCATTCCGAGCAGAGCTATCGGCGTGGTCGAGCGCCATCACCGTCACCCAGTAGAGCAGATGCTACAGCGTCCAGCCTCCAGGGCATGTGGTCGTCAAGTCGGAGGCTGGAAGCTGTGACAGTGGTAGGCGGTGTTACTATCACCGTTATGTTCCCACGAATTCCCCCGGCTCCGAATCACGATCTAGACTCGTACAAGGCGACGTCGACGATGTTACATAGAGGGTGGCAGTGACCCGCGGTGCTAGCTCACCAGCTGCGACACGACTGGGCTCAGATGGCCCACTTCTTGAAGCTTGGAGCCTGAGGGATGAATCACGCGCTACACAGATAAGTTTCGGCAAGATTTGTTTGCTTCTGAGAAAATACATCGTTGAACGAAACTTCTTCGTGGCTGTCTAAACATTCTCCCCCACACGAGGCCATCCGGCCAATTACTAGAGCACGATCAGCCAGCCAGAAGTATGCACAAAGGAATGGGGCTACACGCACCGTAATCACAGTCGGGCGGTCCCTGCACAAGAACTCCTTGAGCTTACTAATCTCCAGCGCGACGTCGATGAGCGACTGAAGGCCCTCTGCAGTGTCGCCCGACAACTCCGCCGCACTCTTCTCCGGTGCGACGTACCGCTCGAGGTACATGCGCACGGTCGCGCCCTGACTGCCCGTCCCGCTCAAGCGCCACACCACGCGGCTCCCGTCGCTGAAGGTGACGACCTGACCCTGGTTCTTGCTCACGCTCCCATCGATAGGGTCCGTGTAATTAAAGTTGTACGCGCCCGAGACGGTGAATTTGGCCTGCGTTGACGACGAAGTGTACGTCTGCCCGGCGAAAGAGGGCGAGTCGATGAGCGCGTTGAGGTTGTCGGTGAGTTTGTTCGCGCCCTCGGAGGTGACCTCCTCGTAGTCGTACCGGGAGAAGTAGGATCGGCCGTAGATGGAGTAATGACGGTTGAGGAGCTCGCGGATGCCAATCAGCGTCTTGGATTCCTTGTTCGCGGCCGCGAGGATGTTCAGCCAGGCTAGAGGAAGACACTGATTGTCAGTGATAGAAGATCAAGAATGCAGCGAGCGACGCACCGAGCACCGCCCAAAGACCATCCTTCTCGCGAATGTGGTCCGAACCCGTTCCAAACGACTCTTCGCCGCAGATAGAGAGGCGGCCAGCGTCCATCAAGTTTCCGAAGAACTTCCAGCCTGTCGTGAAAGCGTCAGTGAACTCCGAGCACACGAACGTGCACCCATCGCGGCGCACCTGTAGGGACCTCAAAGTATTCCAAGCCCTTCTTCTTCGCGACGAGATCAATTGCTGCGCTGGTCGGCATACTGCGAGCGAGGCCCTTGACGCCACCCTTGAAGTAAGGAATAACTTCAGCCCAATCCGCGATGATCGCGACCGAGTCGGATGGCGTCACGAACGCGCCCTTGCCGTAGATCATGTTCCTGTCGCCGTCACCGTCACTGGCGGCGCCGAACGCGATGTTGCGTTCCTCGACAGCTTCGACGAGTGAATGCGCGTAGGTCAGGTTGGGGTCGGGGTGTCCTCCACCGAAGTCGGGAAGAGGAACGGCGTTCTGCACGGAATCCGCTGGGAGACCGAGCGTGTCGAGGAAGATGGCCTTGCCGTACGGGCCGGTGACTCCATGTAAGCCATCAAACAGGATGTGGAAGTCGGATGTATGCGCAGTGAGGAACGATTTGATTAGGGGGAAGTCAAAGATGCCCTTCACGAGCTCGAGATAGTCCGACACGGAGTCGAGGATCGTGACCTGGAGCGGGCCGAAGGTGGTGTCGCCCAGCTTCGTGATATCAACCGTGGGCAAGTCGATGATTTTGTACGAAGAGATCGTCTTGGTCTTCTCGTAGATGCTGTCTGTGACGTGCTCTGGCGCAGGACCACCGTTCTCCGAGTTGTATTTGATGCCGAAGTCCGCGTTGGGACCGCCGGGGTTGTGCGAGGCCGTCAGCAAGATACCACCGTTCGCCTTGTACTTCCGGATGACATTCGACGCGGCGGGGGTAGAGAGGATGCCATCCTTTCCGATGATGAGCTTAGCAACGCCGTTTGCAGATGCGATCTTCAGTATGATGTGGATTGCCTCGGGCGAGAAGTAACGGCCGTCGCCGCCGAGGACGAGGGTAGCCCCGGAGAGCGGGATGGCGTCAAAGATCGCCTGCACGAAGTTCTCCGTGTAATGCTACGCGCAATCAGACAAGATCCAGCAAGTAAGAGCACATGTAACGCACTTCCTGTTGGAAGATCTTCACCCTGCAAGAGCGTCAGGCTGATATCTCGGCGAGACGCTATCTCGTCGCCCACCTCTTTCTGAGGCCGGAAGTGCCCGGCTTCTGCCCGTCAAACGGTTTCGTAGCGATTTCCTTGACTTGGGCGGACATTTCGGCTATACGAGGAGGTAGGCGGGCGAGCGGGAGGATGGGGCAGAGGAAAGGTGCCTTTGCGGGGACGAACGCTCTGGAGGGTTATATAGTTTCGGCCACGTGACCGCTTCAGACCACCATGTGACGTCACTCGATACCCGCTCATCCCCGTACTGCCATTCTCCCTTCGGAGACACT
Organism: Auriscalpium vulgare; assembly: GCA_019915015.1. Classification (NCBI taxonomy): domain Eukaryota; kingdom Fungi; phylum Basidiomycota; class Agaricomycetes; order Russulales; family Auriscalpiaceae; genus Auriscalpium; species Auriscalpium vulgare. The sequence goes on from JAHBBC010000009.1 coordinate 1,585,658, forward strand.
GAAGCGGACGACGAGCTCATTTCCTTGTGGTCACTGTAACCTTTGCAGGAACCCCCAGGAAACAACTCTCGATCGCCGAAGATTTCACTCAATCGGCGAATGTGTGGAGTGACTCTGTGCAAGTACTCCGTGCTCTCTGCTGCGTATTCCACGGATTGGATATCGCGATCGAACAAAATTTCTCATTATATGTCTTGATCCGCCGTCATCACGTTGAGACAATTAGAAACTTATCGCCCGTAAGTCTCCGTAGAGTGGCTCAGACGTAGATGAGGAGGGATGTGGGAGGACAACTGACGAACATGATCGGTAAGTACGCGATGGTCGGTTGCACTGGCAGACACTCGCCTGCTTTGAGACGCCTCGAGGGTGCTCGGTGACCATCCATCCTGGACTTCCCCTGACGTGCAGCTCGGACTTCCGCGACAGGCTCGCGAGCCTTCCCGGCATCGACCAGGCCCCTCCGCCCAGAACCGTTCGTCGAAGGTGCCCCAAGATGGCTAATTTTCCGCCCGTCGTCGAGAGCGGCCTGGACGAGGTGATAGAAGGGTGGTCGGATTCACCGAGTGTGCCCCGAATCCCGACCTCAAGATGGCTAGCATGCCCGAAGGCGCCTTTTTACCAGCGCTCCGCCTGGCGTCAGCCCGTTCTGAGACGGCGAAATGGACACGAAGGCATCGAGATGCGGATTGGCTGCTGAACCTTCCAAGTGGGAGGCGGGAGAAGGAAACAAGCGAGCTTCGTCCCCGGAATGGACCACCAAGAACGCGTCGGTGTCGGTATGGTGGGTGCCGTCAGTGCGTAATCGCCCCGTTGTGGTGAACACCATGTAGTTCGCCGTCGATGTCGGAGCAGCGCCCAAAATGGTACACCGAGAATGCGTCGGTGTCGGTACGCTAGGGCGTAATTGGCCCACTACTGTGAGACATGCTGTACTCCGCCGTGGACGCAAGGTGGACACACCAACGACACCAACCGTGACCAAAGGCAGGGTACCTCGGTAGAATCTCGCCCTCAAAGCACCAGTGTGGCATCTCCTGAGCTAAAAAATCCCTCGTGTGTATTAGGGGCACAACTAGTCTGCCCACAACAAGCCACCAGTGGCACCCTACAAGTGCGCGGCACCGTGAATCCTCCCATGAGCCCAAGGCAAAATTAGACGTAGAGAATCACGCCGGGATCAACCAAAGCGTCCATCATGAAAAACAGTGATCAAACTGTGCGGGTTATCCCGCAGTCGTGAAAGCGAATGAGCGTGGTGAGCGGTCTGCTCAATTGTAGACGGCGATGTAGTTGATCTTCCACTGAGCAACTGCAAAGGTATCAGCTCCAGACGGACATTGGCAAAAATGAGAAAGGCAACATACAGTCGAAGTTCGTCTTGTTGGCAACCGCCTCCTGGCATGTGCCGGGGCACCCAGAGTTGGGGTAGTCGCCGCCCGCGAAGCCGCCGCAGAGGGTCGTGTCGATGACGAGCTGGTGATCGTGGAAGTGCTCCGCGATGTCGCAGTTGTCCGAAGACCAAAACGCGACAGGCGTCGGCCACGACGTGGGGTCCGGCTTGCCCGCCTCAATGTCCGCGGGGATCTCGCCGCGCGAGAAGCGCCACATCTTCACGCCGTTGCTGTCCCAGAGATGCGCGAAGACGCCGCCGCCCTGCACATTGAAACCATGCCCGAAGCTGCGCGAGTCGGTGTCGAGCACACCGCAGCCCGCGTTCGCGCCATCTGCACTCTGGCAGGTCGTGCCGATCACGTTGCCCGTGAACGCATCAACGCCGCTCGTAGGAGGGTTGTTCGTCAGCGTGCAGCTACTTCCTGCGCCACTGTGAAGAGTGTACTGGTTGCTGCGCAGGCAATCAGCCGGTGGCACGCGAGGGGAGCATGTGGAGCACGCACGTAGGCTTGTTGTTCACACCCTCGATGATGTCAATTTCACCACCGTTGGGCCAGTTGGGACCCACCGACCACCATGCAGGCCAGACGCTGCAGCCATGCGCCATTGCCCAGAAGTCCGCGATGAAGAGGCCACTGCTGTAGGTCTTGGTCGAGGATATGCGCACGCTGCGGGGTGGGAATGCATAAGTTGGTACCCTGCAATTGAACAGACGCGCCTGGACACTTACGAATTGCGGTTGTTGCCAAGGGGGAGGTCGTTCTTGTTGTCGACCGCCAGGACAGTGACACCGTCGTCCTGCACATACGCCAAGCCCTCGCTGACCGCGTCGGAGTGAGAGAGGAAGTTGACCTGGCCGCCCGTGGGATCGGGAGCAGTGAAGTAGCTCCACTTTCTGGAGACAAGCCCGTATAAGCCTTGTGTCGGAGATCTAGTAGCTACGACCACTCACTGCTCGTTCAAGAAGTCCTTCCCCTTATACATGTCCTCTAGGTTATAGGTCTTCGCGCGAGCCTGAACACTGCGGGCATGCTCGTGATGGCGACTACGCAGTGAGCCCTCGCTGCCGGCAAGCGTTGCGAGGACGAGGGACGAAAGTGTGAATGCGACAGTCAACATTGTGGTATCTTCTAGGGTGTGGTATTAGGCGTCAAGAAAGAGTGAGCGAGAGAATGAGCGAGATAATGAGCGAGACGAGCGAGCAGGCCCAACGGCGCGAGGCGAGAGAGAAAGAAACGTTTGTCGTGCCAAGTTTGTTCTTCTCCGTTATATACAAAACGGCACGTATCTGCCGGCTGAGCACATGGGGCACGGATCTCGTGGCTGTGCAGATTGGTGTTGTGTCGCCGAGTCGGCGAGTCTGCCATTGTTCCTCTGTATGTCAAGGACAATGGCTCTTGGTGTCCTTCATACCTCTTTGTCCCCATAGTAGTAGTTGGCATACCCTCCTCCCCGTTGACAATTGACGACGAGTAAACTGAGGCCGGCGCCGACGACGCCGCGCCGTGAAGTGCCTCGAGATCATCAGCCTGGAAGATGATATCGTGATCGGATGGATGCGTATTCGCCGTCAAGGATGATGGATCTGTTCTTCCCTCAAGACCCTTGGGCTCGGAAACTGGGAAAGTGAGCGGTGGTATAAAGCAAACAGGGACGGACGCCCATTGTGACAGGGCGCCGTGGCGTTGTCAGTAGTACGTAACGTAAATCATTCGGATCCGTAATGTAACTCGAAAAGCGCCGCTGCGGGCGAGAGCTCGAGCTACCAGCAGCTACCTTGTGCGCGCGGTGTGGTGACGGCAAAATATGTACAAACATATGGTAAACGTGCCTGTAAATGTGCCTGACTCATTACGGGGAGCGAGAGACCAGGGCAACGTAATATACGATACTTTTTTGGCGCCCATTTTACCTTTCTTATGTATAGATAAATATTCATGTGGAGCCCGAGGAATCATATGTAGGACCTACTTTTGCCTTGAACTGAGGGCAGCAATTCAGTGCTGAGGAATGGCAGATTACACTACAGTTCACTTTGGAACTTGACGCGCTTCCAAATTACTTAGGAAGACCGTCCTTGAATCGGTCATTTAAACGTCTTGCCCAAGTATTCCTTGAGTGAGCGGAAAGCTGAGGTCCAAAGTTACACCCCGCTTGTTCGGTGCTCCGAGAAGCGTTCACGCAGTTGCAAACAAGTCGCAATGAGGTAAGACTTTATTGGTGCAAGACACCCCAATGAGAACAATTAAACAAGACTAGGAATTACACCACAGCTAATGAGAGTAACAGTCGAGCATGCAAACAATGATTAAACTGTGAGGGCTATAGTATTTTGCAGTCTTTCAAGCGAAGAACCGGCGGCACAGTAGTGGATGAGCGGGTTACTGGTAGACGGCAATGTAGTTGATCATCCACTTAGCGTCTGCGAAGACATAGTCAGCTTCGGGGACTGACAGGCAACGAACATCACGTACTGTCGAAGTTCGTCTTGTCGGCCACCGCCTGCTCGCATGTGCCCGGGCACCCAGAATAAGGGTAGGTGCCGCCCGCCCAGCCGCAGAGTGATATGTCGAGGACGAGCTGGTGGTCGTATAAATGCGCCCCTACGTCGCAATTGTCCGACGACCAGAAAACGACGGGCTCCGGCCACGTCGAGGGTGTTGGGGCGCCCGCAGTTATGTCCGGTGGAATCTCGCTACGCTTGAAGTGCCATGCCTTCACGCCATTGCTGTCCCAGCGGTGTGCGAAGACACCGCCGGCGCCATTCGCATTAAAACCATGCCCGTAGCTGGTCGTGTCAGGGTCGACCACTCCGCAACCCGCGTTCGAGGGGTCCGCGCAGTTCGTACCGACCACATTGCCCGTGAACGCTTTGAAGCCACTCGCAGGAGACTGTGATACCAACGTGCAGCCGCTGCCGGAAGAGGTGTGAAGGGTTAATTGGTTGCTGCGCGAGCTGTCAGCCAACGGTGGATATGGGAGACCCTGCGGAGCACGCACTTTGTCAAGACATTCGTGCCCTCGACGATGTCGATTTCGCCACCACTGGGCCAGTTAGGGCCCACTGACCACCACGCCGGCCAGACACTGCACCCGTGCGGCATCGCCTTGAAATCGGCAATGAATAGGCCGCCGTTGTATGTCTTTGTAGACGTTATGCGCACGCTGTGGAGTGGGAACATGATCAGAATGGCTGCAACTAGAAAGGACGCGTCCTTCTCACGAATGGCGGGCCTGGCCAATGGGGAGGTCGTTCGTGTTGTCCACCTTCAGAACAGCGACATTGTCGGCCTGCACGTAAGCTATGCCGTCGTTGACTGCGTTTTTCTGAGACATGTAATGGGCCTGGCCACCCGATGGGTCGGCACCATCCCAGTATGACCACTGACTGGAGAACAAACCTCTATGAGTTATACCGAGGATATATAGGAGCCGCGTCGCTCACTTTTGATCCAAGAAGTCATTGCCCTGATATTTTACCTCTAATGCGTAGGTTTTTCCGCGCTCCTCGATACTGCGGGCGTGCTCTAGGTGATGGCGACGCAGGGAGCTATTGTTGCCGGCAAGCGCGGCAACGGCGAGGGATGAAATCAGGAGTGAAGCAGTCAGCATGGTCTCAGATGTGAATGAGTAGGATGCTGAGCGAGAGGAATGAGCGAGGGGAATGAGCGAGGGGAATGAGCGAGGGGAATGAGCGAGAGCGATGAGTGAGAGCAATGAGTGCGAGACGAGCCAACCTCGCGATGCGAGAAAGAGACGTGCCCGAGCGCCGAGTATGTTCGTCTCCATTTTATATGCAAGTCTCTGTTTCATCTGCATCAGCAGGGTCGCATGCATGTCGGCCATTGCGGCTGGGCAGAGCAAAGCCTCACCTCCACTTACCATCGTTCTAGTCTCCGTGGCTGACTTAAAGCTTGGCACAGAAGACAATCGTTCGTGGCGGTGTTTTATCTGCATCAGCAGGGTCGCATGCATGCCAACCATTGCGGCTGGGCAGAGCAAAGCCTTACCTCCACTTGTACCATCGTTCGTGTCGGTGATGATCTGATTCTTCGGTGATGATTATGGCTGTCGTGTCCTGCATACGTCTTATGAGTTGTCCATATACCCTGTCCCGCGTTGTGAAGGAATGGACAAGAAAGAATTTGCAATAGTGAAGCCTACATCAAGTCGGCGTCGTACATAGTCCGAGTCGCCAGAACAAGTTCGCTCTCGTGCCCTCCGACTATGCCCGCTCGCATGCCAGGGCCCAGCTGGCCGCAGGAGTTGGATCGCCACCGTGAGGAGGTGGTCTTCAAAGGAGCTTTCACAGCGGGCTTCAGTCAGGACTCTCAGATTCAGAACGACACAGGGAACAGAAGTGGAGAGTTGACAAGGTGCCAGTAGTAGAACTTGGCGGAGGATCACTTTATAGGCTGTGTACGTAAGAGATATTGGTCACTGATTTTCGGACGGCTGAGCCGATGATTCCCGCATAAGCGATCAGCTCATTGAGTTGATCTTCCACTTGGCAGCTGTGAATACATCAGCTTCGGGGACTCGTAGGTGAGGAACACCACATACTGTCATGGTTCGTCTTGTTCGCGACCGCCTGCTGGCATGTACCGGGGCACCCAGAGCTGGGGTAAATTTCGCCCGCCCAACCGCCGCAGAGGGTCGTGTCGACGATGAGCTGGTGGTCGTAGAAGTGCTCTCCTATGTCGCAGTCGTCCGACGACAAAGATACGACGGGCAGCGGCCACGACGAGGGGTTCGGGGTGCCCGCAGTGATGTCCGACGGGATGGCGCTGCGCGTGAAGTGCCACATCTTCACGCCATTGCTATCCCAGAGGTGCGCGAAGACGCCGCCATCCTGCGCATTGAAACCCTTCCCGTAGCTGGTCTGATCGGGGTCGACCACCCCGCACCCCGCGTTCGAGCTGGTACTACTCTTGCAGGTCGTCCCGAGACCACGTTGCCCGTGAACGTCTTAGGAGACTTGCTCACCAGCGTGCAGCTGCTGCCGGCACCGCTGTGAAGGGTGTACTGATTAGCGCTGGCTATCAGCCAACGGCACACATGAGGAGGACGTGCGGAGCACATACTTAGTCTTGATATTCGTGCCCTCGACAACGTCGATTTCACCTCCATTGGGCCAATCAGGGCCGACAGACCACCATGCGGGCCAGACGCTGCAGCCGTACGGCATTGCTTTGAAGTCAGCAATAAATAGGCCGCCGTTATATGTCTTTGTAGACGTTATGCGCACGCTGTGGAGTGGGAAAGTAGCTGCAACGGGGGAAAAATGTCTTGTCTCCGGCCTGCCTACTTACGAATTGCGGTTTTTGCTAATAGCGAGATCATTCGTGTTGTCCACCTTCAGAACAGCGACACCGTCGTCTTGCACGTAAGCTAGGCCGTCCTTGACTGCGTCGGACTTGGACAGGAACTTGACCTGGCCACCCGTCGGGTCAGCAGCAGTGAAATAGTCCCATTTACTGGAGACAAGTCCGTATGAGGAATATGGAGGAAATACATCGACTGAGAAACTCACGTTTCATTCAAGAAGTCCTTGCCCTTATACTTGGTCTCTAATTTATAGATTTTGGTGCGAGCTTGGATGCTACGGGCGTGCTCCTGGTGATGTCGTCACAGAGAGCCGTCGTTGCTGGCAAGCGCGGCAACGGCGAGGAATGGAATCATGAATGAAGCAGTCGACATGGTGGTATCTTCGAAGACGCTGTGGTATCAGATGCGAGGTAGTAGAATGAGCGAAAGGAATGAACGCGAAACGGAGCGAACAGGACCCAACTGCGCGATGCGAGAAACAGACGAGTCGCGCCACAGATGTTCGTCCCCAATTTATATGCATTTCATATGTATCTGCAGGGTCGGATACAGTACGCTGACCCTTGCAGCTGGGCAAAGTAAAGGCATGCCCCACTTCGGCCAAGGTGTTCGTCTGTTCATCGAGACCGAGGATTATGTCTGTCGTGTCCTGTATATTTTGTCAGAGAACCTGTTACACGTTGTGGAAGAGTATACCAGCACAAACATGCCATAGCGGAGCCTACAGTACAGTGAGGTCGGCTTCATACATAGTCTCCACAAGAAAGTTTGTTCTCGTGCCTCCGCCTATGCCCGCTGGCTGACTGCCGGAATGGGCCCGAGATCGCCGCCGTGAGGGCGTCTTCAAATCAGCGTCCAGAGCGGGCTTCAGTCAAGACTCTCAGACTCGGAAAGACACAGCGGACCGTCAGTGTGGACGTTGACAGCGCCCAAGCAGCAGCGCCACTTGAGTTCACTGTAGGCTGCGTACGTAAGAGAAATATTGGTCATCATATTCGGCCTCATTGGCCGCAGTGGCAGTCCTGATCGATATCCCCAGCATAACCGCAGATGACACGCTGGAGTTTTTCGTGCTTTCACAGCTAAATAAGGTGTCATTTGTTGCCTGGTTCGCTGGCAGACTCTCGCTCGACTGGACGGCGCCGATGGCAGGCTGATCATTGCCAGCATCGATTCGCAGCGCTTCATCGACATGGCAATCATACTGGTCTGGGAGCTGTATATGTGCTGAATGTCATCTCAGGTTGTGTGTAGTATGTCTCTCACTGAAGTCACACCGAAGGTGCTGATCAACAGCCTTCAACAGCACGCAGCGCAAGTAAGTACTTCTGAAATGGCTGCTCGATGCCCTCTCTTTTCTGTGACTTGAGTCCGCGATCATGATAAGCCATACATCGTCGAACAAGGTTGCAAGGCACCTACCTCTTTTGTCGATGCGGTCTCGATGTCGGTCCTGCTCGCGACATGCCCAGCCTGCGAAGGTTACCAAACGGACAGCTGTCTGGGTGCCACGACTGAGTGACCCTGTCAATTACTACTGAACATCGGACTACGCAGTATACACACTGAGAAGATTTGATCTAGTGGTATGCGCACTTCCGCCGCCTTCTTCATACGCGCTATGTCTAGGCCGACGACTGCGCATTGTACGGAAGGCGGCGTACTCACACTTCTCTCGCGGCATGCTGCGGCTGCACCCTTTGATGGCGAATGCGAATTCTCCGCCGAGGTGCGTGCGATAGCCACGACAGCAAGATTTTGCGAGCAGCTTCCGAACGCCATCGATGTGGCGGGAAGGGCGAGAGGGCTTGGGAGATGTTCCTAAAGGAAATTCGGGGCCGCCGATGAAGAGTTCGAAGCTTAGAAGACGATGTGGGCTTGGAAGTGAGTCGGGGTGCTGACTCGCCGGGCGCATCGTGCTGCCTGGAGTAGTAGGCCCTTGACATCATGCATTGACCAGCTCCTCAATTCTCGAGGCACGCAGGCTTCATCGGCGGTCTAGAGCCTATACATTGCTTTGTTTGCTCATTCCGAAGGTTCGCTGCTGGCGGCTGGCCGCGGCGACGAACTTAGGCTGGCACACGGCGCTGGTGGTCGCGTTGGGGAATTGGAGACCTCGGGACCCTTCCCATAGTTGTGACCCCCTTCTCCCGGAGCCTGCTATGGTGCTCTGATCTCCTCGAGACACGTAAAACTTGACATCTGCAGCCACCGACGCGCTTCCAGTCCGTCATGAGTTCGTTGTGTGCGAACGACTGCCACTTTCTGGGCCGTCAGACTTAATATCGGGGAGCCAATTCAACTGTCTATTTAAGTCGTTCTGGAGGACTTGTCGATTCGGCACTAGCCTGTTAGTCTGATTCAAAGGAGTGGTTCTCGTGTGAGACAGGCTGACAGCGGCGGGGCCCGGTCCAACATGTGGTCGGCGCCAGCTTTGGCTCGCCTAATTCTGTTTGACATATCTTCCTGGCAAGCCCCGGCAGCCCTGCGCTGCGTGCTCACAAGACGGACGAGCATGGTTGAACGCCCAATCGTTCGACTCCGGGAGTTTGGTGCAGTGTTCGGCCCGGTCCAGCGGCGCCCGAAAGAGCGCAAGTTCACAAGCTCATGAGCTGGCTGACCACGCTCGATGCTCGCTATCGACCTGCCAACGCACTGCTTGCCGTCACCCTCGAGAGCTCGCGGCCTCCGGAGAAACTTTGAACAAGCAAATGGGGTCTAACTGGCTTGGGGTGTGCGCAAGGTATGTCGAGGAAGATTCTGGGTGGGCCTGTGTATATATACTCACGAAGGCCCATGACATGCTTCAGGATCAGAAAGTCTTACTGAACATCGTTGCCGTGAAACACGAACATCGGGCTTCCGAAATGCCAGAGCCGCTATTCCTGTGTATCGTCGCTTGCCCCTCCTCCGCAATCTCCCCACTCTGCCTCCACGTTCCACGTGAGTCTGACATTATCGAGATCGCCCGGCTTTTTCCTCGGAAAAATAGCGTCCCTGCGCGATCTCGTAGCCTAGTCACTGCCACGCGCGCTTGCTCCGTACGCGAGTTGTGGAAAGTTTCCCCGAGGTTTCCGAGCACATCACCGCGCCGACGATAAGTGGGCATCGGGGCCCTGATCGCATCTCTAGACCGCACTTCGAGCTGCTTTACGAACATCTCCGGGCCAGCCAGCTCAATTGGCGCTGCCTTCGCACCCAATGCGTGCCGAGCACAGTGCAATTCCGCGCCGAGCGTCACTTTTGCGCCGTGCACGGCGGGCTTCTCGATCAGAATCGCCTAGCATTTGGGTTCTTACTGACGGAGTCCACGGTCATGCTTGGCAACCGATACCCGCAACGTCGAGAGCACACCCGGAACAATAGCGGACGAGGCTCGACCAACTATGTACGGGCTTGCCGCTCGCGGACTAACTGTCAGGGTGGATCTGGAGATTTCCCGCCGCGTGAGTGCGGGGGCTCCTAGGGGCTCCTCGAAGATGCAACAGGGTAATATCGCGTCTCAAGTTCCGCCGTTGCGGCAAAGCGATCGAATAGCTTAATCTCTTTGTCACAGAGGTTATGTATAAGTATGGGCGCCGCGGCCTCTGTGTGGATCCTTCAGCCCCCGTCCACTCGTCGGTTGTGGCATATATACCGTCATGATTGGGCAGTCTACATCCCCTGTACAGCTTCCAGGCGCGTCATCAATGCTCTGGCCCAAACGGGCTGTCAAGGTCCGTCATTTCAGGGTTTTAGTGCTCGGCGCGGACTGACAGTTGTATCCTCCGACAGGCATGTGCCAACTGCAGGTTGGTACCTTTCCCTAGGGCAGCTGACTCGAGCTCAACGGTTCTCTTTGAAGGCACGACAAGATCAAATGCGAGGATGGCCGGTCCGTCCATATTCCTTCGCAGCGCTGCGATTGATTACTCACATGCCGACCCGTGCAGACCGTGTGGCGGCTGTCGAAAGAAGGGACTCACAGCCGAACAATGTGTCAATGGCTGCGAGGCGTGCAGGCGCGCGCGCGTTCGGTGCGAGGGTGGCTCTCCTTGCGACCGCTGCCACGATATGCAGCTTGCCTGCGAGGACGACTCCGCCCAGCCCAAACGGCTCTCTCGCACGAAGAGTCCACAGAATGTGAAGACCGAGCGCGCAAAGTTGGCCTGCAAGGCGTGTAGGCGCGATAACAAAAAGGTCCGGTTGACCTGCTCTTTCCCGTCTCAAATGTGGCTGACCCACGCCGCTGCGACAGTGCGAGGACCAGCGCCCGTGCGGACGCTGTATCGTGCGGGGGGAGGACTGCGTGCATGTGGCGCGGGGTCCGAAGCTCGTGAAGGCGCGCTGTCAAGCATGCCGGGACTTGAATAAGCGCTGCGAGGACGTGCGGCCGTGTCGATTCTGCGTGGAGAGGCAATGCGACTGCGTTGACCCGCCCCGAAAGGGCAAGGGTCATGGTACGCGCGTTAAGGCGGTGAGCATCTCGTTACCGGCAGCGCACGTGGACCACGGTAAACTCATCGTCTTCCGCTCCAGGCATGTATGAACTGCAGGTCAGCGCCCCTGCCTTCTCCGCGGGGCAAAGTTGACCGTCTTCCTCTGTCGTGGATTGCTATTATAGGCACGATAAGATACGATGTGACGGACAACGGTAGGCGCACGTCATTGGTTCTATCCCATCCGAAGCTGACTTTTACCGCGCAAAGGCCGTGTTTGGCGTGCTCGAGGAAGGGCCTCTTTTGCCAAGATAGGCCATTGAATTCTTCGTCATGGTCGGAAACACAGACGCAAACGAGTTCGAGTACCTCCGGGAGCCCTCGCGAGGCTTCCGAACCGGAGTCACCCTACCACGATGGTACGCATCCCCATTCGCTAAGAATGACGCATAATGACCGCGTGCACTTTCATTCTTTACACATCTAGTCGTGTCCTTGCACAATTCCCGCATGTCCTCCACGACGCCAGCGAGCTCTGATCTGCGCCCGCTTCCTCCGGTTGCGATACCGCCGCCGTACAACATGCTCCGCCCCCACGTGTCACCCCCGCCGCCCGCACTGCTCTATTCCGGGCCCGCGCCACACAGGACAACGCTGCCGCCCCTGCGCACCATCATCGGGCCGACGGAGGCCCAAGCGAGATTCCTGACGCCATACGCCCTGCACCGGACCTGAGTGCATCGCGATTGCGTGCCCTTCTTTCTCTTGGCGACCTGGGCCCCGCGTTGCAGCAGAGATCGCGTGCGATTTCATTCTGCGTCGGTCGGTACTCGGGGCGGCGTCGGGGGTCGGCTCGCTTAGCTGCGGAAGGCTGCGGACTGCTGCGGACAGGTTCCGGCGTTCTTTATTTCAGTCCCTGTTGCTTTGATCGGTCGCTTCTGATCGCGGACTTTTTCTTGCGAGATTTGGGCCTTCCGGGGAGATGGATCTTGTTCTGTAGCAACGGCAACTGCATTGGATTTCGTTGATATCCACCAGCATTCATCGGACAATCGCTTTGTGTACGAGTAGCTTCTAGGATTACACGGTGTACGGTTTACTCTTCACGAGAGTCGACGGCGGCATTCAATGCCACTGAGCATTCATCCCATACGGCAGTATTGATTATGCACTCAGCGAACGAAGACCAGTACTAGTTGAAGCCGTGGCGTCATGCCACGTCGTCTCTCTCGTCGTCTTTGAGCGCATGAGGCAGAGACCGCTCACTCAGTCTGGGAAGACATACGCGAAGTACGTGGCGCACTATAGAGAGGCGAGAAGATGGTCATAATGCCTTTGCTTTCGCGGACAGCTCCACAGCATTCTTGAATACGCCGAGCAGCGCCGTAAGCTGGATCTTCTCGCTCGCCCCGCTGGACAGCCTATGCCTATCACGATATTAGCGGCCATCAGGCGGGCGAACCGATCTCAGGGCAACTCACTCTGTCGTGGCGATGTGGTCCAGGAGGTACACCCGCGCAGCAGGGGGGAATTCAATGGTTGCGATGTACTCATAGGCACCCAAGAGCATATCCTGCAGGGCGAGTCCTCTTTCCGTTTTCATGGAGTTGATCACTGACGTAAAAGTATGAGACGTGCCGAGACATGAGGGTAAGAGGATCCGCGCACTCTGATAGGACGTCGTGAACTCGTCGGCGAGCATCGAGTTGACGATGGTCTCGATGTCGGCGGGATGCGGGCTGCCCGTGCAGTTGTACACCTCGGTTTCGCCAGTCTCGTCGTACGCGGCGTGGCAAGCCTGGAGAACGTTGAGGGCCCGACGCATGTCGCCCTTCGAGAGCTTCAGCAGCGCCTTCTTGCCATCGTCAGTGATCTTCACACTAGAACGGCTATCAGCTACTGCAGGGCTGCAGACATTATGTCCTGTGCGCACCCCTCAGATTCAATGACATGATTGACCCGTCGTTCGACCTCCGGTATTGGCAGAGGAGAGAACCGGAAGCGCGTACACCGACTTTGGATGGCGGGCACAATCTTGTTCACGTAATTGCAGATGATACAGAAGCGCACGTTCCTTGTGTATTGCTCAATGACGCGCCGCAGGGCAGCCTGCGCAGCCGTGGTCATCATGTCGGCCTCATCGAGAATGATGAGTTTGTAGCCCTTGGAGAAGAGTGTGCGCGTCTCGGCGAACTGCTTGATTTGCTCGCGCACGACGTCGATACCGCGATCATCTGACGCGTTCAGCTGAAAGCAGTGTTATGATACATGCGTATTCACGACGGGCCTGCAACGTACCTCCAGAATTTGTTTCTTGTATCCGTCGCCGTATATTCGACGCGCTACTGCCAAGATAGTTGAAGTCTTTCCTGTCCCTGGTGGACCATAGAACAGAAGATGGGGTAGTCGGTTCTTCTCAATGAATTTCTCAACTGAAGGCTTTGTTAGAATGTGCTAGACTGTCCGTGAACAATGAGCACGTACTTGTGCTGGTGATGTCTCCGTGTGACACAACGTCATTCAGAGTCACCGGTCGGTACTTTTCCACCCTGAAGCATGTCTGCGACTAAGTAAGTCGCGTCGAGAATGAGCGAGAAGGGTGCGCACCATGGTAGGTTGTCGTCGCCCTGGCCTGGGACCTTGTCCACATCGTTGGCTTTGCCTTTGCCCTTCGCGAGCGAGAAAGAGGGCAGCTCAGTATCCGATCCCATTTCTGCATCGCTGTCCATGGTGGCTGCGATATTCAGTGAAACTGTGGAAGACGGTGTGCAAGACAATATTCAGCGCGACGCGCCGCGCGACTGCCCAAGACGCGTCTGATTGCGTAAGCCAACCTCCCACGCACGGACCATCGACAAAAGATTCTATAAGCAAGCGCTTGCCAACTATCCTCTCTTCACAGTACCCCGGCGTGCCTCGTCGAAGACTCCACCGTTGAGTTCGTTGGACAGACAGAGGTGACCGGTGAGTGCGCCCTTTGATCCCTGTACGATCACCCACTGACTTTGACCTACGTTGCCCAGCAAAGATGCAGATTTTCGTCAAAACGTGAGTTTGCACTCCTCCGTTACACGCACATCGCTCATATTGACACCTAGCCTCACGGGTAAAACCATCACCTTGGAGGTGGAGTCTTCGGACACCATCGACAACGTCAAGGCCAAGATCCAAGACAAGGAAGGGTGAGTTTTGCGGAACCTTTGGCAGGCGCAGTTTATTGACATCGGCGTCCAGCATCCCCCCGGACCAGCAGCGCCTGATATTTGCTGGCAAGCAACTCGAGGATGGTCGCACCCTCAGCGACTACAACATCCAGAAGGAGTCTACCCTCCATCTCGTCCTCCGTCTTCGTGGTGGTGCTAAGAAGCGCAAGAAAAAGACCTACAACGTACGTCTGCTTCGCTACGCATGCTCTTCGTTCATATCCTAAACAAACCACGCTCTGTAGACCCCCAAGAAGATCAAGCATAAGCGCAAGAAGGTCAAGATGGCGATCTTGAAGTACTACAAGGTCGAGTCCGATGGCAAGATCAAGCGTCTCCGTCGTGAGTGCCCGACCCCGACGTGCGGTGCTGGTGTCTTCGTGAGTCTTTATCGTGCTCTTTGAATGAGCGGCTACTCATGAATACTTGCAGATGTCCTTCCACCACGACCGCCAGTACTGTGGCAAGTGTGGGTTGACGTACACCTTCACGCCCGGCACCAAGCCCCCCGTTGTCTAAAGCGTGCGTGGTGTGAGGACATCGTAGTTCGTCTTGACCATGTAACTATGCGCTTTATGTCATGCAAATGCTATGTTGTACGATCCCTGTGCATGAATCCTGGTTTCTGGATGCGCGTTAGCGACCTCTCGCCGTTCAAACGCATAAGCCACCAAATATAAGTCTGATAATCCATGCAAAGGGTCAACGACCCCACGAGAATCCTATCGCGATTGTGGATCCTCCGCAGCCAGCTTGTGAATCATATTCGCGCGCTGCGGCGTATCCGAGAACAGCGCCTGGACCAGCGTCACCAGCTCGCCCACTTCAAAATCCACTAACGCGCCCTCATCGAACAAGTAGCTGATATCGGCCAGCGACGCTTCCTGTCACCAACATCAGTACTGGGACGACACATTCTATCGAGGGAGGTGGGCGCACCAGTAGCTCAGAGAGGTAGGAGAACTTGAGCCACGAGGGAACGTACGCGACCACTGAGGAAGGCTAACGAAAGAATTGTTTAGGCAAGGAAGGTGTTGGGATCACCAAGCCTACCTGATCTGGGTCATCCACGAACAAGCCCTCAAGTGCATGCAGTATCCGGCACAGCTCGCTCAGGCGGTGCGATTCGATCTCTGTGATATCCGGCAGCGCCAAAATGTCTCCAAGAATTTGCACGAGGACGGCGTCTACGAGGGCGCCGACGGCATCGAGGTGCTTGCTCTTGCCCAAGACGTTCTGTAGATACGTCGCGTCAAATCTTCTGTTGGGCAACAGAAAATGAGAAACACGCACCTTCCATTGGCGCCCGATAGTCCGTATTTGACCGAGTACCTTCATCACCGCTGCCTCACACTCATCGAAGCGCTCCTGGTCCGCCGTATCCACGAAGCCCTCAGTCGCATCCAGCGCATCCGCAGCAGCCACCTGCTGCCGTTCCTGCCCCAACACTGATCAATTTCCTGCTAGAACACTACTTGCCGATTCGCACTCACGATGTCATCCTCAAACCAACTCTCGCCCACCACGCGGAGGCGCTCCGCCGCCTCCGACAGCTTGTCCCGCACCGGAGCACCGGTGCCCGACGTGGACATCCTCGCTAGGCGCGTGCTGAGATAGACGCAGTCGTTCGCGAATAGCATCGCTTTCTCTGCCGACGCAGTGAGCGCGTGTTGAGCCTGAACAGGGTACAGTGCACTGAACAAATCCACTATCGACGGAGCGGTCTGCCAAAGCAGTGTTCCACGCGCGGACGACGTCGGTATCGACGACGCGGCCGCGAACTCGGAGCCCTCGCGGAGAGCCGCCTCGACCGCGTCCGCAACGTCGCGTGCCCTCGCAGACACCATGTACATCTCCTTTGGAGGTGGCGCGGCCTCCCTCTGCTTGCCCTTGACCGGCACCGTAACCTTTTGCGGCCGCTCGAAATGCTGCGCGGCCTTGTCCGGCGTGGGCGGAGGCGCGCGGCCCAGCAAAGCAGAGTCTACGCTCGACTGTGACGTGTGCGCAGCCTTCGCTTTGCCCTTGTTCGCGAGCTTCTCGAGGCGCGTCGCAGGTTTGGGCGGCGCAGAAGGCGATGTTGGCGCGGAGGGCGGGTGTGGCTCACCCCAGGGATCGTCCCAGGCGGAGCTGTCGCCAGCGGAAGAGTCGGTTGGGGTGTCCGGTGCCGGAGCGGATGGTGGAACAGGCGGTGCCATCGCGACGTCAAGACTGTTTGCGGCCTCGTCGTCTTCCCATCCCCACGCGTCGGAGGCGTCATCGCTCCCAATTTCATCTTGAGGCTCGGGCTCGGGTGGCGCTGGGGGTTTTGATGGTTCTGGCGGGACGTCTAGCGTGGTGGGAGACTCGCTGGACTCGTCGTCAAAGCCCCATCCGTCCTCGTCGCCAGCATCAGCGGCTGCTTCATCTGCATCGTCCTCCAGGCCCCATGCTTCATCCGCACGAAACTCCTCTGCTGGAATCGGTAGGGCTGCAGAGCCGTTAGGTGGTTGGTCTGGCGGGTCGACCTCAACGCTGATTCGGCCTTTGACGTCTGGCTTCGCGATAACCTGCCGCGCACTCTCTAATATCTCCGCCCTGCGCTTTCGCTCATAATGCGCCGACACGCCCTCCGCCCAGGCCTTCACCTCCCGATCACGCGCGTCCTGCCCCAACATGCCAACGACGTACTGTTCCTCGATTTCCACAGCTTGCTGCACCAAAAGGATGAACGCAGGTAGCGCAGGCAAGGACGACGGAAGCAGCGGGATTAGGAAGCTTTGCAAGAAGGCTTTGGTAATTGGCTTGCAAAGCGATTGCTTGAACGAACGAAGGTGGGCTACGGGAACCGCAGGGAAGAGGTGGGTGTCGAGGAAGTCGAAGATGGTTGCGACGTTTGCGAGCTGCGCGGCACGATCCTCGGCGTTCGGTGGTGAGGGATATATAGAGATCATCTGTTGCGGCATCCCGCTTGCATCCTTAGCGAACGAGTGTGCGAGAGATGTCGGCTGGGTAAGGAGGTAGTCTATGTAATGCGTCGTGATGTCCCTCCGTAGTGTGCCTAGGTGATTCGAAAGGGAGGCGGGAGAGAGCGACGAGAAGACGGAAGGAAGGTCAAGGATAGTGGATGACTGACGAACTGGAGAGGGGTGAGACGTGAAGCAAGGAGTCAACAGGAACTGACCTTGAACGGACGGCCGTATGACGATTTCGCGGGATGAAATCACGATGCTCCGCGCATAAGCATCTCCAAGTTGCTCCTCGATACGGTCCTTCAGCACACGGAACCGGCTCTGCAAAGATGGTCACTTTCTATGCTTCCGAGTGGCGAGCACACTCACCCTAAGTTGTGAGAGCGCCTCTGACCGCGCGAGTGGCACAGGTGCCTCTCCCAGCTGTTCCTCAAACGCCGCTGACGCGGCGACCGCCTCAGGCAACCTTCCCTCCCCTACCAGTGTCTCCAGCGCCTCGAATTCCGTGCGACACCGCAAAAGGTGGTCCAGGGATTCGTGCATCACCTCTGCGTCTTCAGTCTGCTGCGCGAGAGCTGCGTGGGCGGATAATGCGTGCAGGAGGGTCGGGATGAGCCCTGTCTTTATGACATTCAAGGCCGTGCGGCATGAGCAGGGCAAGAGCACGTACCTTGGTGTTCGTCACGGAGTCATTCAGGTCATCCACGTTCGTCGTAAGCGTCTGCAAGCGTTCTTGAACACTTTTTGATGTTTCAAGCTGCTCCTCGAACGCAGGAAGGTCTGCATGGATCCGTTCGTGGATCTTGGTCTACCACGCGCCGCGGGCAGTTCAGCGTGTGGTGAATGAAGCAACCGACGCTCAACCGACCTTCGTGTGCAAGATAACCTCATCCAGTTCGGCTATCCAGGACTGAGCGAGTTGCGCGTTGAGTTGTTTCACGGATGTGGTGGAAACCTTGGACAGGATCTGGGAGGAAATGTCTTGCGGTATGCCATTGCGTGGCAGATGTGATGGCACGGGGAAGGCCATATAAGCGTATCCGAGAGCTCTCGATGTCAGTCTCGAGTAAGGGTATGGCAGCGACGCGTACTAAGGCGCAGCCCGCGAGTGCAGGACGGCCAACCAGTGACTGAGCGAGTTGTCGACGTGACGATGGTGAGCTTCCCGGCCGGGCCGGCCTCAGCGACCAATTCTGGCCGCGCGCACACAACCGCAAACACTTCCTCGCCACCCTCCACCACCTTCATCATCGACAACTCATTTTGTTATCTTTTACCAGGTCTCAACAACATATCCTGCTCAGACAGAGGTCACGATGTCCTCTCTTGAGGTCAAACCAGCCTCTTTCCATGTCGCGCCGCTACTAACTCGCGTGCGATTGTGACGCAATTCATACAGGAGTTCGAGACTGCATTGAAGCAGACCGTCCAGGCCAAGCGCGTGTCCACGACGAAGATAAAGGCGCTCACAGATATAGCATTGAAGCACATGGAGGTGCGTCTCGTTGCTCTTGGGATGCATACGTCTCGCAACGTCGCGCCTTGCTGACCTGCAAATTTCTTCAGAATGATACTCAGCTTGTCTCGATATTGTACCGCACTCACAAAGCTCTACCGAGCTCGTCAAAAGTCGCGAGCCTTTATGCGTTTGATGCCGTGGCTCGCTCAGCACGGTCTGACGTCAAGAAGCGCGGCCTATCTGGAGACATGGCGACCCAGCCTGGCAACAGCGCGACATTCCTGTTGAAGCTGGACGGTGTTCTTGATGGTCTGTTCAAGGATATGACTTCTGATACTATCCCGGAAGGCAAGGTTAGTCTTTACGACTGATTTTGTAGGTCTTCTCCGCCGGGGCAGAGCCTTACCATCCATTCGAGTCCTTGCTACACGTACGCTGCGCAGGTCGAACCAAATAACCGTTGTATACCTCTTTCAGCGCTTTGTACGCGTGTATGCCGCGTCGCGTGCTCATGCCGCTGCCGACTCGCATACATGCAGCTTATGCCGTATCTCAACGCGTAGCGCGCGCTGTCACATGATGTCCCCAAGCATGCATCGCCTTTCTTTTTCTGCCGCCATGACGCGAACAAGACCTGACTTCCTCGACCGTGCGTAGGAGAAAACAAAGAAGATCCTCGACATATGGGCGTCCGCAAATACGTTCCCATCGACAGTGACGACGAGACTAGGGAATATATTGAAGGGTACACCAGGTGCTTATCACGTTTCCTGTATATCTTCGCTAAGTCTTCCACGTAATTCAATTCATGTTTTATCTCCATACTTGTGGAACGTGAGATCAGTAACTGAAGCAATGGGTTTCTGTGTCAGCATCCGACGAAATTGAGTCGCCCGACCAAAATTCGTATGCCGAAGCTCCCGCAATACCGGCACCTGCACCCCCGCCGCCTCCGCCCATGGATCCGGCGGTTCAATCAACTCTTATGGCCCTTTTGGCGCAGGCGAGAAGTGCAATTCCCGTCAATGGGTGTGTCTATATCCACTAGATCAGTTCGCACAATATTCATCCGACTTTCAGCCAAACACCGTCAAATAATGGTCCACTCGCGCCCACAGCCTTGCCGGATGTCAATCTGTTCCAGGCCCTCACGCAGGTCGCCGTCGGCCCGCTCAACTCGAATTTGCCCGGGCCATTTCCACCATCTGCACCACCAGCTCTACCATCTGGACCAATTCCGTCACATTCACCTCCTCCGCCTGCGCAACATCCCCCCAGGCCTTCTCGTAGATCGCCGCCCCGTGGGCCGTGGAATAACGAGCGGGCCGATCGGCCTCGCGGACGCGAGCCATACCCTGATGATCGCCGTGATCATGAGTCTAGAGACCGCAACAGAAATGGCTTCCGAGGACGCGGACGAGGTCGCTGGGATGACCGCGACCACCATCGAGACAATCGGGTGCGAAACCCAGGCCGCTCTCAGAGCCCAGCGTCCAGTGCGCGGCGGAGCCATTCGCGGAGCCCGCCGCCGCGAAGTAGATATGCCGCGAGGCGCGATGTAAAGCCATACAGCCCGCCGCGCCGTCCGTCGATGGCAGAGCACGCGCGGGGCGCCGCAAGTTCTGGTAAAGACGAGTTCGGACGGGATGTCAGGTCGGCGGATGAGCAGGTGCCTGTTGCGCAGGTCGCTGAGCGAGTGCGGTCGCCAAGGGCATCGGCGCCTGCGCCCGAGGTGCCCGCGCATTCGCGCGCGACGGAACAAGCTCCATTGGACCTACCCTTCGTAGCGTCTGTGGCCAATGGGACGACGGCCGTGAAGCCGCTTGATACGAGTGTAGGGCTGGAGACATTCAATTACGCGACTTTCAATTTCACTGCACCCACATCATGGGAAGCGCTGGGGAAGGCGTGGCACGTCTCTCGCGGCTACATGCCGTCCCAAGAAGAACTCATGACGTTCGTCATGTCGAAGGGCATGGCCGGCGGCCCTGGTCCCATGGCGGTCGAACCGGTGCAGGTGCAGCAACAGCAACAAGCCGGAGCATGGAATGGACAGGTGTGGATGAGCGGCGATACGGAGAGGGAGGGATGGCGTGGGGGAAGAGGGAGAGGACGGGGAAGAGGCGGGTTTAGCGCGAGAGGTGCGCGGGGAGGTTTTGCGTACGGCAACAGCCGAGACGGCCAGGGGCAGTGGGGATATGGAGGAAACGATTATTCGACCAGCACAGACGCTATCGTGCTTGGTGGAGGTGATGTCCCGCCCATGCAGCCTGCGAACGGGGCCGATCACGACCAGGGTGCTTACGGGGCAGAGCAGGGAGCAGGAGGTGCAAACCAAGTGGGCGCTTCGGGAAGCATGCAGAAGGTGGACGGTAAATGGGTATTTGTCAGGACGGACGCGTCTTCATAGCAGAGTAGCATGTACTTTATCCCTGGTATCATCATACAGCCTCTACGTCATGCTCAAGCCCGGTCAGTTCGTAACCATCTCTGCTGTTCCCGCGAAGATCGTGCTTTTGGTATAATAATCTTGGGCGCCCGGTAGACTCCATTCTAAAGTTCGCCGCCGCGAACGGGCTGGGCCAGAATATGAGATAGCAGATTGCGGCTGAGATTGCGCCGATGGTGCTGCCTACTATCACATCCTCCTTGTGATGACGCTGCGGACCCCACGACGGGCAGCGGGTCAGCCGCTGTGCCCCGGTCTAAGAGGAACACACTCACGTAATCTTCAACACGAGAGATGGCTACCCAAGTCGCCCATGCGAGCGGCGATAGTGTCAACATGAGGCGGACGAGGCGACTGCCAAGAATGGAGCGTGGGGGACCTGGGACTGAGAAGCATAGTGACGCAGTTTTCCCCGCTATGAAGAGCGTGAGGAACGTCATCCCCGTAAAGGCTGTCGATGAATGCCCGGAAGGGAACGACCGTCGGCCGTCTGTGATGTCGCCCGCGTTCCTGCTATGTAATGAGAAAAACCGATGGCGTGAGTATGGGAGCGCAATTTACCCTGTGCACGCCTGAGCTGCGGCATCCCAGGCACAGCGTGCGAGGAAATCTGGGCGCAAACGTCCTGGCGGAGATTAATTGTGCATTTAATTCCTTGAAAATGATGGCATGACGTCGCGCACTTACCAACTCTGTTCTTCAAAGCTTCTGTGATGATACTATTCAGCGCTCTGAAGCGCAAGGGGTCTGTGAGCCGATATCGTACGAACCGAGTTATCGCTGTACCTGCCGGACCATGCCGCCAGAATGCCGTGGTGTATCTCCACAACTGACGATCTGGCACCTCCCACAATACCAGAAGCAGTCATTGGCACGACGAGAGCTATCAAGACATTGGTGTGGCCAGATATCCTGACCGACGCCTGTCACACGGATTGTGTCGCGAAACGATCTGGCGGACATACCGTTGGTGCGTATGAGGATGGCTGATGAGAGGGTCATCCAGCTTGAAGTCGCGCTCAAATACTGGCAGGCCCTCGATGAAGTACGCGAGGAATAGGACCGCCGTAGCAGCGAGCCTGCGAAGATTGAAGTCAGCGGTTTTCAAGGTATGGCTGGCTCTCATTTACCAATCAATGATGTAGGAGCGATCCCACCACTCCAGTGATTCCTCTCCATACAGATCTTTTATCTTCCTCTTGAATGTCTCGAATACATGTGCCATTCGTAACACCGTTTGACTCGAGGTGGCGCGATCTTGTGTGACCACCAAACAGGTGAATATTGTAACAGGAAGTCACGTACGTGACGAGACGCGACTGGTGACGCGGTGACGCGCGCAAACGAAACGCTTTCTCTTACAAACCACCTCCTTCTCCCCCTTTCCCCTCGTACCCTCATGCCCGGCCTCAAGAAGGCGTCGACTGCGACGAAGCAAAAGTCGCTGAACGCGTACTTCAAGGCTCCCGCGAAATCTGACCCCGTGGAACCATCGTCAGACGCGCCTGACGCGACAGACGTGCCCGACGTTCCCGACGTGGTCAGCGATGACGACGAGGATGAGGCTGAGGAGGAGGCGACTACTGGGAAGAAGGAAAAATACGTGTCGCCAGAGGACTCCCCTCTTCCACCCCTCTCCCACATCCCGTCTATCTTCGCCGACATCGTCGACCGCATCCCCGACATCCTGGACGTCGCGAAGAAGATAACAGGCCGCAAGCTGCGCGTAGCGACAATGTGTTCGGGCACGGAATCCCCTCTTTTGGCTCTCAATCTCATCAGTCGCGCCATGGAGGAGAAGTGGGGCACGAAGCTGGACGTCGAACACGTGTTCTCATGCGAGATCGTACCATTCAAACAGGCGTACATTGAGCGGAATTTCCAACCCCCGCTGCTTTTTCGCGATGTTTGCGAGCTGGGCGACCAATACGCGTGAGCTTTCTCTTTGTGATCTTGCTAGTTCGTGTGCCTAACTTTCATCGACAGACATACCGCGTATGGTGCGAAAGCGGCCGTCCCTGGTAACGTCGACATGCTGATCGCAGGCACGTCCTGCGTGGACTACTCGAACCTCAACAACGAGAAGAAGGAGATCGATGGCGGTGGCGAATCCGGTCGCACATTTCACGGTATGCTCAACTGGGTTGCAAAGCACCGGCCGCCCATCGTCATCCTTGAGAATGTCTGCTCCGCCCCATGGCCAAACGTGATCAAGAAGTTCGAGAGTATCCAATACAGCGCACAGTGGATGCGCCTCGATACCAAGTACTTCTATGTCCCCCACACCCGGACGCGCGGTTACCTCATGGCCGTCAATGTGAAGGGCTCGAGTCTCCCGAAAAAGTGGCTTGATCGCATGAACTCGATGAAGCGTGACGCGTCGGCAACTTTTGATGCGTTTCTTCTCCAAAGCGACGACCCCCGCATTCATCAGGCACGGGAGCGTCTGGTACAGGAGAATTACAACGCCCTGGACCGGAAGACCGGGCGGACGGACTGGGGGCGTTGCGAATCGCGGCATCAACGTGCGAGGCTAGAGGAGACTCTGGGCCCGAAGCGCCCGCTCACCAACTGGGATGAAGGTGCGTCTTTGGGCTCAAAAGTGCGATGATCGCACTGACAATGCGGGCAGGTGGAGTGGTCAAGATGCAGGACTTCTGCTGGATAGATTGGGGCGGCGGTCAGGTTGAGCGCGTCTGGGATTTGATGGACATCTCCTCCCTGCGTTCTGCGAAGCTAGGCATTGACGCAGCGTTCAAGAGGTGATTTTAGCGCGTCCATGCTCAAGGTTAAGTTAGCGTATTGACGTCTCTGTCTCATCTTCTAGCCAAGTGTGGAATTTATCCCAGAACGTGGATCGCTCGACCGGCTCCGGTCGTGTGGGCATCTCGCCATGCCTCACGCCTTCAATGATTCCCTACATCACGAACCGGGGCGGGCCCATGGTCGGTCTGGAGGCTTTGCATCTGCAGGGTCTACCTATCGATGAGCTTCTGTTGACCCGCGAGAGCGAGGACCAGCTCGCCGATCTCGCCGGCAACGCCATGTCGACTACCGTTGTCGGTACCACCATGTTGGTGGCCCTTGTCCTCGCGCAGGGACTCCTTACGGCAGGCCAAGACCAGGGGACGTACGAGGAGAAGAATGGAACTGCCATCGTCGAAGAAGCCGAGGATGACGCGATGGACGTCGACATCGTTGTGGACTCTGTAGATGGCCACATAGCGGGCGAGGAGCAACTCTTGGAGCGTCCTTTTGACCTCTCTACGACGTCTGATTTACCCCTTGCCGACCTACTCGCTGACGCCGTTAAAAGCGCCCGTCTTTGCGCTTGCGAGGGCCGGAAAGACATCGTCGATCGCCAAATCCTTCGCTGCCAGGACTGCGGCTCTACCTCCTGCGTGAAGGACGGAGGACGTCCGGAGCACAACACTGCTCTTGTCGACGTTGAAGCGGAGCCACGCTTGGCGCCATCGGTCTTCGCCCGCAACTTGAAGGCGGCCCTTCCGATGTGCCTCAAGTTCTCGGACATCAACGAGCAGCTCCTAGAGTCCCTCAAGGGGCAAGCGGCGGTCAACATCAGTGCAAAGCGCTGGTCTTCGTGGCGGTCTGCTGTCCTGGAGGCCGTCGACTTCGAGCTGCGCTTTCTCGAGCTGAAGCGTCAAGACGTCTGGTCGGCGACCTACGAGTCCGAAAAGGCGCGCTTGGTGCTCAACCTCCATCCCGAACGGCCTGAGTGGCTCTTCTTCGCGAAACCTGCCTCGAGCGAGCCCGCGAACGCTGACATTCGCAAGATCCTCATGTACCCTGTCGCTCGACTTCTATGCGACACTGCGCTCCTCAGTGGCCAGTGGGAAATTGCCCTTCCCCTTGCATCGTCGGTTAGCATCACCATCAAGGGTGTCGGCGAGCTCGTACCTTCCTGGGAGGCCAAGCTCGGCTTGCAGAGCTCGGAATTTGTGGACAAGACCGTCTACTCGAAGCTCGAGGTCACGGTATCGGACAAGGACGCCTCGGCATTTGATCGCAACATCGCCGGCGAGTATACGCTTCTGGATAAGTGCGGGACCGCGAACAACGCGCTGCACAAGAAGGCAGTGGCGAAGGACGACGCAGGGATGCCTGCGCTCTTCATGCTTCTTGACCCCTCGCGGTCCGGGAAAGTCGAGGAAGACGGCTTCGTCTTCTCGACGAGCATTCGGCGGTATGAGTACGGTGAGATGCGTCCCATCGTAGCACGTCTTCAACCGTCATGGAGGCAGTCGAGCAAAGAAGGCGCACAGACAGTTACGTGCACTATCCCGCAGAAGTTCGTGAAGGCTGTGAATGTCAGCCTGAAGGTACGATCTTTCCTTTGTATTGCATGTACTGAGACTCACTGTCTCGCTAGCCATCACATAGTCAATCAGCGCGATTCTCTGTCCCTCAAGAGAACCTGGAAATCTCGGTGGACAAAGAAGCTTGCCAGACGGCGAACGCTCTCCTCGTCGCTCGTGTCCCTCTTCGCGATCAAGCCGGTCCAGAATGGCCGAGGGGCGTCTGGCAAGAGCTTGAGCCGATTCACGAGCGTGCGACGTTCAAGTCGCTCTCGTGGCTGATTGAGCGCATCAAAGTAGTCAACGGGAACTTCAACACATGGCAAGAAGTTGCTTTGCCAGAGGATCATTCGAACTGCGAGCGCTGCGCACCACAGGCACCCTCTTTGCGCTGGATCAAGGTCGGGCGGAAAGTCACAGCGATTGAGGACAGCGCAGAAGCCGGCGAATACGAGCGGCGTCTGAAGCGGCGCCCTGCCGCCTTCGTGACGCAGTTGAAGCTCGACGGCGAGGGTGTCGGCACTGTACGTATCGGAGTCAACGTCCCCTCGCTTACCCATCGCGCACTTTCCCGCCTGCCGACTGCCAATCGCGCGGGCACACCGGTGTTGTCTTGGCGCTTGGACACGGATTTCAAGCCCTTGGTGAAGCTCATACTGCCCAAGTTCCAGCTGTCCAGCAATCGTTTGGACCCGGAGCACGCGCAGCCTCCTCACTTCAAGAAGTACCCGCTGCGCGTCGAGCAGCTCCGCTCTCTCAGCTGGATGCTCGAGCAGGAGAACCCGAAGGCGCCTCCGTTCATCGAAGAAGAGGTATCCGAGGCGATCCTCGACCCCCTCGGTTGGAGGGCCGAGGGCCGTGCACAGAAGCCTGTGCACATCCGTGGAGGTGTGCTCGCCGATGAAGTCGGTTATGGGAAGACAGCGATCACCCTCGGTCTCATCGACTGCACGCGCGAGGCCATTGCGCGTGAGGTTGAAAAGGCGCCGGAAATTCCTGGCAAGATCAACGTCAAGGCCACCCTCGTCCCTGTCCCGCCCCATCTCACACGCCAGTGGACGACCGAGAGCGAGAAGTTCATTTCAAAGAAGGCGGACTTCAAGACCGTCACCCTCACCACCGCAGCGAACCTCAACACCGTTACTGTTCGCGATATCATGGACGCCGACACGATCTTCGTGGCTTCCAATCTCTTCAAGAGCTCTGTATACCTTGCGAACCTCGAGGCGTTCGCGGCTG
Source organism: Auriscalpium vulgare (assembly GCA_019915015.1). Classification (NCBI taxonomy): domain Eukaryota; kingdom Fungi; phylum Basidiomycota; class Agaricomycetes; order Russulales; family Auriscalpiaceae; genus Auriscalpium; species Auriscalpium vulgare. The sequence goes on from JAHBBC010000009.1 coordinate 1,612,413, forward strand.
GTGGTGCGCTTCCCGCTGCGGACGGGCGATACTTTAACGCCCGTTTAGACACGTCACTGGAAGCCCTGAAGGGGCAGGTTGATCGGCTGCGGACTGAGGGCTCGCGCGCGGTCATGACGGAGATCAAGGCTTCCCGGAAGAAGGGTAAGACAAGCATTCATGCATATGGACTGCAATTGCTGACCTCTTGGCAGATCAAGAAGCCGAGGAAGCTATGCGCCCCTCGAAGCGCCTGAAGGGCGTGCATGGCGTTGCTGTGCCCAAGGATGTCTCGGTGACGTCTACAAAGGCCGAAGCCTCGAGCAGCACGGCGGCCACTTCCGCGACGAATGTGGCCACAGGCTCGCGGAAATCTTCGTCGTCGTTCTTCAGTCACGTTGAAGTTCCTTGCCCCTCCGATGTTTACAAGAAGGCGTCGGCCATGAAGAGCGACCGTTCGTCGTCTCCTATCCCACTCGAATCAGACGACGATGAGGAGCCTGTACAGCCTAAGAACCGCCGAGCGGCTGCGAAGGTTGTTTATGTCGACGAAGATGAGGACGAGGACGAGAAGCCCGTGAAGAAAGGTCGTCTAAGCAAGGGCAAGCGCGCAGCGTCACCAGACTACGTGGCCTCCGACGAGGACGTGAACGACGAGGACGATGCTTCGTTCGGCGAGGAATCTGACGATGAGGATGCGCCCAAAGCTAAGTCGAAGGGTAAGGCCAAAGCTAAGCCGAAGCCAAAGACGAAACTGGGCCCCAAGCCGAAGAAGAATGCGAAGAAGTCCGAGGATGATGATTCGATGGACGTTGACGATGCGACCACGTCGGCTTCTGAAGCATCGAATGTCTCGAAGAAGCGCAAGCGCGAGGAGAAAGAGGAAAAGCCGAAGGAACTGCGGGAGGCGAAGGACCCATGGAAGCTGCTGAAGGACGCGTCACGCGACTGGGAGGACATGAAGGCACCACCGCTCGAAATGTTCAATTTCGCGCGGATCGTCGTCGACGAATACACGTACCTCGACGGCAAAACGCACGCGCTCATTACACGGCTCACTGCTGACCGGCGCTGGGTACTGTCGGGTACGCCTCCGATCCACGACTTCGCGGCTGTCAAGACCATCGCTGCGCACCTCGACCTGCATCTTGGAATCGACGACGACGGCGAGGGCCAATCAGCGCAGGTTCGGAAGCGTCGGCGCGAGCAGACAGGTACGTGTTCCATCAGTAGAAAAGTCACGTTTTATCTATGACGCGAACCAATCTTCTAGCTGTGGAAAAGTTCCACTCCTTCCGCGAGACTCATAGCTTAGACTGGCACGCGCACCGACACGACATCGGACAAGCCTTCCTGGACCGCTTCGTCCGCCAAGTGCGTTCTCCTTACTCGATATTCCTTACGTGCTAATGACCTGCTGCAGAATATCGCCGAGATTGACGAAATTCCTTGGGTGGAGAAAATTGAGAAGGTTGTCTTGCCGGCCGCTGAGCGAGCAATCTACCTTGAACTCGAGCATCACCTTCGTGCGCTGGACATGACCATCAAGCGCGGCAAGAAAACGGAGAGCGATCGGGAGAAGCGGTTGGCCCAGTCTCTCGGAGACAGCAAGTACGTTGAATTACGCGACTCCTTGTACATTTTTGCTAATTCGTGCACCAGCACCGCGGAGGAAGCCCTTCTCAAGCGCTGCTCGCACTTCGAGCTCGATACCTCCGGCAAAGAGAACGCGATGAAGGCGTGCGAGGTCATCGTACAAGAGCGGAAGAAGCAGCTCCAGGACTGCAAAGTCGAGCTGCTGAAGAAGCTCAAGGAGGCGCTCAGCAAGGAAAAGGATATCGGACGCACCGACGACGAATCCATGTTCCAGGAGCACGTGCGCGTCTGCCGGACTGAGGGCGTTGGCGATGAGGACGCCACCGAAGCCATCAAGGAGCTACTGAATGAGGCAGGCATCGGGCCCACCAGGATCTCGAAGTCTGGCAAGCCGATGAAGGACTCCACACTGCGCGAGGTCATCTGGGAGCACCGCGAGCAGACACATCACATCCGGCGCCTCACAAAGGAGCTCGTGGGCCGCCTGCGCTCCCTGCGCTACTTCACCGTCGTGCGCGACCTGCAGAAGCAGAACGATGAGCCGCCCGTCGTCGCGTGCCCCGCGTGCGGGCGCGACGCTGTGCCCATCGAGGAAATCGCTGTTCTCTCGTCATGCGGTCACACCGGGTGCTATACGTGCGTGAAAGCTGCGGCGGATCGTGAGGAGTGCGTGTACGCGGCATCGGGCGCGTGCAAGGCGGCGGCGCGGGTGCTGAATATCGTGCGCGGCGACACGCTTGGCGTTGACGATGTGGAACGCGACGGGAGGGGCAAGCACTTCGGCCTGAAGCTCGAGAAGGTCATGGAGCTGATAAAGTGCGTGTCTCTTCCGTACACGAACGTGTCTCGAAACTTGATCTGATAACCTTGCATTCCCCTAGGAAACGCATCCCGTCCGAAGAGCGCGTGCTCATCTTCGTGCAATTCCCGGACCTCATGAAAAAGGTCGCCGAGGCGCTCACCGCGAACAAAGTGCCCTTCCTCGAGATCCGCGGCACCGCGGCGCAGAAGAGCAAGAACCTGGAGAAGTTCCAGACGGACAGCAAGGAGCGCGTGCTGCTGCTGAACGTGATGGACGAGAGTGCGTCAGGTGCGAACTTGACGAGCGCGAACCACGCGGTGTTCCTCAGCCCGCTGCTCGCCGCAAGCCAGGAAATCTATATCGCGTGTGAGACGCAGGCGATCGGACGCCTGCGGCGCTTTGGGCAGACCAAGCTCGTGCACATTTGGCGGTTCTTGACAACGGACACAATTGACGTGGAGATCTTCGAGCAGAGGACGGGGAAGAAGGTATAGAGACGTCCCTGCCTGATATAATGTGGACCGCTTTGTTTTTATCGTTTGTTTTGTTTCGCTGTGCAATATTCCTCGTCGCATCATCTAACTGCATTTCTTGTACTATACCCAACCCTGCATTACTAGATAATTCACCCACTCCACACCGTGCCTGCCCTAGACGTACGGTGACTTCGTACCAACAGTCATACAAGCTTGTTGCAAGAACAACTGTCTGCTGAGCTCCAGCGGCGGTGACAACTGGAAGCTCTGCTTCAGTGGCGGTGACAACTTGAAGCTCTGCGGCTTCAGTGGCGTTGACGAAGTGCCACTGACGATACCGCGGTTTGCACCACTTGAGGTTAAAAGGGCCCGATCGCACTTTCGTCCACGAGTCAATGCAACATACTTGTCGTCTCAAAATGAAAAGCCCAACGCTCTCAGGTCGATCCTGATGCGTAGTATCTGTCTCCGATTCAATTTCTCAGCGGCCCAAGTCTCTGCGGCTCACCTTACTCACAGAAGACAGTCGGCATGTTGTTTTCAGCGAAAATAGTGCTCTCGTGTCGCTCTCGGTTTCGCTTCCAGAGTCATTATATATTCTACATATTATTGCGCACTGACAGTCTACCAAAATCGTATAATGGACATTAGTATGCGGACAGAGGAGGATGAGGGGGAGGATCACAAAATCTGCGTGGCCAGCCGTCTTACCATCAGCTGCCTTGCCACCAAGCACAAAACAGCGCCCGTCGTCATCGTCACCTAAAACACGGCGCCGTTAGTTGAGCATCCGTGTGCGAGGTGAACCAAGTTCAAGAACAGCCCCCTGAGTCCGGGGTGAGCTCCGATACAGATGATGCAAGCCGCAAACAGGACTTACCCTATCGCAACACACATGTACGGAGCGTCCGTCACCAGCTCCTTCATATTCGTCGGCTTCTCATCCGCCGGCAGGGGCCCTGGCAGGCCACAAAAAATTGCCACGACGAGCACGTCGATCGCTAAGAAAAGCGATAGGGTCGCGCTGTCCGCGAACGCCACCCCATCGTGCAACAATCGTTGCAGTATGAGCGGGAAGACAGTCCCACCAACAAACAGTCCTTCACGTTCCAGTTAGCCCGGCTTGTCGCATGTCGCACGACCTCGAAGACAATGCTCACCGCTGGATGCAATTCCCATAGCCAGCATACTCCGGGGCCGGTCTGCCTGCGCGGACAGGTACGGGACATACACCATGCCAGCCCCAACACCGATCGCGATGCTCTGCGCGTATGCTAAGTACGGGTCGTAGAAGTCGCTCTCGTTCATGCTGAGTAGTACTATCCTGCAAGTTGGCCCACCCAGTCAAAATAGTGATAGTGCAAAAATGTGGCACATACCCGCAAGCAAAAATAATTGGACCGAAAGTGCAAAGGCTGTCGAAATGGCCAGAGTCGTGCTGCATTCCGGCGGGGAGGCTGACCACGAGGATGAGGAAGAGCTGTATCGCGCCGATCCAGTGCACGCTTTTCGCGGATGCGCCGTGTTCGCGGGTGTACATGTCACTCCTGGTAGGCTCCGACCGAGAATGCGTATCCAGAGGATGCAGCAATAGTCAGCCAGCTATGTTGGAGAGATCAGCGGAAACAGCGGGGAAAGAGCATTGCACGCACGCGCCGAACAGCGTCGTCCACGCTTCTGATCGAGGTCGGGATGATGATGGCTGTCGCTGGTTGGGATCGTGGTATTGTAAGGACATTCCGAATGACTGTGAGGTGGTGGATGCCGCCTAGCCGCAGATGGAGATGGAGTAGGCTCTGGCGCCTCCTATCTGGCTGCGAGCTTTGTGGCCGCGACTGCGTAACGTCCTGTTGTACAATGATACCTTCCCAGCTCCTTCATCAGCGGGGGCTGCGTCAGGAATCGTGGCCAACGTGGCGTGACGGAAAATCACGACGAGTATGTCAGACGCATAACCAATGAACAATTAGTGGCTGTACGGCATGCATAACTTGAGTTGGTCGAAAAGATGACAACGCGAATTCGGATGGTCCTCCGGCGTTTACATCTTTTACATAGTGCCCCTTTGTTTCTGTCCAACTACAGCAGTCGCATTTTGCAGGATCACGCTCTATGTAATGAGCATCCGATGTATAACTGAGTAAAGTGGAGCGAAAACAAGCACAGTTCGACCTGAAGTGTTGCCTGTACGCTATGCGTGGCCAAGCGCTGCGTAATCTGTAGCTGTGGGAGGCTCGCACCTGTCGCTGGTTCGGATCTTGGACAGGTGCTATGGGTGGAGAGGTGTCAGGTGTAAAATGGTGCCAACAGGTACGCGTGAGGGGCCACGGGGTGCACACATATGCGCGAGAAATCAGTCAATCGAAGAACAGTGAAAGGTCAAGGCGCACCGCAGAGCGTCCTTCGAGTCAAGGCGGACTCCATCTGAAGACAGGAGCCACCGTATCCATGGGCCTCAATTGCGGGCACGCCTTGGCGGGAAATCGATACGGACAGGCACGCGGGAATGCTGGCGCAGTGTGCGCCTGACTCCAGATGACAGGGCGTGCTGCGCAGTGGGGGATAAATTGGAGGATTGTGCGCCGGAGGGTTGCAGATAATGGCTCGCAAGAGTGGGACGCACCTGATGGTGACGCTTGCGCATAGAGGCGAAGCGGACAGAGGATCACATTGAAGGTGACGATCTCGAGCCCTGCCCTTGGTACAGCCGCGCCGCTAGAACAGATGGTTGCGCAGGAGATTCGGAAGGTGGTGCAGGGAAGACTGGGGGGATAGTTCAACCGTCAGAGCCTCATCTTGAAGCTCACCGTCTTCCGAACTCTTCAAGTCAGCCATATGCATTGCCACTTGTTCAGTTGTCCACCCGGCACATTCGATTACCTGATGGCCTTAGAGCTAGCATATAGTAACCCATGTAGACAGATTGCTGGCGGCCAGCACGAAGAGGGAATGCTGCCACTTGATTGAATGCCATCCCTCTGGGTGTACGATGGTATACATATGTTGCTGGAAGTGGTACAGCATGAGAGTCGTCTGGGGATGGTGGCGGGGCCTCCGAGGTCCGGCGGTTGGAAGCCTAGGCGCGGCTGAGGAACTGAAAGACAGTCTGAAGTCTTCAACCGGAGCTGCGGCCCGCGTCGGCGTCCGAGTCGCCGGTTTGCAGTCGAGAGGGGACCGCACGTTTGTCCGCTCCCAACATCAGCTTGTTGTCTCAAAAGAAAAGTTAAGACTACACGCGCGCACGGTGATGTAGAGTCAGAGGACTAGTATCAGAATTAATAAACATTGCTCGCGCAACCACATTATTTAATGCATCTGGAACTTCAGTAAAACCCACTCGATTGAGGGTACGCAAGCACATATCAAGAAGACATCCCCAGGCCGTCGATAAACTGCCGCCATCTCTCATTCAGAATTTGGACGGGGTACTGCGGTTGCACGGGCGCGAACGCGAACGCCGCCATGTCTTCTGCGCCAGGGAGGTAGTGTGACGGCGTCTCCTCGATAGCTTGCATTGCCTGGTAGGAAGCATCTACAGGGGTGCAGCCGTACGCGGACACGGACGCGGCAGGTCCATTGGAAGACGCTGAGTACACCGAAGGCGGGTTGGCGCTGTATGCACCTGGGGGAGCCACGTGGCTGTCCGATGGTTCAACGCCAGCATGCACGCCGGGCTCTGCCACCACCAGGAGCTCCGCATTGGAGCTCTGCGGCTGCTTCCGGGCGTCGGCGAGAGGCGCTGTGCTCCCGCTCAGGCCGCCTGCGGATTTATTGATCACGCTTGTCCTGCCCCCGACTACGTCCAGCTCGTCTGGGACACCCAAGTCGCCGTCCTTGGGCAGTGGCCGCGACGTCTCTCCACCCTTCAGATTTCTCTGGTGATTATGGAATGCCGCATGAGCGCGCGCGTGGAGCTTGTCGAGCATCGTCTAAGCAAGATGATTGATCAGAATGGACGAGATGATTTGGGTCCTCACGTACCATGGTGCTAGGCGGGCGGCATAGCTGTGAGAACTCCTCATAGACGAGGCGTGCATCATCCAACTCCGGGAGAGCGGTTTGGGCGAGCGTGGAGCCCGGACTCTCAACCACAATCGCGCCTAAAATGACCTTCAGAATAGTTAGCTCGCAAACTCGTCAGATCAGGAAAGATACTGACGCAAGATGTGTAGAATCCCGACCAGAAATACCACACACGACTGCTCAATTTCGGATGGACGGCATTCAGGCTTTTCAGGCTCGCGATCAGAACGAGGGCACTCCGATAGGCTGCCATAACAGACTGGCTGTATCTGTGCCGCAAAGGTTGCTCTGACTCGCGCAGCGCCTGCGCGAAGTAGCTCCTGTGGATGTAAAGCAGATCTACGTGCAGCGTGAGCAAGCGGTTGACTGGATCTGTGAATACTACCAACTAGATTCGCACTCGCATACGATACAATATTGCTGCATAGCTCGCGTCGGATCTTGGTTCCATGATCCGGACGAATCTTGTCCAGGGCTTCGAAGATGTGACGGTATTGGGAACGTACGTATTCGCTTGTCAAGGTGGAGTAGGGAAGGGTAATCAAATTTTTGGACAGCAAACGCGTGTTGAACAGAAATCGACAAGCAGGCTGCTGAGTAGCGGAATTTCCAGGCGTGGACTGCCACCTTCGTCAGAACGGGTAGAAATATGAAAGGGAATATCGTACATCCGAGTTCTAAGCTACCGTCTCGTTTGGTTGACGAGGCTAGATCGTCTGGAAACCGACAATCAGAGTGGCCAAGATTCAGTGCTGGCGGCCGACCGTTGACGACGCTCTGCAACACTTTATGAGCTCAACGGCTGGGCGCTTAGTGGGCGCGCTGACCACATACCGACCACGCGTCCCAGGTGTAGAATTCCCAAAACATCGTCCTTCGTCGCTGGACCTCTTCTCGCTCTAGATTCCAACCTGCACTGTCGCGCTCTGCGCAAGGTAAGAAATCATCTCTCCGGGAGGACAAACAACTCACGAAGGCCGGTCTGCGTGACAATGATAACTAGATAAGACAAAGGAGGATCTCGACTGCTTACCATCTGCGCAACCTTTGCACACAGCCCCAGGAGCAGCCACCGCCGCTCGCTGCCGGAGCGGTCAGCTTGGTACGAAAAATGTACCATCAGGAACAACGCCTGCGAAGTCGCGCACGTCGCGCCCCGTACAATAGGCTCCAGCGCAAATGCTGCCCGCCCAAGCGCATGATATTGCTCCGCTATGAACTCGCGTGTAGGGCCGTCATCGAAAACCGCACCGAGCGCCAAGACCATGAAGAACACGGACACGCTGTGCGCGTGTATCAAAGACAGAGACGCAGGTCTATCCGGCGTCTGGTAGACCGGTTGGAGAATGACACGCTCAAAGTCGGCTCGTGGTATCGGGTCGTACCTGGTATCCTGTCAGCACTCGTGCGAACGTGGCAACAGCTCGCGCGCTCACATCCATGCTATGTTTGCGTAGTAGAGATCCGCCAGCTGCATGGCGCGCTCACGCGAGGGAAGGTAGGTGTTGAAGGGCGCCGTACCGTGCATGGGCTCATAAGCGCCGAGGGGGAAGGATTCCGCCATTCTCACAATCTCGGCAGGGAGTCCTAGGCGCTTCGGGTTCCCGAGTTCCTTCGCTGCGATCTGCCCATCCTGGTAAAAGATTATTGTCAGCTCAGCCGAGAAGACGCATACAAATCGACTTGCCACCATCAGACTTTGCAGATACTTCCAAGCCGAAGGTAAGTACGCGCGAACGGTCAATTATGTTCCACGCACCTCGGCTCCAGCGGTTTCGCCATGATATTTCGCCCTACCCTCCCGATCGATCGCCAGTGAGCCCAATTTCTCAAACACGCTCTCCAAGTCTGCCTCATACTTGGCCTTTGGATCGCTGATATCCGCCAGCGGGTCCTGGTACCCTGCATCCCGAAGGAACGGGTGCGGCGCTGACGACTCGCTGTGCGCCTTTTCAAGCGCGACCTCTAACTCTTGAATGCGTCCGGACATGGCCTTGACCTGACCGTTGAGATTAGATTCTCGGCGTGTGCCTTGAGGACTCTTGTCAAGCACACAGCAGGTCAGCGCTGGTCGTGTGGGTGGCGAATAGATCTTACTTGGTCTCACTCTTGTTCTCCCTCCAGGCTGTGAGAGTGCCTGGGAAGTGTTATCAGCACGAAGAGAGACGACGACCAGGGGAGAGGGCGCGCTCCGAGTCGGAGACGAACTGCCTCCAGTGGTACATACCATCCGGACAAATCGCAGCACATCCTCGACGAATGCATGACTGGCACGGAGAGGCCCTGCGCAACCCGACTGATCAGGTCGCAGTTCACCAACGAAGGGTCGTGTTTGCGCACCTGTCGCATTTGAGCTTGGACCTGTAGGGAACGAAGCGACGTGAGAACTCCGAGTCGGAAACCCACACCAGTAAGATCACTTACCGCCTACACTCGGCGCATGACTTGCCTTTGCCTTTTGATTGCGGAGCGGCGGTGGCAGTATCCATCGACAGCTGGACGGGGTGCAGAGTGCTGGCAGCGCGCATGATGGGGGGAGTAGTCGAAAGTCACGGCCTCTCCACGGTTCCTCGGCGACAAAGTATGGTGGAAGCGCTGGTCTCGCGTAGGGGAAAGGCTGGCGGCGAGGATAATAAACGGACCACATGGCGTCTAGTCCTGAAACATAAAGTCGCTCTGAACGTTAGCCTTCACTTCGGCAATATGCTGACTTCTCCTGCGCCGAGTCAGCACACTAAACGCATACTAAAAGATTAGATATAGACAGAGTTAACATACGAATGAATCCTGCGTACTCGGCTACAAGCGTCCTGCGGCCAGCGTTCCGTCGCGGCATCCATGCTCGCCGCTCCAGGGACCGTCGCGTGGGCGGCTACTTGACCGACATGGTTGCCGTTCTTGAATGCGCAGACACCACCCGCTCTGCATAGGACGCCGTGTCAGTACATTGCGCGGTTCCGCGTTACCGGTCCTTGCACTTCCCCGCATAGGGCTGCACATTCGATATGTTAGTAGCCTGGCGCACCGCGGCAAGCGAGGGCAAACACGCACCTGAAATCGGTTGTTCTTGATGCTCGGCGCCTTTGGCAGCCCTCCTTGATGCTCGCTGAGGGACTTGAACGGGTCTATGGGGCGGCAACTTTCAAGAGTTTTTGGAGCACGGGACATGTAAAGTTGGTGTAGCTCTAAGTTCACACGAAGTACACAATATTTACCCCGTCTTCGTTCAGATGGAATAGGTACAATGGTGAAATCGGAGCTACCCGTTTTCTCGGGCTCGCTCGCCTGTATGCCCTCGCTGACCAATAAGCCCTAGCCTGCCCTAACCTTATCCTCATTCCCCTGGAAGGTATGAGACTATCACTATGAGTAGAGTCCGGCTGCGGCCTTACACACTCCTTACACCCTCTCAAGAGAAAGCCCTGCGGTGAAGGGACGGGGTGTTTGAACACGCTATTTGTCTTGCTGTAGTCCGAGGTTACGCCTTCATCACGATCGCCCGCGGTTAGGCGTCATTCACCTGTGAGTTGCAAGCCCTTCATACTGGGGCTAGTGCATGCAAGCTAGCCGCAGACAACAAATGCCTTGTACACACGGGCCATTGCTGGCGGACTCGGACGCTAGACTGGTGACCAGGAGCCACTGCCAGTGACGACGCCGGCGGTGCCTGCCTTGGACGTATGACGACTGCGTAACCTGTGTAGAGTCATAGCCTAAGATCAGCTAGCTTCGGTGGCGGACGACGACTGAACAAGCTCGCCGCCTCCGTTGCCACTGACGGCACCGGTTGAGGTCAAGAGGGTATTGCGTGTCGCACTCTCGTCAGCAACGCGGTCACTAGTAGTATCGACAGAATTCATAAACATCGAAATACTGCTGTCATATATTCTATAGCTAGCACGCAATCAGATTCCACCTAGAACTTCGGTAAAAACCACGAGATACAAAGCACAGGTAATATACGCAGACATACGCCATGAAGGAGACATCCTTAACTCCTCAATAAATTGCCGCCATATCTCCTTCCGATCTTGGATGGGCTGCCACGACCGCGCTGGGCTAGGGGTGGGGCGAGAGGTTATACTGCGGTTGCACGGGCGCGGGCGCGAACGCCAGGGTTTCTGCGCCAGGGAGGTAGTGCGACGGCGTCTCCTCGCCAGCTTGCATTGCCTGGTAGGGTGGCTGCAAAGCGGCTGCAGGGGTATAGCCGTACGCGGACGCGGCAGGTGTGTTGAAGAACGTTAAATACGCCAACGGCGGGTCGGCGCTGTAGGCACCAGGGGGGGCAACGTGGCTGTCCGATGCTTCAACATCATGCCCGCCAGGCACTGCCACCGCCAGGAGCTTCGCATCAGCCGCCGGGCTCGAGCTCTGCCGGTGCTTCCCTGTGCTCCCGCTCACTGCGGATTTATTGATCACGCTTGTCCTGCCCCCGACTATGTCCAGCTCGTCTGGGACGCCCGAGCCGCCGGCCTTGGGCAGTGACAGCGACGTCTCTCCATTCTTGAGCTTTCTCTGGTGATCATCGAAGGCCGCATGAGCGCGCGCGTGGAGCTTGTCGAGGATCGTCTAGGCAAGATGACTGATCGGAACAGACGAGATAATTTGGATAGGTCCTCACGTACCATGGTGCTAGGCGGGCGGCATAGCTGTGAGAACTCCTCGTAGACGAGGCGTGCATCATCCAACTCCGGGAGAACGATCTGGGCGAGCGTGGAGCCCGGGCTCTCAACCACGATCGCGGCTAAAATAACCTGGAGAGCAGTCAGATCATGAACTGATTAGAGCAGGCAAGACGCTGACGCAAGCTGTGTAGAATGTCGACCAAAAACACCATACACGGCTGGTCAACTTCGGATGCACAGCATTCAAACCCTTGAGGTTCGTAATCAAGGCGAGGGCACTGCGATAAGCTGCCATAACAGACTGGCTGTATTTGTGCCGCAAAGGTTCCTCTGACTCGCGCAGCGCCTGCGCGAAATAGCACCTGTGAATGTAAAGTAGAGCTGCGTACAACGTGAGCAGGCGCTTGGCTGAATCTGTGAATGACACTGACTAGTTTCACACTGGCAGACCACAGAATACTGCTGCATAGCTCGAGTTGGATGTTGATTCCATGATTCGGACGTATCTTGTCCTGGCTTCCGAAGATGTGAAGGTACTGGGAACGTGCGTATTCGCTTGTCGAGTTGGAGCAGGGAAGGATAATCAAATGATTGGAGAGCAAACGCCCGTTGAACGGACATCGACATGCAGGCTGCTGAGTAGCGGAATTTCCAAGCGTGGTCTGCCACCTTCGTCAGAACAGGGAGAAATGATGAAAGGGAGTATCGTACATCCGAGCTCTACACTACCGTCTTCTTTGGTTGACGAGGCTGTATCGTCTGGGAACCGACAATCCAAATGGCCAAGATTCAGTGCTGGCGGACGCCCATTGGAAACACTCTAATAAAACACATTAGCTCAACTCGGGTGCTTAGTGAGCGCTAGCCACATACCGACCACGCGTCCCAAGTGTAGAGTTCCCAGAACATCGTCCTTCGTCGCTGAACCTCTTCTCGGTCCAGATTCCAGCCTGCACTGTCGCGCTCTGCGCAAGGTAAGGAATCAAATCTCCTACAGGACACAACAACTCACGAAGACCAATCTGTGTAAAAATGACAACTAGATAAGCAGAGATCCGGACAAAGGAGAATCTCGACGGCTTACCATCTGCGCAACCTTCGCACACAGCCCCATAAGCAGCCACCGCCGCTCGTTGCCGGAGCGGTCCGCTTGGTACAAAAACTGCACCATCAATAACAATGCCTGCAAAGTCACGCACGTCGCGCCCTGCACAACAGACTCCATCGCGAATGCTGCACGGCCAAGCGCATGGTACTGCTCCGCTACGAGCTCACGTGACGGGCCGTCATCGAAGACTGAATCAGAACCGAGCGCCATCACCATAAAGAACACGGACACGTTGTGCGCATGTATTGACGACAGAGACGCAAGTCTATCTGGCGTCTGGTAGACCGGTTGTAGAATGACGCGCTCGAAGTCGGCTCGTGGTATTGGGTCGTACCTGGTGTCCTGTCAGCGCTCTCGGGAACGTGGCAACAGCAGCTGAACAGCTCGCGCGCTCACATCCATGCTATGTTTGCGTAGAAGAGATCGGCCAGCCGAATGGCGCACTCGCGCGAGGGAAGGTAGGTGTCGAAGAGCGCCGTACCGTGCATGGGCTCATAAGCGCCGAGGGGGAAGGTTTCCACCATTTTCACAATCTCAGCAGGGAGTCCTAGGCGCTTCGGGTCCCCGAGTTCCTTCGCTGCGATCTGCCCGTCCTGGTCAAAAGATTATCGTCAGCTCAGCGGAGAAGACGCATACAAATCGACTTGCCACCATCAGACTTTGCAGATACTTCAAAGCCGAGGTGAGTACGGACCAACGGTTAAAATATGTTCAACACACCTCGGCTCCAGCGGTTCGGCCATGATATTTCGCCTTACCATCCCGGTCGATCGCCAGTGAGCCCAATTTCTCAGACACGCTCTCCAAGTCTGCCTCATACTTGGCCTTTGGATCGCTGATATCCGCCAGCGGGTCCTGATACCCTGCATCCCGAAGGAACGGGTGCGGCGCCGACGACGCGCTTTGCGCCTTTTCAAGCGCGACCTCTAACTCTTGAATGCGTCCGGACATGGCCTTGACCTGCCCGTTGAGCTTCTCGGCGTGTGCCTTGAGAACTCTGGTCAAGCAGCGAACAAGTCAGCGCTGGTCGTGTGGGTGGCGAATAGAGCTTACTTGTTGTCCCTCATGGAGGCGAGAGTGCCTGGGACATGTTATCAACACGAAGAGAGACGACGACCAGGGGAGATGGAGCGCGCTCCGAGTCGGAGACGAACTGCACCCAGTGGTACATACCATCCGGACAAATCGCAGCACATCCTCGACGAATGCATGACTGGCAGGGAGAGGCCCTGCGCTCCCCGACTGATCAGAACGCAGTTCACCAACGAAGGGTCGTATTCGCGCACCTGTCGCATTTGAGCTTGGACCTGGAGGGAACGAAGCGACGTGAGAACTCCGAGTCGGAAACCCACAGTAAGATCTCTTACCGCCTACACTCGGCGCATGACTTTCCTTTGCCTTTGGATTGCGGAGCGGCGGTGGCAGTATTCATCGACAGCTGGACGTGGTACAGAGTGCTGGCAGCGTGGTGATGGGGGGAAGAGTCGAAAGTCACTTGTCACGGCGTCTGCGCGGTTCCTCGACGACAAAGTATTGAAGCGCTGGTTTCATCATGTTTCGCGGAGGGAAAAACCGTCATCGGAAGGCCGTCATATGGCGGACGGACCACATGGCGTCTAGTCCTGAAAGTTGCTTTGAACGTTCGCCTGGCTTCACCGAGACGGAATCATGCTGACTGTCGCAGACGCCCGCGCTGAGTCAACACACAAAACAGGTACTATATGATCAGATATACAGAGTAATGATACAAATGAATCCTCCGTACTCGGGTACAATGTGCGGCCAGCGTTCCCGCCGCTGCCTCCTGGGCGGCTACTTGGCCGACATGGAGTAGCCGGAAGTATCAAGGATCTGCTTTCCGCATATTGAACAGATGCCCTTCTTAAACGCACAACCTGCAACCCATATCAGCCTCCAGACACCACCCGCTCTGCATATGCCACACGACGCACCGTGGCAGTACTTTGCGCGGTTCTGTGTTACCGTCTGCTTGCAGTCCTTACACTTTCCCGCATAGGGCTGCACATCCAATATGTTAGCGTGACGCACCGCGGCAAGCGAGGGCTGACACGCACCTGAAATCGAGTTGTTTTTGACGTCGAGGACGTGCTTGGCGCCTTTGGCTTGCCGATGAGCTTGCTCCCGCCGACGTTGCGCGAGCCCTCCTTGATGCTCGCTGAGGAGGACTTGAATGGGTCCGGGGCGGCAACTTTCGAGAGTTTCTGCAGCACGGGACACGTCAGCAATTGAAACGGACTGCGAGTCCTAGCGAGCGGCGCACCTTCTCGCATTTCGTGCAGACCATGGCGGAGACGCGGTGCTGGGGACTGCTGGAAGGGAGAGGGCTTGCGCAGCGACTCGGACTCGGACTACTCTCGGCCAATATTTGGATGACAAAGAATATCACCCTAACCCGATGTTAGGGCTGCACGTGAGTCTCGGCAGTGGTGGAAGTTTCGACGCGACGCGTTGGTGGCTGGTATCTCGTCCTCTCCTCTCTCTTTCAACATTTCGACGCAAAGCAATTGACTTTCAGCAACATGGTATCAAATGTACAGAAGATAGACTTTCTCGGCTCAGAACTCACGACGTTCGAGGTATATATCGCCGCCCCGGTGTCCACCAGGCTGCAAGCGCAGACTAACGCTGACACGCTGGCAGGTCAACCCCTCCGCGCTCCAGAAAGGCTCTGTCGTCATAATGGCAAACAACATGTCCGAGCCAATTATCACAACGCACGAGAAGTTCTTCGAAAGCCTCAAGGACCGTGGCCCGCTCAAGCGCCCGTGCGGGCGATGCCACGCGGCGCCGCCACGCGAAAAGCCGTTCGCGCACTGCCAGAAATGCGTGGAGACGCATTACTGCAGGTGCGTCCAACGGTCGTCTCCTATTGCGTGTGGTCAGGCGTTGACCAGACGCGTGCAGTCGCGCGTGCCAAGTGTGAGTGGCGCACGGTGTTCCCCTCCGCGGACGATGCTGACGCCGAGCAAGGGCACACTGGCCCGAGCACAAGGCGCTGTGCAAAGAGCGTGTCGCGGCCAACACGCGTCGAGCCGCGCAGAAGCAAGCCGCGCTGACAGAGGGGCGCGCATACGTAGATCCGCGCGTGCTGCAAAACTGGTACCGGAGCAACAGCAGCACCGTGCAACACATCGTGCGTCCACCTCACCTGTTGTATTCCATGGCTGGAACGAATTTGCGACCTCACGCAGGCGTACAACGTACTGCGGATCCACGATGGCCCCGCGCGCGCGCTACTCAAGACGCATTTCGCGCTGATCACGCTGCGCGCGGACGGCGCGGGGGTGCGCTTCGAGGACGCAGTCGAGGCGCCGTGGGCCCGCCTGGTCGAACTCGGCGCGGAGGCTCAGATGCCCGCAAACCCTGGCTCGCGCACGGCGGAGGCGATCGCGCGAGAGTACATGACGCTCGTGTTCTTCGACTTGGAGAGCGGCGCGACGCTGCTCGAGTACCACCAGGCGCCGCCACCGCGAGAGAAGAGGGACGGGCTGTGGAAGGTGCGCGCGGTGGCAAAGCTGACCGGGGCACTGAAGGGCGGAGAGGGGGAGAAGTGAGAGGGTACATAGATGTCGTAGGCCAATGCTTCGGTGATGCAAGCCTGCTACCTACCGGAAGACCGGAACGACGGGGCGTCACCATGCGTGCGTGATCACCGATCTCGCGCCGACCACGGTTTACCCTATCGTGACTGCCTTTCTCCTATCCGGTGTATCCAGCGGACGGTTCGAGGGCTTCTTCCGAACACACGCCGGATATCTGCCTGCTCGGTTTGAGAGCCTGCAGATGACGGGGACCTTGAGAAGGCGTTTGAAAAGGAGCAGGGTGATAGAGTGCGAGAAGACGAGAAGACTTAATATGGAGGAATCGAGATGGGGCGGCGGAGATTCAGGGAATGGAATTCAGATTAATGTTTGGTACTGGGATTGCTTGGCGGGTGCACGCGACTGTGAGACTGACAACATGAGAACAAGATGAGAGCCATATACGCCCAGATATGCAAGGCTGGCCTTGTGAACGGGGTGGCGTTGTCAGGTCCGTCGGCTCAAAAACAGCGCGACGGACGTTGCGGTCATGAGTGTCCTGCAACTGCGGAGGATTATGAGTGTCTTGCGAGGAACAGCTGGTATTGCCACCGTGCGGCGTTGATGACACACTTACCCTTCGTCCACACTGCAGCACTTAACGACGGTCGTCATTTTCTACTTGTCACCCTCAAGCCTCAGTTCTCTTGCAATACTGATTAGCGACGGAAGGCGGTGGTGTGTAGTTGCTTGGGAATGGGGAGCAATAGAGTGGCAAGTCAGCCGGCGTAGCGAGGACAGTGAGATATATAAACCTACACAAAACCCGCGTACTTCTGATAAGTCTAGAGCCACCAGTACCTCCGAGTCGACCTGAGTCTCTTCCTTGTTGGTCATGGCCACCGCACCCACCGTGACAGCACATGCAGCTTAGCGGCGCAAGTCAGGCCTCGCGTCATCGCGTCCGTGTGCTCGCTGTCCTCGACGAGCTGGCCCACACCATCATATGGGAGCTCTCTAGCTGCTAGTAGATGAGCATCTTGCCTGCCGCCTTCCGTTCCTCTCCTACGGGCACCGTAAACCGTGGACGACGGTGAGCTGCGGTGGATCAGCGTACCTAATACCATATTCTCTGTGATAGCTACACTGGCAGCTCAGCTGTAAGCCTTTGCTCAAAATAGCATTCAAGTAGGGAAGATTAGCCTCTCCGATTCGGAAACGCTTACTTTATTCTGTACTGCGGGAACTACAGGTGCTTCGTTCGGCGGGGTGTGTTCGCACCGGACAACTCGGGTAACTCGGGCAGCTCGGCTAGAGTCACAAATTGGAGGGAGAGCGACCTACGGGCGCCTGAGCCTTTTTGAGGCTGTCTTGCGTGTCCGATGTCATCAGGTTGCTCTATTTAAAATCTGTGATGCACGATCTCAGTACATACCAGTGAACAATCTTACTCCCTCCGTCATCAGCACCTCCCGTACACGGGAGGGAGCAGCCTTCTGCGACTCCATCATGTAGCGCGTCCCGCATAGTGGGCAAGCATGTACGCATCGGTCGAGGATGGTGTTTGACCTGCATCTTTCTTCCCAGTCCACCCACCTTCGGGGGAGATCTGTGCTTGAAATGCGGTGTGGACCCAGGAAGACAGCTCCAGAGCAGCAGAACATACTCACCGTGCCCTTGATATCACCCCTCTGCGCCCTGCCACCGCAGCACGATCCACACGACCCAGCGCCTTCGCTCCTTCTCCGTTTCCCCTTCCGCGCCCTCGCGCTCGACCATCCAGGGCCGCCTCCCCTCGCCGCCCACCTCCCGCTCCTCCGCGCTCTCCACACCCAGCCCCCTCTCCTCGGCGACCCGGACGAACCCCGAGATCGTGTAGCGCCCCGTGTGCAAGCCGGCAACAAAGTGTGCGCGGGCTGTGCGCGTGTGGGCGAGCACGCGAGTGAGCGTGTCCAGCAGGCGTGCGTGCAGGGCGGGGTCCCATAGCGTGTCTGCGGCAATGACGACCTCGAACGCGCGCGGGGGTGCGGCGGGCGCCGCGAGTAGGGGCGCGGGGTCGTCGCCCCACGCGTGCGGGACGACGCGCACACGCGCGGCGACGCCGTTGCGCTGCACGTTGTCGCGCAGCGTCTGCGCAATCTGGGCGTCAGGGTAGTCGGACGCAGTGACGCGCGCGTGCGCGTGCATTTGCGCGATGAGGATAGACGGCAGGCCCGCCGCTGCGCCGAGTTCAAGCACGCGCACGCAGCCTGCGGGCTCCGCGTCCACCGCGTCCTCACCGGCTGTGGTAGATGGGTACAGCGGGGGCGCTGGCGGGATGCGTAGGTCCGTCAGGTGGTCTGCGATGTAGAGCGCGGAGAGCCAGATCGCGGACGCGTGTAGGGCCCAGTTCTGCGCGGCGGGGTCTGGAGTGGACAGGGCGATCGTGCGCGATGTCGATGGCGAGGAGACGGCGGGCGACTGCGGGGCGTAGGTGTAGGTGAAGAGGGCGCCGGGCGTGGAGTGCGTAATTGGGGCGTAGTCGTAGAGCGTCTGCAACGACGAGGAAAGGATATCCTCCGGGTCCTCCACGTCGTCCATCACGATGACCGTGGCAAGGTGCTCGATGGCGAGTGAGTCCAAGCTGCACGTCGGAATCGCAGTACTTGTCTAGCCGCGATCACGTGGGCCGGGGTGGCTGTAACATAGATACTTTTAGTATTACAACAATGTCATACAGTCGACTACGTCGTCGCGTGGTATCGGTCACGTAGACTAAGCTTTCCATTCCCTCCACTCTCCTCTTCCTGACGTATGTTGGTCATCACAACGTCCGCCGGGACTCGGCCTCCTGCTGCTCTTCCGCGAGCACCAGATCCGGATCGCGGCCCTTCACCTCGGGAAGCAGCAGCGTAAACACTGCACCCACAAAATGAGCCCGTCACCCAACGGGAGTTTGATATCGACTTACCTGCACCGGCGAAGCAGCAGCCCACAAAGACTACAAAGATGGTGAGTGAGGGGAGAAAAGAGATGGGAAGAAGACGCACTCCACAGGACGCTCGGCGTGCCGATCTTGTTGCTGAGCGAGTTGAACGCGAGCGACGAGATGATCGCGCCTGCCTTGCCCGACGCGGCGCTGACCCCGTGCGCCGTCGCGCGATACTTCGTCGGAAAAACCTCTGCGGGGTAGCACTGCACACCAGCTATCAACATCCCTCCCGCCGCCGACGACTGCAGAGCGGGTCGGACTCACGTAGGTCATGCTAAATGACGGAAAGCGGTCAGCCATCTCTGGCAGGGAGTGGAAGAGGGAGAGCGGACGCACGTATTCGCGCCGAAGTTGAAGAAGAACTGCAAAAACGCAAAGCATACGACAAAGCCCGCCTTGCTCAAAGAGTGGAATTTGCCCGCGAGGATCGACAGGAACAGCGCCGCCATGATGAACCCTTGCATCTGGATCCACTTACGCCCGAATATCTCGATCGTCAGCACAGACACGTAGTAACCTACCGCGATCCCTTCATCAGCACGGCCTCATGGAATTTGGACACAGGGAGAGGGAAGACGCACCAGGGACAAAGCCAAGGGCTGTGATAATGATGTTGCCCACGGACACCTTCCACAGGCGCTCCCACGGCGTGCCCGTGGTCCCCGCGAACCCGATTTGCTGCAGTACGACGTTCTGGTTCAAATTGATGCCGTAGAATCTGCAACTTCTATGAGTTTCCTGCACGGACGTTCGACGCGGGACCGACACGCACGCAATGTCCAGGAAAAACCAGCACGCGCAAGTCCCGATGAGGATCTTTGCGTGCCTCCACTCCGAGAAGTACCTAAGGAAATCCTTGTACGCCGCCCTGCGCGGCTTCGTTGGCTGCCCCGCTGCGCCCACGCGAGTACCATTCTCGCTGTCCGACGACAGCTCCTCGGGCTTGGGCTTCTCGGAAACATCGGAGGCCGTCTTCTGTTTCTCCTTGTTGAAGGCGTCCGTCAGGACAGGGTCCTCCACGTCAGTGCGCGGGGCGAGCTTGCGCGTGTTGAGAAAGCGCGTCGATTCTTGGAGCCTGAGGCGCTGATACAGCGTGCCGAAAGCAGGGATGAGAGACACCCCGATGACAATGCGCCACACTACCGCCAGTCATCAGACCCCCTCCTAGGCACAAGAAGCTGAACAGCGGCAACGCACCTCCGTCGACCTTGCTCGTCTCGCCCTTCGTATCCATGGCGTTCTTGTACGCTGCGAGCGTGATGATCGTCACCAAGCTCCCGACGAGGCTGCCCCAGCCCTGGTTTGCGAAGATGTACGCGAGCATTGTGCCGCGCTTGCGCAGGTTCGCGCGGTCCGACGCGATGGATGCGCTCATCGGGTAGTCGCCACCCACACCGATTCCAAGCACGATGCGGAACGCGCCGAGCCAGATGAGCGCGCCGCTGGGCGAGAGGTCGCCGGTCGGGTCGCTGATACACATGATGGTCGCGAAGATGATGATCATGAGCTCTTTGCCATCTGCGGCGCGTGCGGTCAGTGATATTGTGTGCTGACACCTTGAAGAGGGGAGAAGATGACGCACAAACTGCTTTCCTGCCGAAGTGGTCGGCGGCGAACCCGAACGCAAATTGACCAATGACGCTGCCAATGTTTGCTGCAGCTTTGACGAAACCCTCGAGGCCGGAAGGGAGTTTTTGCCCACCGTAGAGGCGGTATTGCAACATGGTAGTCACGGGCTGGTCGGACAAATGTCAAATGTTCAGTTTTCCCATATGTTGTGATAGTAGATGACCCCTACGTTGATGATGAACAGGTCGTAAGCTGCAGTAACCCAATGAGTTTGTCACGAACCCAGACAAACCACGCTCGAACTCACCATCCAAGAAGAAGCCGACCTAAGGACGGAGCAGCTATCAGCGCACGCTCGTTATCCTTGGAGAAGACTTACGCCAGCTATGCCAAGTAGCTTCAGCTCCGTGCGCGTCAGAATAAACGGCGGGCGGCTATCGCTCTCATTCTCAAACTCCTCTAGGGCGGCCCTCCTGGGCGTACCGCTCACAAGAGGCGTCGTGTGCTGTTCAATCGTCGGCGAGCCTTGCGTGGACATTGGGGGTGTTGCCTGCGGTGGCGCGGCGGCCATGACACGGGGAGATGTAGAATTGGCGGTGCCATCGCTGGTGGGCAGCGGAAATATAGGACAGGAGGAGCGCACGTTCGCGGGAGCCAACTCCAACGACTCCGAGCGCCTGGAAGCCACCAACGTCGCTGGCGCCGGTGGCTCATCGTTCTCCAATCTAGGAGTCTACATACATCGCTTGATGGAGGCAAATGAGGCAAAAGGCCTCAGGTCAATCGACGACGGGCGCGCGGCTCATGGTGGACGCGTTGATGCTTCAAAATGTGTCACTGTCACACACCGCTTGGGATCGATTCGCTTGAATAGTTTGGGTGTACGGGCGAGAGATCTAGAATGAGGGAGGAGATCCAGAGCAGTCGGCGACGAGTCCTTGCCATTGTCATTGTCAATGCCAAGAGCGAAAGCACGAGCACTGCCACCGTGACAGTGACCGGGATGAATGTTGAAGTTTGAACGAACTTGAACGACCTCGACATGAGCCTCTTATAAGTATAGCCTCTTATAAGTATAGCCTCTTCTATCGCTATCATATCGCTCCTTGCGTCGTGCTGCAATATTCACCTTTCGCATGAAATAAACTACTGTCACAATGTTGACTAGAAACTACGTTCAGCAGCCGGGCCCCGCTCCCTTCATCATTGCCAGCGCGTGGTCCGACTCGAGTCGAGTCAGACCCAGACACTCACCTCGGATCCTCTCGATTATTCTTCGTCTAGACCGTCTTAACTCTTTGTCTAGATGTTATGAAAATGCGACGCTATCTACCCAGGCTGTATCAAGTATATCTCCCGGGCGCATCGCTGCGACTTATGCCGAACCGTTGGTCGCTATTCGGAAGAGTGGGCCATAAAGGGAAGATGACACTTGCGGAACACGGCACGAGATCTCGGCGTTGTGGACTCAATCGGGTAGGGCAGTAAAGTGCTCGATATTAATGTGCTGGGGGACGCTACTAAGTTCGTGCTATCCTATAAGTAAGCGCGACGGACACGCTTACATTAGTACTGTGGGAACTACAGGTGGAAAGACGACCGACGGGTCTTACTCCCTGCTGGCATATCACGCAGAGATATATCGCCTACCGTCGTCTGCGTTGTGGCGAAGCGTATGGGATCACCGGCACCCACGGTGGCAGCTGTGAATTGCGCTTCGACCGACCGGTCCTCGGCGATGCGGATCGTCACAAGATCGAACGCAATGCCCTGGAGAGAGCGCACGTCAGTGTAGATCAGGATCAAGAGATGAGACGACACCGACGGCGATCTCAATTATCTGGACAGGAAGTTAGCGCTGTATGGCGGAAGGTATCACACGATGCTTACGGAATGATATATGATGTACGCAGCGTTATTCCTCAGTACCTCCAAAACCAGGAGCAGCAGGGCACATATGCTGTACATGGCCGTCGACTCCACGAGGACAGTGATAATCTGGCCGTACTGTAGTCGTGGCGTCAAGCCGTCCTCAAGGAAATTGAGGACGCGCCGTTCCATCCGCCAGACCTTGTACACTATCATGGCTGCCCACACCGATAGATCGTCAGAAGGCAATGCGTCATCCCCTGAAACGACTCACACGTGCAGAATGTATTGACGGTCACCGTCAGGCTCAGATGAGACAAGATCATAGGTCTCAACCGCATGTCGCTGATTGTCGCCGCCTCATGGGTGTTGGCCGTAACAACCACGATGGAGATGCTCAAGACTATGTGCAAGTGTGAGCGGGCAGCCGGAATGGATGAACAGAAAAAACCTACTTGCAGTTCCTAACCAACACAGTATCGGTAGAGCGACAATCAGCCAATTCTTGCGGTGCAACACGAAACAACGATATATCTGAGAAGATTCTGAGGTCAGTGGCGTCCCGTTAGGCGGACAATGGGATCCCCACGAACCCACATCGCGTCCCCGACTAGCATCTGCGCAGTGAGTGGGATTGCCACCATCCGCGGCACGACACCGGAGATCTGAAGTAACTTGGCTGTGGGTCCGCCCGGCCCTTTATACAACACAAAGGCATCCAGGACCCAGAGGAAGGCAACCACTGCAAACAGCGTCCCGTAGAGGAAGAACATGGAGGTTGCCACGATGAGGATGGGCCGGCGCGCCCGCCGACGCTTCTTGAATAGCAGCACTTTGACAGCATTTCCGAACGTTACGACGTGCACACCTAGTCGCAGAGAGAAGTCAGTTGTGGGCTCGATAGACGGATTGAAAAGTTATTGACCATACAGGATGCTGCCTGAGAGAAGACTCGCCAGGGCCGCGACATCAAGAGGCAGCATTGGAGATGGGGACAGAGGCTCCAGGCTTAGTCGAATGTCCACCAAAAACTTGGAAGTAGGGTTATATGTTGGCTGGCATGATAAATGCGGGCAGATGCCGCGAAGACGCCCGGATGTACGGCATCCATTCGATGAGGCAGGACCAGCCTTCCGAAAACATATCGTTGCTTGCCACGCTCTGCTTCGCAGGCGCATGGCTGGCGGGATGGAGATCATCTTGATGACGGCGCAACGGGATGTCATGATAAGGTATATTAGTATACCGCGATCCATCCTGCGCCAGGAAAGAAAGAAGGAGGAGCATCAGCATACAATGCACGTTCCAGAGTTTAAAGGATGCGAGATGCCCCGAATAGTGTTTGAGGCTGCAAGACAATCAGAGCATATATATAGATTCGGCGTGGCCCAGACGGTTCTGTGCACCCTTTACTAGTACCACTGTACCAGCGCCGAGCACTAGTTTGATCTTCAAAGAGAACAGTCAGGTAGAGACCACCTACGTATAAAATTTACACCAAACACGGATCAGCTGGTCTGAACAACGCCCGACGCTCAACTGTCAGCAACACACGCACCTTCGACATGACGGAATCCGGCCACCAGACCGCCTCGCGTCTCCTGAGTTCAAGCCTCGCTGGCACCCTGCGTCCAGGCGGACCGAAAACCAGGATTGACGTTTTGCACACGGTGAGTCTTGCCTGGGGTTTCAAATTCCTGTCTGAAAGAGCTCGTCCCTTTGATCAGCCGCCGCTGCCATCCACCCGTTTGTTGCGTCTATGTATTCATCGAATTCATCGCTATTGGACAAATTGGTTAAGACAGCTTCAGCGCATGAGTATACCGATGCCAGGCTGGTGACGCTCCGAGCGAGTCTTGAGTGATACGAATGACTTCGCCTTTGTGGTCTCAGATAATTGCGAAACGCAGCACGGTACGCCGGAAGAAATGGTAAGCTGGAAGAGGCCCGTCGCTGCGAGTTGCAACGCTTACGGGTGGAGTCACCTGCGTACTGCAGTAGTTGAATTCCCACGGCCCACGCGCTTGGACTCCTCGAGAGGAGCGCAGTGACCATCATCTCGGACATCCTCCTCGCCTCTCACCGCCCTCTCCTCATCGCTCATCCTAGCATACACAAATATTCCAAGCCTCGATGCCCGATAACTCTTCCCCCGAGCGGTGCGTATCCTAGCGCTGTGCACCCGCCGCCACACGCTCAGCGACGGACCTGCAGATCGAAGGCGCGGACGTATGCCGGGAGAGCGAAGGTGCGCACCGTGATCTGCTCGATTTGTGTGCGTATATGCTGACGACAGGCCCCAGAGGAGAAGGGAGTCGGCGAGCAATGCTGAGTGCGTGTTGGGGGTACCTGCAGCGGCATGTGGAGCTCACGTCGCGAGGCAGAGAGCAAGCATCATCCGAGAGCGAGCAGAGTACGCAGGGCGGAAAGTCAATGCCGCCCCCTGCCGCCCCGCCCGCGAAGAAGGTGTGTGTCCGCTTTCTCAGGCTCACGCATGTCAATAACACCCCATTGTCCAGGCGAAGACAGTGAAGGTCACACAAAGCGCGTGCGTCTCTTTTTCAATCGCTTCCCAAATCCTCCTCCTCACCAACTCTATACCAAATCATCTCCCAACTCACCCCCACGATGGCGAAAAAAATCTACAGCGAGCCCACGTCCGACACCAGCCCCGTGAAGACCAGCCCCGTGAAGAAGAAGCCGCGCAGCAAGGCGCTCGAGCGCGTCTCGATCTCGTCGTTGGCCGACCTGACGGTCCCCGCCAAGCCGCTCTCCAAACCCGCGCTGAAGAACCGCTTCCAGTCGCCTACCCCCACCCCCGCCGCAGAGGCGGACGACGACGCGGCGTCCGTCGCTGAGTCGTCGCGCACGGTAAACCGGCGCACGGAGGAGGACCGCATTGCGTTCTTCCGCGCGCAGTCTGCATGCGGCGACGTCGAGCCGCACCGCGCGTTCTGCAACTCATGCGAGACGTGGGTGCCGCTGAACGCGACGCGCAGATACGTGATGCGCCCGTGGACCGTGCACAGCCGGCAGTGCAAGAGCGCATCGGCGTCTGCCAAGCCGTAAGTGTGCTTTACTGTTTGACCTTTTCGACCCAATTAATGTTGTGCTCGCAGTGAATCGAAGGCATCGCCTCGAAAAGCGGACGACGACGAAAGCGATGCGGAAGACGACCAGTCGAACATCCAGTCCACGTCGGACAAGTCCGTGCGGAAGTCTGAGGCCGAGCGCCAGGCGTATTTCGAGGCGGACCCGCGCGCAGAGGAGGTGCGGCCGTTCGAGGTGCTGTGCAAGACATGCCATAAGTGGATTAAGCTCGGCACGACGCGCCGCTTCGCGCTGAAGAACTGGAAAGCGCACCAGAACCGGTGCTCCGGGTCCATGTGCGTCCAATGCGGCGTCCAGCGCGCTTTGCGAAGTTTTAACGGGGTATTTGCAGCCCCAGCAGTCGCGTGGCAACGGCGGAGCGCAAGCTGAAGCTCGTGAACGATAAAGCGGCGAAGAGCTACACAACGAAGAGCGTGCAGTGTGCGCACTGTAAGGACTCGGTCGCGCTGGAGGGCGAAGGCGACTACAATCTCGCCAAGTGGGACGAGCACAAAGCGAATTGCGCCAAGTATGCATCCCGCCTCTCCGCATCTTGTCCGGCTCAGCTGACCCAGTCATTGCGTAGGGCGCCCCGCGTCAAAGAACACGTCGTCACGCTCGGCACGCCCTCCGAGGGCATCTCCTCCCCAGAGCAGAGCCCGCGTCGTGCGGAGAAATCTGCCGATCGGCCTCCGTCGTCCGTCGCGTCGACGGAGGCGACTGCTGTTGCGGTCGAGGCGCCGCGACAGGGCACGAAGCGCGCGCGCAAGGACGATGACGACGAGGCGGCTGACGATATGCAGCCGCCACGCGTGCGCGCACGCAAGGAGGGCCCTTCCGGCGCGCTGGGGTGGCTGCTCCTGCCGTTCAAGAGCTTCATCAACGGGTTCAAGGAGGGTCTGCAAGGCTCAGAGTCGTCCACGTGACATCTGTCTGCTGCTGTTACATATCGTATCCGTTTTGACTTTTCTCCCTCCCCTCACATCCACCTCTACCAATATGATTTCTCTCCACTATACGCTCTTTACCTACGCGTGTCGCTTTCTTGCTTCTTTTTTATTTACGGTGTTCTTGAAATAGCTTGATCCCCAACGCTCCCTCTTGCGCTCCCTAACTTTATCTGTTGCTGTACGAATGCAAATAGTTTCTCGACCGTTCCCGAGCGGGCGAGGCGTTTTGCATGGGCGAGTTTGCGGGGCCAGGATGTGGCGGGTGCCGCCGCGGTAACAGCCGAAACGGCGTGTAGCGGCGGCACGCACCTTCTTAACCAAATTCCCCCTTCCCCCAACCATGTCTTCCTCTGCACGCCGTCGCAAAAGTGCTGCAAGGTCTGCATCGCCCGTTCACTGTATATGCGCGCGTATTTGACTCATACGGCGCGTCTTTCCTGTGTCCCAGAACAAATCCTGACGCTGTGGAGACGCCGCAGCTCTCCATCCCCGTATGTGTCACCGCGCCCACCCACTCGTGAACGGGCCGCTGACGAGCTTTATTGCTAGGGATCCTCAAGAATGCGCACGCCGACAACGAGGTGGGTATTGCTTCGTATGTGGCCGCCTCATGGACAGCGCGCTGACTGCGCGCCCTGCAGTGCCCGCAGCGACACCTCGCCCGCGCGCCCCAAGTCTCCTAGGGCCTCCAGGCAAGTCCCCTCTCCGCTTGTACCCGCCTCGAACTGACCGTCGCGTTCCTTTCCGTTTTCCTTCACCTGCAGCCCCGACGCGCCGCGCCCGCCAACCGCCGCCGAGCGCGCGCGCGAACGCAAACTGCGCGCGGACCCGCTCGCAGACGTGCTCGGGCCGCTGTACATTGACTGCCTGCGGTGCGGCACGCACATCAAACTGTCGCCGAAGAGCGCGTATGACCCGTTCCACTGGACGAAGCACCGCGAGCGCTGCCTGCGCCGCCCCGCGGCAGTCGTTGCGGAGATGCTGCGCGAGGCGCGCAACCCCGCCGTACGTCCGCGCTGGCCTCGCTGCCGTCTCCCTGTGCCCACTGACGCGCTTCGCCCGCAGTCCCCGTCGTCCCTGTCCACGTTATCATCCGCGCCGTCCTCGAGGGCTTCCGCCTCTGCACATGCCGCGTCCTCGCCCACTCCACCCCTCACGCCCGACGCCGACCAGCCCGACGACGCCGACACGTCCTCTCTCTCCGCGCTATCCTCCGCGCCGTCTGCGCCCGCTTTCCATTCGTCACCCTTCTCCTCCCCGCCACCCAAGCGCTCCCGTTTCTGGCTACGTCCCGCGGTCCCCGCAAAAATACCCCGCGTCCCCGCGGCGCACCAGGAGCCCAACGCGCGCGATTTTGAGGCCTACCTGCACCGCTCGCGCCGCAGGCCCTCGCGCCTCGCCGAGGCCGAGAGCTGGCAGGACTGGTCGTGGAGCCGCCTCGTTCCGCCCGTGTGGGTGCTCGCGGAGTACCCGACCGGCACCCCTGCGGTGGATGACGACCACGACAGCAGCAGCGCGCAGGACATGGATGTCGACGCGCCAGTACCCCCGCTGACCGAGAGCAGGCTTGGCGATGGCGGGGGCGAGGGCGGGAGCGGGCTGGTGGCTGCCGACGCTA
Source organism: Auriscalpium vulgare (assembly GCA_019915015.1). Taxonomy (NCBI): domain Eukaryota; kingdom Fungi; phylum Basidiomycota; class Agaricomycetes; order Russulales; family Auriscalpiaceae; genus Auriscalpium; species Auriscalpium vulgare. The sequence goes on from JAHBBC010000009.1 coordinate 1,640,631, forward strand.
AGCCCGGGTCCGCCCTGGCTGCAAACGCCGGCCACGACAACGAGGGCCTACCGCGCTCTACATCCACGGCGGCCGGGGGCTCCGGACTTCCCGAGTCCAAGCTTGCATTGGAGAGCGGGTCCGAGGCCCGCGCATAGGGTGCACGCGCCCTCTCCATTCCCCAGGCCCTTCTCCCACCCCTTCATCTCCGTCCGGCTCTCGTTCTCTCGTTTCTCATTGGCTGCTGTTTTGCCCCGTGCTGTGTTGCTTGCTCAATTCGCTGTCGATCGTTCGCTTCCCGCCATTCCCCCGCGCCCCGTGCCGCTTTTAATCAATCACAATGCCCATGCATCTGCTAACCCGCATCATACATACGTAGCTTACCCGCACATTCTCGCGTCGTTAATTCTCTCGCCTCTTACCCACATGTATTTTGGACGCTGCCAATGTTGCCAGAAGTCAAGTACTATAGCCCCCTTGTATTTCGTCAAGCCTTTTACTTATTCCCTGGCTTTGCAGCCTGTATCTCTATTGTAGATATACCACAGCGCGCATACCGTACCGCCGCTATCATGTCCGTTTTTCCCACTCACATTCGTCCGCACATCCATTACATCCTCACGCAGCCAAAAGCCAATGCGTACTGTACATTGCTTGTAAATATATAACAAATGAAATGTACAAATTGATTGTGAGCTGTGCGTGTTCCGATTTCGCGATCCGACCGTCTATCAAATAAGTAATTCATACATTGCCGCCCATCGTCAATGCGAGCGTCTGCGGTCTGTTGCACGCGAAACGCGTGACATCGTCTCAACCCGCTGTCGTCGGTGGCACCGGCGACCGCGCATCCACCGAGGCTTCTGTGTCTGGGCTGTCGTATGATGGCGGACGTATGACGCCGCTGAGCAGCATGTCGCGCAGGACGGGGTCGTATCGCGCCCGAGAGCCCCTGCACAGCGCGTCCAAATCAGCGCAACGGATAACTCCGCGGGGGGGAACAATACGCACACGACCGCGCCAACGACGTCTCGCAGGATCTCACTCGTGGGGATCTCGACCTTCTCGACGCCAGGCATGCCGTCCGCGCGCGTCGGGCCGACATTAAGAAGAAGCACGGGCTTCTTGAGGTCTACTGCGTGCTTTAGCAGCCTGCGGTAACGGTAAATGCTTTGGTGAGCAATGGGGGATGGAAGCGGGCGTACCGGAAGGCAGAATACGTCGCGAGCGTCGTGCCCAGGACAAACAGCCGGTCTGTGTCCTCAATGGTCTTGTAGCTATATATTGCTATTAGCACGGGATGCCGTTTGATTATATGCGGCAAACTACCTTCGTTCCTTAACCGCCTGGCTTATCGACTCGCCAAAGAAGACAAAATCGGGTTTGATCTGGAGAACATTTAGTACATATATATCCGTGCCGCAGTCGGTACATACGACGTTGTTTATTCGGCCTTCGTTGAGGCAGCCCGGGCAATTTGGCACGACGTAGTCGTCGTACGAGACGTTCTCCAAGACGACCTACACCGGCAAGGCTTTCAGCATTGGGGTGTGGCGCACCAAAACTGAATGGAACATACATCACCGTCCGGATTTGTCTTCGGTTGGATCCCCTGCCTGTCCATATCCTCGAGATACGCGTGCCACCGCGGATTCGCCTCGCTCAGCCACTCCTGAAACACGTCTCTCCCGTACTCGTGTCCATGCTTACAGTGCACCTTCTGCACACATATGTCATTCAACTGATCCGTGTGAACGGGGAAGGGGGGACCCACGAATATCGAGCCATGCAGCTCGAGCATGCCCGCGGCCATACGCGCGGGGTCCCACACGCGGCGGATTGCCTTGTGGTGCAACCCGTCAACATTTTGAGTGATTAGCTGCGGGACAACATCCGCGTGCTGCAGCGCGGCGAGCGCATAGTGTGTTGGGTTGGGCTCGGTTTTGTTCACGGGGGCGTAGCCGATATATGCGCGGAGCCTGTCGGTCCGGCGCATTGAGAAATGCACATACGTACGGCCAACGGGCTCACCAGTATCGTTGGCTGAATGTTTTCAATGAGTTGGTAGTCTCGTGAGAGAAGTGTATACGCACCGGAAGGCATGGCCGCGCGGGCTGTCCTCAATTAACTGCTGGTACTACGCACGCGCATGAGCAGCGCTCCGGCCCCCAGCACCTACCCACTCACGAATATCGGCCTAGCCGCCATCTCCACGTTAACACCGCACTCCAAAAACTTGCCATGCTCACGCACTTGTAATCCGGGTTCATGTACCGGCCGTCCTTCCCGCGGTACGCCTTCACGCCCGAGTCGACGCTGACGCCCGCGCCGGTGAGGACAGCGACATTCCCGGGGGCGACGAAGCGTACGACGCGGTCGACGGCCTCGGCGCGTGGGGTGAGCGTTGGCGGGCGCGCGAGCGAGGCAGCGAGGAGGGCGGGCGGGATGTTGGGCACAGATAGTCGCATGTGAAAGAGGCGGCGGCGTCGCGCGCAGTGTCCGAGCCGGGCTCTCCGTCCTCTGCGCAATGATACGGGTTCAGCGCAGTGCTCTCTGACCCGCACTACCACCACGGTTCCGTATTCTCAGCCAATCTTATCGACTGGCGCTGTAGGACAGAACATCGTCGTCAACATCGCTGTGCGCTGCGCGACCGCTCGCTACCATGAACCCGCCGCCCTCCGTGCTACACACCCCCGGCTTCGCGCATTATAACGCCGCCTGGTCGCCCTTCCACCCCTCTCGTCTCGCCATCGCATCCTCTGCTAACTATGGCCTCGTTGGCAACGGGCGCCTGCACATTGCCGGCGTGTCCCCCGGGCCCGCGCCGGCCATCGCCCTCGAGAAATTGTACGTCGGCCTACTTCATCCATCTGCCAAGAACGTTTACCAAATGCAATTATCTCTGCAGATACGAAACACAGGACGGGCTGTATGATATCGCGTGGTCCGAGGTGCACGAGAACCAGCTCGTGAGCGCCTCGGGCGATGGCTCGATCAAGCTCTGGGACATTACGCTGAATGTGAGTTACCCTCCGCCACGCCCAGGGCCCGGCGCATATACGGGGCTGAGCGATGTGCGGAAGAGCTCTAGGAGCGGCCGATACGCGCGTGGCACGAGCACACCCGCGAGGTTTTCGGCGTAGACTGGTCGAATATCCAGAAGGACCAGTTCGTCTCGTGCTGCTGGGATGGAACCGTGAAGCTCGTGCGTTCCCCGCTTTCCTCTGTTTTCCTGGCTCAATTTCTTTGCGTAGTGGAATCCCGAGCACCCGCGCGCCCTAACAACGCTTCAAGCGCATCACGCGTGCGTTTACCAGGCCCTCTTCTCGCCGCACCAACCCGGGCTCCTCGCAACGTGCTCTACGGACGGCACGGTTCGCCTCTTCGACCTGCGTGCGCCCGCACTTGCTCCCTCGTCCAACGCGTTCACCGCGCCGCTCGCCGCGCCGGCCCTCACCGTGCCCGCGAGCGGCACGGAGGTGCTCGCGCTTGACTGGAATAAGTACCGCCCGCTCGTGCTCGCGAGCGCGGGCATTGACAAAGCGGTGCGCGTGTGGGACTGTCGCATGGTGAGGCTTGGCGGGGCCACCGTGGGGGAGGTGGGCGGCATCGCGGAGGGCACGATGATGGGGCACGAGTACGCGGTCCGAAAGGTGCAGTGGAGCCCGCATCGTCCGGACATGCTTGCGAGCGCGTCGTACGATATGACCTGCAGGATGTGCGTGCATATCAGCATCTATCTTCCGTGGGGAGACTGACGTGAGCCTTTGCGTGTAGATGGACTACGAACCCGCCGCAGGGGATGCCGCATCTCGCACGGATACACGATGCGCACACAGAGTTCGTCGTTGGGACCGCGTGGTCGCTCTTCGACGAGGGCCTACTGGTGAGCTGTAGCTGGGACTGCAAAGTTGATGTATTCCGTGTATAATGTGCTATATCGCTACGCTGTGAAATTTCTTACTCGCTTACATTCAATAGGTCTTGTTGGGCTCAAGCGCAGTGACGAGACTGCCTATTATCGACGTTACTTGCGTCGACTTGCCGCATAGCTGTCATTGAGATCTCGCTGCCGGTCGCGCCGCGGCGAAACTTGCCCGCTGCTATACTCAAAAGTATACAAGGGTCTTGACGGCCATGTCGACCTGATTCTCGCCGTTGGGATCTAGGACCTGCGCAAGCGATTCGAGGTCACGCTAATGTTTATTTAGTTCGAGCAAGAGATGACATTACAAAAGCGTGGTTAGGAAACATCAATCCTGGGCACCGGATGTGCGCTACATCATTGCGGTCCCGTATGTGTACTCCTCCTTGATTCTCTGCTCTTTCCCCCCGAGCCGTTATGTGATCGTGTTGTCCAAGGAATGCGACGCCAACCTCCCGAAGCTCAGCGACGTGCCTTTTGACGGACGGAGAGCTATTGCTAGTCAAGGTTTAAGGACTACTTCAGGCGTGTTGGCAGTGATAAATAAGCGTGCGTTTAGAACCTGATTAGACATTGCAGTACATCCTCTCGCGTCGGACTCGATCGTTCTCCACCGTGTACACCTCTTTCACCCTCCACTCTTTCCCCGGCTCACGCACCAGAAGTCGTGACGTAATTGCAGTGTTTCGCTTGAGGAATGCGATGCCAACTTCCCGAAGCTCGGTGACGTGTTTTGCAATGGATGTTGTCCGATACTGACGTTCCGCGATCTGGTCGAGCGCCTCTCTCGATAACTTCTCGAGCTTGGCCGCTATCGACGGAGTCTTGTAATACCGATCGACCACCTTCTTCTTGCCACCGCCCTTCTTCTCCTTAGGTGCAAGCCGCTTGTATTCATGTATAACAGCTTGATGGCTGGTTTCGCTGCGCCCTTGTATGACCATGTCCAAGCGTCCCTCGCCGGCTGCTTTCTCAATCTTGACGCTCCACTCCGAGGCATCTATGCACTCCGCGGCGGCGCGGAAGTACCCGTAAATGTAGGCGTGGTACACGCATTCGTGTTGACCGAAGAAGTGGGGGGGTAATCGCTCTTCTATCCACACAGAGAAGTCGTCAGCGAAGTCTTGAAGCGTTCCAGAGTAGGCTGTTTTGAAGAGATGCTTGCTCTCTGAGATCGTCTCAGCGGTGATGAGCTTGTCGGCCACATTATTCTTCAACCAATTCTGAAAGAGTTCGCGAACTTCTTGGTTGGGAATTGTCAACCTCGCTACCTCAGCACTGACCTCGTCTCGTGGTGCGACCTCAGAGTTTAGCTCGGCCGAATCGAGCTCTTCCGACTCGGAGCGGTCACTAGGTCCAACAATGTCTTCATCATCACTGTACCCACTCTCGCTGTTGTGTTCCCGGTCCTTGGAGTCGCATGGAGGGATCACCGCTGAGGTCACTGTGGGGGAATGTAAGATCTCATCCTTGCTGGCGTTGTCCTGTTTCCCAGTGATATTGTGCGAGAAAAGAGCGTCCGTTTCCTTGTCCGGCGCAGGCTCGGCATTGAGATATCCCGTGTAGTGCATGTATGTCAATAGCTCCGAGCGGGTCATAGTTGCAGGACTACAGTTCGAATTAAAGTCAGATATCAGGAACTATTGGAATATCAACGGCCTTACTTTGTCAATACCATCTCCTTATGCAAGTAGGCTGTGATGTGACCAACATCGATCAGGCCATTGAAATCATTTCGAAAGTGAACGTCTCCATCTAATAGCTCTTGCATTCGTTTGAGAGCACGCCTGTCAGTGCCTGATGGGAAGAGTTTTTAGAAGAGGACAAAAAGTATTGTTCACTCCGCTCACCCGTCTTTTCCCAGTAAGATCCCAGCCTTTTATCAGTCAGAGCCTGCTGGACGGACCAGGGATTGTATAGTTTTATGCCCGACACGCTTTGATAGCCGCCATACCAGTGTGCCAATTCGTCGAGCGAGAACGGAAGAGGTTCCTGCGACCATTCTCAGTCTGACGAAAAGAGATTGTACCAGTGCTTGCCTTGCCCTTGCTTACATCTGTCTGATTGGTCTGCCTGTACAGTTTCGCCACGTCGTCGTCGGTGAACATGCATGTTGTTGCATACGATCGGCTCTGCATTGTGAACTCCCGGATCTGGTTCATACCCGATAACCACCCCCCCTTCGCGATGTTCATAACTCCGGCCAGGACAGCGCCGGTTAAAGCGAGGTTGTTCTTATAAGTTGAGAATCAAAGCATGTTCGATGTATCACGAGGAAGTCGACGCTACTTACCTTCAGGGCATCGCCAAACGCTGTTTGGAAGAAGTCACTAGCCTGAGTATGTGTAGATGGATCAGTGGGCTGCTCGGCGCTTCTGAGAATCCCACTCAGACTGACCTCTTCGTAGTACCCATGATCGATGGCATGATTGACCGGAGTATCATACTCGTCCACGACGAGGAAGATTGAGCGATGGCATAGCTCATTCGCAATTCTGATCACTTCGGAGAGGATGTCCGATGCGTCGAATTTGGAAGTCAGACCCGCACAGCTGACTTTGAGAATGCGATCCATGAACTCCCGATCATAGGGACACATGTCCGAGTCACGGATGCCTCTGAAGCAGCCCGATGATTTCATTCGGCGGACACCTTTCAAGACTTGCAGGACAAACTTTTCCTTGAGATCTGTGAGAGTGGCCCCGCTGACAGTCTGTCGATATAGTAGTGAGTAATTCATATCGCAACTTGAAAAAGGCTGCTGATACTGACGGTGAAATCAAGGTAAAGGACGATATGGGTACCGAAATGCTTTGTAAAGAGTTCGGATCGTCGAGTGATTGCAAGCTTGTGCGATTTGAAGGCTTTCTCCCGCGTGAGGAGCTCTCCCGGATTGCGTTTCATCAGAAACTCTCTATGATCGCGCTCTATGTTAGCAATTTGTCGATAGACGAAATAAAACTCCTGCACTCACGCCAAAGTTTGTAGGAACATCGACTTTCCCGTCCGTCGGGGGCGTAAGATGAGGTGGATTGGCGTCGATCCACTGCCGATCTTGTCGAGCACCAAGGCAAAGTCCTCAGTTTTGTCGATGTATGTCTGCTCCTCGAGCATCAAGTAGAAAGTGTTTGATTCTGCTGACATTGGCGGCGGTGAAGTGTCGGAAAACAGGAAATTGCTGCGGTACGTGTGAAGGCTCGTGGAGATCTCTGGTGAGAGAGAAAGGTCGGTTTTATATAGCAATCTGGTCAATAACTGAATGATGATGTTTCCGCCAACAGACGGCTCCGCCTGTAAACAAGGGCCTCCCGATAGCGCGCACCGTATAGTCGGAGCTAAAGGATGAAAACAGTGGCAGCGGGTCCCATTCGTCAACAGACAACGAGGACCTACCTCAGCCTGGACCACCAGATGGAGAACAAGCGAGAGGCGATATCGCGCTGCCTCGCCAGAGGCTATACAATATGGGTCCTAGGAAACCATCAATCAGAAAATGTTCCGTCAAACAGACAGCAAGGACCTACCTGGACCAACATATCGAGAAGGCGGTGTCGCCCGGCAGTGTCGCCATGTGTCTCCGCCCGAGCTACATACACAAAACAACAGAGTTGTTGTGTGCCAGGCGTCGGGCCGCGTCACGTGTCCCGTTATGCGTGATTCGAGTGACCGTGACTCTCATCCCATCTTCCTCAGAATCCTCACCCCCGGACTCCGACCAGCCCCGTCGACGCATGACGACAATATGGACGCTGATCTGCGTGTTGACAAAAGCAGCTCTATCATTGACTTCTTGAATGACTTTCGGCCGGGAGCTTCACCTGTCCACCTACTCCTGCGGCCGCGTCGCTCAGGCAAATCCACATTGCTACATCTGACAAAGTATCTCTTCTTCTTCGTGGCACCCAGTAGATCCTTACCAATGATTCTTCAGGACGTTCTTACAGCGTGGTAGCCCTGGCAATATCCAAGAGCGCCGCGCGTATTTTGCCGACTTCGTCATCGCCAAAGATGAAGACGCTGTTGAACAGCATTTCGCTCGCCATATAGTCCTTTTACTGGATCTTACTGTGAGTATAGTCATGTACTGTTTCTGTTATTTTCTTACGCGGTGTATAGAACGTCATTGGCGGCACCATCTCAGACCTTAGGAGCGCCTTCCTCGTCGAAGTGAAGCGTGCCGTGATGCATATGAAAAGAACCGGCTGCTTTGCTAATGCCAATGAATTGGACGAATCTGACGCTAGCTTCCTGCGCAAGCTCATGACTGTCAGCTCATCTACTCTCGACGCATCCCAAGCAGAGACTATTTTGAGGAACATCAGTCGAATTGTTCACGAGCTGAGCAAGCGTCCGATACTGTTTTTGATGGACGAGTATGACAGCCCCATTGCATATTCCGCCGAGCATGGCTTCCACGAGGAGGTATGTCGTCTTCATTGAGTTGACCTTCATGAGCCTGACATTGACGCCGAACGTGAGGCGATGGATTTCTTTCGTCGGGCCGTCGGTGGATTCTTAAAGGTATGGCCAACCGCGCCACGCTGTCACACTCTTGATGAATTGTATGGTCCAGGATAACGAGCATGTGGAAGGCGCCATGATTATTGGGATTCTGCACCTCTGCGATGCGGGTTATCTGTCGGAGGTGGACAACCTCAGTGTCTTCACTTTACGTGACAAACGATACAGCACGTCATGCATGTTCTCCGCGGCAGAGACGCGAGTACTCATAGAGAAGTACAAGCAGCAGAGTCCCAAGGTTCGTTCGTACAACTGAAACATTGTTAGCGTCTGCTGATCATGTGTGACAGGCTCAATTTCCATCATTCGAAGATCTGTCTGCGTGGTACGAGGGATATTACAACGCAAACGGGGAGAGGTTGTACAATCCCTGGTCCGTCGTGCACGCGCTCGGAGAAAAGAACCTTGAACCATTTTGGTTGCAATCAGGTACCGTGGCAATACCATCGCATCTGTGTTTCCTCACTAATTTTTCATAGGACGCGACGATAAGGGACCCACACGGATCTTGCAACTCTTGGAGGAAAGCGCTGAATTTACAGCTATGTTCGAGGCCCTCGTAGCGAGAGACCCCCTTCGGATCGAGCTCGACAGTCAGTTCAAATTAGACACAGGGTTAGTAAGGGACATGGATGTCTAACAGGGACGCAGCTGAATTAAATTATCAGGATCAAGCTCATGGATCCGTTGCAGATACTGACTTTCATGTATTACGCCGGCTACATGACGCCCGTAGTCAGTACCTCTCTTATCATATATAATGCTGTGGATCGTCTAACCAATTTCTCAGCCCACAGACTCCGCCGAGCCGGCGACCAGCAACGCCGTCGCGGTCGCTATCCCGAACTACGAGATCTGGGCTCAATTCTGTCAATGGTTGGAAGCCGGTCTCGTGCGTCGCATACAGCGCACTAGAGAGGCTGTATCCAACGCCACCACTGTTTTCGAGCAACTGGTCCTGGAGTCCATGTTAACATTCGCCGATTCATTATCACGGCTCATAGCAGACAGGAAGTTTGCACTGTTGGCAGGCGACAATCGCCGCCTTTATCCCATATATCTCTTTGCCATCTTCACCACGGCAACTAACCGCAAGCGAGATTGGTCCGCCAAAGCGGTGCGTCTACCGGAACTACACAGCAGCGTGTTGGATGTGATCCTCCATGATCACTTCTCGAAGCGCGCGGCCATCCACGAATATCGGGTCTTGGATCAAGGCCCAGAAGAGTATGGGGAAGCTCAACGTGAAGAATTGACCAACGCATCCGTTAATGCCCTTGGCAGGATCACAGACCTTCACTTGCGCACGAATATTTCGCCGCGCGCTACGGAGCTACGGGAAGTTGGCATCGCATTTATGGGGGACTATTGTGCCGTTGTGGCACGTCAGTTGGTGCGCGAGTCGAAGGATGATGACTGGGTGTTGCAGGCGGAATATACTGCGGCCGTGGATGAGTCGCGGCGGGCAGCCATGTATGCGACAATCTCTCCTCGGTCATGTTCGCCCTCAGCGACCGGCCCGAAGTCGCCTCTTGGCGGCTTTTCTTCTGTGGGCCGACCCCCTTCCCCTTCTGCTGTCGAGCCGCGTAAATCCCCCGCTGCGAGCACGCCATCCGGATCTGCAGCCAGCCCACAATCGCTTTCCGCGGCGGCACCTCCGTCAGTCATTCCGTCACCCATTCCTGCTACCCGTCTATCATCTCCCTCCCCTGCCCACCCTTCTGGTGTCCGCCCACCTTCACCTCCTTCTACCCATGCGTCTTCCGTACCCTCCACCAGCCTAACGGTTGCCCCCGCCGCTTCCCCCGCGCCCTCGCCTGTCCGATCCAAGCCATCGCGTTCATCATCTCCTGCCCACTCTCCTTCCTCGGAACACCTGACGCCGACTGTTTCTCCCGTCGCCGCAGAGGGACCGGCTCCAGCAGGTCCCGCGCGCCCTTCTCCCGCTGCGGCATCGATTTCTGGGCTTCCGTCGTCCGTGCCGCGCGACCCCGTGTCAGAGAGCTCATCGGCTCCGGAATCGCCTTCTGGGTAAGTTACTTTCGACTTATTGATATTATGTCGTGTGCTGCTCGTCATCGTCTTTGCTTTCTTTGTACTGCCTTTGCTCTCTTTGTACTGCCTTTACGCTTATTCGTTCTGTCTTTGCTTTCTTCGTACCTGCTTTCTTCGTGCTGTCGTTGCTTTGTCCGTGTGCGTGCCCGCTCTCAATGAGGATGTAATATGTATCCTTCTGACTTCTAAAAATCGTAAGGCCATGTATTCATTAGAGCACTGCTCTGAGCGCGAGTCAGGAAAGGTCAACAACTCCTTGAGCCGACTCATGTGCCCAATCCTAGAGCATTCGACTAACATGTCATAGCAGGGACGAATCGATCGCAACGCCTGCATGCTTTCGTTGACTCGCGAGTCGCTGATAACACATACGTGATGGAAGAACACGTAGATGCTGAGCGAGGAGCCGGCTAGTCGAATTTTCCCCGGCGATGCGCCGGCGACATATGCGGCCAGCAGATGAAGCAATATTCAAGTAAGTCTCTCAGAACACCAGTCGCAATGGCGGTGCCAGCGACTCGGCTGTCCCGGTGACTCGGCGGTGCCTGAAGCCTGAAGGGTCGGAAGAGTTATCTCTGAGTGCACACGCCGAATGGAGCCAGTGGCTCGAGGCCGGTGCTGTGTAGCGATGTGGATCCTCATGTCAATGGGTCCAGTTGTTGGTGTTGAATGGGAGGTACGGTTCTCGACAACTGTGACAGGGTTCCCACGGGCCGGTCACGGTAACGTTACCTTGTGAAGACGACAGACCACCTTTGGACGTCCAAGAGTGCCGCACGACCGCGAGCCTGAAGGATACGACGCGTCGCCCTTCCACCCCTCTCGTCTCGCCATCGCATCCTCTGCCAACTATGGCCTCGTTGGCAACGGGCGCCTGCACATTGCCGGCGTGTCCCCCGGGCCCGCGCCGGCCATCGCCCTCGAGAAACTGTACGTCGGCCTACTTCATCCATCTGCCAAGAACGTTTACCAAATGCAACTATCTCTGCAGATACGAAACACAGGACGGGCTTTATGATATCGCGTGGTCCGAGGTGCACGAGAACCAGCTCGTGAGCGCCTCGGGCGATGGCTCGATCAAGCTCTGGGACATCACGCTGAATGTGAGTTACCCTCCGCCACGCCCAGGGCCCAGCGCATATACGGGGCTGAGCGATGTGCGGAAGAGTTCTAGGAGCGGCCGATACGCGCGTGGCACGAGCACACTCGCGAGGTTTTCGGCGTAGACTGGTCGAATATCCAAAAGGACCAGTTCGTCTCGTGCTGCTGGGATGGAACCGTGAAGCTCGTACGTGCCCCGCTTTCCTCTGTTCTCCCGGCTCAATTTCTGTGCGCAGTGGAATCCCGAGCACCCGCGCGCCCTAACAACGCTTCAAGCGCACCACGCGTGCGTTTACCAGGCCCTCTTCTCGCCGCACCACCCCGGGCTCCTCGCAACGTGCTCTACGGACGGCACGGTTCGCCTCTTCGACCTGCGTGCGCCCGCACTTGCTCCCTCGTCCAACGCGTTCACCGCGCCGCTCGCCGCGCCCGCCCTCACCGTGCCCGCGAGCGGCACGGAGGTGCTCGCGCTTGACTGGAATAAGTACCGCCCGCTCGTACTCGCGAGCGCGGGCATTGACAAGGCGGTGCGCGTGTGGGACTGTCGCATGGTGAGGCTTGGCGGGGCCACCATGGGGGAGGTGGGCGGCATCGCGGAGGGCACGATGATGGGGCACGAGTACGCGGTCCGAAAGGTGCAGTGGAGCCCGCATCGTCCGGACATGCTTGCGAGCGCGTCGTACGATATGACCTGCAGGATGTGCGTGCATATCAGCATCTATCTTCCGTGGGGAGACTGACGTGAGCCTTTGCGTGTAGATGGACTACGAACCCGCCGCAGGGGATGCCGCATCTCGCACGGATACACGACGCGCACACAGAGTTCGTCGTTGGGACCGCGTGGTCGCTCTTCGACGAGGGCCTACTGGTGAGCTGTAGCTGGGATTGCAAAGTTGATGTATACCGTGTATAATGTGCTATATCGCTACGCTGTGAATTTTTCTTACTCGCTTACATTCAATAGGTCTTGTTGGGCTTAAGCGCAGTGACGAGACTGCCTATTATCGACGTTACTTGCGTCGACTTGCCGCATAGCTGTCATTGAGATCTCGCTGCCGGTCGCGCCGCGGCGAAACTTGCCCGCTGCTGTACTCAAAAGTATACAAGGGTCTTGACGGCCATGTCGACCTGATTCTCGTCGTTGGGATCCAGGACCTGCGGAAGCGATTCGAGGTCACGCTAATGTTTATTTAGTTCGAGCAAGAGATGACATTACAAAAGCGTGGTTAGGAGACATCAATCCTAGGCACCGGATGTGCGCTGCATCATTACGGTCCCGCATGTGTACTCCTCCTTGATTCTCTGCTCTTTCCCCCCAAGCCGTTATGTGATCGTGTTGTCCAAGGAATGCGACGCCAACCTCCCGAAGCTCAGCGACGTGCCTTAGTTGACGGACGGAGAGCTATTGCTAGTCAAGGTTTAAGGACTACTTCAGGCGCGTTGGCAGAGTTGGCAGTGATAAATAAGCGTGCGTTTAGAACCTGATTACACATTGCAGTACATCCTCTCAGGCCCCCGGCGTACCTGTAGTGAGGTCCGATCCAAATTTTCGATTTTGACCCCTTTCCGTACGTACACTTTTGGGCCAAATCCGTACGTACCTGTACTCGGACCTCCGTTTACGAGGCCCATCCGTACGTATAGAGGATCGGACCCCGGTTCGGGCGCCTTCCGTACGTATGGAGGATCGGAGGTCTCAAATAATGGTTTCCGTACGCAGAAACCACAAAATATATACACTAGTAGGTACCTCCAGAGCGATGTATGCCCACCCGCTGCGCATTGCAGCCTCACCCGCCTTGTCCGTGCCTCTTGCCGCTGTCCCACACGTGAAAAGGTAACTGTATGACCATGAGGGTGTCAGCGCACGTTTGAGGCTCACGATGGGGCAATCGGGATCCGGAGCCGCTGCGTGCGAGCAGCCGTCGCGGGCCGTGGCAATCACGTCGAGGTGATATGTGATGGCGACCGCAAAGAGCGCACGAGGGTTGCTGTCTGCACCGCATACTTGAGTATGTTGCTGAATGTGGCTGTACTTCTACGCCACCGCGAGCATGCGCGCTGCAGTCGTCCGGTGCGGGAAACTTCCGTCGCATTCGACGGGTAATCACAGCGAAAGGAGCAGATCGAGCGGGTCGGTCGAGAGGGTTAAGTTGATGGTAATGGCGAAGCGCACCAGGCAGAGGGTGGTCGACAGGCTCCGTGGCATCTCGTAACGCGCTGGTTCGGCTCAGGAGTGCCTGCTAGTGGGAGGCCCAAATATTGAAGTCGGAGAGGGTGTCAGCGCGATGGAGGTGCTCAGCATGGGGGCGAGGTGAGGAGTGGAAGGCGCAGATGATGTCGGACGACGCATGCGGACCCAGCTGGCACTGCAGCGACACTGGAATGACCATCTACCACGCAGGTCAGTGCTGATGAGGGCCTCAAGTGCATCAAGGCGTACATACCACGAGGTATGGCGCGTTTCGGCGGGACGGTGAGCAACAAGATTGTATCTCGGACACTGTCCTCACATCGGCGGCCGGCCTCACTCTCGACGTCTCCGAACAGTTATTAACACCACGCCGAGTATGGTGTAGATGCGCGCGGGTCGGACAGTGAGGGCGCGCTGGCTGTGCCTGTGCTTTAGCAAGCTTTGATTTTTGCATCGCACTGCGCAGGAAGATGAGGCGAGGGAGAGACGATGAGCGCGAGTCTGCGGAAAGAATGGTTCTTCAGAGGAGTGTGCACCTGCCACCGATGACACAAAACAGTCCTGCTCACCTTGCGCCTCCATATCTGCTTGACTTTCAAAGCTCCACGAATGCCTTCTAGTCGCGTGGACTCGAGGGAGGCGGGCGGCAGCGGCAACATCTCCTAAGAATGCGGCCAAAGACAGCTAGCCCCACCCACCTACTTGCATACATGATGACTGATGGGATGGATGCTAACGCCCTCGGGAAACTTGGCCCCTCCAAGTATCGATGCTTTGCTCAAGCCTAGGACTTCATGTGGCACGATGATTGTAAAGCTGCGGCCACATAATTGCATTGAGCCCGCCCTTGAGACAAACGACGACTGGTTCGGGCCAGTTGTCATCAACAAAAGCCGCGATGAACGTCGAAGAGCGATGTCGCTGAGTTGGTGACTAGCGTGAGGACGTTGGAGGTGCAGGCTGGGGCGACGACGGCGAAGGGCAACTTTTGGACCCGAATCCGTACGTATGCCGATCGGACATGGCCACCGACGTGCCCATTCTGTACGTGACTGGGATCGGACATGTACCCCGATATGGCCCACTTCCGTACGCATGGGATCGGACATAGGTCCCAATTTCAGGCCACTTCCGTACGTACGAGGATCGAACCTCACTACAGGTACGCCGGTGTGAGGCAACGGGCGTGGGAACGCGTATGTTGCAACACAAGGAGAGGGAAGCTTCGAGATTCACGCAAGAGAGAACCGGGATGGGGACTCTGTATTGGAGAAAGGGAAGCCTGTCGTAAATACAAGAGAGAACGAGACTTTATAGTAGCGGAGTAGCGGTACTACGGAGCTGCAAAAGTCGGAGAACGGGGTCGAAAATGAGTGGGACGGGTGAGTAAGCTACAACCGTTACATACGCCCTCCCACAGTTTCTTGAAAGAAATTGTGCCAGAAAAAATTAAAACCGAGTTGTCAGGGAACGAGACATCTTCGCCGTTGTATATTTACCCGTCGTCGAAGCCCGAAGCGTTGAGTTCCTCTTTGGGAATCTGCTGCCATGCATCCTCGATGTCGACGCGCTCGACACACTCCTCCAGCACCGACACATCCACTGCACCCGTACGACAGATTTGATTTGCAAACTCAGCCGAAGGATCTATGGTCATCCGGGATGGAGCTGGGCAGGCAAGCGCATCCGCGCGGGCATTGACATTTTCTTTGTCCGATGATAACATGGTAGACAGTGACCTGCGAGTCGGGGTGGGCACATCGCCAGGTCTGTCCAAGTCCATGGGTACTTCCAGCAACCGACGATACGCCTGCTCGAGCCAAAATGATGCACAGAAGCCGAGCGAGCAGGCTTCTTCCAGCGGCAACACGTACTCATGTTGCACGCATTCATCGGTCACCAGGATATAGTCGGGCTCGTACGCCTCGACCAGGAATCGGTGGGGAGAGTAGACATCAAGAATGAACTCGCTGTGAATGTCATCAAAGGAATATGGTACGCCATGTAACAGTTCGCTTCGAACATAGGTCCGCAAGCGCTCCACGCGCTTGTCGTCCGAGTCGGTCGACGTCAAGAATTGCGGCGACAGAGCATTCAGCCCAAAGATCTCATCAAGCTGCACGGGCTTGGGGAAGTCTGGGTGGCCCGTAATAGGTCCGCACTCCAGCATATCCTCAATCTTTGCTTTCTCATGAGGAATCCAGGTGTGCACATTAAGGCTCGGGTCCATCAGTTGCTCACGAGTCACGATATGGTCATCCAGCTTGTGCCAGTCCCATAGCGCGAATCCACAAGGATGTCCGGGTCGGGTACGCATCGTGAAGCACTTGGGGCGCATTGGATCATTGGACGGGTCGTCATAGTAATCGCATACAAATGGTACGCTCTCATGCAGGACTCGCAGCGTGCGCGAGATTGAGACATCATCACGGGCGTCATTCCATATCAGATCGTTCACAACCGGCTGCACCATCATAACTCCCAGGGAATCGTCGGTCCGAAGCACCTCAAGCCGCGCAAGCTCATGGAAGTCCACGGAACTCGCGCGCAGTGTGCCTTCAAGTTGCGTTTCCGCGGTACGTCGCTGGGGACAGTGCCTGCTCACATGTCCCACATTGCCACAATCAAAACATCTTCCTGTGGCCCGATACTCAGTTGGCAGCTGCTCACGTGTCAACGTTCTGCGCCCGTCCACTGAGCGCTCTTCACGACGGGGTCGATTCACAGGCTCTTGAGGTTCGTTTGCATCAGAAGTGGACGTCATTGACGAAGTATCGTCCTCAGAGTCAGAGCAATCGTGGTCACTCAGCCACCGACTCTCCTCGTCGTCGCGCATCTTTGCAGCCTTCTCAAAGCGGTCAGCGGATTGCTCGAGCTCGCCGATGGACGACTCCTCAGGATCATATCCGTTCTCAGCCCACTTAACTCGCAAGTACAGGTCAGCGCCCTGCCAGAAGCGTATCACAAAGTCACGTTTCGAGATGCGCCCGACGCTGTCCGCAAGATCCTCAAGATTGCGACGGTAATTCCGTACGGGGTGGCCCATCTGTCGGTAGGCCAGGTATTTCTCGCGCTGAACAGTGCGGAAGTTCGTCGGGAAACAATGGTCAAACAGAGCGGTGAAGAACCTCGACAGTGTCCAACGAGATGGCTTGCGAGCGATGTCGCGCGAGTAGAAAGCGTACGCGCGGCCGCCGAGGTACTTGTGCAGTCGCGCGACTCGATTCTCTCGCCGAACGAAGCTAAATTTTAGCCATTCCTTTGCTTCTAGTACCCAACGCTGATACGTCGAGAAGACTGGATCGCCCTGGTAGACGAAAGGTGGATCCGGTCTTGCGTTCGCCTGCTCCATGCGAAGCTGAAGCATTTCTTTCTTCCACTTCCGACGCAGAGCTTCTTTGGAGCGTTTGGTCGCAACATCGTCGTCGTCGTCCGGCGCGGCAGGTTCTTCCCCTATCGATGGCCAGTCTGACTCGTCATCCGACGCGCTTTCCTCGTCGGAGGATGGCGAAGACGAAGAGCTCGATGAGGTAGTCGAAGGCTCGGGAGGTGAACTAGCACGTCCCATTGTAGCACGGTACAGGTGGCTGCCCTTAGGCATCTGCGAGGATGCGCGGGGTGCGCGACCAGCGGCGGGAGCGGCGATGGTAGAAGCGGCGACGGCGGGATCGGCGCGGGGTCTCGGCGTTTTCGACACCGTGTTAGTACTCTCGTGTCGATGACCGCTTGGCTCGCCCTTGCGCGTAGCCCGTACGGCCGCACCTAGTTCCTTAGTGTGGAGGTGAGTTAGCTCTGCCTGTAGCCGGCGAGCGACTTCAGCGTCTATCTCAATCTGCTGTTCTTTAGCTCGACATTTATCAATGTTCATTAGTGTGGACTGCACGACATCGATCACAGAGTCTGAAGGGCTCAGAGGTGCCTTGCCCTTACCCTTGGCGGCGGCAGGGATACGCGGCGTGCTGTCCCGCCCTCCGTTCTCAGCCTTCGAGGCTTCACTGAGGGTAGCGGACGGACAACGTCCGTGTCGCGAGCGAAGCAAGCGACGTTGAGCAGCCGAGTTCGTCGATTCCGAGACGGACGTCGCGGAAGTAATGCGCATATCCTTGAGTCGCTCCGCACGACGCCGCAGCATGTTCTGAATATCCGGGTCGAGCCCGTCAATGATATTCTCCAGCATGTCGTCCACTGGATTGCCCTTGTCAGGCTGTACCGCGGGCTGAGTTGGAGAAGGCGCAATCCAGGACGCGGGTACGTCGCCTAGGAAGTCATCATCTTCCTCGTAGTCAGACCAGCGGTCCGAGGCGGGCTTTGGATCAGTGCGAGGCTCGGGGTTGCCGGCGCGCTCAAACCAACGTTCGAAGAACTTGGCCTTCGTACTGAGGGTCGGCGACGCGACGCGCGAAGGAGTACGGGCAGGTGAACGTGGGGGCCGAAACCCATCAGATTCGACAATCTGAGACGATATTACATGTGGGGTTACGACAGTAGCCGCGCTCATGGCGGCGACGTCGGCGTAGGACCGGTTGTTAGACGTTTGAGACGTCGAATCACGATTGGTCGTGCCAGTGTCATCAACAGCTTTGAGCTCGTTGGAATTATCCTCGACGACGACATCTTGACAGTCGGAGCTGGCTACGGCGACATCGAGGCTGTCGTAAGCCCCGGAGCGCGTCATCTCGTCCTCAACGGACACATTGGTGCCGGAGCGAGGTATCTCAACGACGACATCTTGCACGTCGGAGTTAGTTACGGCGACATCGAGGCTGTCGATAGCCTCGGAGCGCTTCATCTCGTCCTCAACGGACACATCGGTGCCGGAGCGAGGTACAGGGGCCGGGCTTGCAGCAGCCAGGGCCGATGAAGCAGAGCCTCGAAGAGAAGTAAGTGACGACTCCTCAGCTGGAGACGTACCTAAGGCAGATGTGCCCTGCGGGGCATCCATATCCGCCGAGTTGCGGTCGCTCTCGGCGAGCGACGAGTTGTCCGAAGGACGGTCGGTGTACTTGGTACCAGTACGGGTCTTCATATCGATAGTTGGTGAGTTGTAGGGGAGAGGTACGGTGGCGATAAGAGCGGGTGATCAGGCCGTCGTAGTCGCCAGAGGGAGAAGTGGAGAGAGAGAGATAAAGAGTCGCGAGGGGTTCAAAATATGTGAGGCAACGGGCGTGGGAACGCGTATGTTGCAACACAAGGAGAGGGAAGCTTCGAGATTCACGCAAGAGAGAACCGGGATGGGGACTCTGTATTGGAGAAAGGGAAGCCTGTCGTAAATACAAGAGAGAACGAGACTTTATAGTAGCGGAGTAGCGGTACTACGGAGCTGCAAAAGTCGGAGAACGGGGTCGAAAATGAGTGGGACGGGTGAGTAAGCTACAACCGTTACAGCCGGGGGCCTATCCTCTCGCGTCTGACTCGATCGTCCTCCACCGTGTACACCTCTTTCACCCTCCACTCTTTCCCCGGTCACGCACCAGAAGTGATTGCAGTGTTTCGCTTGAGAAATGCGATGCCAACTTCCCGAAGCTCGGTGACGTGTTTTGCAATGGATGTTGTTCGAGGCAAGTCCGAGGCCCTGGTAGCGAGAGACCCCCTTCGGATCGAGCTTGACAGTCAGTTCAAATTAGACACAGGGTTAGTAAGGGACTTGGATGCCTAACAGGGACGCAGCTGAAATTAAATTATCAGGATCAAGCTCATGGATCCGTTGCAGATACTGACTTTCATGTATCACGCCGGCTACATGACGCCCGTAGTCAGTACCTCTCTTATCATATATAATGCTGTGGATCGTCTAACCAATTTCTCAGCCCACAGACTCCGCCGAGCCGGCGACCAGCAACGCCGTCGCGGTCGCTATCCCGAACTACGAGATCTGGGCTGAATTCCGTCAATGGTTGGAAGCCGGTCTCGTGCATCGTATACAGCGCACTAGAGCGGCTGTATCCAACGCCACCACTGTTTTCGAGCAACTGGTCCTGGAGTCCATGGTAACATTTGCCGATTCATTATCACGGCTCATAGCAGACAGGAAGTTTGCACTGTTGGCAGGCGACAATCGCCGTTTTTATCCCATATATCTCTTTGCCATCTTCACCACTGCGGTAACTAATTGCAAGCGAGATTGGTCCGCCAAAGCGGTGCGTCTACCGGAACTACACAGCAGCGTGTTGGATGTGATCCTCCATGATCACTTCTCGAAGCGCGCGGCCATCCACGAATATCGGGTCTTGGATCGAGGCCCAGAAGAGTACGGGGAAGCTCAACGTGAAGAATTGACCAACGCATCCATTGATGCCCTTGTCAGGATCACAGACCTTTACTTGCGCACGAATATTTCGCCGCGCGCTACGGAGCTACGGGGAGTTGGCATCGCATTTATGGGGGACTATTGTGGCACGTCAGTTGGTGCGCGAGTCGAAGGATGATGACTGGGTGTTGCAGGCGGGATATACTGCGGCCGTGGATGAGTCGCGGCGGCGGGCGGCCATGTATGCGACAACCTCTCCTCGGCCCTCAGCGACCGGTCCGAAGTCGCCTCTCGGCGGCCCTTCTTCTGTGGGCGGACCCCCTTCGATTCTGCTATCGAGCCGCGTAAATCCCCCGCTGCGAGCACGCCAGCCAGCCCACAATCGCTTTCCGCGGCGGCACCTCCGTCAGTCATTCCGTCACCCATTCCTGCTACCCGTCCATCATCTCCCTCCCCTGCCCACCCTTCTGGTGTCCGCCCGCCTTCACCTCCTTCTACCCATGCGTCTTCCGTACCTCCACCAGCCTAACGGTTGCCCCCGCCGCTTCCCCCGCGCCCTCGCCTGTCCGAGCCAAGCCATCGCGTTCATCATCTCCTGCCCACGACGAAACCAAGTCTCAGTTCCTAAGCACGTTTGTCCGGTCCTGGTCAGGATACTGCGCGGTCGTGGGCCACTTACTTGTGCGTGAAGCCGAGGGCGCGGAGTGGGTAACGTCGGCAGAGTGGACGACGAAGGATGATGAAACTCGGCGCGAGTCTGTGTATAAGTTAGCGCCGCCCTCGAGCACGCGGATTTATCTGGCCATCCCACCGCCGCCGTATCGCGGTCAACGTCTTCTTCACCAGGCGCTGCTGGGGAAGCCCGCCCATCCTCCCCTTCCTCCGTGCAGCCGTCCCCTCGCCCTCAGACTCAATCACCTTCTCCTCCGCCCGCCCGGTCTTCTTCCCATCCACCCTTACAGCCATCTTTGTCGCTGGCAGTCCGATCGCCTTCCCGTCCCCCAACTCGGCCGCAATCCCCTCCATCAGCTCGGCCATCTACCGCTGGCGCCGCTTCCCGCTCTTCTCCAGTCAGCGAGGTATCCCAAGAGCGCCCAACTCTCACAAACCCTACCTCGGCGGACCCACCGCGCTCTGTTACCCCCGATTCATAGTACTAGTACCGAGTTTCATCACCCATTATGCCAGGTCCCGCTGGCGACGGGCGTTCACTCCGTAATTCGACATCGCCACAGCCTTCATCATCATCGTCATGCGTTGTTGGAGTCGGTTGTTGTTCTCCGTCTGGCGCTTCTATCGCTCTCGCTGCTTTCGTTGCTTTGTTTTGGCTTGATTTGCCTTTGTTCTCTTGCTTTGTTCTCATTACTTTTGTTTAGTTGTTTCCTGCGAGGCTGTGTGTATGAATAGACTCCGCTGATAGTGTGTCCCTCATACATACACAAATCGGATCTGCTGGCCGACTGCATGCGACCGAATCTGCAACTCCTCGCCTTTTGTCTGCGCAGACCCGCGGCCGCCAGATGTCTGGCCGATGACACCTCCGAAGACTGCTGCATTCCACCCTAACAATACATTGTTGATATTCCTCCTACACCATCAGTTAGATTCGTGTTCACCGACGTCCTCTCACTCTTCCACCCTAGCATCTGCTAACGCCACCTCCTCAACGACCTCCATCGCACCTGCATCCGCGCCGGCAACTGCACGGCCAGACGCGGCAGGGTCGCCACTCTTTCCACCTGTGCTGCTCCACACAACCCGCCCGCGGCCGTCCGTCATGAAAGGCGACTCTGCGCCTCTATCGCCTTGCGCTGACGGATATTCGCCAGCGGGTGCATCGACCACCTGCGCAGCTGGGGGATCGCTGGCGTGCTCCAATGCAGGGCTGTCTACAGGCGGCAGAGGGAGATTGTCGTTGAGAGGGGCAGAGACTGGTGCATGCTCGGTGGGGGATACGTTCGCCTCGGTTTGGTCGGGTATCGTGTCTGCTCCTGCTGACGGCGCGGGAGGATGCGTCGGGGCTAGCTCAGGGACATTAAAAGTTTGCCGAGCCGGAGTAAAAGGCGGCCCATGCGCATGAACCCTGACGTGGACCTGTCGAAGAGACGGCAGGGGATGTAACCATCTCGGCCGCCTGCTATCGCGACGCGCTGGACGATAGTCCATCTCGTCATCGGAAGAATCCGAAATTGACTCTAAAGACGGTAGAGAGTTGTTGGAGGCTGCGGAGGACGGACGACGCGTGAAATCGAGATCGAAGCGTCGGGGCATATTGGTGGGAGCAAGTGCTTCCGTGCTGTCGTCCTCTGATTCCGCAGTGTGTTGTGGTTCGTTCGCAGCAAAGGTGCCTGCAGGAGCAGCTGCAGCCGCGGCATCACCTGCCACGAAGTGTTCGCGCAGCATTCGCATGACTTCGACGACTGCGCTGTCGTCCTCTTCGTTCCACTGGGCCCGGTGGTCGTGAGCTCGACGGACAAGATACTAGGAAGATATGGAGAGAGATAACATACATGCACAATTTCCTGGTCGCCTCCCCACGGGAAATTCTCCATAAGCCCACCAGGGAGAACCCGGTTGCGCAAGCCCGATCGTCGCATATTATACTTGCTGCCACGCGAGAAGACAAACTCTGTGCCATCCGCGTTACGATGCTGATACAAGCAGTCGCGTCCAAATGGACAAAAACGATTGTCAGGCTTCGACTTAGTGAAATATCTGGTGCATTTTCTGTCAAAGAGTCAAGACGGGATACAACGAGCCACTTACTTGCAAGGCACGCGTGATAGACTGTCTTTGTACTTCTGCAATGTCGCTGCCTTCCCAGCGTGTCCGTGGGGGTAGTAATGACTCGACGGTATCACAAGTTTAGACGTTGTTCTGCAATATGGACACTTCTTGTTCAAGAAGCTGACATCGGCGCTCTTGTTTTTCTTGTCGCGCCAGCTGCGTAGGCACTGGGATATCGAGGGGTAAGCTATCGGTGCTGCGCAAGGTCAGGGGCACTGACTTCGACGCAGAAGATATGACCGCAGTCGCCTGGAAGCCGTCATCAAACACAAGCGGTCGATGGAGAACAGACAAACGCACTGAGCAGGCCGTAGGTGACAGGTAATTCGTAGCAGATGCCGCACATAGCGTCCTCAGGTGCTATCGGAGGTGGTACGCTTTGTGGCGAGGGAGCAGTTGTCGCGTCAGGGAGGACGTGCTGGAACCAGCATTTCTCCCCTCGCTTGCAATATCCTAGAAGAGACTCTGTGAGACGTTGGTCGCCGGCCAGGGCACGCATACGCACCTGCGGCGAAGAACCTGCACACTTTACTTTTGTCGTACGGCGTCAGCTTCTCCTCTGTGCCATGCAGGAACTTGCAGTTGTTTCGTTGGAAACAGCCATGGGGCGTGTTGTAGTATCGACATAGCCCGCGGGGCTTTGAGGTGCTCGGCCGGTCCATGATGAGGGTAGGCTTCAAGGCATGGTAAGGTCAGAAGCCAGAGGCTTATACCGAGTTGAAAGGCTGCGCGCTAGTTACTCCGGATAGCTGACGTAACCAACGATTGCTGCCAGCGGCCGGCGGCAACGCTGCTTCAACCCGACTTGCTCTTGAATTCCTCAGGTGTCCTCCACCCGCTGTAGTCTTCCTCGCAAGTGCCCGTCGCACACACCGTGATGTCCCTGGAGTCGACGGCCACGATCAAGACCAAGCTCGCGACAAGTCTTGGTCCCAAGGCAAACCAGTACTGGTCCTTGCTCCAACAGTTTCTCGCAGCGAATATCCCCAGAGCAGAGTTTGATGAGCAGATACGAGAATGCGTCGACAATTCACAGCTCGGTGTGTATATGTATCCTCCTAACGCGTTATGTGGCTCATACGACTCACTTGTCTTAGTCCAACTACACAACGCCCTCATCATCTCTATTTTCGACCCATCAGCGCACCGCGCAGCCCTCACACCACCTCCCGATGCTCCCAAGGGTCCGCCGCGTAAGAAGCGCCGACTACTACCTTATCAGGGCCCCGACCCAGACGAGCCGGTCACCCTACGCTCCACGAGGCTAAAACAATGGACCATGGGAATCGGCCGCCGTGAACGAGAACGCGTGAGGAATTTCAGGCCGGCCGCGCTGTCTGAGCGTAAGCTGCAGCCGCGGCTTGACCAGGACGAGATTTCCCGCGAACGCGGCGTGCAGCTGCTGCCGGAGCGCGGAGGTGCGTGTCCGTGCGAGGCGCTTTTCGTCAGATGAGCTTACTACATGTTTAGATCCGCCGGGAAGTCGTCCAGCAATACAGCTAGCTTCGTCCGCTAGAGGCTTCACCTTACAGCATATCGCCGACAGGATTAACCTCATTTGTGCACAGCACAATCTCGGCGCTCCGACCAAAAGCGTTTCATCGCTATTATCTTTAGCATTCGAGGTTCGTCTTGCATCCCACGAAAAACACCGATGCTAAACTTTGCGAGCAGGCGAAATTGAAGCAGCTCATCGCGCAAGCGCTTGCATTGACCACTGCGTCGCATGCCGTCAACTCCATCCGCCCTTCCACTCCCCATTCCACCGGTCCCCTCCTTACCGCCTCTGCCTTTGATACCCTCTTCACCGTCGCACCGTCTGTTCTCCCTAATCGCTCAGCGGCTGCAATGCGCCTTGCTCTGGGCGACAACGAGCCACGCGACGACGCGGTCCTGACTGACGATCGCCGCGAACCCGACAACCCCAAGTGGCAGCTGCTTGCGCTTCTTCGCGAGCGCAGTGCTGTCAATCAATCTCTTCACGCGTGGGGATGATGGAGACGTCGGTGATGTGCTCTGTATCGTCATCTGTCTAGCTCTGTACCACCTGAACACTGTCATAATGCCATTCGGCTTGGCGCCTCTTCGCGCCCGGACCATTGCAACGCGTAGTTTACGCTTTCTGAACGACGTTCGCATAGCGTTGATTCGCCAGTCCGGACAAATATGCCGACAGCCCGTACAATGTTGTGGTATCTAGTCGGCCTGCGCAGACTACCGACAGTCATGATGGATTGGTGATGAGTTGAGTGCCTTGCTCAAGTTTGATCCTCGTCGTGCGACTGACAACAGCACCGTCACGTAGCATCCGCATCAGCAGCATAGCCAGCGAGAGACACTCTTTAACCAAGCCTTTACAAATCGATGAAAGTGCTATGACGACGTCTTTTGACACCCTTGGAGCCGGTTTGACCTGGGAAGGCACGCTGTTCGCTGTGGGGGTAAGTGGCACCAAACCCCTCCACGACATTATTTTGACCTGTGCACTGGAAAGTAGGCGACAAAGCCGCGTCTAAGAGCGCTTCGTGTAGTCCAGAGGAGCATTTCCAGCACTGAACTCGTCAACAGGACTCTTGGGCCGTGTCACACCGGCGACCGGCAATTGGAAAGCCAACACTTGGAGGGTTTCGCTTGACACTCATGCTGTGTACTCAGCGCTCTGAGAGGAGAAAGACCCCTGGACGTAATCGGGCAGTTTCGGCCCATCTGGAATGATTTCACGAATCCCTCATGAGTATAAAGCACAATCACCCAAGCCCCACCATGAATTCCATACCGTTCCCTCTTGTCTTCACTCCACCACCATGTTTCAGGATTCGCAGCTCGACGGCGACCTCTGCGCTCTTCTCAGGCTTATTGCTACGGCTACGCAGGACGCTGTAGTCGAGTACGAGCGGTCGGGCCATGGTGTTCCGTCGCTCGAGTCGCCTAAGCTCCACCCTGCGGACGCTGTTGCCGCCTCTATCCCTCTCAGACGGGCGGTGCGTACATTAGAGGCAGCCTGTCATCAGCTATGCTCCACGCTCGCTCCGCCTACACTCAGCATGGTCAACGTGTGTGCTCGTCCACCTCATCTCGATGCTTATCTGACGAGCCTTCAGCGCGGAATGATGGTTCGCGAAACGACCGTTACACGTATTGCAATCGAAGCCAGGATCACCGATATACTGCGCGAGTACCCGAACGGCTTGCACACCAGCGAGCTCGGCAAGAAGGCAGGAATTGACGGTGGCAAGCTCGCGCGCGTCCTGCGGGCGCTGACAGTGAAGCACATATATCGTGAAGGTAATTTGATGAGCTCCAACACTTGGCCTCGCCTAATTCGCTTCGATCAATCTGCCTTTGTTTGGCCCAGTTGCGCCTGATATCTTCGCAAATAACCGTCTATCGCTTCCGCTTGCGTCCGACCATCCGACATCGGCTCTGCTGGGTCATTTTTACAACGAGTGCCTGCCCGCAGAAGCACAGCTGTATGAGACGCTCGTGGATCCGGTCTCCGGACCCTCCTACGACCCGCTGCAATGCTCATTTTCGCGTACCCTGGGGGGACGGACCCTGACGTTGTTCGACTGGTTTACGCAGCATGTGAGTCCCCTCTCCGGGCGATTCTCCATCGTTCAAAGCCTTAGCTGACACCTGTCGCCGCATTGCAGCCCAAAGAGAGTCAGGTAAGGGGCATTCGCAGAGCCTTCCGGCTGGGATCTCATTCCCGATAGCGGTTCGGCAAGGCCATGCTTGGGATTGGATACGTGAGCAATTCGCTGGTCGCAGCCAATGGTCGGTCCGAAACGCTCCCACGTCAGATCGCGCTGACTTCTGCCGGACGGGCTACAGCGTATCCGTGGGCAAGTCTCGCCCCAGGCACGAAGGTGTGCGACGTCGGCGGTGGAATCGGGGCCGTCTTGATCCTCGTGGGCCAGAAGCACCCCCACCTGCAACTTACGCTCCAGGATCTGCCTAACGTCATCTGCCAAGCAGAGAAGGTCGCTGTCATTTTCCGTACACCTGTTGGTCGCTAATGCGCGCTGTTTAGTTCTGGAAGGAAGAATGTTTGCAGGCCGTCCAAGAAGAACGCATCAACTTCATTCCGTTCGATTTTTTCAAGGAGGCTCCGGCTGCAGGCCAGGATATCTACTACGTGAGTCAAACGTAGGTGTAGAGTACGGCTCGACTAAGGACGGTCGCTCGCAGGCGAAGCAAGTCTTCCACGACTGGCCGGACCATATGTGCCAGATCTTGATTCAGAACATACGCCGCGCTATGAAGCCAGGCAGCCGTCTTCTCATCCGTGCGTCTGATCCGTTGATTGTCGATTGGATGTGCTAATACAATCAATTCGCCGCCTTTCGCCGCCCAGACGATTACATCCTGCGAACCGTCGGCGGCCAGGGGCTCGACTCGCCTCCGGATCAGGCGGTGGAACGGGTGCGTACACGCGCCTGCCGACAATGGTGGCCTGCGCCGATATGGACTTTATTTAGGCACCTAAACCCCTGCTCCCGACCTGGGGAGCCGGCAACAGCCGCCCGTACCTGCAGGACATCAACATGATGAACCTGCATAACTCGAAGGAGCGCACCCTCGACGAGTTTGCGAAGCTCGGGTGAGTCGCCAGCGTGCTTCCTCGCATTGATCGGAACTGTTTGACTCATTGATGCCATCGCAGACAAGACGTGGGCTTGACAGTGGTCAAAGTCTGGGACTTCTTGGAGACGGGAATGGTGGAATTTGTCCTTGCTTGAGAGCGGTCAGCTCTCTTCTGTCGTGCAATCCCGGCCCATATATATTTCTCTCGCAGATCAGCGGGATGTGATGTAGATTTACAAGAGTACGTTAGATGAGTAGTCTTGAAGACTTCTTGAAGTCAAATGAGCGGTATCTGCGGAACTTTCCAATGGTCGATCACTAGCTGTATACAAATGTGTTGATCTGGGTTTTATCGATCATACTACCGCTTTGCTATCAACGTCTCGCTTTCTCACAATTTACTTCCCTGCGCCTCGTCGCCAAATACTTCCTTAAACGCAGGCCCTATTTCCTTGAGCATGTCCTGCGTTACCACACCGCGGCCCTCCTTCTCAAAGGCGATCCTCGAGGTCGTCCGTGTGACGATGCTAGCGCCCGTCGCTGCGAGGAGCGGCATTTTCGAGACCGGGATGGTCTTGTCTCCGTACGCGCCATCCTCATAGCATTTTGCCCACGCGAGGAAGGCACCCACGCTGCCGCTGAGGATGTCGCCCTGCCCGCCGCAGCGCTTGAGCCCGCCAGGGGTGTCGACGACAACTACCTCGTTCTGCTCCTTCTCTTCCGCGGAGATCTTCGACGCCTCGTGCGCAGCCACCGAAGAGGCGCCCTCAGTGTTGGACGAGATGATGTCCGAGGCGCCTTTCTGCAGGATCGTAACGCCGCCGAGGGCATGTGACACGCTCGAGGCCCGTTTCTCTGGGGCTGTCTTGGGATCGATGCCCTGCCCGGTGTTTCAGACGCTTAACTCCCAAAATAATAGCAGCGCTTACGGCTTGTTCGCTGAGACGTTTGAATTCCACGACGTTGGGCGTTAACACCGCCCGTCGGTAGCCGTTTATGAGATCGAGCTGCTGGCCGACCATGAAGAGCCCGTCTGCGTCCAAAACGAGGAACATGCCCTGTTCCTTGGCAATCTCGAGCGCGAGGCGCGCAAAGTCCAGCATGTACTGTTCCCTTCCCAGCCCTGGGCCGATGATGAGGGTGTGCAGGCGCGAGAGGAGGCCTGACAGCTCTTTGCGAAGAGAGCCCGGAGAGCTGTGTGCCGGTCAGCGAAGGCCTGAACAACAACGACTGCGGCTGAAGATACATTTCCTGGCAAAGAACAGGATGCACGATTAAATCCGGGGAGTATGATTTGATTGCTCCGGCTGCAGTTGGCGAGCATATGACGTGGGACAGGTCGACACCCTGCGGCACGATGAAATCGTGGCACATTCTGATGGATGAGAAGATGCTTACCACCCGCTGCGCGGATATCGCAGCAAAGAAAGGCGCCCCTGTGTAGCTTCTTCATTTCAATGCACGATAAAGGCAGCAATGCGCAGCACATACTCTAAGGCTCCTCCGAGCACCCCAACGCGTCCTGAACAGAGAATCAAATGAGGACCAGGCAAATCATGCCAGATGTGCACATACCTGACTGCCCCTTGTGCAGTGTTCCATTTAGAGGTGGTATAAGGAGGCGAATCTGTTCGAGGATGGCTTTGGATACTGGCATGGTCACTGCAGGCGTCTGAAGCAAGTGGCAGGCTTCGTACATTGATAATACCATGACGTCGGTTTTGTGATCTAATCTAATCTAGGACCTAACCCTACGCTGTGGCTTTCCCATTGTTGCAGTGCAAGCCCGCTCAGTGCTCACTGTCTGTGGCATCCCCTGCTTCACCACCATCCTTCATGTCGTCCTCGGTCGTACAGCAGGGCTACGGCTCGAACATACACCGCGCTCTTGCTATCCCCGAACTCCTCAGCATCGTTTGCAGTTATTCCACCACCGCAGAGAACGCCCGTAACGCCCTCGTTAGTCGCCAATGGAACTCGGTTGCGCTGGACCACATCTGGAAGGAGGTGGACAATCTCTACTATATCCTCCGGGTTCTTGTGCCCATGCATTCACGGAATGACCATCCATTCGTGCGTCACTGCGTACTCTAATCAAGCTTTATGCTCACACCTGCCTTTCAGGCGTTCACGCGTCCACCAACGCAGCAGGACTGGACGCGCTTTGCACCGTACGCTCGCCGCGTGCGCTCCCTTAGGTACCAACCACCAACCGAGTACCCACCACGGTCGGATCACCAACCACGTTCGGAGTACCACCACATCCTCGACGACAGCGTCTTTCAGGACCTTGCGCGCACGCGCACCTCCCTCGCCGTCTTTCCGAATCTCCGTCTGCTGTGGTGGGAGGAGTTCGACACGCGCGCGCATCAGCTGGTTTTTATGCACGAGGGTATCACCGAATTCCACGTCTTGCTGCAGCCACTTGCGCCGCAGTCGGTCATGATGGAGGGTTACTTCGCAGATGTCACGGCACGCATGCCTGCCCTGCAGACCCTCTGCCTCCTCTGCCCCCTGGGCGACGGCGGGTACATCCCCACGGCGGCATTTCAGACGCTAGTTGCGGGCGCGCAGAAACTCAAGCGCATCGAGCTACCGAAGGATTCACTGAACGGGGCCACGCTTAAGGAGTTGGCCAAGCTTCCACATCTGGAGGCGATCGAATTTGACACGGACGGGGGGCTCAAGTATGTTAACACCCCGACAATCCAGAAGACCCTCGCGCCCGAAGATTTCCCCGCACTGTGGGACCTCTGCCTCAATTCGGACCTTGCCGACATGCGGACGTTCTTGGTGGGCGGGGCGCTACTGCCGAACTTAAAATGCCTCTTTGTGGACAGCCTCAATGCCGAGAAGGCGTCCACCGTGCATGACTTCCTCGTGGACATAGCGGCAAGCTACCCGGACCTCGAGATGTTTGCCATAGACATCGTGGTCCCTATGCATAAGCAGCTTGCGAGTGAGACGCTCACCCTCAGCCACATTCGACCCCTCCTCTCACTCAAGAATCTCAAATGTCTGGAGCTGCGCCACAACTTCCCCCTGGACCTCACCGAAGAGGACGTTGCGGAGCTGGCACAAGCATTACCAAAGCTGGAGAACCTCGTGCTTAACCCGGAGCCGCTAGAGCTCTGCAAGCCCACACTTGACCTCCAGGTCCTTTTAACACTCGCACGCCATTGCCCCGCGCTGCAGAAGGTCAGCATCTACCTCAACGCTGATGTGACCTCAGCCCTCTCCCTCCCGTCCACGTCGACATCCCGCCTTTTCCCTGCCCTACATACGCTAGTCTTCGGCGTGTCTCCCATTGCTGCGGAGCACGTACCCATCTCACTCTTCCTGTCACACCTAGTTTCGGATAACGCGGCGCTCAAGATCGAGTACGGCCTTACATGGAGCGACGAATTGTACGCGGCCGACGACGTATATGCACAGTTTGCATCGGTCCGCTACGATCGCTGGGCGGAAGTGGCCAAGACAGTGCCGCTGCTGCTGGAGCTGCGCAAGCAGGAGCGCCGAGAGCGCCGCAACATCGAGCGGGAGGTCGAGGATTTGCGTATGCGGAATGAGGTGCTAATGGAGAGGGCGAAGCTCACGTCAAAGAGCTCTCTGAGCGCTCAGTTGGAGAAGGGGTGTGTGATGTGCTGACCGGCGTTATCTATCTCACGTCGAATATCTACGTTTTCGAATTGCTTTGCTTTACTTATTATCGTTGTATTCTAGTCGATCTGTATACCTCTTAGACCGGTGACCGTCTGTCGGCGACAACGAGATGGGGAGGGTGTTGTCGCCAGACAGACCGGTCGAATTGAGTTTGAATTCCTATGTAGCTCGGGTTACCGTAAAAGGATACCCGGTCCGGGGTCGGACCGCTGCGCGCGCCCTGCAGCCACGTCGCGTCCCTCACACCTCTCTGCATATACCTCCTTCCTGTATACTCACATGTCCGAACATACCCCGTCAAACACTAAAGGACATATCCATGAAGAGTCCGGCACAGGACTTAGCGCCTGGATCTGCAGGTGCGCAGGCAGAATTGATTGGACCTGCGGGTGAGGGAGTTCCGCGCTAAGGATGGACGGATTGCGCTGGATGTTCATGCGCGAACGCACGGAGCTGGTGCTGAGACTCGCGGTGCCATGCCAGATGTCCCGCTTCGCGGCTTCTTTGCGTGCTTGGTGCGCTGCTGTTCTTACTCGTCAGAGCTAGTGTACGCGGGCGCGGCTGCGCAGAAGGACGTCGCCCGCTTGAGGTTCTTCGGGGCCGTAGGCGAAGCAAGATACTGGGCAGGGTTCGGAAGCGAGTCGTTGCGAAGGGGCTTAATACGCGGTAAAGACATGGACGAAGACGTGGACGAGAGTGTGGATGTGGAGTGGCGGCACCTGATTAATCTGCAGTCGGCGCAGCGGGTTTATGACTAGACATGTCGCGTCGATTTGAAGCAAAATCGCCAGGACTATGCAGATAGTCTTGCCCGATCCTGTTCCAGCAGCGTTGACGAGACTGTCTCTTCGAGAGCACACCAGGATGATTTGAGGATGACGCTCTCAAGTTGCATCTACCAAGGAACTGTGTCTTAGTTGGTGACGGCCCATAGCAGCAGGCACGCGCGGCGCGCTTTCGCGAGCGAGATCTGGTGGTGCCAGAGTTTGCAGGAACAAGTCGAGAGCCTATGAGCTGTGTTGCATTCTGCAATAAATGCGAGTCTGACAAGTCATATATGACCTGTATACATGCTCTATGAGCTTAGGAAGGTCTGAAAGCGCTGATATTCGCGGTGCGGGGGCTGTCACGGTAGTAGCGAACAGAGAAAAGTCTTGTCGCGGAGGCTCCTTGAACTCGTACCACCACAATGGCACAGTTTTCCCACGCTTGCGTGGAAGGATTGGCACACACCTGAGAGAGAGACCTTAGTCCCCTCGAAGGTAGAGCCATCGGAATACACACATCCGGCACAGACGAGGGCAACGTAGCCTAGTGAGAACCGTAAAATACCACCACACCCCCCACAAAAGACCAACAAGCATGACACGTCACCGCGACACGGACACCGGTACCCCTCCCACACACAACCCCCACACACCCACAATTCACCACCACCGCACGACACCACGCAGCGAAACCACCGCGAGCCCAACCCCACAACATCGGGGTGCTGCACGCGGCCGCCCCGAACACCGTCACCCTACCCGCACAACGATCCCCACACCTCAATGCAGACGCCCCCACACGCTGACACCCAGACAATCGGTCATCCCAGTATGCCCCCAAATGACGGGCCAGAGACGGACAGCATGCCCCCCCCCCGCCCCCACCCCCCGCCAGCACGACGACCCCCCGGCGTGAGACGCCCACCCGCGGCCCGCGGACCGCCCACCCCGTACCTGCCCACGCGAGCGCGCACTGACGCACCGCGCCGAATAAGCGCCAACAGACGACATCGATCTCCCCGTAATCAAGGCAATGAACGTAGCACATACCATGCATACCACCCTCATTACTAGTCCTAACGCTGCTACAATCTATGCGTCTTAAAAACGTAATTCCGCTTAAACCCAGGCGCCAACCATGTTAAGCGAAATCGTTAAAAGAGACGCAAGTGACAGAAGAGCCCACCCCACACAAGATGCCCCCACCCACTCCATCCCCCACCTCCTCCCAGGTGTCCCTCAAAGCGACACACGGACCCACCCCCCCAGCCCCCATCCACGTCCAACTCCCTGGCCCGGATCGGATGATCTCCCACTACGCCTGGGACCCCGCACGCCCAGAGCGCACAGTCCCGAAATGGCCAGCGCCACAGCGCGACGCACTCCCCATCCACCTCGCCGCACGCCTGGCACCCCCAACCCCCCACCACAGGCACCCGCCCCCCACCCTCCTCGCCCGCTGCCAGCCAGCGCTGTACGTCCGGCTACACGCCCCAATCACGCTGGTCTCCAACAGCTACGACATCCCGATTAGAGGCACGGCCACCGGAGTAGCCGAGCACCGCGAACGCACCGTCATTCTCTGGTTCACCCCCGACTCGGACACCACGACCCACATCCGCCTCGAGATACCGCGCAAGTGGACCGCGCTTCCACTACGCGACCGCCTATGGGGTTATCTGTGGAGACTCAGAGCAATCATCTTCGCACGCGGACACGCACGCCGCGAGACAATCAGACGCCGAGACGCGAACCGAGCACCTACACATAGAGACTGCGACCACCTACACTCCTTCCACTCCATGCAATCCCTCGACCCCTTGACCAAATTCCCCAGCTTCACCCTTACAGCCTGACACCCCTCACTCCCGCCCCCTCACTCCGCATACACGATGCGAACACAGTGACACTACAATACACGTAAAACCTATATATACCAGCCATCAAATAATAGCACACCTCGCCTAACAGCACCACACAATACGAACCCCGACGCAACCACCGCCGCCCGACGCACAACTCAACCCGCCAACACACTCGACCCCCCCCACACCACACACCCAACCCCCCGCAACCCGGACGACCCCCATAAGGTGGAGACACGGAGCACGGCCAAACCAACACCGAAAACCGCCCAAGACGCCCACCACGCACACCGCCTACGGCCCCTCCAAACCTATAAGCCCACTACCAACGCGCACTATCCACCCTCCACGGCCCAGACAAGACCACAGGAACAACATGAAAATAAAGCGACGCGCATGAAGGGCCAAACACGCCCCCGGCCGACGACAACGGCCGAGCCGCACCACCGACCACTGAAACACCCCGCGGGCGCCGCTCTCTTAAAAGGCGTGCAAAGACGGCCACCCTACCACGGATCCCAACCATGGCTCCCCCGCTCGCCAAAGCACCATCCGCCTCTGTCTCCTCAGCCGCGAGGCACTCCGCCACGGCCTCGCCCGCCGCTGTCGCCGCCGACCTCCGCCACCGGTCGCGCACACCCACCCAAGGTGACCTGAACGGTAAGTTCGACCCCCCCCCCGTGAACCCCGCTACCACCCCTAACACCCAACCCAACCCCCGCTAGACTTCACGCGCGCGACCCCGCCGAAGCGCGCCAAAGGAGCGAACCGCGCACACGTGAGTGAGGAAGCCATGTCCGTCGAAGACGATGAGGACGACCCGTCAATGACGTCCGACATCGCGTCGCACAACCGCTTCAACCCCATCGCAATCGGCGCCAACGTCGTGGACTACAGCTTCACCCCGAGCACGTCCCCCGTACCAGAGGATGGGCCACCGACGCCGACTCCCGGCCCCCGCACCCACGCCACGGCCACGGCCACCAACGGCCCCACCTACCCCCCTGCCCCCACAGCCAACGTACAGACACCCGCCCACGCACATGCCGGCCACGGACACACCGGCCCGCAGGCGCAGCCTACCGCTACCCCCACTCCAGGGACTGCCACGCACGCCGCGCCCCAGCCACCGGCCCCCACGCCTGCCGCATATACCCCTGCCACTGGACCCGCCCACACCCAGCCAACTGTCCCGCAGCCTGCGGCCCCACAGCATACAGCACAACCGACCGCCCAACCACAGACGGCGCCATACAGCCTCTTCCAGAACGCCACGCAACCCGCAGTCTTCCATGGTGTCGGCGCCGAACCACACGTCCCTCTCCAGGGCGCCGCCCACCACGACCCACTCCACGGCGCAGCCCACCCCGGCCCCGGCGACGCACCCCCGCCCGCCCCCCAAGGCCTCTTCCTCGGAGTCCACCCACCCGCGCCGGCGCCCGCCCAAGGCGCCGCGCCACCGCATATGGCCGCACAGAACGCGGCGCCGCCCGCACCCATGCAAGGAGCCGGACAGGCCGCGCCCCCTCAAGGCGCAGCACACCCCGCAATGTTCCAGGGCGCAGGACCCCTCCCCCCCATGGCTGCGGCCGCCGATCTGGAGCTGGCCAACCGCGCAATGGACCGAATCCAACTGGGCGCCACCCACGTCGGTATGCTCACCCCATCCGCGACGAACACAGTCACGGTCTACGCCCCTGGCCCACACCCCCACGCGCACCGCACCACCCCCATGGGGGCCTTTAACCGTGTCATGGGCACCCAAGTCGTCGCCTGGTCGGCCACCCCGGGCCCGAAATTCCTCGCGCTCCTCTTCGACGAGATAGCCGCCGACCCCGAGAATCACATCACCATCGGCGCCAAGCTCAAACGTGTCGCCTTCGACCGCACCGGGTTCCAGGGCACAGTAGTCTCGGCGCCGCTGATCCCCACCGGAGGCGGGCCGTGCGGCAACCTCTTCCTTATGCACGGCCTCCCCGAGGAGGCCGCCGCACTCATGCTATCCCTACGCATCCACAGCTCCGACGCCATCACGTTCGAAGCAATCCCGATCGACCAGCCCATCACGCACCACCTCTTCAGCCTCACCGGGTACGGCGACGTCGAAACCCAACTCGTCTACGACTTCGTCCACGGCCTCTGGACCGACCCTGACATCGGCGCCGACCTCCAGGAAGTCCTCTTCACCGCGCTAGCGGAGGGCGACACCACGCTCACGGTGGAGCGCGCCGCCGCCGTCATCTCCTCGTTTACAATCGAACGCGTCAATATCTTGATCGAGGAAGGCATCCTCTCCCCACGGCACAATATCCTCGCTGACACGTCCTTCCTCCACACTGACCGCGAATGGTTCTTCCTCGTCGGGCTTCTTGTCAAACGCATCAGCTACGCATCCGTCCTTCTTGGCAACGGCAAAGTCGCGGCACCCATGGAGTGCTCCCTGTGCCACGGCACCGGTCACCACCGCAACCTATGTACCTTCCCTAACTCGCCCGAATGGCGCGGCCCGATCGGCTCCGACCACCGCGACAACTTCAACAGTACCGCGCTCCGCAACAAGCGCGCCGAGTTCTCCGGAAGGGGAAGAGGCAGAGGCAGAGGCAAAGGCCTTGGCTATGGCCGGGGCCGCGACTCCTCACAAGGACGTCGGGGCCGGGGAGGCTACTGAAAAGCGCGCGACGCGCATCACATCACACACGTAGCTCATACACGACCATGTACCGTTACGGCCTGATACACTTAGCCAATGCAATGTGTTAGAACCCCACACCCCCACCCAAGCGACGCGGGTACCTCTCTGAGTTAAGGGACCCATGAGAGTGATCTCCCGCACCGCAACCACGAAACGCGTAGGACCTGGAAATCCGTACGCGACACGACATGTCGTCTGCCCACATATACTGGCCGCCCGCGGCACAGGAAAGCGACGCCACCCCACTTGCCTGGCAAAGTGCCAAACGGAGGCCTATTTAGGCCCGGACCCGCCGTGCTGAGAAGCTGAAGCACACGGGGCGCCCACGGCCTCCCTGAACCGTGACCCACGCCCCCGCGCATACGTCCAACCGCGTTGGCCGGTTGCCAACCTCCCCCGCCCACAGTCGTAAGACGGGACGAGTAACACGACTGCCCAGCCCCTTAACCAACAACCCCCCCCCCGCCGGTATCGGTCCTGCCCCTGGTCTTCGCCTCTTCGTGCCCGAAGGAGGCCCACTCCCAGCCGCCGGAGCGCCTCCGCCCGACGGGCACGGAGAGTATGGTGGCGGCCCCCCTTTCCACGCACACCTGCGAGCGAACACCATCGCACCGATCGAAGGAGACCAACCCCTCCCTGCCCCCCATAAGTCGCATAAACGCGCAAACGTTAAAATCGGCACCCAAAACATACACGGGAAGAACGGCCGCACAAACGGCGTACGAGCACCCAAATGGCCCGACATTGTAAGCACCATGATCTCTCGCCGCATAGGCATCCTAGCCATCCAGGAAACACACCTTGACGAGGAAGAATACACCCAGCTCGCCCACTTCCATGCGAAGAGTATACTCCTCCTCAACTCCAGCGACCCGGACCGCCCGCGCGCGTCAGCGGGAGTCGCCTTCGCCCTGAACAAAGCACTCATCACCACCGAAG
This sequence comes from Auriscalpium vulgare, assembly GCA_019915015.1. Taxonomy (NCBI): domain Eukaryota; kingdom Fungi; phylum Basidiomycota; class Agaricomycetes; order Russulales; family Auriscalpiaceae; genus Auriscalpium; species Auriscalpium vulgare. Next base: position 1,677,956 of record JAHBBC010000009.1, read on the forward strand.
ACGCCACCATGACCGTCATCATCCCAGGACGAGCCACCGCGCTCCGCCTCACCTGGTACGGCAACGAAACCCTCACCATACTCAACGTATACGCACCTAACCACCCTACAGACCAGCCGGCCTTCTGGCGCGAGATCGTTGCCACCTGGAACCGACTACGACTGCCCAAGCCCGACTTCGTCGCAGGCGACTGCAACCACGTCGAGGACAAACTAGACCGCGCACCAATGCGCTACGACAACCACGCAGCCACTGACGCTCTCTGTGATCTACGATATGAATTCCAAATCAATGACGCTTGGCGCCACGCCAATCCCAACGCCCGCCAGTTCACATACCAATACCGTAACCCCGCAGGCGACTGGTGCCAATCGCGCCTGGACCGGATATACGCCGCGACCAAACACGAAACAGCCCTCTTTGAATGGGACAAAGAGACAACAGCCATTGTCACAGACCACGACATGGTCACGGTACGATACTCCCCACGATCCGCGCCCAAGCTAGGCAACGGACGCTGGACCTGGCCGCTAGGACTCATCAACGACCACACCCTCACTGTAAGGAATATTGATCTTGATGACTTGCTGTTCACTCAGGATGAACGGAATCCACGTTTATTCGAGTAGAATCGATGGATGCCGAAGCGGTAGAGTGGATGTACAAGTGAAGAAGATGCCTTCCCATAATGGGAAGGCGCGCTACTATGCTTCGGCATCCAAACAGTAATAAACAGTCCCAGCAACTTGGTGCGCGCGCGTATACCCTACGCGCCCTCGTTACACCCTCCCCCTCTGGACCGAACCACGGTCCACGAAATCAGTCCGTTGCATCCATAGGCGTCGCCGAACGGGAGGCCGGGAGCGGTTGCGATGCGGGATCGACGGCCGATTCGACAGTAGACATGTTATTCACATCATTCTCCTGCTCGACGTCAGCGGGCAATTGCGCGGTGCCAACCAGCGTGGACGCGATCACGCTGTTACTCACAGCGTAAAGGTCGTCCGCCCAGGAAGCATCCTCAACGGGGAGCGGCCCAGCGACTGCATCGGACAGCGGTAGGAACTGAGGCGTGGGTGGAACATAGTGGCTGGGGAAGTCCGGGGACAACGAGCCGTCGTGCGCTGGGAGAGGGGGCCCTTCAGGGGTCTGTGCACGAGTAGTACCGCTCGCCGTACGCAGGTCTAGAGACATATTAGGGTACAGGTTGCGGTGTGGCCCTGCAGTCTGCGCGGGCGCGTGTACTGGGGGATACAATACGTTCATTTCCGCCAGTGTAGGGGATGACGTCCACTCGGCGGTGGATGATAGCGGGCGGTTCTCGGTGATATTTCGACGACCGGCGGCGTATTCCTCGAGCTCGGTAATCGTCAGCGAGCGAGGGTGGTATCCTTGGTTCGCGAAGTGCCGCGCAACGTCCTCCATGGATAAGTTGCGGGTATCGCCTTCGAATGGGCGTGCTGTAGGTATCGAGCCACGCACTGGGATAGCCCGGGCCGCTAGTATGCGGCCGAAGAGCCCGCGGATAGAGAATAGTTGCGTGGTGCGTGATACCCAGTGTCCGCGGCTCGATCGCTGGATCTGGCCCCGGCCCTGGGGACCGTTCAGTCGCATCTCTAGGTGTCGTACCATCATGCGTCGTAGCGGTAAACCACTAGGGAGCAGAGGGACGCCTGGTGGGCACCGTGACGGGTTATTGCGGTAGTACTCTAGCCAATCTTCGACTGGGTGTTCGTACTCCGGGATAACTTGACGTGGGGGCGCCGGTTCTCGTGCGGCGGCGGCGCTCTGGGACGATGCGCGAGATGGAGCGACGTCAGTGCTATTGACTGCTCGTCGTTTACCGTGCGCTACCGTCGTCCATTCGTTGGGTGGGGTGTGTCGCGGTTCCCCGCTCGGGCGTTCGCCGCGCTGTTCTTTGCGCGAGCTGCGCGAGCTGCGTGAGCTGCGATCGTTCGAGTCGGGCCCTCCCCCTTTAGAGGACGGCGCAGGGGTGGTAGTCGACGGGGCTGGCGGCGGGGTGGCCATCAGCGTGTTGCGGTGAGTACCCCACTGTTGTACCAGAAATCGCATGACGGGCGTACGGTCGTGGACGGCTAGGTCGCTGGCCGATAGCGCCAGTTCGCGGATGCGGGCGGCTGCGTGGGGTTCCGTCGTGGCGCACTTGAACGCCATCGAAACGTCCTCGTGCGTGACGGGCACCCAAGGTAGCCATTGGGCGCCCCGAATATTGCCCCACGTAGACGACGTCCAGCTGGGCGGTGCACGACCGGAGCGCACGGCTGACGATCGACGAGTGCCCTCGACGGCTGGAGCCGGGGACGTGCGCCGGCGTTTGCGAGTGGAGGAGTGCGGGGAGCGACGGCGTTGGGATTCGGGCGATGACGACGCGGCCGAGGGCGGGCGAGTGGGGGGCTGGGAGCGGGCGCGGTCCAGTGCCTGCGTAGTGGTCGCATGGTCGTGGACGAGCGCCGCGTGTTCCAATCTGATGGTTTCCAGCTGGGCCCGCAGATCGCTGATCTTTTCTTGAGCGGCAGCCTCCGATTCGCGCGCAACATTGCGCTGGCGAGTCAGGCGTTGTACATTCTCCTCGGCGCGTCGTCGTAGCCCTTCGGAGGTGGCAATGCGTTCTGCAGCGACCGCTAAGCCGCGAGCCACCCCAGAATCGAACTGCGCGCGCCGGTGGATCCGATACTGTTCCTGGACATGTGCCCACGACGGGTGTGTGGGGTCCTGGTGGGTAAGGAACGCAGTACAGACGGCGCATGCACGTGCATGCACGGGTATCTTGAGTAAGGAATGCAACATCCAGTGTTCGTCGCTCTCGGTGAGGAGGCAATCGATCACAGCTGGTGTAGTCGCGTTGGGTGCCAAATGCCCAGATTCGGCGGTGCCCGCAATGGACAGAGGGAGGACGGGTGGCTCGAGAGCGGTGTCCAAGATGGGGGCAGTGTCCTCCGAGTCGACGTTCATGAGATCAGGCGTAGTGCCGGGGTCGGGCGGAGGATCATCTCCTGGAGGTTCAGGAGGTAGCATAGTCGCGATGGAGTGGGGGAAAATTGGGCAAATAGATCGAGCATTGGTGGGATATTTATCGCGGGCAAAGAGGCGTGCAGGGTCAGTCGTAGCCGAGCGGACTGTCGGAGAAAGTCTAAATCAGATCGCTCCCCGGCATCTCAGATTGAAGATCCGGGCGTTTAGCGGCGCGCGGCGGTCCGAGCCGTTGCGGGCCGGGGTCGCGGCAGCGCGCGCCAGTCCTCTACGCCGGCGAGCTGCAGGTACGCATCGAGCGCTGCCAGTTCGTTCACGTTTCGCAGCGGCTCCCAGGTATAATCTCCCAGGGCCCAGCGCACTTGAAATTCAACACTCCGTCCTTTCCACTGGTGGGCGACTATTGCCTCCACCACCCATTCGTCGTCCTGGTCAGGTTCTCCGAAGTCGTACGCAGTGGTGGCTTCACGATTGGGAAACAGGGCGTCATCGTTGGGCTCGTGGGGTCGCAGTAACGACACGTGGAATACGGGATGAATGCGGCGTTTCAGCAGTGCCTCTGGTAAGTCCAGCTTATAGCTAGAGCTACTGGGATGCGCCTCAATCACAGCGTATGGCCCTACATACTTGGGCAGTAGTTTGCTCGCGCGGCCCCTAGGGAGCCGCAGATTCGCAGAACTAAGATACACTTTGTCACCCACTGCGATATCGGATTCCGCACGGCGTCTCTGATTGGCGTGGTACGTCTGTCGCACTCTGCTTTCTATTATTGCGTCATGCGCTTGTGATAGATTCTCCACTGCTGCACGCGCAAACTGTCGCACTCCCTCGAATGTCCCGGTTGGTCGCAACTCGGTAATCATGGATGGCATATATCCATAATTGAGTTCAAAAGGTGCGAATCCAGAGCTTGAGCTTATGCTGGAGTTAATCGCGAATTCGACCAGTGGAAGTTTGGAAACCCAATCGCTTTGATCGGGTTTCACGAGTCCCCGGAGTATCTGGGCAATAGTGCGTATTGCTCGCTCCGATGCTCCATCCGTCTGCGGGTGGAATGCTGTTGACATCAACAGCTTGGTTCCCACCAGTCGATGCAATTCCTTCCAGAACAGTGCAGTGAATTTAGAGTCGCGATCTGACACGATGGACTGCGGAATTCCATGTAGCCGAACGATCTCACGGAAGTATCGCTGAGCGAGCTCCGTCGTGCGTGTAGTGGTCACTATTGGGATTAGATGGACCATGGAGGTGAGTCGACATATTACAATCCAGAGGTAATTGGCGCCTTCGCTCTCTGGGAAAGGGCCCGCAAAGTCCATTCCGATTGAGTCCCAAGGTCTCGCGGGTATCGGCATGGGGTGTAGCAAGCCTTGCGGCGGTAAGTTACTCGTCTTCGTGGTCTGACAGGTCACGCAGGTGGCGCAAAATCGTTCGATCTCTCGACCGATCTTTGGCCACCAATACCATCTCCGCACATAATCCGCGGTCTTTTGAAATCCTAGGTGGCCTATTATCGAGTGCGCGGTGTCTATGATGATCTCGCGTAGTCGGCGGCCGGTCACTTCCATCTCTGGGATGCACAGTACTTGTCCTCCGGCTCGGGACTCGACCCAGACTAACCCATTCGACACTTCGAATGCGGGGAAGTGCTCTGGGTGCTCAAGGATTCGTGCTAGGAACCCATCAGCGCGTGCTCCCTTACGAATGGCCGGTATCCACTCGTCCATTTGCTGTACTCTTTCTGGGAGTGACGGGACGGCCTCAAGTACCTCCGCTATCGACGCATCCTGGTCTGGTTCGCCGGGTACGCTGGCCGGACTGGTATGTGTCGATGGCTGTGCGGCCTGGGCTAATATCTCGGCCTCATGGTCCCGAGGTAACTTCGCCTCCTCTATCTGTCGCTCCCGCAGTGCCCTAATCGCTTGAACTCGGATTTCTAGCAGCCGATCAGGTGATAGATCCTCCCCCTCAGGGTCGAGTATCGAGTCTACACTGACTGTTTCAGCGGAGGGGTCGTCAAGGGACTCGTAGTACCGCGAGAAGCAGTCAGCGACCCGATTTAATTTGCCCTCCACATAGATGACATTCATGTCAAATTTGGATAGGAATTCAAACCAGCGTACTTGGCGGGGGGACAGATTGCGCTGAGTATTGAAGAACTCGAGCGCCTTATGGTCTGTCACCACCGTGAATTTACGCCCGATCAATTTGTCCGACCACTTATTCAGTGCTTCCAGGATCGCAATCGTTTCTTGTTCGAACGTGCGGTAATTCCGCTGCGCGTTCGAGAATTTCTTGGACATGAATCCGGCTGGGCGGCACGTATTCCACTCAAGACCTTGGCCGTATACCGCCCCGACCCCGTACGTGGATGCGTCACATATGACCCATACGGTGACACCGGATCTTGGGTCGATAGGTCGCAATATAGGCGTGCGACAAGCAAGAGCCTTAATCATTTCGAAGCATCGCTCGTGCAATGGCCCCCAAATGAATGGCCGCCCGTTGGACGTGAGTCCAGCCAACGGTGTCGTGTATGCACTGACATCCGGCATGAACTGTGCCAGGTATTGTACCAGGCCAAGAAATCTCTGCACCTCCTGGTAATTGCGCGGTCGCGGCCAGTGGCGCACGCGGGCCATTTTATCCGTGTCGGCGTGAATACCCTTGTCGTCCACGACATGGCCCAAGCAGTCGAGGCGCGCAGAGTAAAGGTCGCACTTTTCGCGGCTAAGGAAGAGGTGATTCGCGCGCAGGCGGTCGAATACCAATTTCAGGTGCCGTTCATGTTCCTCCGTTGTATCCGAGTATATAAATATATCGTCTAGGTATACATGGATGAACAATCCGATGCAGTCCTGAAATATCACAGTCATGAGGCGCTGAAATGTGGCGGGTGCGTTGCAGTCGCCCTGCTGCATTACCAGGCTAACGAAAGTGCCGTATACCGTGGCAAACGCAGTCTTCCACACGTCAGCGGATTCTACCCGGATCTGCTCATAGGCGTCGCTCATGTCAATTTTTGACCGGTATTTAGCTCGAGCAACGTCCATTCGAATTTGATCTTGGTCGGGGAACGGAGTAACGTCTTTGTACGTGTTATCATTCCGTTTCCTGGCGTCCACAACCGTGCGTAGCTTGCCTGATTTTTTCGGGATGCACAATAGCGGGGCAGCCTCAGGCGCCACCTGCCGTTTCCACCAACCAGCGTCTACATAGCGCTGTAATTTCTCCGCTAGCTGGGGCTTCAGCGAGTCCGGGCATCTGGGGAGGTGGTAGCGTATCTTCAATGATTCGTCTATCAGTGATATGTGATGATTAACCGCCCGCATGGGAGGGAGTTCAAGCGGCACCGGACACATAATATCTTCGGTGCGTGCATACCACTCGTGTCGCAGCTCCGCGACGCCATCAGCATTATCGGGTGGCTTTGCAGGGGGGCGTGCGCTTGATGACACGCGGTCAGATGTGGCAGGTTCCACGTCAGTGGATCCCACCGCGCGCCCTCATTCCGAGCGGGCGACTAATGCGTTGATTTGCGTAGTCGTGCGGTGCGTCGATGCTCTGCCGCGCCGCTTCATGACGTCGCGCTCCTCTGCTACGGTGAGCGCCGGAATATCGACAGTGCCCACACGCGCAACGTTATGATCGAAGTCAAGGAGTACCCGGTGTTCTTTCAGAAACGGTGTTCCCAGTATAACATCGTAGTGCTCAATATTGACGATGTCTAGGTAACATGGGAGCGCTCGTTTCCCAACCGTCACGGTTGAACGCGTCCCAAAATTGACGCGCGATCTGCTGCCTACGCATCCCAGCTGCAATGTCATGGGCTCTTTCAGTGGGAAGACATCCATTTTTGCCACATGCGCTGCTTCATGACTGATGCCATTTGTAGTGCTACCGCTATCGAATAGCACATACAGATCTGCGCTTCCTATGCGCATATTGGCGGCAAGCACCTGGTGCAATTGCGGGTCGCGTACTGGTTGTTCCTCAGACGACGATTGGCGTCGAAGGTTTGCCGTATACGCCCATTTGGGGATCGGCGTCAGCTCGCCCCGGGACGTACGGGTAGCCATGATCTGCAACTCTGATATTTCGTCGATGGGTGGTGAATCCTCTTCGACCTCAGTGATCTCCACAGCGCGTATGGCTGGGGCAGGTTGTGCTCCCGTGGTAGACGGGGCAACCGGTTCTGCAACCTCGTTCGGTAGGTCCTCTAGTGCTGGGATATCGTCGGGCTCGTCGCCATTATCCTCGTTGATTGGCACCCTCGACAGCGCGTCTGCCCTATTGGTTCGTTGGTAGGGTCGGTCAGCCAGGAGGTCCAGTACGCTGAGGGCGAAATCCATGCCCGCCGTTCGTGGATCACTGGCTCCCAGTTGTCCCATCATGTTGTTCACGGCACGCTGCGACATCTGGATCCCTACGGCGATACCATTTTGGTATGACTCCTCGATCTCATTTTCATTCACGTTCACTACATTGGGAACGATCTCATATTGGGGTGTCCCGCTACTTGACGCATTCACAGGTATCAGCGTGTCGTCAGGGTACGCAATTGGCACCTGCGATTCTGGCCAATTAGCCGCGTCGTTCGTCAACCAGTTCTGCAGCGCTGCCGGGTCGGGGGGTGAGTAGTTGCCCCATTCTACTGGTGGCCCTTGACCCCATCCCCCAGTGACTGTTGCGCTGTTCAGTCCTGGTCCTACGGCCTCGGCTCCATTCCACCCTTCTTCTGGGGTGGATCCCAGCGGGGAGTGTGATCCGGCCGCCCCGTTGGTGGCGATCGCAATCGGTGCGGCTAGTGTCACGCTACCCTCGACCTCGTCGTCGCCGTTATTCGGCGTGTCTCCTTCGGAGCCGTCATTGTCGTCTGATTGGGGGATCATGCGCATGGCAGCCATGCGCATAGTCGCCAGACGCATAGGTGGGCCGATTTCATCCTCCTCGATGTCTGATGCATCAATTTCATAGTCCTCCGCGTACTCCTCTGCAGACTCGTACTGGGCACCAATGGGGCCGTCACTTTCGTCTGCGCTCTCGCTGTCTGATTCTTGGGTCTCCGCTACTGCTCCTTTCTCGGTCGCGGCATTCCTTGCCGTTGTTGGATCAGATTCTGGTAGCGGGTCCTCCCCCTCTGAACCGTTGATGGGACCTCGCGTGCTACAGGCACGTAGACCGGACCGCACACCTCAAACCACACCACCACACTCTCCCCTGGGCGCGGCGGGACAGAACCAAGGTCGGCGAAACGCAGCGAACTGAGGGAAGGTTGCCACTCGCGAAGGGTAGAGTGACCGGAGGCGGGAGAGGTCGTAGGCGCCGAACGAAGGGTAGCGTGGGAATCGAGAGGTGATAGAGCATAGAGTGTACGTGTACGAGTGATGACAAAGCAATCTACCCTTGGGAGACGACACCCGAGACTTCACAGCACAAAACAAGAGATACGACCCTAGCGAGCGTTCGGCGAACCAGGCGACGGGACCTAACCATGCACTAGGGGAAAGGCGAAGATAGCAGCGGCAGGGGAAGCGGTAGTCTCGGCGAAGAGTCACCAAGTCAGTACGGCTTAGGCGAACACGGCGAGCGAAATGGGAGACTGAGGGACTCGACAGCACGGTGCTGGACTGACGGTATGTGTATTACGTTTGCGACGGGACTGACGGTATCTGGCTAGTAGGAGAAGGACGGCAGCGGCAGCGCGCCCCAGGATAGAGAGCGCGCTGTGGTTGGGGGTTTTCGCCAGCGGTCGCGCGCTCTCACGCTCCTTCTTACCCTCTCTCCTCTCGCCCCAGGCAGTAGAGCACTCCTCACCCCGACCCTTGGCCCCTCCAGCGACTGCAGTGGGGGTTTACTCATCATTTGTGGAGCCCACCGCGAGGGATCTCTCTGCTCAAATTCACAATGGGTCCGAAGGCCAGAGTAGTGTTGGAGCCCACGAGGCGACAGCCGTTGCGAGCCTCACGCACAGACGCATATGCCGTGGCTCAATTCGCCGAAATGCCAGGCCACTTCGAAGACGAGGAACAAGACGGGAATGTTGCTGGTTACGACGCTGCACTCGACCCGACCAACGCAGGCAGGGGAAGCAGTGGAGGGGTCGACGAGGTCGAAGTGTCGCGTCAGGGCCCTCCCTTGCCAAGACACGACGGGCCAGATGGTCGCCCAGCGGAGCAAGACGGGTGGGTAGAGTCGCTAATGCTGCATAGGGAACTGTTGCGCATGGGCGAGAGCCCGGCCAGGCTCAGGATTGGCCCAGTCGAGACACCGCGCTCACGACGAGTCGCGGAGGCGGACGATTCGGAGCCCGAAGTCGCCGACATCATTGATGGGCGCGGGGAACGGCAACCATCAAATCCAGGGTCACGGCGAAATAGACCAGTTTCGCCGAACCGCGGGTCGCAGGGAGGTTTATCAGGCGAGCGGCAGCGAAGCGGCTCGGCTGCCTCTTCCCCACTTTCAGACGCACCCAGTTCCCCCGTAAACCAGCCGTTACCCACCAGGATGACAACCCCGATGCCTACGCGCGGTGATAGGCGCGCCCCCACGTTCGATGGGAGCCGTCCCCGCGAGCTACCCCGTTACTTCGCCGAACTCAAGCACCTGTTGACGCAAGCTGGGATTACGAACGATGAAGAGATGAAGGCGCATGCGGTCCGTTACCTCGACGTCCTCACAGCGGATCAGTGGGTGATACGTCCGGAGTTTGAGAAGGGCAAGAAGTTCGCCGATTTCGAGAAGGCGATCATAGCCCTCTACCCGGGCGCGGACGGTGAACGGAAGTACGTCCTAGGGGACCTCGATAGGCTGGTGGCCCAGTACGCAAACGGGGGGCTTACTTCTCTTGGTGACCTGAGCCACTACTACCGGGAGTTCTACGCAATCTCCGAATTCTTGAAGAAGAGGGGCCGCGTATCGGAGAGGGATCAAGACTTCGCATTCCTCCGAGGGCTTCCCAGGTCGCTGCAGGACAGGGTGGAACAGCGGTTGCAGTACAAGGAGCCGGACCATGATCGCGATGACCCTTATCCAATGGCGAAGGTCTTTGAGGCCGCCGAGTACCTGCTGCACGGGACCACGACGACGCCGCGCTCACACACGGATATGCCGTCCGTAACCGCGGCGGTGGAGAGCCAGCTGCCGCCAGCGAAGGCCGCCGAACCGGTAGTAAAGGTCGAGCAGTTTGGGGCGCTATTGGAGAAGGCGACCGAACAGATAGCGAGAGCGTACCAGGCCGGGAGAGCTGAGGCACTAGCTGGCAACGGCAACGGTGCGCCGAACTTCACGCGCGGACCCGCGGGCCCGATGCAGGCGGCCAACATGGGGTACGATCGGCCGCGGCCAGGGCCAGGACAAGGCGGTGCGCGGTGCACGTTCTGTGGGGGGCCGGACCACTTCATGCGCGAGTGCATGGTGCTCCAGGAGAGCATCGCCGACGGGAAGGTTCGCCGAAACAACCGTGGCCAAGTGACGCTCGCCAGCGGTCTGGAGATACCCTGGGGCAAAGGAACTCTACAGCAGATTGTCGATGATTACTATCGAGCGAACCCGGCGGCGTTGAGGCCCGAAGTCGCAGCGAGACTCGGGAACGCGGTGACCGAGAACATGATGTTAGCCACGTCGGGGCCGATCGCGGTTACCGACTACCCGCTGAGGCCTGCACGCGACCAACCGGTGGCAGGGATGATCCAGATGATACCCCAGCTCACGGATGAGGAACGCATCGCACAACTACATCAGGAGGTGCAAGTCTTGATGAATCTGCGAGACAAGAGGGCAGAGGAGAAAGCTAGAAGGGAGCGAGCCTTGGCGAACGGGGAGCTAGCCAAACCCATAGGTCCCCTACCCGGAGAGCGGGTTAAGACGAGGCGCATGGTCCCAGAAGTGGTCATTTCGCCATCCAAGTATACAGCGAAGCCAAAGAAAGTCGCATTCGCCGAACCGGAGAACGCCAAGCCATCCAGCGAGGCGGTCGCGGGGCACGAAGAAGAACCGGAGTTAGACACGGAGCCTATACACCCGTTCGCGCTAGTACCGGATGCCACGTACGTGGCCACGGAGGAGGAACAGCGCGCAGAAAGGAATAAGAAGGCAACCGCGGCCTACGTCAAGGACACGCCGGTACACGAGGAGGGCATAGCATCCACGGTGTACGAGCGGGCAATGGGAGCATCAGTTACGCTGACGCAACGGGAGTTACTGTCGTTGGCCCCAGAAGTACGGGCGCAGATAAGACACGCTGTCACCCCTCGGCGTATCCCTACCGCACCGACCCGAGCGGCACAAGAGCCGGTGGCGGTGATGCAAACGGAGCTACAGGCAGGACAGGATGAATTCGCCGAAGCCTTCGGCGACCTGTGCGGTTTAGACGACGGCAGCAGTGAGCGCGAATCCGAGAGGGACCGTGTCCGGGGAATATCTTCGCATATGCCGGCATCGTTCATGCAGGCGATGGGCTTCCAGACGGCGGCGCCGCCCGCCGGCGCCCTCATCTTGCCGGACCCGGTTTTATCGCAGTTCCTCAACGCGACCGAGCGGCCGTCGGAACCATTGATCGTGGCAAAAGAATCGTCGGCGCTACGGGCAGTACTACCTTTGGTAGACAACCAAGCGCACATAGAGGCGATCCTGGATCCAGGATCGCAGGTCATCTCCATGTCCGAAGACACATGCCACTTTTTAGGGCTCGCTTACGACCCCACCATCACGCTAGATATGCTGTCGGCAAACGGGTCCGTCGACAAGTCGCTGGGTTTGGCGCGCAACGTAGCGCTGAAGCTCGGCGAAATCACGCTCTACGTTCAGATACACGTCATTCGCTCACCGGCATATGACATCCTCTTGGGGAGGCCGTTTGACGTATTGACGGGCAGCGTGGTCCGCAACTTTCCGGATGAGCGTCAGACCATCACGATTACAGACCCCAATACTCAGGAGACAGCGACCGTCCCCACTATCGAACGGGGATCGCGGCGGATTGTGGAACAAGAAACAAAGGCTGCGGGTTTTCGGAACTAGAGGGGTCGTTGGTGGATCAGGCGGAGGTGGCGCTAGTGGTCTCGTTCCGGCCCGGCGACACTGAAGAGCTTAAGATTGAAAACCTGGTCCCCTTCGACTCCTCGACGGGAGCAAACGAGTTACGTGCAACCTATTTATCTTTCTGTGATTTGCCGGGGGATACCCCACGATTGTTTAAGACGTCGCCGGTCGATGTCGTCCATATACCCGCGGATCCTTTATTCTATTTCGCAGCGGCTGAGCTGCCTTCGCACGCGAGTTCGGACAAGACCCTCGGCGCCGAACCCTTGGTACAGAACGAGAAAGCGAAGGCCGTCTTTGCGGCAACTAAAAAGAAGTACAAGCCAGTACATCTCAAAGTGAAACCCGTTCTTGCCGACCTGCCCCAGCAGTTCCGGATAGTGCGCGATATCGCTGGCGACCCGCTGGCGGACATACCGGTACTGCCGACCCAGCCCCCGGACTTTAAAGCTGAAGGCCGGTATACGGCTGAGAGGAGAGCCCAGTTCGACGTGGTCCACGGACCGGACTTCCTGTGGCCGGAGGAGCGCAAGCTGATGCACCACTTCATGGGAGTGCACAACGAGGCGTTTGCATGGGACGATACAGAGCGAGGGCACTTCCGTGAGGACTTCTTTCCGCCGGTTACCATTCCCGTAGTTCCCCATACGCCGTGGGTGCAGCGCAACATCCCAATCCCGCCTGGCATCTACGATCAGGTCTGCGAACAGATTCGCCGAAAGCTAGCGGCGAACGTTTACGAACCATCCAACTCCTCGTACCGTTCCAAATGGTTCTGTGTGGTCAAGAAAGACGGCACGAGTTTGCGTTTAGTACACAGCCTCGAGCCCCTCAACGCGGTGACAATTGCGCACTCGGGAGTTCCGCCGTTCACGGACCAGCTCGCCGAACAGTTTGCTGGGAGAGCGTGCGGAGGGATGTTGGACCTGTATGTGGGCTACGACGAACGGACCCTGGACGTCGCGTCACGGGACCTGACTACGTTCCAGACCCCGTACGGCGCCCTACGACTGGTCACCTTGCCTATGGGATGGACGAATTCCGTGCCGATATTTCACGACGACGTCACCCACATCCTGCAGGCGGAAATACCACACATCACGGTACCATTCATCGACGACGTACCGGTCAAAGGTCCGGCGAGTAGGTACCAAGACGAGGAAGGAAACTACGAGACTATCGCCGACAATGAGGGTATTCGCCGATTCGTGTGGGAACACTTTCAGAACCTCAACCGGGTGGTACAACGGATGAAGTACTCGGGTGGAACGTTCTCGGGCTGGAAAACGGTGCTCTGTGCGCCGGAGATCATGGTGGTCGGCCACCGCTGCACGGCGGAAGGCCGCGTACCCGACGAGGCCCGTGTGTCCAAAATCGTGAACTGGGGGCCGTGTCGAGACCTTTCAGACGTGCGCGCATTCCTGGGGACGGTTGGGGTCCTACGAGTATTCATCCAACATTTTGCCCATCGCGCACACGCGTTGACGCACCTCACGCGAAAGGATGTCCCTTTCGAATTTGGGGCGGAGCAGTTGGCAGCCATGGAAGACCTAAAGGCTGCGGTGCTAGAGTCCCCGGCGCTACAGCCTATCGACTACCATTCGGGCGACGCGGTCATTCTTGCCGTGGATACTTCGCCGATCGCGGTGGGGTTCTTGCTCTGCCAGGCGGATCACGACGAGCCAAAGAGCCGCAAGAAGCGACATTACGCACGATTTGGTTCCATAGCCCTTAACGACCGGGAAGCACGGTTCTCACAGCCGAAATTGGAGCTATACGGCCTCTTCAGGGCGCTACGCGCCCTAAAGCTTTACCTGATTGGGGTACGGAACCTCGTGGTCGAAGTCGATGCAAGATACATAAAAGGCATGCTGGACAACCCTGACATTGAGCCGTCGGCGAGCATCAATAGGTGGATCATAGCGATTTTAATGTTTCACTTTATCTTGGTACACGTCCCGGGCCTGTTCCACGGCCCAGACGGGTTATCACGTCGCCGTCGCCAACCAGGCGACGCCGACGAGCCCAACGACGACCATTTTGAAGACTGGGTGGACGCGCTGTACGGGTTTATGCATCTCATCAACGTCTACGTGCCCGGAGTTCGCCGAAGCTCGCCGACGGAGCAGAGTGGGGTTACTCGAACCTCCGTGGCCACTTTCTTTTCGCTGAACCAAGTAGTATCGGTTTCTTATGATAAGGTCGAGCGAGACGCTCGCAGCAAGGATGCCGACTCGCGCATTGATAAAGTCCGCGAGTGGCATCGTACGCTGCAGCGGCCGGCAAACCTCAGCGATCAGGAATACGCCACCTTTTTGCGGTACTGCACGGAATTTTTCTTGGACGGCACGAGCCTTTTCAAGAAGGAACCCCAGGGACGTCATCAGTTGGTGTTGCCCCAGGACAAGAGGATGGCAGCGTTGGAGGCCTGTCACAATGACGTCGGGCATCGCGGCGTCTACGCGACGCGCATGCTATTGCTGGAGCGCGTCTGGTGGCCGTTCCTGGACCGGGACGTCGCCTGGTTTGTGAGGACGTGTGGCATCTGCCAGACGCGCCAAGTCAAGCACGTCCTCATTCCGCCGAAAGTCGCCACGCCCGCGGGACTCTTCGCCAAAATGTACGCCGACACCATGCACATGCCGGCGTCAAAAGGCTTCAAGTATCTGGTCCAAGGCCGCTGCTCCGTGTCTCACTTTCCGGAATGGAGAATGCTCCGGCAGGAGAACGCGACGTCCATCGCCAGATGGATCTTCGAAGATGTCCTGTGCCGGTGGGGTGCTCTCCGCGAAATCGTCACAGACAACGGAACCCCGTACGTGGCCGCGCTGAAGGCCTTGGAGGACCAATACGGCGTGCGACACATCAGGATCTCCGGCTATAATTCGCGCTCCAATGGGCTCATCGAACGCTCCCACTTTGACGTTCGCCAGGCGCTCTATAAGGCAGCAGACGGCGACGCGACTAAGTGGGCGAATGTGGCGCACTCCGTGTTTTGGGCTGATAGGGTCACGACGCGCCGGCGCATGGGCTGTTCGCCGTACTTTGCGGCCACGGGCACGCAACCGTTGCTGCCACTCGATATCGTCGAAGCCACGTATCTCCTACCGCCGCCAGACTCAATCTTGTCTACGACGGATCTCATCGCGAGACGGGCGGTCGCCTTGCAGAAACGCCGTACACAACTGCGGACGTTGCACTCGAAAGTTTATGACGCTCGCCGAATCGCGGCCGTGAAGTTTGAACGCGATCACGAGACGTCCATCAAGGACTACAACTTTCAACGGGGCGACCTTGTCCTACTCCGCTACACACAGTATGAGAAATCGCTGGACCGGAAGATGCTCCCGCGGTACGATGGGCCCTTCATTGTCGTTGCTCGGCGAAAAGGCGGCCCGTACATCCTCTGCGACTTGAACGGCGCGATCTTTGACCGCCCGGTCGCCGAATTTCGCGTCATCCCTTACTTCGCCCGTACACACATGGACCTGCCCAGGCTGCCCGACTTCATAGATGTGCCGATCGACCGGGTCGTGGCACTCACGTCTGGCGACCTGGCTCCCAGTGTAGTGGGCGAGCTAGGCGAGTCACGTTCGCTCAGCGAAGACGGCGCCGACGGGAGCGACCGCGCGAGTGTAGGGAGCGATGTGGACGACCATGCCGATCAATAAGCGCTGAGGACAGCTCTGTCTTCAAGTTGGGGGGAGGTTGGCAGAGCTCACGCGTCAAGAACAGGAGGGATCTCAATTGAACAGCGGAAGACACAGGCTATTTACATTTTGGGGAAAAAGAGAAGGCTACAAGGACACGGAGAAGGCAGCAGGAAACAAGAGGGGAACGGTACAGGAAAAGAGACAGAAGAACGAGGAACCGGAAACAATGGAAACGAAGCAACACCACTACTCCAAGGCAATGACGCCAGCGACCTCCCCTTCCACCCCCTCCGAATCCTCGGCAACAGGCAGAAGGATGCCGATGTCGCCGACATCCGAGACGGGGGTAGCGGTCGCGCCGGGCAGGAAAAGGCCGGGGTGATCATCGGCCACAGCGGCGTCGGGCGCGGGACTGGCAACGGACTCGGGGAGGGGCGACGGGGCGAGAGGGTCGGAGAAGGACGGCCCCATTGCGATCTCGTCGCAGGAATCCTGGAACCCTCCCCAGGTGTCGTAGGATTCGGCGACAGGAGTGGGCGAACGCAGGCGGGAAGGGCCAGCGACGGGAGGCGAAGCCGTGCGAATGAGCGCACGCGGGCTGGCAAGGAGCGGAGGCGAAGGGGAGCGAGCGAGGTCTTCCAGCTCGTCTTCAAGACGCGCCCGCGACTGGGGGCCGGAGGGACCAGCGACCGGGGGAGGAGTCGAGCGGATGCGGCCGCCAGGCGCTACCCGGAGAGCAGTGGGGATGACGGGCGACGGCTCAGACGCGGGAGTGGGGGACCGATCGAGGATATCGGCGATCTGGCGCGCGCGGAGGTGGAGGCGGTCGTGGCGGCGCGCCAGGACACGGAGGGCGTGCGCGTTAGCGGACAGCTCGATATAGAGCGCATTGAGGTCGCCAAGGGTCTCGCCGAAGTCCGAGATGGGCGCCAGAAGGGACGTCCACTCAGCCTGAACCGTCTCGATTTCGGCCGCCATATCGCGGAGGAGCGGCGCGGCGGGGCCATATGCGCCTGCGGGAATGGGTCAAGGCAGGTAGGGAGAAAGGAGGAGAAGTGACCTACTGGGAAGGTCGGCGAAAGCTAGCGCCTCTGGGAAGGGCATCATCGCGACGCGAGAGCCAGGGGAGAGCCCGCGGTGGTTGGGGAGCGACGGCGAACCCGGCGGGTGCGCCACTTGCAACGAGGACGGAGGGTTGGCGCGCGCGCGTTTGCGTGGGCGAGGTCCAGGCGAAGGCGAGTCGGCGCGGGTACGGCGCTTGGGCCGCTGTACGTACCCGCCCTCCAGAACAGCGCCACCACAGTGCTTCTTGTGCACCCGGCACTTGACGCACTTGGCGAGACTGTGGGGCTTGAAATAGCAGTCCGCGGGCTCGTCGAAGTGATAACGGCAGTACGTGCACCGCTGACTGGTCTACAGAGGATGGAGGGGCGGTCAGACTCTAGGAGGACGAGACGGGAGGCAAGAACGCACCGGGACACGTTCACCGGCGTACCGCTCGACGAACGTGGGACGGACGCGGGAAGTTTGGTAGAGGGGATCGCCCTCGTCGTCGACCTCGCTGGACAGGGCGTCGGCGTCGATCGGGGCGCGGGTCTTCTTGCGGGCTTGACTCCGCGTTCGCTTGCGTGTAGGGGGAGTCGCGGGTACGGGCGCGGTAACGGCGGGGGGAGGAATGACCGGAGCGGGCACAACGGCGGTGCGAGCCCTGCGGGCTGCGTTCCGTTGGGCTCGCTCGTCGCGTGGAGAGAGCGGTGCGGGCTCGGGCTCGGGAGGCGGGACCGCAGGAGCCGCAGCGACGACGGGCGGGGGGACCGCTGGGCGTGCCGGGATCACGACCTCGACGCGAGCCGGCTTCTTGACGGGCTGGGGGCGGAGCGATTAGCGGACGTGAGAAGGGTGAGATGACGAGAACGCACCTTCTTCTTACGGGACGCGGGGGTAGGACGTGCCGGGCTGGCAGCAGGAGGGGAAGGGGCCGGGAACGGCGCGAGAGGCGCAAACGTCGGAGCGGGCGCGGGATCGGCGGGGCGGAGGCGGCCGACCGCGCTGTCCAAGAGGCGGAGGCGGTCCGCCACACCGGGAGGCAGCGCGACGGCGCGACCCAGTAATGCCCACAGGCGCTCCTGAAGGGAAGGTTAGCAAGGCGGACACGAAAAAGGGGAGAGTGGGGCACGCACGGAAACGACGGCTGCGCGAACGCACCAAGCCTGCCGCTCAGCGACTGTACCGGACGCCGGGAGGTCGGCCTCCACGGAGGCCAGGTCGGCGACGACGATGTCGCGGGCGAAATCAGCCAGGGCGGACGGGTCGGCCATGGAAAGCGTGCGCGAGGAAAGGGAGGGGAAGTGAAGGCCAAGAACAAGAAGCGAAGCGCGGCGAACTTGTGGCACAAAAGAGACGCTGATGCCGTACAGATGAGCTGGGCCGTGCGTAGCGCGCGAGTTTTGCTTCCGTGTATAGGCGCCCTAGCTCGGCAGCAGGCGTGTAGTCACTATGACGTACGCGCGCAGCTACTTCGGAGCACTGCCTCGCGGCCACCAGAAAACCTACAAGTCGGAAGCGCCCATCACTCAGTGGGGGGGCGGATCGCGCGGAAGAGGTCGATGGTAGCCGACAAGGGGCAATGCACTGGGATCACTATACCATCAACGCGCAAGCAACCTTTTATTGCATTCCGACTACTAACGCACAGGATAGCTGGGCGACCAAGAACCTCTACTGTCTTCGCCCAGCTACGCAGACGCATTTACGTTGCGGAGGCGTTCACGCCGGCGTTCGCCGAACGAGGGCGGAACCGTCCCGCGCGGCGCGCAGGAGGGACGTACGCGCCTTCCTCCATAGGGTTGTGCACGGGGCGACCCCCGCGACCGGTATCGCCGACTAGAATGATGTCCTCCTCGCCGGGGTGGCCCGTCACCGAAGGCGGCAGCCCGGCCACGCGAAGGGAACGCGCCAACGACGTGACGAGGCGAAAACGATCAAGCATGACAGCCCAGAGCGTAAGGTCGTGAATATGTTCCCGCGCGGTGGCTTCCAGCTGGTCGGCCGCGCGGGCAAACTCAACGCCATATGCCAGGTCGGAAGTACGGGAGCCGCGGACGAGCTGGACGTAATCGAAAGCGAGGCGAAGGTGTACAATGGAATCTTCGGCGTACGTCAGGAAGGACGCTGAAATGGGGCCGGCGATGCGTTGGAAGGTTTCGGCGAGGTCCACGGCGGTGCCGCCCGCGGCGGCGGTGGTGGCATGATAGGCCGCGGACAGGATGATCTGGGAGCCGCCATGCTCGGCGCGAAGGGCGGTGGAACACGCATACATGGCGTCGACGATCCCCTCATGCACTGCCAGACAGCCAGGGTTCTGGCGAAGGGGTACGCGGGTGCGGTACAACGCCCCGAGTTCGCCCTGGTACGCTGCGTGCGAGAGCTGGCCGCCCTCGAGCATCTTGAACAAGACAGCTTCGCCGAGGCGGACAACGTCACGCCCGTGGCTCAAAACTCCGCGGAAGGAAAGGGCGGCGAGGGGCGGCTGCCCGAGCGGATCTTGCGCGAGGCTGTTCGCCGGGGGCGCCGAGGCCATAACGAGGGACCCACCCCATACGGCGAACGTGTCGCGAACGTGGGGGGCGACAACGAAGAGGGCCTCGAACACGGGGACAGTAACCATGGCCGCCACACGCAGGAACAATGGGCGCTCAGAAACACGGACACCCTCCTGTGGAGAATCAGTATTGGGCAGTAAAGAGCGGCCGCGCAGTTCACATACAATGGCACCAGCCACGCGGCGACCCCAGGCTTCCCTCTCCTCGACAAGGGCGACCACGGGAGTAGCCTCTAGCATCAGCGACGGCGGGGCGAGGAGAAGCGTGAGCAAGTCGAGGGCGCGGACAGACAGGACAAAAGGCGACGGCATGGTACGTGGGGAGCGTCGGCGACAGATGACCCAGTCAGCTTTTATGCTACAGCCAGCCGGGACTCCTGAGCCGGCGGCCGGTGGCCGCGTGCGCCTGCGGACAGGCGAAATTTCAGTTGGGGGGAGGACGCGCGTGGAGGAGCGCAGGGCGATCGCAGGGCGTTCGCCAGCGAACCGCCGCCGAATAGGATCCGCGGACTACAAGCGGGAAAGGCAAATCAGCGGAGCAAAAAGGGCACCTATCGGGAGATTAGCGGGCGGATCAAAGACACAAGACACAGGCGCGGCGAGAAGCACCATGAGGAACCCGGAACAGCGATAAAGGCGAGGAGGAGCGACGAGAGCACGAAGACCGCGTTGACCGGATCAGAACGACAGGACAGGGTGGGGCGGACGTTCGCCGAACCACGCGCGAGCTTCGCCCAGTCAGTAGTGAAGGAGGAGGAACCCCCGCCTCCCCGGGTCAACGAGGAGCGTCATAAGGACTCGCACAATTGCCATTTGAAGGAGCAGAACGGTACAGAAGTATCTACTACTCGGCCGCGTCACGAAGGGCAGCGGCCACAGCGGATGCGGTCAGCACCACCGAGGACGTCTGTATCTCCTCATCATCTAGTGCCACCCCCAACTCTTCGGCGATCGTTAGGGCGACTTCAGCGTTGGACGCCGCGGAACCGTTGCTAGGGCTGTAGGTGACGCCGAGGGGGCTGTACGACGCCCCGTCCTCTCCGTCGGAGGAATCGGAGAGATCGCCACCGAGCAACATCATAGCCACCGCGGAGCCGGCGAACGGATCGGCCACAGCAGCCGTCGCGGGCAGGCCAAGAAGGAAGTGGTGGTAGACGCGGCCGCGTTCCAGGAAGGCTATAAAGCTACGCTCCAGGATGACGACGGGCTCGGCAATGAGGTCGAGGAGATAAGGGGCGTCAGCCCACGCGGCGCGGATACCGACCAAGGAGCGCAAGGCGGAATGGAAGCGATCCAAGCTGCTAGTGGACTCAGCCACGAAGGCGCCCAACAAACGACCACCAAGTCCGGCGAGGTGACGGCCACGCGAAGCACGCGCGTTGAGCTGGGTAGTCAGGGAGGCGTGTTGATCGACCGTGGCTAGCAGAACACGGCTACCCCCGTCAGATTGGTCGATGACGATGGCAGCCTGCGTCAAAACACGGCGGAGAACGTCGGCGACGAAGGTCTGCATTCCGCGGGGACGATGGGCGGGGAACGTGGCGTGGAACTGACGTAGCTCCTCCAAATAAGACTCGACGTCGCTGGTCCCGGCGCGGTATGTGGTCCACAGATCCTCCTCAACGATGCTGGCTTTAAAAAGGAGCTCGCGCACGGGGAGCCCCTCGTCGGGGCCCAGGACGGCATCCCAGGGGTGCATGGGGGCGTGGTAGGCGGAGTACAGCCGCAGGAGGGGCCGGGCCCATTCGGCGAAGCTGGCGGTAGTCGTGGGCGCTAGCAACATGGCCTGCTCAAACAAAGGCATAGCAACTCGTTCGGCGGCGGCAAAGATGCTGGGCGAACTGCCGCGGTCCAAGTTTTCCTGTGGGCAATTACGGTCAGATTTGGGCGTAAAAACGGACGAGCAACGCGGTTCACGTACCAGGAGGGCCACCAGCTGGCGCCCCCAAGTCTCCAGCTCGGCCAGGGCCACGGCGGAGTCTTCGGCGAACGCGAAGGGACGCGGGACTTCAGCGAGCTGGCGTAAGGTATGGAGTTGGAAGGCAAGGATGGAAGGGGACCAGGCCATGTTGGTGGTTGGGTGTGTTTGGGATAGCGGCGTCGGGGATGGCGCAGCTAGGGCCTTCGGCGGTAGGGAGGGGGTCTTTTCAGGAGCGCGATTCGCCGAGCATCGCCGAGGGTCTCCGAGGAGGACCCGACTGAGGACAGTCGGTAGCTCAGTTGGGGGGAGGAATGATGGGACCTCGCGTGCTACAGGCACGTAGACCGGACCGCACACCTCAAACCACACCACCACACTCTCCCCTGGGCGCGGCGGGACAGAACCAAGGTCGGCGAAACGCAGCGAACTGAGGGAAGGTTGCCACTCGCGAAGGGTAGAGTGACCGGAGGCGGGAGAGGTCGTAGGCGCCGAACGAAGGGTAGCGTGGGAATCGAGAGGTGATAGAGCATAGAGTGTACGTGTACGAGTGATGACAAAGCAATCTACCCTTGGGAGACGACACCCGAGACTTCACAGCACAAAACAAGAGATACGACCCTAGCGAGCGTTCGGCGAACCAGGCGACGGGACCTAACCATGCACTAGGGGAAAGGCGAAGATAGCAGCGGCAGGGGAAGCGGTAGTCTCGGCGAAGAGTCACCAAGTCAGTACGGCTTAGGCGAACACGGCGAGCGAAATGGGAGACTGAGGGACTCGACAGCACGGTGCTGGACTGACGGTATGTGTATTACGTTTGCGACGGGACTGACGGTATCTGGCTAGTAGGAGAAGGACGGCAGCGGCAGCGCGCCCCAGGATAGAGAGCGCGCTGTGGTTGGGGGTTTTCGCCAGCGGTCGCGCGCTCTCACGCTCCTTCTTACCCTCTCTCCTCTCGCCCCAGGCAGTAGAGCACTCCTCACCCCGACCCTTGGCCCCTCCAGCGACTGCAGTGGGGGTTTACTCATCACCGTCCACCATGCGGGCCGCGAATACGCGCGGTTGTCCGGATTTTGGACACTCTGCGTCACTAGCGTAATGACCGACACCTCCGCAGGCAAAACATGTTATCGTTTTACGGTCGGGTTTAGGTCTGGGGGCAGAGCGATCATGACCACGATTCGCGGGATAGTTCCCGCGCCCTCGAGTTGTCGAGGATGCCTCCTTGGCCACGCTATCCTTGTCGCCGCCTCTGATCGTTGCGCCGTTCGTCGGGCGGGGTGACGCGGAGTTCTTACGCGTCGTGCGCGGCTCAGTATCAAGCGCACGATTGCCCCTTGAACTGGTGGGCGTGCTGGTCAGTGCCACTGCGCTGGCACGCCCGGCACTCTCAATCACTTGGCGGTACGCACGTGTGCCTGCCTCTGCTTCCAAGGCAGCGGTGAGGATCTCGCTCATGGTCCCCTCTTCGGCCACAATGCCTTTGTGCTTGTATAATATTTCCACAATATCAGCCGGTAGTCCACTAACGAACAACTTCCGGAAGGTGTAGTCGTTCGGCAACTCCACGAGTCGGGTCGAGCGCGTCCGAAGTTCGTTGTAGAAATCAGCCACCCCACCCTTGCGGGAGAATCGGGTGGCCATGAAGTGCTCCAGCGCGGTCTGGTCACTGCGGCCAACTACGAAACGGTGGAACAGTGCTAGCACGGCATCGAGGAATGTCCAGTCGACTTGGGATCTGGAAGGTGACTCAATTTCGTCGTTGTACCATTTTTCCGCTCGTCCACTAAGACACTGTCCTAACACATCCAGTCTCAATGCGTCGTATTCAGGGCCGACGGCCTGACTAAGGCGCAGCCAGCGAAGCAGCGCGCCTAGCCACACTTCGAACGTAATGAGATCATCTTTTCCATCGTACGAGCTGGGCATACTAAATTTTAGGCCTTTTATTTGAAGTCCCAGACTCACGACCTCGCTGACCCGGGACAGTACCATCTCCTTGATACGCTCCGATGGGTCCAATACCCCGATTATCCCCGCCTTGGGCACCGTCTGGGGTGGGAGAGGCCTCACTCGAACTTTCGCAGGGGTCACACTGTACGGCGACACGCTGGTGTACGGCTCGGCGATACGGATGCGTCGGTCATTCGATTTGTCGAGCTCACGCTCGAACTGCTTCGTTTGCAGACGGACGCGATCACGCTCAGTCATGTTGGCTTTGTCGTCGACAGCGCTATGTGCGGTCTTACCAACGTGCGTGGTTTTTTGGATCATATCGGCCATCCGGGCCCGATGTTTTTCTAGGTTACGACGCCCTTCTTCTGGCGTACGATCGCCGAGTCCGGGGGGCGTCCCGGGTGCTACTCCATCGGGGACGCTCGGAGGCGTAACCACAATACTGACCGGCGCCGTCGCCATAGGGATTTGACTCAAGTCAACGTCCTCTTCCTCGCGCTTGATCACGCGAGGTTCATACTCTCGCGGTGGGCCGTATTGCTGCATAATTGCTCGTATTATATTATCTATCTGCGCTCGAGCTACGGTGGCCGCCTGAACGGACAGTCTGGCTTCCTCAGCTACCACGGACGCCGTCTCCAGTTGGGAGGCGTGCGCGGCAACATTCAGCTGGAGGTCGTCCAGCATCGTGATGAGGCGGGGGTCCATGAGTTGTGTGCTCATGGGCCCAGTGCCGTCGCTCAATGCACGGTCTTTGCCCTTGTCTCGACGTGACGTGTCCTGTGCGTCGTCGTCCGACTCGTCAAGGGCGTTCTCAATCTCGGTGAGTGACGTGCGAGAGCTGCCCCCGACACTAGTGTCCGGGTTGGGGAGCGTCGACGAGCCCGAGGGCCCCGGTGTCGCGTCTGGGCGGTTATGCTCGACGACGACGGGGTTCGGATCGCGTGGGCGCGAGTCGTCGGTGGGCGTGTCGTTCCGCTCGGTAGGGGCAGAATTATTCGGCACGCTCACCTGTTTCCCACCAATGCGTGGGGAGACTCGCGGTTCTTTAGGTTCTTTAGGTTCTTTAGTACGACTGGGTGCCATCGTAGTGATCTAGACCGCAGTCGTCAATGTCAATGGTGATTTTGGATAAACGTACTTGTGGCGTTCAAAAAACTGTAAGGAATATTGATCTTGATGACTTGCTGTTCACTCAGGATGAACGGAATCCACGTTTATTCGAGTAGAATCGATGGATGCCGAAGCGGTAGAGTGGATGTACAAGTGAAGAAGATGCCTTCCCATAATGGGAAGGCGCGCTACTATGCTTCGGCATCCAAACAGTAATAAACAGTCCCAGCAACTTGGTGCGCGCGCTTATACCCTACGCGCCCTCGTTACACTCACCGACGCTGTCACTACGAGGGGCATAACACTCCAAGAAGCCATGACCCAACCGCTGGCAAACAAACAACTCCTTTGGAAAGACTTCAAAGAAGACATCACCGACTGCGCGAAAATCTACGCCAAGAAGTCGGCGGGCCGCATCGCAACAAAAATAAAGAAACTTAAAAACGACATCAAGGCCACGACTACGAACCCCGCATTCGATACCGACGCCAACCTACGGCTCGAAGAAGCCCTGCTAACCGCCGAACTCGACCACCTCAACAAAAAGACACGTCAATCCCAGAAAGAACACGCGAAAGCGCGATGGGCAACGAAAGGCGAATCATCTATAAACAAGTACTGGGTATCCTCCCAACGAGCGCGCAAACCTCGCGACACAATCCACCGGTTCCGGATCAACGACCCCACCAACGCAGACCCCGCGGTGAACCAGGTAGGCCCCCCACCCAACCACGGCCCAGACACCGATAACGAGAGCAGCGATGACAGCGAAGAAGGCGAGTCCGATGACGACGACGAGCTTGACAACGAAGCAGCGATACCTCGCGATGACGATGACCCCGAAGCCAACGGCGCCCAACCACCCCCCAACCCCGACGCGGCGATCCACGACAATAACGCACAACCGGAACAAAACGACCCCGAAGCTGACGACCCCCCCCGAATCCCCAACCCCGTCGCCGTGATACACAACGCAGACGAGCCACGACGCTACAATAACGATGCCAATGCCGCGACACAAGACAACGGGGCACCGCTCCGAAACAATCACAACCCCACTCCTGCCGGCACACAGCCAGCGCCCCACCCCGCCGCCGTCGAGCTACAACCTGGAGCAGCACCACCCCACCTCGATGAACCAGCCCAAGCGCTCGCACAGAACCCGGAGCCCGAACCACCACCAGGCCCCGCTATTGAAGCCGACGCCCAACCCCCAGCCCACGACGACGCCGCACACCCCGAAGCCGATGCGGCCGCCGCTAACCAGGCCCCACTGAACGAGAACCCCCCTGCCCCACCACGATACGAAACGGACTCTGTCCGAATGGCAGCTATGGCAGCCGCCTACCACGACAACATGCAGCAGCGAGGCCGAGACCACACCCGCACTGCGGCTGAAGCCGCCGCAAACCGCGACCTCGTCCTTGACAGCATCCCCCATACACAACGCCTCACCGCGGCAGAAGCCCAGAACCTCACATTCCGCGACCCATTCACCGAAGGAGAAATCCTGCGCACACTCCGCTCAGCCAAAAGCGGATCAGCAGCCGGCATCGACGGCTGCCCCTACGAACTGTGGAAGTCCCTCCATGAACTCCACGTCAGCAAATCACGGCGCAACAAACCGAGCTTCGACGCTCTGGCGACTATCACCGCTGTCCTTAACGACGTCCACGAATGAGGAGTGGACCCCAACTCGGACTTCTCCCTCGGATGGATGTGCCCAATCTACAAGAAGAAGGACCGATCAGACGTGGCAAACTACCGTCCGATCACACTACTCAACACCGACTACAAACTCCTTACGAAAGCACTCGCAACCAAGCTCGTCCAACCAGCAAAATCACTCCTCCACTCCGACCAAGCTGGATTCATGCCAAACCGCTCCATTTTCGACCACGTACGCCTATCCCGGGCCATGATTGCCTTCGCCGAAGCGACCGAGGAAGACGGAGTAATCATGGCGCTCGACCAAGAGAAGGCATACGACAAAATCGAGCACGACTACCTGTGGCGCGCACTCGCCAAATACAACCTACCCCCGGAATTCACCCGAACGGTGAAGTCACTCTACGAACACGCTTACACAGGGGTCATGATCAACGGCTTCCTCAGCCCACCATTCCGCGTCACGCGAGGCGTCCGCCAAGGGGACCCCCTCTCCTGCCTGCTGTTCAACCTCGCCATCGAACCACTCGCTTGCATGTTCCGCAAATCCCCCACCCTACAAGGCTTCTCCATCCCCGGGAACGATGAACAAAAACTGATAATCAACCTATTTGCCGACGACACACTCCTCTACCTTGCCAAGAGGGACAGGCAAAGAGACGTCCAAGCCATCCTAGACAAATGGTGCGCCGCCTCTGGCGCAAAATTCAATATCAATAAAACAGAGTACCTACCGATCGGCAGCCGGAAACACAGACGACACGTCCTCCGCCGACGCACCCTCCACCGCAGCGATCCGACCCCCATACCGATCACAACTCGTATCGCGGCCGATGGCGAAACCATAAGGTCCCTCGGTGCCCACCTCGGTAACGGCAACGACGACGCCATACCATGGGAGCCCGTCCTCGACAAAGTCAACAAAACCCTCACCCGATGGGCCGCCGGGAACCCCTCCCTTCACGCTAAACGTCTAATCATCCAAATGGTGGTCGGGGGCATGACATAATACCTCGCAAAAGTCCAAGGCATGCCCCCCGCGATAGAGCAAGCCCTCATCAAACAAACACGCAACTTCATCTGGAACAAAACCACCACCTCCCCCCCGATAGGAACCGCACACCTCTACCTCCCCCGCGACAAGGGCGGACTAGGCCTGCTCGACATTGAAGCGCGGAACCAAGCCATACAAATGACGTGGCTACGTGACTGGCTCAACCTCAGCCCCAACAGACCACGATGGGCCTTCGTCACAGACTCCCTTGTCAACCGCATTGCACCGATAAACATCCCCGACCTCGCGCGCATGAACGTCATGCTCCAGAGATGGGACGTCCCGTCCCGCGGCAAGCGCCTACGCCTCCTCCCCCGCGAAATCACCCAAATGCTCGCCACAGCCCGAACATACAACACTCATTTCAACGCGCTACAAATGACGAACGAATTAAAGCGGCAAATGCCCGCATGGTTCCACCTGGGCAACCAGAACCGCCGCCAAACACTCCTCACCAAATGCCTGCTGACTGTACACGAAGTCACAACAATTCACAACCTCCTCGATGCCAGCCGCCGCCTGGCACGATCGCGCGGGCCAAACGCCCACGCAACCTGGCGCCGCTGCGAGTGCCAGGACTGCCGCACGGACAGAGAGGGCGGATGCCAAAACCCCCACCGTTGCGCCCTAGAAGCACACGTCATCCTCACGAACCTCGACCCCAAAATCAACCCACTCAGACCACCGACGACCGATGGCCTCACACTCACACACCACCGCCTGCGCCGCAACTCCGCTGCTCGACAACATCATGGCGCCATCCTATTCAACCCCTCCGTCGCCTGCAAGACATCCATCGCGGAATGCTTCCGCATCTTCTCCGAGCCGGGCTCAACCGCCCTCCCGCCCGCCTCACGCCTAGCCCGCCCAGCCGCAGGGGTCGCCACCGCAGACACCCTCACGGTATTCGTAGATGGAACCCACCCGGAGCACGCCCACTCGGACGCCACCAGCGCCGGCGGAATCTGGATCGCCCCAAACCACCCCTTGAACCGCAGCCTCCGGGTCCCAGGCACGACGCACACCAAAGACACCGGTACCCTCCTCGCGATAATCATCACGCTCCAAACCATCGCCAACTCCACCCCCGTCCTCTTCACAACCAGCTCACACGCTGTTGTCGCCGGCCTCACGACCCACCTCCCCAAGTGGGAGGATAACGCATGGCTCGGCATCGCCGAACAAGCCCTCTATGAGAAAGCCGCATACGAGCTGCGCCGACGCTCCGCCCCCACATCCTTCAAATGCCAACGCAAGAAACAACACCACCCGTTGCTGAGAGAAGCTACCAACATGGCCAACGCCGGCCTACAACAGGCCGCACAACTAGTGAACCTAACTGTCCCACCCGCCTTCCGCCTCACCGGAGCGAAGCTGGCCACCCTCTCGCAGGCCTCCGCGTACCGGAACATACGCCGTGTCAAGGAAGAAAAGGACGCACTGAAACTCGTACGAACGGGCACGACCGCTCGCATGAACACCGCGCAAAGCGCGGCCCGCGACCACACCGGCAACGCCCCCACGTTCGCTGCCATCTGGCTGTCGCACACCAATCCACACGTCCGACGGAACATCCGCCAGTTCCTCTTCAGAGCCTGCCATCGCTCCCAGCCCATCGGCGAATACTGGAACACGTACCACGACGACCGCCGGGACCGCAAGAACTGCGACCTGTGTGGCGAAATCGAGTCGCTCGAGCACATACTAATCGACTGTGCGGCTAACCCACACCAAACCCTCCTCTGGAACCACGCCAAAAGCCTCTGGCCACACGGCCACAACTCCTGGCCCCAACCAAGCCTAGGCCTCATCCTAGCCAGCGGATACATCCCCGCGATGTCCACAACCCCCGACCCCGCAGGAGGTAACGCAACACACAAACAACACCCACACCCCGGCGCCACGCGCCTCCTTCGAATCCTCCTCACCGAAACCGCATACCTCATCTGGCTTCTAAGATGTGAGCGAGTCATCGACGGGCGCAACCCCAACCCCGCGGCGGTCACCACACGATGGACGCGCACACTCACAGACCGCCTCCAAACGGACCGTATAATCGCGTGCACCATCAAACGCAGTCGCGCCGCCATGAAATTAGTCTACAACACGTGGACACTCGTCCTCCACGACGCGCCGGGCATCCCCGAGCACTGGGCAGAAAGCCCCGAGGTTTTAGTGGGTATCCACCCGCCCAGGCCCCCCGACTGACCGGGCTCCCCTGGCGGGCACCGAGTCCCACACAACCGGCCCCAGGCCGGGAGTGCGTAAGGGCATTTTCTCCTCTGACCAGTGTTGCTCTCCCTGCGGGAGCCACTGCTTTAGCGTAGCTAGTAGTAGTTAAGTAGCTGCTGCTGGTAATACACGCTTGTCAAAAAAAAAAAAAAGTCTTGTCGCGGGCCTGGCGGACCTCAGGCCCGCGTCCGGACCGGGTATCCTTTTACAGCTACATAGGATTTCAAACTCAATTCTGCCAGTCCGTCTGACGACGATTCCTCCCCATCTCAACATCGTCGTCAGTACGGCTGGTTACGAGTCTATATACCTCTAATATCACTCTATGGAACGTGTTGGTCAAGAATTTGGCATATGAGTCTGCCCGAGGAAATCGCTGACTCGCGCTGAAAGCAATGCTCCAATGAATCTCAGAGAAAGGCGGAAAGATCAATCAGAGCGGGCACAAAGCAACGACAGTACAGACAAAGCAGACAGTGCGACGAAACACAACGAAGGAGTACAAACAAAGCAAAGAAGAAACCGAAGACAACGGTGACGATGACGAGCAGCACATATATGATATCGATTAAGGCTCCAACCATTTAGTTTACGTTTACTGAAATCCAGTAAATACACGGTAGACAGTAAGTAGAGAGTATATACACAGTAAATAAACGGTTTAAACGGTTCTCAAAGGGACATGAGATGAGGTAATCAAACCAAGGGCATGATGCCAGTGTGCAGCCAGTGTTTTGCGCACATAAGCTCCGTGATTGTTGCTGCCTTGTCTGACCGCAATGGGACTACAATTTCCCTGTTCCTCGTGAGGCAGGCTTCACATTACTTGAGCAACCTGGGTAAGGAAGTTGTCCGGGTCGTCCTAGGGTGTCGGATCTGAGGGAAGGTCTTAAGGGACTGAATTTGTAGTGCCGTACTTATTCTGAGAATGTGGTCAAAACTTTTCGAGGCTCTTGCATATTTGATTCCGCCGAGGGTTTTGAACCATTCAAATGTGGGATCGGAGCAGAACATCATGAAATAAGGTCGTGTTATGACTCACATATGAGTGTCGGACAAAGTCACGTGCACCGGTGTCTTACAACAAAACCTTGACTGCTCAGAAGGTATGAGCTTTTGTGATGTCATAAGCTCAAAATATATTGTTTGGGTACTATTGATGTCCTTTGAACGACCTCAGTTACCTTATTCGTAGATGCCCCGACCTGCGTGAGTCAGTATACGCATCACACAGACCGTGATGTCATGCTGCAACTCATCTGTGACTTGAGTGTGTCACACCTCCGAGTTGCGCCCCATGATCCGTGGCAGCATGCCCAATGGTTCAGCAACACATATTGACCAACCATTTACTGTGTATGAAACTGTATATTAAACATTTACCCTACATCCGCTACACAAATAGTATATACAAATGGTAAAAACCGTGTATACACAGTAAATAAATGAAATGGTTGGAGCCTTAATATCGATAAAATGAAAGTAAAACTACGCAGAAGGCGCTTCCAGGGCCGGTAAGCTCTCTGACACGGGGTCGCGCGGCGTGGGTGACGGAGGCCCAGTAATCAATGTAGTAGCGGGCGGACCACGCGCGGGAGCTGCTGGAGCGGGTACCGGTGCGATGGTGGGAGAGACAATGGGTACAGGAGAGTGGGCAGGGGATAACGAGCGCGGTCGCTTGGATCGAGTAGGTGGGGGCGCGGGGGAAGCGGCGGGGGCAGCCGTTGGGCTGGTGGAAAGTGCGGAAGACGCATGGGGAGGAGAAGGTGAGCGTGGGCGGACACCGGCAGCGGAGGGAGAAGATGGGCGGGTAGCAGGAATGGATGACGGAGGTCCGGCCGCGGAAAGCGATGGTGGGCCGGCCGCGGATGGGGATGGGGTCTTTGTGGTGGGAGAGATACGCGGCTCGGCAGCAGCAGGGGAAGGGGGTTGGGGTTGGCCCACAGAAGAAGAGCCGCCGACAGGCGACTTCAGATCCGTCGTTGTGGGCGAACCTGACCGAGAAGAGGTCGTCGCATACATGGCCGCCCGCCGCGACTCATCTATGGCCGCGGTATACTCCGCCTGCAACACCCAGTCATCATCCTTCGACTTGCGCACCAGCTGACGTGCCACAATGGCACAGTAGTCCCCAATGAATGCAATGCCAACTTCCCGTAACTCCCTAGCGCGCGACGAAATCTTCGTGCGCAAGTGAAGGTCTGTGATCCTGCCAAGGGCATCAACGGATGCCTTGGTCAATTGCTCGCGTTGAGCTTCGCTATACTCGTCCGGACCTTGAGACTTCGCCAAGACCCGATATTCGTGGACTGACGCATAGTTCGTCCCGCCGTGAACGAATAACTTCATCACCCTGTCGTGCAATCCTGTTGGATGCTCCGCTGTGAGGCGCCAGGATCCCTCGTCTCTCTCGATTGCCGCGGTGAAGATGATGAGAAGATAGAAGGGGTAAAGGTGACAATTGCTGGTTGTGAACGATGCGAGCTTCCGGTATGCTATGAATTGCGATAGAGAAGTCGCAAGGGCGGCGAAAGGCCCGGAGAACAATTGGTCGAAGATGGCGTCGCTGTTTTCAACATCCAGGCTATTGCGGAACAAGCGGCACATGAGGCCGTGTTCCAACCACCGACAGTATTGAACCTAGATCTCGTAGCTCGGGATAGCGATGGCGACTGAGTTGTTGGCATTAGGCTATTTCTGGGTCTCTGACTTTGCCGCGTCTACTGGGGGCTAAGAGAGTGATGACGATGTGAGAATAGATGCGAATGTGATAGGGCAGGTACTCACCACGGGCGTCAGATAGCCGGTGTAGTACATGAAAGTCAGGAATTGCGACCGGTTCATGAGCTTTATACTTAAGGTAGAGTACGTCTGAGCGGCGTGCATATCCAGACGATTGTGGAACGACGAACCCCGGGGGAAACTTGAAATCACTGTCGAGCTCAATTGAAATGGTGTCTCTTGCTACCAATGCCTGGAAGACAGCTGAAAATTCGTCGTCTTCCTCCAACAGTACGCTTGTCTGCCTCCGAATTGCTTCCTACGAGGAGCTGGTCAGAGAACAAGAAGAACTCAAAAGTCTCACACTACCTGATTGCAGCCAGAACGGTTGGAGCTTCCGAGTGTTAAGTGCGCGCATAACTGACCACGTGTTGTACAGCCTTTGCCCATCTGCGCTGTAGTACCCTTCATACCATTGGGATAAGTCTTCGAAGGACAGCGGAGCCTAAATCATATGATTAGGGCTTGTTGACAGTACGGAAAGGTTACGAACCTCAGGTTCATCCAGTTGCTTGAACTTTCCTGTCTGTTCCTGCGTCTCTTCTGCCGTGAACATAAAAGATGTGCTGTATTTTTTGTCGCGCAAAGTGAAAACGCTGAGGTTGTCGACCTCTGATAGATAGCCTGTATCGCCGAAGCGCGTGATGCCCACAATCAAAGACCCTTCCACGAACTCGTTGTTCTGCAATACATGGGCCCCATCGCATTTGTAAACAAGAGTATGTGTGGTTAAACGCACCGTCAGAAAGCCACCGACAGCCTGACGAAAGAAATCGACTGTCTTATGTGGTCGAATCGTCAACAGTAACAGAATGCATTGTAACGGTGACGTACCTCGTCATGTACGCCGTGCTCGCTTGCATGGGCGATTGGGCTGTCATACTCATCCATCATAAACACCATAGGGCGCTTGCTGAGCTTGTAGACTATGCGACTGATGTCCCGCAATATAGTACCAGCGTCGAGCTCGTCGGATAAGGGCGTGGAGACACCCAGTACCTCCCTTAAAAAACTCCCGTCGTGTTCGTCCAGCTCCGCCGCGTTAGAGAAGCAGCCCGAATACTTCATATCACTGACAGCATTTTTCACTGCAGAAAGGAAAGAATTCCGAAGGTGCGGCATATCGTTGGCAATAACATTCTGTAGGCACCGTCATGTGAAACCTAGTAGAGGATGATGACTCATAGATGCGCACACTTAGATCCAGCATAAAGACTGTGTGGTTTGCGAAATGTTTTTCAACCACGTCTTCCTCTTGGGCTATTGCGCGGCCAGAAAAATACCCTCGGCGCTCCAGGACATCGCCGTGCTTGCCCCGTTGCAAAAAGTCCCTAAATATACGTCAGTAAGTATTACTTGGAGTCTTCAAAGAGAGGAGCGAGACCTTGTGAGACGCAGCAATGTAGATTTGCCTGAGCGACGTGGCCTTAGGAGCAGATGAACAGGCGCAATCCCCGGGCGCAAGTCTTCCAGGAACTCGAGTATAGAGAGCGACTTGTCGACAATCAGTCCAGGTTCCATGCCGGTCTGAGGGATAGGTAGACGGGGCCACACTGGCGCTCAATCATGTCGGTTCAACCTTGTTGTGCGTTGTTGAGTCGCCGCCGGGCCGAACGAGCCGCCGTGGGACCCTCGCTCGGACTCCGTCACTGACTTCATAAAGACTCGGTAACCAGTCTACGCTCCGAGTAGACTCGGCAACTGAGGACCGTACGTCCACGTGCTAGCTTTTGTGGTAAATTAGGGGAGCTCAGAGTAGACCGTTTTCGTTTCCGTTTCGTTTTCAAACGCCTTTCGTTTTCGATTCGGCCCGCGGCATAAGTGACCCGATGTGTGACAATCGTGTGACTTTAGGTGACGCTCGCGTTGTGCGGCATCTTCGTGTCTCACACACTCATTCCCTCGCGATACCTCCTTAATCTACACTCTCCTACTCTCTTAATGCCCCGGAAACGCGGCCGCTCGGACTCCGACCAGCCTGAGACAGCTCCGGGCAAGAAATCCCGTGAGGAGAACATCAGCTGGGGCACAAATAAGAAGCCAAATGAGCTGCTCCTGCAGCTCATCACGGAGCTCGAACAGCCGCAAAATCGCAAGGTTATGTTTGGTAACAAGCGTGGTGAGGTATGCAGGTGGCCCACGCATCATCTGGGCTTTGTTACTGACATCTTTCCAGAAGAAAAGCGGAGAAAGTAAGGTCGCAGCGGGTCAGCGGCTTGCTCGCATCCTCTGGAAGGATGCTCCGGACTCGGATTTCGTCAGTCTGGGAGCAAAGGTGCTCGGGAAAATAAATCAGTATGTCCATACCCTTATTGGATGCCTCATACGTGCTCACAGGCTTGTGTAGGCTACGCATCACCTATCACTCCAAGGTTCGGCGCATTAAGTGCACGGGTGGAGGTGTCCTCACTGGGAATGAGGCCATCGTCGACACAGGTGATGCCGACGATGGTCCAGATGAGTATTTGGTCTGCTACATAGGGCCAGATGGCCCATCCGAGGATACCGATGCACGCCACAAGAATATCTGGCGTAAGTTCATTTTGTGATCTCCGATGAGCACGCTGGAGGCTAACACATCCTGTGCAGAGGAGATCGAGGCCGAGTTCGCTGTCTTCCCCCGAATTCACGCGATCCTTGCCACCCGCCCAAATGAAAACCCGATCATCATCACGACTGGGGTTGGTCCGGACGGTCACCGCACAGTGCACTATCAGCCTCCCGACGACGCGCCACCTGTGCGGCAACCGCGCGAAGAGGACATAGACCCCGTCCTACGCGTTCACGATGGCCCGGCGCCTCTCGCGCAAGACTCTTCTGCGACCGCACCCGGCCCGGGATCGCCACCGCAGACGCCACACACTCCCAAAGAGAACCGCGTGCCGCCCTCGTCGCAAGCAAGTGCGAAGAAGACTCCCGCACACCTGTCGGAAGAGAAGCTGGAGAGCTTGAAGGGTCGCTTCAAGCCCACGTCACGCACCGGCATTCAAGACATACTGAAGGAGTCCATCGAGTAAGTAATACTAGTTGTTGGTAATGCACGTGGACTAATTCATGTGGCAGGCGTAGCTTTGCGGTGTCAAAGGAAGAGAACATCCGCAAAGCTGTCGACAGGCTGCGCGATGACATGAATAGTCTTCGCCAAGACGCTCGCGATCGCCACGACCGCCTCTTTCGTGAGCTGCAGATTGGCTTGTGGACGAACGATGAGTATCGCCGCAAGTCGGAAGCACTTGACGATGACCTTCAGCTGCAGCTTCAAGATCTCCGTGAAAATATATCGCGCCTTCAGAATCCTCCTCTGGTTGTCGCCGCCGCTACGCCCGCTCGTTCCATCTCACGCACGGGCTCTATGTCAACCGCTGCATCGACGCCTTCATCTCTGCCGCGCGCATCGACACCTCCGGATGATGAGCCCGAGAGCGAGATGACAAGCCAGAGAGAAAATAGTCCTCCCTGGGATGAGAGCCAGTTGGACAGAGATCTTGGACGAGGATCATCTGTGGTTCCAGACGAGTTGGAGCGAGGCTTAGTCTGATCATTTTGCTTTTGTCCTTTCTAACTGCAGCCTCTCATTTAATGCTACACAGTCCTTTCTTCTTTCTGATTATATCTCTCTTACTCTTTACAATCTCAGATTTAATCTTGTTCATTTATACAAGTCCTGCTCGTTGAGCGGCTACTATTTCTGCCACAAGGCCACGTCTCCTAGCCTCGCAATCATCATCCTCTGTGATATCATCATCTATAGGATCATCTGGCTCCCCCCTATCGTCCTCTTCCTGAGCACGTGAGTGCCAAGTCGCAAAGCTTGTCCCACTCGCCCATCCTTCGATGTCGAGCACTGCGTTGTGCAAGATGATGCAACATGAAATCCACCGACACGCTCGTATATGGTCCCGATTGTAACGGATATTGAGCCGTAAGCCACGAAGGGATTGCCATCGGCCCTTGAGTGCACCCATGGTGTGTTCAGAGCGAACGCGTAGGCGAGCTACGTGTTTGTCGAATAAGGCATTTGAGCGGTCTAACGACGCTGGTTTCTTGTGAACTGGGATGGTCCGCGAGCTGACAGGGTACGCAGAGTCACCCCATGCAAACTCGTCACCTCTGAAGAACCAGTCGGTATGCTTGACAGCTGCAGTATGCTCAAATGCAGATGCATCATGAGCAGAACCGGTCATGCCAAGCGAATAGTCAACGATTCGTAGATTCGACGGTGTATTGCCAATCTGTGTACAGATATGTCAGTCAGGAGCTATTAGAAGATATCCAGCATACCTGGATGTTGAACCCATAGTTGCACTTCCTTGTGTAGTACGCGTCACCGTCGAGGCCGGGGCGACTGTACAGGACAACAATTGTCCCGTCGTACATCACCCATCCCTCCCTCCAGGTGGATCCCGTGAAACCAAGCTGCTCATCAATCCACCTTTTCTCGACCTCTTTCTCCTCCTCTGTTAGCGGCCGTACAAACATCCCATGCAAGGACATCAGCGCCTCCTGACATCTCTCCGTGTATAGCTCCACAGCGCCCTCTGAACAGCCCGCTGCACGGCTGATATCCTCGAGAGATGCGCCATTGCCATAGCGACCCATACGGTACAGGGTCACCGCTAATTGCGTTCGGATATCCTCCTGCGGGGTGTTCGAGTTGTTCTGGAATACGGGATGACCCTCGATGAGGCCAAGGATAGTGTCGAAGACGTGGGGAGAGACACGGAGCATGTTGATAAAGCGGTGGTGATGGGCAGGATCCTGTGCATACTCCCATGCAAGCTGGAGATTGCCGGCTTTAACGACGGGAGGACGGGGGTTGATGTAGCGGGAGGATAGGATGGTGTGAAGGATTGAGCTATCGCGTTGGAGCTGCTCCATCATAGCTGTGGCTGAAGATGGAGGCATGAGTGCCATCTGGATAGCCATATATGTGATGTATGCGTCGATAATCTCATCGTGGTAGGTAGCACGGGCCATGGCTGGTGGAAGAGCTCGAAAGCAATGGCGGCGGTGTCGCGCAGCGGCGTAGATTGAGTGACATTATGTAATATCACGCCGGGGCGCCGAATCGAAAACGAAAGGCGTTTGAAAACGAAACGGAAACGAAAACGGTCTACTCTGAGCTCCCCTATTGGAACATGAAAGCGACGTCTGCGCCAAGAACAAATGTGGGGTTTGCGTGGGGTTGCTGGTGGTGCAGTGCGTAAGTTACGGTGCGAAAGGGTAGAAAGCGGGGCATAGGGTGGTGACTAGAAGATTCCGGCACGGTACAGTCAAGTGACGGCGGCGAGGAACGAAGTACACATACAGACAGCTGCCATGAGGAGCGGGCCCCGGCCACCTCATGGAATCGGCGAGCTCCTGCGTTTATTTCAGCTTCCTAAAGGTGCGCAGTCACCGGAAGTGCGTCTTCTCCGGCGGAAGCCCGCGAGCCATGCGCAGCATAGCGACATTCGACGTCAGGCTAGCGAACTACAGTACACTGTCAGCTCAGCCACCTCCACCTCTCATCAAAGAGGCCAAAATATGAACACGCACCCCGTTCCCAATGAACACATCCGCGCGCTGCGCAATGAGCATGTCCACCGCCTGCGTGACATACTTCTGCTCGGGCGTGAGCACCAAGTCCCTGGTCGTCGTGATCTCCGCCCATGGCGCGGCGTTCAGCTCGCTCAGTCACGCTTTTCGGCGCGTTCGTCAGGACATACACAATGTCCAAATTGCCTGGCGTGCTCTGCGCGGGCGCCGCCCACCGCCACCCGACCCACCGCATCCACCACCCGCCCCAGCGCTGCGCACCTCCATCACGCGCTGCACGATCGCATGAATCTCCGGATAGCACCGCGCCTTGTACAGCGCATAGTTCTCCGGCGTGTTCACGCCCACCGCCGCCGGGCGGCGGCGTACATCGGTCCAGGAAGTCATTGAAAGTGTTGTACTGCGAGGACCAGTTCGCAAAGTGCATGCAGTGGTGGATGTAGTCGCCACGCCGAATGTGCAGCGCGAGGAGCCCGGGGAGCGGCGTGTCGGACGCATGGGGAGGTGCATTGAGTGAGCGGGCAGCGGCAATGGCGAGATGGCGAGGTGTATGCGCGCGCGGTTGGCGATGAGCGCGGACCAATGATCAAGCGGCGACCAGGCGAAGCGAAGTGTGTGAGGATGGGCGACTTGGAGAGCGCGGGCCAGCATGCGCGACGCGTCGCCGAACATCCTGCGGCATCGTCAATCAGGACCCGAAATAGCCTTAGAGGACGGTATATCGACGCCGACTTACCACTGATTGAACAGCTGGTCGGATCCCTGCTTAAACTCGATGCACAGCTCGCCCATCACGTTGAACTTGTCCGCCCACGCACGCACGACCGTCGCCACCATGCGCTGCCTATCTCCGCGCCGGGCTTGAGCACGACCGTGCAGCCCACGCAAAAGTCGCGGAAGAACGTCTCGGACACCGCCGGCGGTGGGCGACGGGAAGGGTGGACCTGTGAGAGGACCGGTGAGAAGGGCAGACAGCGGGATGCGTGCGAGGATGCAACTTGCCGTTGTATTCGCCGACCACGTCGTTGCTCCAAGTATAGTTGTAGAAGACGAAGCTATGGGGACGTGCGTCAGTGATGTGCGACCTCGTGTGACAAAGGGCATCCTCATCGCGTGGACGCCAAGGGTACATTGGACTGTATCACGCTAGGTCTTGGGTGAAACCCTCCGAGAGCGACAGGGGAGGGGAGAAGGGTTTAACCAGCATGGATATCGAAAACGCTGTGATGCTATGCGTATCGCGGACTCAGACTCGATCGAGTCTGTCGTAGTGTCTACTACTTGTTCCCATGC
The DNA here is from genome assembly GCA_019915015.1 of Auriscalpium vulgare. Lineage (NCBI taxonomy): Eukaryota > Fungi > Basidiomycota > Agaricomycetes > Russulales > Auriscalpiaceae > Auriscalpium > Auriscalpium vulgare. Next base: position 1,716,796 of record JAHBBC010000009.1, read on the forward strand.
GTTCCCACGCGCGCTGCCTCTGCCGCCTCTTATCTCGGCCATACGTATACTCTCACCGCGCCGGCTGATCTAACGACTGTCTTCCGCGCGTGGTCGGCAACGGAGACTACGGCTGATCATGGCAAGAAAGCTATCCAGCGACAGTCAACGGTGGCTATGTTCCTTCCATTCTTCTCACCCGGCTTGAACGCGCCGCCTGAGCCAAGCCAGTGTGCTCCGAGTCAGACTTCGAGCGGCCGCCTTCTTCTCCCTTAGTATGCAGTCCCTTTGCCAACACTTGAATCAAAGCCGGCGCCCCACCATGCAAATACTGTGACGCTTTCTCTGTCTTTTTTGCTGGAAGTGATCTGCGTGGGCGCAAATAACTGTCAGCTCGTCGAACAGCCCTCTTGTTTGCCCATCTCATATATCTTCTGCTTCTCCGTGGACTTGAGTCTCCCACCTGAGTCTCCCACCCCTTCCTGCAAGCACGAAGCGCGACAGGCCTCGTCTACATCTGCTCACCGCTGCACCGTCGCGCCGCTGGAAGACGTGGATCTACCTCCTCGCTCTCGTCGCCGCAGTCTACCTCCTAGGACTTGCGACCTTAACTCAGTCCGCCCATTACTACGACATCGATGTCATTCAGGCAAGCGACGCCTCATCTGCTCCGCGAATCGACACATCCGCGCCGCCGGACTACCGCATGTATCACCTAGCACAAGAGCGCCTTCCGCAACACAATCTCAGTCGTTTGACACCGTAAGGAATCCACGGGAAGTATCTCTTCATGAACAACCATGTCCGGGGTGCGTTAGGCTTGCTTTTTGAGCTGCGCATGCTTACTCCCACTAGGTATCTGATGGGGAAATATTCTCCAGGAGCTCGTTGTCAATGCTTTCTTGGCATACCAATCGAACAGAACGTACGTGATGCACTTTTTAACCTGCCCGCCGTGTGGGAAAAGGTGTGCGGTCAGGGCAGGCAGCCCAAGTGGCATGGGGACCGTAGGACGGTGAATAGGGCTGGCGGGCTTTTGATGGCGGGGGATGGTCCATTTTGCCACGGACAGCTAGGCGAGGATGTTCACGGTGTGCTTGCTGATAAGTGAACCCACAGCTTTGTTTTCTACGACTACACCTGGAGCCACAATGCCGTCGGTGAATACTTACAATGGCAAGCCCATCCCCGCGCGCATCCCACTCTCCGTCCTCCTCGCTAGGCCTCTCGTAGGCGCGCCCTTCCCCCCTCCTGCCGCCGCACACCCGCCACGCACGCCGCCGCACGGCCGTGCTCAAGTCGGACAGAAGGAAGTCCAGCATGGAAAGCGTCTTGTCAACCAGATGCTCAGAGTCCATTGGCAGTTCGAGACCAAGTGCTGTGAATCCAAGGGTGGTGTAGTCTCCCTGAAGCAGAGTAGACAGATCCAACCTTCGCAGGCTCAGGATCCGTGTCAGCTATCTGACGGGTGGTGGTGAATCAAATGATGGACATGACAGGCCACGGGCAGGTCGGGAACGACGCTTCGTCGTTGTGTAACCCGGAGGGCTTTTGATGGAGATAGACGGTGTGCCGAGTGAAGCTAGTGAAGAGAGGAACGCGGGGACTCGCACCCTCATAAAATTGGAAGCATTGAGTTTGTTACATATTGCCGAAAGGAACAGACAGCGCCGCGCCTGCGGCAGGATTCTTGTTCTCAACTGCGTCACAATGAGCGATCAATATCAGTCGTTGCTCAATCAGCTTACCGTCGTTTAGCAAATGGGGGACCTATCGCGCGACGTACCCGCACAGTAGTCTCCGTAGCTTGACCTTATGGTATCACAAGATAGTCGTTCTACCCGCACAGCCTGAATGCGTGGCGCCTTATTAGTGCCATGGTGTGGCCTGGCGACGTCGGCGATCATTCGGCGCAGGCCTTCAATCCAGTACGGCGACCAGCTGCACACTTTCTTTCCTTGCCGTCGTGAAACTTGAGACCAGCGCCTCGCTCGAGTTTTGGATAGCAGCCCCAACGAAACCGGAAATACGCCAGTGATGGTAATGAGAGGACTGGATGAGACGTCACAAGCCCTCGCTGGCAGGCGCAGCAGACGTAACGTTCAATCCTGCCTCCAACCACCACCGCTGTCGCACCTTCCACCACCTCCAGTTGTCGATGAACACTGCCGCCGGCGTGCCGCCAGGCAAAGGCAAGGCGTGTGCCGAGTGTAGGCGGTGAGTAATCCTATTGTGTGGGATTCCGACTCGGAGTTCACACCCTTCGCCTCGCCCCCTTTCGCGCACTTCATCGCTCCAGATCCAAACTCAAATGCGATCGGTACGCAAATCAAGCTCTCGCTTGTAGACGGCGTTTTGATGAGTTCTTGGGGCAGTGAATTTCCGTGCCAATCATGCATTCGTCGAGGATGCGGTGCGATCTGTCCGGACGGTATGTATCGCCCGCGCCTATCGTTGCTTCTCCGACTCGGAGCGCGCACGATTTATCGTCGTATTGGTCGTCCCCGCATGCTTATGATGCTTTCCAGGCACTCTCGCGGCTACGAAGGGGAACAAGTCTGTTATTCGCTCCCACATGGCGTCAACAGTAGCGCTGAACTGCCCTGTGCTTTACTACAGAGTCCTCATGGCACACGCCCAGAAGCTCACCGAGCAGGTCAAAGCCATGTCCACGCGTATCAGGGAGTTAGAAGCCGCGCTCGAGAAGACGCAAGGCGCGACGTCGACTCCGCACCCGCTGCTAAGGGATGCCGGGCGCCAGGATCCACTCGCCGATATCAGCGACCTGGAGGCTAGGTACGAGGCGGATTTGGAGAGCGTGTCGAAAAACATGGGCTCGTTGGCCATTGGCTGGGATGGTAAAGCGAAATATTATGGCGAAACCGCTGGCGCAGAGGTGCGTAGACTCAGAACATATATCCGTTTGGACCGTGCTCACCTTCGGTTGTGAAGTATCTGCAGAGTCTCATGCCGGCAAGTCGATTTGTAATATCATCCATTTCGGCTGGACTGAATGCACAATGGCGATCAGGACGGCGAGATCACGTTGAAGGAGCTCGGCAATCCTAAGCGCCTAGGACTCCCATTCGAGGTCCTGGAACTCGTGCACTCTTTTCCATTCGGCCATTATGAGCACAGCTACTGCACAGCATTGTTCAATCCCTACCTTCCCTCACGTGAGCGTGCCACTCAGCTGGCCGAGCTCTACTACGCGAACATAGCATGGATGTGAGCCCAGCTGTTGCCATGTCCCCGCGAGCGCTTACAGAATACGATGTAGGTATGAGCCAATACCACGAGGCGACTTCGAGCGCATCATTCTCCAATCGGTTTACCAAACGCCGGATAGGCACGCTTCTCTGTCTTCTATACACGCGCACAGCGTGTCCGTGTTCTTCATGGTGCTGGCGCTCGGTTCACTCTTCGATCCCGGCCCGACACGCGAGCTCGTAGCGGAGCAATACCATGCGCTTGGACGGGCAGCATTTGCGCTGGAGTCCATTGTACGGGGCGCGACGTGTGCGACTTCGCAGGCGTTGTTCTTGATGGTACATTTTTTGTACCAAGCGGACCGCTCCGGCAACGAGCGGCGGTGGCTGCTTATGGGACTGTGTGCAAAAGTTGCGCAGATGGTAAGCAGTCGAGATCCTCCTTTGTCAGGATGTCTGCTAATCTCGTTATCATTGTCACGCAGATCGGCCTTCGTGAGTTGTTTTGTCCTGCCGGAGATTTGATTTCTTACCTTCCGCAGAGCGCGACAGTGCAGGTTGGAATCTGGAGCGAGAAGAGGTTCAGCGACGAAGGACGATGTTTTGGGAATTCTACACTTGGGACGCGTGGTCGGTATGTGGTCAGCGCGCCCACTAAGCGCCCAGCCGTTGAGCTCATATCGTGTTGCAGAGCGTCGTCAACGGTCGGCCGCCAGCACTGAATCTTGGCCACTCCGATTGTCGGTTTCCAGACGATCTAGCCTCGTCAACCAAAGGAGACGGTAGTTTGGAACTCGGATGTACGATATTCCCTTTCATATTCCTACCCGTTCTGACGAGGGTGGCAGTCCACGCCTGGAAATTCCGTTACTCAGCAGCCTGCTTGTCAATTTCTGTTCAACGCGCGTTTGCTGTCCAACAATTTGATTACCCTTCCCTACTCCACCTTGACAAGCGAATACGTACGTTCCCAATACCGTCACATCTTCGAAGCCCTGGACAAGATACGTCCGAATCATGGAACAAAGATCCGACGCGAGCTATGCAGCAATACTGTGTCGTATGCGAGTGCGAATCTAGTTGGTGGTATTCACAGATTCAGCCAACCGCTTGCTCACGCTGCACGTAGATCTGCTCTACATCCACAGGAGTTATTTCGCGCAGGCGCTTCGCGAGTCAGAGGAACCTTTGCAGCACAAGTACAGCCAGTCTGTTATGGCAGCCTATCGCAGTGCCCTCGTTCTGATCGCTAGCCTGAAGAACCTGAATGCCGTCCATCCTAGATTGAGCAGTCGCGTGTGGTATTTTTGGTCGGGATTCTACACGTCCTGTGTCAGCATCTTGCCTTCTTCTATGGCTTTTTGATCTGACGGTCTCCAAGGTTCTGCTCGGCGCGATAGTCGTCGAGAGTCCGGGCTCTAAACTCGCCCGGAACGCTCTTTCCGAGTTGAATGGTGCGCGCCCTATCTATGAGGAAGGATCGGAGCTCTGCCGCCCGCCTGCAACAATGGTGGGTGAGTCCCTTGCATCAAAATGACGTCGCTTCTCATTGATCTTCTTGCGCAGGCGATGCTCGACAAGCTACACGCGCGCGCGCATGCGGCCTTCACGGCCTATCACACCAAGCTCCAATATGGCGAAACGTCGCGTCCGCTGCCCAACGACGGTTCTCGTGGTGCGCCAGACGAGCTGGACGTCATCGGCGGCAGGACGAGCGTGATCACCAAGTCTGCACCAGTCAGCCCACATGCGAGCACAGCGCCTTCTCCAGACGCGGGGGGCACGCCACAGAGCGCGAGTCCTGAGGCCAATCCCTCTCACGTCGGTGCGAACATGCTGCCGCTGTCCTATGTGCGCTCGGTGGCAGCGTCAGACCCTGGCGCGCATGCTGGAACATCAAGCAGCTATGCGGCGCCCACTGAAGCCGTTTCCATTAGGGTCGCATACAACAGCGACCCATCATCGGCGTACGCGGCGTACTTCGGCCCTGCCGCTGAGATTTCCTACGGCCACGCACCTGCAGATGCTTCTCCGCCGGCTTACCAGGCAATGCAGGTCGTCGAGGCGAAGTCGTCGCTGTACCGTCCGGGCGGCGCGGGAGAGTTCGCGGCTGTGCCACGGCGCTACGGCGCGTACGGCAGCCGAGATGCCGCGCCCGTGCAGCCCCTAGGACAGTCGCAACCCCTCGCGGTGACTGTGGGCGCAGCCCCATTGACGCTCCAGCCCCTGGTCCAGAATCAACAGGAGATATGGTGGAAATTCGTCGAGGACTTGGGGATGTCTTGATCATGCTTGCGTATGTTGCATTAACGTTTCTTGGGCTCGTTGTACTTATCTTGTCGTTCGTTGCTGAGATGTCCATTGTATTTGCGTGCAAGATACCAGGAGGTAGTCCCACGCCGACGAGAACTGCTGGACGATCGGCCGCCTCCCCTGCCGCTCACTCAGCCCGGCCGCTGGCGGCTGCGGTGCTACATACCAGTACTGCTACCACCGCGGACTGCAGCCTACTGCAGCTCGCGGAGGATATCGAGGCCCGCCTCCGGCAATCATGATGATCACCGTGCGGTGACTTTCTTGCCGACCGGTCAAATGTTTGTCATAATGTAATTTCTTCTCCGCCATGGCCGCGAAACATGAGACCAGCGCTTTCACCGGCACCGCCAGCGCTTTCACCGTACTTTGCTATGGGACATGTACTCTAGCAGACGGGCAGACCCAGTCACCATCTGGGGAACCGGGAATGACCGCGGAGACGCTGTGACACAAGCTGCACCACTGCGACGGCAGTTACCTTTAAATTCGACCCCCCCACCGACCCCCTTGCCAATATCCCCTACCCTCGCGCACTAAGTCATGATTACTGCCGCCGGCGCGCCACCAGAAAAGGGCAAGACAAGCCTATCATGTGCTGAGTGTAGACGGCGAGTGACCTCAACGTTGTACCATTGCGACTCGGAGCTCACACCATTTACCACGTCACTTCCTTCAGGTCCAAGCTGAAATGCGACCGGTGCGCAAAACTGAGCCTCATTCGTGAAAACGGCCTGATGAGCGTGGTTCGACAGAGCTTTTCCGTGTCAATCGTGCATCCGTCGAGGATGCGCTGCGATATGTCCTCGTGGTATGTACCGCCCTCGCCCCGTCGTTCCTTCTCCGAATCGGAGTGCTCTCTCTCATTGTGGTTACTGTCTCAGCATGCTGACAATGCTACATAGGCACTCTCGCCGCCACGAAGGGGAACAAGTAAGCAATTCACCGCCCAGACAATCAGCGCTACTGACTCGCTGCGCAAGAGTCCTGATGGCACACGCCCAGAAGCTCACCGAGCAGGTCAAGACCATGGCTGAACGCATTAGAGAATTGGAGGCCGCCCTTGAAAAGACGCAAGGCGCGTCGTCAACTCGGCACCCTTTGCTTAGGGATGCAGGGTGTCCGGACCCGCTGGCAGATATTAGCGACCTGGAGGCCAAGTACGAGTCGGACTTCGAGGGTACATCGGATAATTTTGGCTCGCTGGCAGTTGGCTGGGATGGCAATTCGAAGTATTATGGAGAATCCGCTGCAGCGGAGGTGGTGCGTGGAACATGCTTTGACCGTTTGCCCGCGCTTACGTTCTTTGAAGTATGATCTGCGAAATATGCTGTCGGTATGCGGTCTTGTCCCAGTAATCTCGCCAGATCTGATATTTCTTTTTCACGATCAGGACGAGGAGCTCGCAGCGAAGGAGCCCGGGGATCCAAAGTGCTTAGGGCTCACGGTCGAGATCCTGGAACTGGTGCACTCGTTCCCATTCGGCCCTTATGAGACTTTTCACTCTACGGCGCTGTTCAGTCCATTCATCCCCTCGCGTGAACGAGCCATTCAACTGGTCGATTTCTACTACGCGAACTTAGCGTGGATGTGAGTCCGCGAGTTTCGCCACGTTAGCGCGAGCGCTGACATGACCATGATAGCAAGGACCCAATACCACGAGGCGATTTTAACCGCGTCGTTCTCGAACCAGTCTACCAGTCGGTGGATATACACGCCTGTCTGTCTACCATGCACGCGCACAGCGTGTCCGTGTTCTTTATGGTGCTGGCTCTCGGTTCACTCTTTGACCCATCCACGCTCGTAGCTGAGCAATACCATGCACTTGGGCGGGCAGCGTTCGTGCTGGAGCCTATCGTGCGAGGCGCAACGTGTGCCAGTTCGCAGGCGTTGCTTTTGATGCTACATTTCCTGTACAATACCGACCGCTCAGGAACCGAGCGTGCGTGGGTGCTTATGGGGGTGACTGCAAAGGTTGCTCAAATGGTGAGTAGTTGGATGTCCCCGATGACCTTTCACCACTCATCGTTGTCACGAGCAGATCGGTCTTCGTGAGTGATTTTGGCCTGCAGGGGCCGTTCTTTGCTCATCTTATGCAGAGCGTGACAGTGCAGGTTGGAATCTGGATAGAGAAGAGGTTCAGCGGCGAAGGACCATGTTCTGGGAATTTTACACCTGGGATGCATGGACGGTATGAGGCTAGCACCCGCCAATGCGTGCACAGCTCATGTCGTGTTGTTTCAGAGCATTATCAATGGGCGTCCGCCAGCACTCAACCTTGGTCACTCCGATTGTCGGTTCCCAGATGATCTCGATCCGTTCACAAAAGAAGACGGTAGCTTGGAGCTCGGGTGTAAGACATTTCCTCGCTCATTTGTTTTACTTTTTCTGATGAAGGTGGCAGTCCACGCCTGGAATTTCCGCTACTCAGCAGCTTGTGTGTCGATCGCCGTCCAACGCGCGTTCGCTGTCCAACCAATGGATTACCTTTCCCTCCTCCACCTCGACAAGCGTATACGCATGTTCCCGATCCCTTCACATCTTCAGAGCCCTGGACAAGACGCGACCAAAGCATGGAACAAAGATCCATTGCGTGCGATGCAGCAGTACTGTGTTGCTAGCGAATGCGAGGCCAGTCAGTAGCCGTCTCAAATCCACCTAATAGATCATTCAAGCTCTACGTAGTTCTGCTTTACATTCACAGGAGCTTTTTCGCGCAGGCGCTTTGCGAGTCAGAGGATCCTCTGCAGCACAAGTACAGCGCATCTGTTTTGGCAGCTTATCGAAGTTCCCTCGCCCTGATTGCGGGCCTAAAGAGTTTGTATGCTGTGCATCCGAAGTCGAGCAGTCGCATGTGGCATTTCTGGTCGGCATTCTACACGGCTTGCGTCAGTGTCTTGCTTGTTCAGTACAGTTCATGATCTGACTGCTCTCCAGGTCCTTCTGGGCGCGATTGTGGTTGAGAGTCCGGGCTCCACACTCGCCCAGACCGCTCTCCCGCAATTGGATGATGCACGCCTCGTCTTTCAGGAAGGCTCACAGTTATGCCGTCCGCCTGCAACCATGGTACGTTGAGCTTATACAAGTCATCTAGTCTGTTCTGATCAATCATACTGTCCAGATAATGCTCAACAAACTCCATACGCGTGCTCATGCGGCCTTCAAGGAGTACCGGACGAAGAATGGCGAAACGTCACGACCACTACCCATTGACGACGCGCCAGACCAGCTGGACGTCGGGACAAGCATGACCAACAATTCGACGTCCGCCGGCCTGCACGGGAGCATAGCGCCTCCTGCCCACGCAGGGTTTTTTGCGCGGCAAATCTCGAGCCCGGCTGAGATTGAACTTTCGCGGTCGGCGGCGGCGGTGGATTCTGGCTTGCATGTTGGCGCTGGAGCATCGGACAGCCGCTGGATGGCGTCGATGATGCCTGTTGAGGCCAACGACGCGTACAGCGCATACGGGGCTTACTTCAACCCAATTGCCACATCTGCGTTCGGCCATACGCTTGCAGGTGCTTCGCAGCCCGCCTACCAGGCAATGCAGGCTGTCGAGGAGGAGTCGCTGCATCTTCCTGAGGCGTTCGCGTCCGTGCAGCCGCCCGGCCAGCTGCAGCACAACTTCTTCCACTGGCCTGAACCCCAGCTCCCGAGCGCAGCCGCGGCATCGTTGCTTCCACCCGCCCAAAATCAGCAGGAAATATGGTACAAGTTCATTGAGGACTTAGGGATGTCTTCTTAATGATGTGACACTTGTGTGTGTTGTATTTATTCCTTGTATCCTTCTGTTTGTCTCTAACATACCCGCGTGCTTAGCGGGCGTTCAATATGGCCTGCGAATCTATTGGCCTCCCCCTCTTCTGCTGTCGATGGACATCTTTTCATGTTCTGTACCTATCATTATGTACTCCTTACAGCATACCGTCTATTATTCGCCTACCAACTACTCTAATTATACCCATTACTTTACAATTACCCGTATATTAACCAGATTGTGGTTGTGGGCTTGGTGTTGTACGCTCAGAGCGGAGCGATAGTCTCGATGCCAGAAGTTCTGGTAAGTCGAGGCAGAATTACTTACCAGAACAATTTCCTCCCTCCTCTCAACAATTGTGCGTATTACGGCTGAATCGAGGCTAGCGGAGCGACGGCATTTCTTGTTTATCATACAGATTCTTTGGGCAAAAAGAAAAGGAAAGGAAACGGAAACGGAGAAGGAGAAGGACAAAAGTGTCGCGAGGCTATGCAAACATCCGATGTTCTTAGTCCGAGTCTGAGATACACAAGAGCCGAGCTGCGTCATGCAGGCCTGCAGAACCCTCGCACTGGAGGAGTGCGCCGCGCTGGAGCTCCCCTTGCCGCCGAATATCCTCTTCGGACGTCAGCCGCCCATAGAGGTCCAAGACCGGTAGTGCCGCCCACAGCGGCATGCGCCCCTCGGGGAGGTCAAGCAGGCCCGTGTCCAGCACACGCGATGCGTTCTCGTCTGGGAGGCGCAGCAACGGGAGGCTGAACAACGCTTTCTTCTTGTCGAAGATGTCGCGCGGCTGGCGGCGCACGTGCGCGCCCGCCTCGAGATGGTTCGTCGAGAGCGAGGCGAACCCCACGTAGTTCGGGTACAGCATCAGGTATCCGCGCAGGAAAACGAGCTCGATGAAATATTTCTTCCACGAACGCGTCCAGCGATTCGAGCGGACGTCCGGAGCGACTTCGGCGGCGAGTGGGAATGGGGCAGAGGGTGCGTGCCGCGCAATGAGGTAGGCGTGGAACTCGCGCCAGTGTTCGGGGAAGTAGACAGCGCCCCAGCTGCAGGGGATCTGCGAGAGGTAGGGTGTATTCGGGTGCGGGAGGCCCGCAGAGCGGAAGAGATGGCGCGCGTTGAATGGCTGTCGGCCATCTGGGCGCAGCTCCAGGTTCTTCTGTTGGTACAGGCTGATTCCGAACAGCTGTGGGGAACGGTTGGCGTTCTCACCGTACCTGTATGAGTAAGGGGGACGTCAGAGCTTAAAATGGGAGCAACGGCATATGGACGTACCGATAGCGCAGAATGGCAAGCTTCGCCCAGGCAAAGAACAAGGGGGAGACCTCGACGTCATCTTCAAGTAGTATGCCGTACGTATCTCTGGTATGGGGATACCATGATTCAACAACTGAGGGCAGCAGGCCGCCGTGAACCACGCGGTGATGGACGAACACGTGTCCGTGCTCCCATTCAAAATCCTCGACTACTCGTTGGGTACGCTCGTCGACTGTTTGCTCCATGTTAATCCTGAGGTGGATGGTATTACCGTAGTAACGTGCCTCCGAAAGCGATCGGAGCAGACGCGCAAGGGAGTCGGGACGGCTGTCAGTGATGATGCTCAGTTCGACCTGTGGCACGTTCCAGTCTATTTTAAATCAGCCGGCCGAAGAAGAGACTGAATAGTCAGCGGCTCACTCTTCCATTCATCGTCCGACAGAGTTCCCATCCAGTCGCAGTACGGCAAATCTGCACGCGATAGATGGACGAGAGTTGTTGACTGGTAGTTGCGCTGCCGCAGAGCCTGTGGAAGCCACCTGTCATCCTCGGAGAGCGCAACAAGGACATCAGGAGGGCGGGGGAAGCTGTCCAGCCAGGCTGAGACCAAGGCTCCGACAGCTAGAACGCCTGTTGAGAGTTGGAGCTGGAGATGGCACGAGTTTGTTGACATGACCGTCTCTTGCCACGGGCTTTCGTCATGCAAACCGGACGTGAGAGGCGGCCTTTCTTGAAAGAGCAGGATTTTGATATGTCGCTGCATCGTGGCCAGCATGCAAAGGACAGGAGACAGGGAGAGCGCTTCGTCCTTGGTGGGAAGCAACAGACCGAAGACCCCGTAGCCAAGAGGCTCATCCTCGGGGAGATGCCAGAGAGGCATGTCGTACAAGGTTTGCTGATGGAACTCAAGTGGAGCGGCGTCCTGGAAGAAATGGCCCTCGCGCGGTCCTGCGTGGTTTGTTTCGTCGGCACACCACTCCGACAAATTTGAGGCCTGAGAGCCCAGGACGACTCCGCCGATGAGGTCCGGGCGTCTACTCGCAACCCACTTTCCCAGTGAGGACCATGTATCGGGAAGATCTGAATGGTGGTCTGCATCGAGAAGGGAGCTCGGCATGACTAAGGGAGGAACAAGGTAGGTGGCGGCGCGCGCGTATTTTGATGCTGGCAAGCAGCGGTCGGCTTCGCCTACGGGGGAGGGGTTGAATCCCCTCGGGCCGATGGGAAAGGAAACGCCAAGGGGGTCGAAGAGTGCCTTGTGCTGCAGATGCTGGAGGGAGATGCTGTCAAGGAGGAGAACCCACTCGGTCGACGTCTGTGTGGCAGTGCGAATCAGCGCCTGTGTTTGACTGATCCCGACAGGTTTCTGTTGGAGCGTGAGCTGTACACCTGTGTCTTCGCCGGACAGGCTGACGCTATTGCGGAGGACCAGACGGGCGTCAGAGATCAAGGGTTCAGGGCAAAGCACAATGACTTCGACAAGCGCCAGAAATTTGAGTCGAAGAACAAGCAGGATGGAATCTAAATCGTGCAGTGTTCGAGGCGTGACGGGAATGACAGCCGTTAGAGATCCCTTCTCGATGGAGCGCGCGGACTGGAGTTCGAGAAGGTACAGTGGGCCCACTAAGTTCGTCGTCGGAGAAGCGGCCGGTGCTGTCAGTGAGATGGCAGAAAGCGATGTCCATCCTGGGAACTCTAGTCGAGGACTTGGTATGTCTCCAGCACTCCGCCATCCGCGATGCTCTTGCAGGGATGCAAGATAGAGACAGCAGAGTGTGCACGGCAGGAGGATACAGATCGCACGGACAAGGCGCTGGTTTCTGCTGCGAAGCTGAGCTTTGCGAGCGGCGGAGTGGGACATGTGAGCTATTTGGGAGAAAAGCGACTCGGACTCGTCGATGGTGTTGTGGTAGTCGAGAGTTGACGGCTGCTGGCGACAGTGGTAGCCTGATGCAAGGTGACCGTGCGAATGCAGGTGCCGCGGACTCTTCCAAAGTCCGACATCGTGGCGCTTTGGCAATGGCCACGGTGGTGAAGTCTCAGTCATCAAGAAAAGTCCTTACACAGCCGTTCGAATGACAGCTACACGAGGGTTCAGTAAAATTTGACTAGTACAGCGAGATATGTACACGGCACGTTGCAACTACGAGAAAATTGCAAGGCCGGCACTGCCGGTGGCGTACCCTCGACCCAGGTCATGACTACGCGACAATCTGCAGGATGGGCATCACACTACCCGAGGACACCGCTACAACGCCGACAATGACGATGTCTGAGGGGTTTAGCTGGGCGCCTGTTGAAGAGCCACCCGCATGACCAGTACCGCCCTGTGGAAGTTATGTGTTCATGAGTACGAGGTCTACCAAAACCATTATATCCATCCATGCTCACACAACGGAAGTAATTATCAAGTAATCGAGCTACCCGTTGCAAAAATACAGCCAACGTGACCGGGCTTTGGGTTCCGCGAGTTCGCAGTCGAATCTGAGCGCACCAAGGCTCCCGCCCGTGAAGCTAAGACTGTCAGTTAGTAAATTCAGTGTAATAGTGAGGGCAGAAACCTCACCCAGACCCGCAGCTTGATCGACGTTTTGACCGGGAAAGGGAGCCTGTCGTGGCAGAGGAGTGATGCCTCGTCAAGGAGCGCGCCTCGTGCATGCACGAGAGGAACGCCCGCAAGATGGTTTGCGCCAACAAAGAAGATGGGTGGGACGACGTGGATGGCTTCGTTTTCCAAATTGACGTGCCACCGCAGACCACCGCGGTATTGCACCCATCGATGTTGGCGGATGACCCGGGAGATGCGGAGGTCTGGGACAATGTAATCCAGGATGACCTGCAGGTATGGCGATGTAGGGTCGACGGCATATGATTGAAGATGGGGGAAGGCGTGGGCAGCGACGTTGACAGTAAATGCGTTCTGAAGACCGGGGGCGGAATATGTAATGGCCCATACGGCATCGTCGACGTGAGCGGTATACGCGAAACGGAGGAATGCGGCGCATATGAGGTCCATGGCTTCCTCGTGGCCTAGCATGTTTCCAAGGTAGCCATGAGTCAGGACGGGTAGAAGATGGGCTGTTCGATTGGCAATGATTTGTGCCATAGTGGCCTGTTGTCCGTGCATGTCAGCTCACACCACTGTGCGGCAGCTACACATCACGTACATTGGAAGAGGTACCGGCAGACATGACGGACTTTGCCCAGACAAAGGGGCAAGATGTTCAGAGTGAGAGAAGTGTGTATGGGTCCGAATTTATATCCTCTAGGTCATGACAAAATTGCCCCTTGTTCACTGCCCCCGGCGATCGCCCGCCGATCCATAAGATGGCACACATATCCAACAGCAGAAACAGCAGTTGTTCGAGAGAAACGCGTACCAGCCGGGAGTTCGGCCAATGGCAAGATATGGGAGATACGCGGGCCGCGATGGTTTTGATAGTACGTGTTACTAGTAAGTCCATTGAGGACGCGACGCCGCCCGGGCGTGTGGGTCGCTTAAGGCACGCTGCTCCGTCGATGTTTGCAGATAGCGGGCGATTGACAGCAACTACGGTGATGAGGCTAAGCATGCAATGACGAACATTTATTTATAATCCACATACATGTCCAAGCCTCGGGTTCGTCGCAAGTAGGAGAAACAAGCGGGTCCGCGAGGTGTATTGACAATGCATCGCCCAGGTGTATGGGTGTGAGTTTGTGTGAATGCACGGGGCACCTAGACAGACGCTGAGTGAGAAAATCCGCACACGTTGTAAGCAATTAGAGTGTGCGATGCTATGTGAAGACGCTGGGGTCACTTTCGATTTTAAGATCGGAGCCAAGAACCTGTCCTCCGAACATGTGCATGAGGGTGCTGCGTAGGTCCGCGTGAAACAATGGTGCTTCGCTTGAGATGGAAGGCCCCACACCGCCGAAGCCGAGCAGCTTCGTCGCACACAGCCGAGCGCAGCACCTCCCCTGAACAGTTTTCCATAAGCACAGAAACAAAAAAACCGATGAGGTACCATGCCCGGAGCTAGCTCTATCGCGAAGGCAATGCCACCGGCGCCTACATTACGAGGCGTATTTGCGTTCGTACAGGTAGGTCCTTCTGGAGCGCGCGGGGGCCCGAGACGCCCGCAATTGAGCCACGAGCGTTCGGAGTGCGCGTTGGCGAATGACCTCCCTATTTTGACATGTCAGCTGCTGCGAACACGGTTATGGGCCATATACACCCACGACCACCGCATCAGCCTACCCATCCACACTCAGGGCTCCGGCATGCGCGAAGCTCGAACCGTGCCTCGAAACCCGCGACTTCAAGTTGTGGAGCCCGTCGTTATACAATGCGCTACATAACTTATCACGGCGATTATCGTTCGCACATGACTCCGCACAAATGCCTCACACGTTTCACTCGACCTGTAGATGTGATACACGAGCATTGAGCGTAATGTGTGATGACGGCAGCAGTATTAGCTGCGTGAACTTAGCTTTTGACAGCGTGCACGCAAGACATGGTAAGCTCCGACTGCGCACTGCATAGGCCACCGGTCCGTTGTCGCATACAAAGAAGTATCCGATCGCCGCTGGTGGGGCTGGAGAGCAATCGTCGCCACATCGCCGGCCCAAGGACAGCGCACAGGTGTGGGTGCGACATTGAACGAATTTGCGTGCGATCAGACGTAGAGCGTGGTCGCGCTGCGCTGCGGTACAGGAGCGCCTAGTACTAGTCAGCTCAATCTTGATTTTGTTGATCGATTACTCACCGTAACCAGCTCACCCGACTTTGTCGATCGGATGATCACGAGTCAAGAACAGGACAATCACGCGCAATGTCTAGTAGCGTTTATACTATCGTCGTGCGAGTTATATGGGAAGAGAAGGCGCTTGATCAAGAAGCTGCGACCCACCTGCATGCCATGGACTGGTCTGATCGTGATTATCTGAAGCCGCCGTCGACCATTGGCTTCATTTTCCAGCATGTACGCAGAGATGTTGGGGCCGGTCCGTCAGCCGAGCTCGGCTGCACTCGTCATTCATCGGGCCTGTCCAGTGTCCAACGATTCAAAGGTCCTGTAAGCAAATCAACATGTGATGGTAACGGTCGTGTGGTACGCCGACCATGCTCATCGTGAACAGAATGCAGACACGGCTGGCCACGTCTTTGGAAGATCTTAGGCCGGCGAATCGCTATGGCCGAGGGGCGGCCTGACAAGGACAGGTCTCATCAGGTACCAGCGATACTAGCGATATGGATCCAACGTGTTGCACAGCAACGACGGAGAATAAGGGCGAGTCGGGCGACATTTGTGACGACACTCAAAAATTCTACGGCGCTGGCCGATGACTACAAAGATCTATCAGAAAGCGCATTCTGGTGCTGTGCACACTAACGCACTCAATGAGGTTTTAGGCGCGCAGCGAAAAATTGCTGGGCGAGTCGGAGGTGTGCAAGACAAACATTCACGTGACGTTTTGTTTGTGAACGATCGCTGTGCAATGTGCATATAAATGAATGCTGAGCGCTGACACGGACACTCTGAGAGGGGGCGGAAAGGGGCTGCATCGCAGGGATTTCATTGTTCAAGTGTCGGTAGTGATCGCCTGAGTATATACTGCGACGTGGCATGTGGACATCCCGCCTGGCCTCTTACTAGTACATGCTGAAGAAACCTGTGAAAGGGAGTATCAGTAAAAGTCGCGAAGAAAGGGATTGAGAAAACAGGAAGGGTCAGTCAAAACGAGCGAAACCGCCAAAGCGGCCGCCCGAAGGTAGCTGAGATATTTTTCTGCAATGTGGGGTGCGCTCCCACTAAAGCCAAATGCCTCAAACATCATAAGAAGTACATGTCCTGGGCATAAACTCACCTCAAGAGCAATACGACGGACAGGTGGCAGAGGAAAAGACGGAAACAAGAGCAGACGCGAAAACTTTTTGTGGCCTTTATAGAGCGTGGGAATATCCTTAACTCCGACCGAGCACGGTGCGCCGCGTCTGGCTCTGAGCAGTGACCAACGACGAGGCTACGAGCGACGTAGACCACGACAATGTCCACCCCGTCTTCCTCCACTCAGCCGGCTTCGCAGGCTCAGCAAATGCAACAGGCTTCATCTTCATTCGCTGCATATCCGCTTGCTGCTGGCCAGCAGCCGCAGCTCCAGCAGCAGGCATCGGTGACTGCTGAGGGGAAGACCCAGCCACAAACACGTCTTGCGGCGGAGGAGGCGCGGAAGGACAGGACGCTTGCGGAGTTCATGCTGATGCTGGATGAATACGAGCCCCTGGTGAGTAATCAACATGCGGGAGGTGCACGGATGTGCGCGTCGTGTGTGGCGGCTGATATTGCGCGTCCAGATCCCGGACGAGGTCACGGACTTCTACCTGCAGCGTGTCGGATTCGACTGCCAGGACCCTCGTCTGTATGTTATTGCGCTTTGAATTCCGTTCCACATGCATGACTTACCGAGTTGTCCTTTGTAACGCAGCAAGCGTCTCTTAGCACTAGCTGCACAGAAGTTCGTTTCCGACATAGCTGCTGATGCCTACCAGCACGCACGCATTCGCACGAACGCTGCGGGAGGTCGCTCCCGTGCCAACCAGTTGCCGGGGTCGTCGAGGGTAAGCTCCGTACCCTTCCCAGGTCGTCGAACCTGTGATTCTGACACAAGCATCTATCAGGACAAGACTCGGACAACTTTGACGATGGACGATCTCAGCTCAGCGCTTGCAGAGTATGGCATCAACTCGCGCAAGCCTGAGTTCTATATGTAACTTTGTCGTTATGCTATCGCGTTGTGCTTTCACCGGCTGCTCTCACTCTTTCTACTATGTAAATCTAGTCCTGCAATTGTCCAATGCATGCTTTCATGGATATTTCAGATAGGTCAATTTCTTCGGTTACATGTACAGTACAGGTTATCTTTCTGCAACATTTGAGACTGACTTACAACACCTTCTCGACGCCGTCGGGGAGCACATATCCGCCTTGGGCGCGAACCTGTCAAGAATGGAGTCAGCCCCGCTCATCTGGCAAGAAAGGAAGACGTATTGCACGAAAACCAACCTCATCAAATATGGCCATCGCGAGCAAAGCCTTGTCGTGCCCCCATATTTCACTCTCCGTCTTGCCCGCGCTCACACACAGAGCGACCTCGTCCGCCTGGAAATGCCACCCGCCGCCGACTACCTTCGACTTCACCGTCTCCTCACGCTCCACGACTCCGCTCCCGGGCTTGTCGAACCACTGCACCGTGTAAGATTTCGGATGGAAGATCGGGGTGGGGATGAGGATGTTGCCGTTGCGGAAGCGCAGGACCGCGCCGGGCCCTCCGACACCGGGGATGTTGATGTTGCACGAGAGGAGCGCCTGCGCGCCGATGGCCGGGAAGTTGAGGGTGAAGGCGGTGTTGGCGTCGACGCCGGTGAGGGGTGTCTTGACCATGGACGAGGACACGGAGGGGATGCCTCGGTTGTTGGCTGGGAGCTCGTATAGAGCGATGATGGCCTGGAAATATTTCAGTGCCAACAAACTGCAGGTCGACGGTCAACGCACCCAAACCAAGGGATACGGTCCCCTGCAGAATCTGTCAGCCATGTCACTAGCATGCGTGGCTTCGAGCTTGGGCTTACAGGTCAAGAATCGCACCGCCACCGAGCAGCGGGTCAAGAATTCGGTTGGTCTTTGGTATGTCTGCCAGAAACGTTACTGCGATGAAAAGTTCCCGTATTGATAACACGCACTCTCCAGGTCAAAATCAGACGATAGGTCTGCGTGAACCATAATCGGTGCGCCCAGGCTGCCCTCGTCGATGATGCGGCGCACAGCTAGCGCAACGGGCTGGAAGCGGGTCCACATCGCCTCCATCAGGAACACGCCGTGCTCCTTCGCGAGCGCGAGCAGGGCATGGAGCTCAGCTAGGTTCGTGGTGGCGGGTTTCTCGACGAGGACATGTTTCTTCGCCTTGATTGCGTCCACGGCATTCACATAGTGGAATGTGTGCGGGGTGCCTGCAGAGCCCATAAGACGGGTTAGGAGCGCGTTCACAGGATGAAGACAGACCGATGTATACAGCATCGACGTTCTGAGGAATGGTGAGCGGCGCATGAGAACGCAACAATGACCGACTCACGGGATCGGCATAAACCTCTGCGTAGCTCCCGTACCCTTTGATAGAGGTATCGCCGCCAGCAACCTTATTGATGAATTGCTGGGCGCTCTCGACAGTCCGGGAGCCAACTGCGGCCACTTTATGGACGATATCTGCAACTCCACGGCTATCAGGGAGAGGAAATGAATTCAAAATAGACTTCAGGATAGGTAGATTCCTTACGTTTGCGGATCGACAAGGAGATCCTGCACGATCGAAGAGATTAGCATGTCGAGATGTAGACGTGAAATATCACACCTTCACGAAAACCGTGGCGATATGGCCTGTGGATATTATTCCCCAACGGAAAACGATAGGCCATTGAGTGGCCATTGAGTACGTCTCGCGGAGCGACAGGTGGTGGTGCGGTGGTGAGTTGAAAATAGGTACCTTCTTCGTGGTAGACTTATAAAAGGACCGCAGTCAAATCCCCCATTATAAGCAGTGAGGCATTCGGTAGCTTGATACGCAGAGAATTTTGGGAGAATACGTTGAAAAGCACGACGTTCGGCAATTTTCAGAATTTCAGAGGGGTCGAGGGGAACAGGATGTCTGAGGTTATCATGATAGGAGCTTGGTGGTTGATACATAGAAGATCCTTGCCCAAGGCACTAGTAGATCAGGCTTGCATCCTATCTTATCTAGAGTTCGTTAAGCCCGTTATCACCCCGCACTGTTTCCCCGTCTCCCCACCACCTCCTCAGGCTGAAGGAGAGACTGTACTCCCGCCATGCGCATTCTTCCACGCGAACAAGAGAAACTTCTCCTTAGTCAAGTGAGGAATTTCACATGGACAAAGAATAATATGATGCTAAACGAGTTCTAGGTTGGCTTCCTCGCACAGCAGCGCCTGGCCAGGGGTGTGAAGCTGAACAAAACAGAAGCCATCGCGCTCATCGCGTCGCAGCTCCAAGAGCGGATTCGTGATGGCACGCACTCCGTCGCTCAACTGATGCAATATGGCAAAACCTTGTTGGGTCGCAGGCACGTGTTGCCGAGCGTGCCAGCTCTCCTCCACGAGATACAGGTTGAGGGTACGTTCGAGGACGGGTATGAATCCGCAGTGGTCATGTCTGTGAGGGTGCTGAATGATGCCCTGTCAGAGTTTTCCTCGTCACCGTGCACGAGCCTATCGCAACCGAGGATGGTGATCTCAACGCCGCATTGTATGGTTCCTTCTTGCCCATTCCCTCCAGCGACCTATTCCCGGTTGCCGAACCATCTCTATACGCTCGGGAGAAACTTCCAGGATCCGTGATTGCCAAGAAGGAGCGGATCGTCATCAACAAAGGCCGGGAGCGCGTCCAGCTGAAAGTGACCAACACCGGAGATCGCCCTATCCAGGTAAGCAATCCACCGTGTCCTGTGTAAAGCACGGGTAACCTCAACACGTCTATCCTTGAAGATCGGGTCGCATTATCACTTCATTGAGACGAATGCGCAATTGTCCTTCGACCGCGGCAAGTCTTACGGGAAGCGCCTCGACATACCTGCCGGCACTGCGGTGCGATTCGAGCCCGGAGACTCAAAGACGGTCACGCTCGTCTCGATCGCGGGCCACAAGCTCATCTCCGGAGGCAACTCCCTCGCTTCAGGTCTCGTAGACCTCGCGAAAACAGACGACTTTGTTCGCAATTTGATCGCGAAGGGCTTCCGTCATGAGCCGGACTTCCGCGCACTGGAAGTGAGCGTCGACACGGAGATTAGCCGGGAGGCGTATATTGCCATGTATGGGCCAACAGCTGGAGATCGGGTGCGTCTCGGTGATACGGAGCTGTGGATCGAGGTCGAAAGAGATGAGGTGCGTAGCCGTGCCCCTGAAATGGGAGTCGTGCTCAAGTTTTCGTCAGACGGTTTATGGAGATGAGGTGAAGTTTGGAGGAGGTGCGCTTGATCGCTCTTGAAGTTTGGCGTGTCACTACTGACCTATCTCTAGGCAAATCAATCCGCGAAGGGATGGGACAAGCGACCAACAGATCGGCTGCTGAAACGCTCGATTTAGTCATCACGAACGCTCTCATTGTCGACTGGTCCGGCATTTACAAGGTATGCACATCTCTCATTCTCCGCTTCATCTATTCACGCGGTACCTGTAGGCAGACATAGGCGTCAAGAATGGCATTATCAGTGGCATGGGCAAGGCTGGCAACCCCGACATCATGGAAGGCGTGCACCCCGCCCTCGTCATTGGCTCCAACACCGAGGTGATCGCAGGCGAGAAGCTGATCATCACGGCGGGCGCAGTCGACGCGCACTGCCACTTCATCTCGCCGACGCAGGTCATCGAGGCGCTCGCGGCGGGCACGACGACGATGATCGGCGGTGGGACAGGCCCGAGCGCGGGGACCAACGCGACGACGTGCACGCCGAGCCCGTTCTACATGGAGCACATGTTCGCCGCGACGGACGGGATGCCGATGAACTTTGCATTCACGGGCAAGGGAAACGATGCGGGCCCGAGGGGCCTCGAGGATATCGTCAAGGCAGGCGCGGCTGGGCTGAAGCTGCATGAAGATTGGGGTTCAACGCCGGCTACAATCATCAATTGCTTGGATGTTGGCGACAAATACGATGTGCAGGTGCGTAAATATAGATCTCCTGAAAATACAGTATGCTGATCAACTATACAGGTCAACATTCACACAGATACGCTGAACGAATCTGGTTTCGTCGAAAGTCAGTCTGACATTGGCAAACATAGAATGTACTACTAATATTTTGTCTCTATAGCCACCATTGCGGCTTTCGGAGAGCGTACAATTCATACGTACCACACTGAAGGCGCTGGTGAGTGAATGGGCGGGTATGGTTTGCTAGTTGCATATTGACTTCGCTTGTAGGCGGTGGACACGCCCCCGACATTATCGTAGTTTGTGGGCTGCCTAATGTTCTGCCCTCGTCCACAAACCCCACTCGTCCCTTCACTAACAATACTCTGGACGAACATCTTGACGTCAGTCTTGCATGACATCCCATGATTTTCAGCCTTGACTCATCATCGCCTCACAGATGTTGATGGTATGCCATCACCTCGACAAATCCATTCCCGAGGACCTCGCGTTCGCTGAGTCGCGCATCCGCGCCGAGACGGTTGCCGCAGAGGATGTCCTGCACGACACTGGCGCGATCTCCATGATTAGCTCGGACTCTCAGGCCATGGGTCGTGTCGGCGAGGTCGTGAGCCGGACGTGGCGCACAGCGAGCAAGATGCGCGAGTTCAGGGGCCCACTGGCGACGCTCGGAGACGCGGAGGGTGTGGACAACGGTCGCGTCAAGCGCTACATCGCCAAATACACTATCAATCCGTGCGTAATATCTAGTGCTTCAAGAGCCCCGATTAACCGGCTGACAATGTCCGGGGGCAACCAGAGCGATCACCCATGGTATCAGCCATTTAGTCGGCCAAGTCGCAATCGGGACGCTGGCCGACCTCGTGCTCTGGAAACCCGAGAATTTTGGCATCAAGCCCGAAATGGTACTCAAATCCGGCGTTATTGCATGGAGCCAGGTAAGATGCACATCCTCAGCGTATCCGCAATATTCTGACCCCTGTACTTATAGATGGGCGATGCCAACGCGTCTATCCCGACCGTGCAGCCCTTCCTTGGCCGTCCTATGTGGGGTGGGTACCCCGCGTCCGCGGCGCGCAACTCCACGACATTCGTCTCGCAGATCTCGCTCGAATCAGGCATCATCGCCGGCTACGGGCTCGCGCGGCGCTTCGCGGCGGTGCGCAACTGCCGGCGGGTGAGGAAGAGCGACATGAAGTGGAACGACCTCACGCCGCACGTGAAGGTCGACCCGGAGAGCTACGAGGTGCGCGCGGACGGCGAACTGATGGATGTCGCGCCGGCGGAGAAGCTGCCCCTGGCGCGGGTGTATAATCTTTTCTGAGGTGTCATGAAGGATGTATGAGCAGACTGTATCATGTATGAGTAAAGGTCGTCACAAGGGCTGCCCAGCGCTTCCTTCAACGCGGTTTTCGTTAAAGCGAGATGGTCTCGCGGCGGGCATATTTTCTTTGCACCTATCTTGTAGCTTGCGAGGGCATCATCGTCCATGGTGCGTCGCCCATTGAGTCGCTGGCGAAAGCCGGTTGACCACTGAGTCCAATTCGCAATTGGACTTTCATCCGCGCGGGCTCATTTTCGGACCAGACGCCTTGTTGGCCCTTTCCCCCTTCTTCAACGTCTGCCATTGATTTTCAATCGCTCGCAACCCTTCTGTGGTCAAACCACGACGACAATAGCACCCTGCGCGGCGACAATGGCCTCTGAGATCGACCAATGCCAGGCGACCGGAAATTGACAAAGCGTCGGTAGCCACGTCGATCGACCACTAGCCATGCTGCGGTCTCTTGGGCCACATTCGTGCGGCTTATGGCTCAGGCGACAGCTTTTATCTGTGTCTGTGTGCTGTGGCCGAGTCCTCTATGGGTATAAGAGGCTGCCTGGACGCAGCAGGGATGCGTGGTAGGGCAGTGCTGATATCCACGGATTTTGGGCGCGATACTTACATATAGGTGGTAGACAATCACTAGTGAATGTCAGTGGTGTTTAGATACTTAAAGCTACCAAGCGATGCTAGAGGTCATCTCGTAATATATCAAAGGTAATGAAAGACGTCGACGGAGAATTGCCCAAGTCGGGCGCCCGCACATCACATACATATAACAAACACAAGTTATGAATTTGTTCACTATGTAAACAATAATATTGATATTGGATAGCATCGAGAAAGAAAAATAAGTGTGGTATCCATGGCTCATTGAAGTACAAGAGAAGGTTAGGAACATATAGATAGGGTCAATGTATACTCAACAACAACCGTTGCTCAACCTCATCGACTTCGACCATGTGTATGACCTTTACCCACGCACCAAGTTCCTATTGCTCTTCCAGTTATTCAGTACCTCCTCGTCGCCGCTATCCAGTCCCTCGTCGTCGTTCTCCGCAGGCTCCTCACCGTCACTCTCGTCGCCCTCGTCGTCGCCGACGGCCTCAGGATACGCCGTGCCCTTGCCTTTCCCGACCACCTCCTGCGCCTCCGCGTCGACAGCGCCCTCGACCCACTCGTTGTCGCTCTCCTCATCATCGGAGATGCCCTCGAATATCTTGTCGATGAGCGAACGACGGCTCTCGGGCGTCGACTCGGCGGCGTCGACGTCCATCGCGTCATCGTCACCGGCCCCGACAATGGCGCCAGCGACCTCCTGCATCGTCGCGTCCCCTCCATGGACGTCAACCTGGCAACAGAGCACCGGCGTCAGTGGCCGACGGCGGTCACGGCTGTGACGACGTTACCTGGGTCTGCGGGAGCGACGCAGTGGGCTGAAGAGACATGATAGAGTGGAGATGTAGATGGTGGTGGTTGAGAGAAAAGAGTGGTTGCTGGTTTGCGTGGGTTGTTTGGCCGAGCTATATAGACACGCGACTTCACCTGCCCTCAACAAGACGCGTATCCCACTTGAACGCGTCGAAGTGATCACATGAGCGCGCGTCGTCGAGTCACCGGGGAAGCGGGCCGTCGCCAGATCTTCCAGCGGCATAGTCAAGCAACGGTGGCGAGCTCGCCAAAATCAAGGAGAGCAGTATACAACCAAGGTGTCTGAGCCAAAGAGACAGCAGGGTCTGGACGTGCAGATATCTTGAGGAGGATGACGACGATCCTTCCGCTACGTCCTTCTGTCGTCGAATCCACACGAGGTCATGAATGCCAATGAGCCACCGAGTCAATGAAAAAGGTCGGATGCGTGGTGGTCGATGAGGAGGAGGGAGCGACAGTCGCGACCATTTTCGCGCGCCTCGGCAACGTCCGCACGGTTATCCCACGCGCAATCACCCACAGCGGCAAGTCCTTCAAGTTGAAGCCAGTGAAGTCCCACTTCCCTGTAACTTCCCTGCGTGAACCGTCCTGTGTTCAACGTCTCAAAATTCAACGTCTGGTATCGGTGCTTTCTATTGTCTTCGGCGACTTTACGACGTGTCTCGGGCTTGTGTGCTTGCGCTGGACTCTGGGACAAGGCCGGGTCTCAGATGTTGCCAGCGGCCGCCGGAATTCTGAGCAGCCGACATACGCTATGACTATCGCAGCGAATGGCCTTTCCCTTTTATGAGCTTGGTGCGTCGAACAATTAATCATTTGATAAGTGACCGATTCCTATTCAGACTGGCCCACGTTCTTACCGAGTGAAGTCGACGGAGGTGGTCGTCCATCTCATCTGTCTTTCCTTCAGCGTCCACAACCACAACCACACCATCGTTTGCGCCACTCTGGAGTGGCATCTACTTCCCAGACCAAGCTTGATCCGTCCACCTATCGACTTATTCCAGCGACTGCGACACACCCCTCGCGATGCAATCCTCGGTCTCCTCGCACATCGAAACTACCTGGCCGCCGCGTCCCTGCAAATATGGAGTGGAGAAACCCCGCCTATTCACACACTGGCGACCATCGCTCGGCGACCGCCCCCTCGCCCCTTCGAGAGCCATCGAACGTCCCGCTGGATCGTCATCACCAGTGCGTCCCCCTCTTCTGTCCCTCAGGGCCCAGCTGACAGCCATCCGCCAGGACTCCGTCTCTGCGGGCTCAGAGATCTCCTCCAGTGCCGCCCAGCGCTCCACGTCGACCGCATCCTCGTCTACTGCGCCTTTCGCCGCTTACACCGTGCACGACCAGAGCCTGTTCGGCGGGCCAGCTCATGACGACATCATCTTGTTCACCGAGCATGCGATCCGGCGTCGCGTGGGCCGCGCCCACGAGCAGACGAGCAGTAATATCTGGGGCGACGCGTACATGTCGGACGTGCGCGGCGCGACGGCGCTCCTTCTTGCGAAGCAGCCGGTGAGTATACGCGCTTCAATGTGCGAGCTGATGCTGACGGTGGTCGGTGATTAGGTGCTGTACTCTGCGTGCAGGCTTTCTCGTGTGTCGGAGGGTGGAGAGGTTACATACTTTGCAGAATGAATAGTGCGCGAAATGTCTGCTAGTGGGTGACTTCCCGCAGGCATCTAAGAGCAAGTAAAGTACTGTAGATTGTTGTACCAGTGGCCCGGGTGGCTTAGACTGTCCCGCTCGCACGCATCTTTAGACTTTATAGGACAGATCTACCGGCTGCTCCACGCGAATCGTATTGCTCTATTTTTTGGTCCACACAAGGGCACATGGTGTAGTTGGTTTATCACGCTCGCTTAGCATACGAATAGCATAGCTTACGGAAGCTGCGAGAGGTGTCCGGTTCAATTCCGGATGTGTCCATTTGATGGCAGGCGTGGTTTTTGGTCGTCCTTCTCGCAACCTCGAGGTATTTCCTTCGACCACTCCTTTCCATTCTTCGTCTATATAGATAGCACGGGCATGCTGCTGGGCTTCAGATCCTCGGTGCGTTGTGACTTGCGGAGCCTGGCGCATGATACTTTGCCGTCAAAACTTATCAGCAGCTGCGCAGGAACTGGTTGCGTACAGTATTACTATATATAAAACCCCAGTTCACAGCTGAATTCACAAACAGCATGATCGCGACGCATTGCGTCTATTGCCAACGCTAACTCAACCGTGCGTGTCCTGATCCCCCTTGACGTCCTCTTCAGGCCTCCCTCTTCGCCTCGAACCCATTTCTCCGCCCTTACATCTGACCATTTCTTCAAGCCCGTATACAAGTCTACACCATCTTATCAGTCTGCGCACCCTCGGGCATAACATGACAATGAGCACTCACTCCAACCAGATCCTCCTCATCCGTGTAGTTGCATTTAATCTTCGGGTTTTCGTCGACGCAGCACTCTAGAAACCCCGGCATGAAGTCGCTGCACTCCGCTCCTTCACTACTGCACGTGATAGGGCTCATCGTCACAGTGTCCGGTGCGGCGGTGATGCGGCGAGTCGGGTCGAGGAGTGCGCTGACGAAGGGGACGAGGGCGAGAGCGATGAGAAAGGAGAGCATTGTCGTTATGTGGGTGAGTGTGCTGGTGGTCTGTCCGCCGATGAAGAACTGAGAGGTCGTTGGCGATCCGTCGTCGCCTTTTATCCTGCAGGAGAGCATCGCCGGACACCGGCGCGTCCGACGAATACACGTCCGCTCATCGGGCACCCAAAAGCCCTTCGCAAACCCTTCCGGTGTACCCAGTTTCCCCTCTGCATTGTGCATCGCATGTAGTCCGACATCGCGCGCGAGCGCGGACAGGCGGCGCGAGCCCTCCGACGCCTGGTGGGCTCAAAGGCGGCGGAAACCACAGCGGGTCTACGGGACGGCGCCACCACACCCTCCGCAGGCAGGTAGCCTCCTGCCATATTGCGCGCACCGACCATCTGATTTGTCGTATGTCCGGTCCTTCTTGATGTTTTGGCATTGATGCGTTCCCGATGCGTTCTGAAGCGAACAGAAATGCGTGGCGGACTCGAGCGATGTCGCGGGCGAGATTCTACGATGCCCGGGATTTGATGCATGCCTGCGGCGTGATGTTCGCGAGGGGATTCGCAAAAGACCGATGGTACGCGTTATTCTGTGTCTTGACCAAAGGTCTGGACTGAGTCTGCCTTGAGCGCGTCGAAGGCACCGCTTTCCACGAGTAATACGAGCAGTCAAGGGCAACTTCAAACTGGCAAACACTGACAGCAAGTAGGACAGATTATTTACACTCGGCGGTGTCTCTGCAGACGCACTAGCTCACTGATTGGATCATAATTTGGCTGTGCAGGACGTCGCGCGGCCGACCGCGGTCCGCCATCGCAGGCGCGCAACAGGCGACGCGGTACCTCACGAAGATTGCGTCGGACAGAACTCGCCAGCCTGAGCTGCCCTTAAGTCGCTCAACCGGTACGAGCCAGGCTGTTCCTGGTCCTCGGTGATTGGTCCATCGTCGGGCATGCCGCTCTGGAGACTTCGCTGATTTACTGACCAGGACAACAGTGCCAAGAAGAGCATGCGTATGTCTCCTACGTCTGCTCACGCTCGTACAGTACAGTACAGTTCCTTGTAACTCCCACGCGAAACTGTGTCAGGCTCATGTGCATACTTGCGCGTGTTCCCCCCACTTCACGCACCCGAGCAAGGTCAACACCTCTGGAGGTGCGTTGCCAGTAACAATATGAAGCGTGCGAGCCATGGACGCCCATAACAGGGCTAAAGGGGTAAGAATCACCCTACACAGTGTTCTAGCGCCTTTAAAGGATCCAATCTCACGATCGGCAACTCCGTGAACCTCCACCACACAATCTTCTACCTCAAGCAAGAGTGCTTAGTTCCCGAACTGCGGCCTCGGACATTACTCCGTGTCCATCGAGATTAGATTCTCGTCCTCGAATTTCACGGCGTCGTCGGCCGCCGCCATCGCCGTCAGCAACGTGTCGATGTCCGGCGTGACGACGAAGCGCCGGCTGACCTCGCCGAGGACATGCAGCTTTTTGGCTGCTTTGTCCACGTGTACGGCCTGCTGCAGGAAGGATGGCTGCGTCGCGGCGGTCACCTACAGAGCAGTGATGTCAGTGGTCGTGCGGGTGAGCAAGGAGCAAAGGGTTCGCACGTCCATGACGATGCCGTTCGCGAGGCGCATCTGGACGGCGCCGCTCTGGTGAATTTCAAGCTGCCCGATGACGCCGTCGATGGGCTCGGGTGGGCGATCCTTGTCGCTGTCCACATCCATCGGCGCTTTCGTGTCAGATGCAAAGGATACGCGCTTTGTCTGACTTTCGGGAGCTTTGCCTTTGCCTTTGGCGTCGGGCGTCGGGGCGGGATCAGGAGGCGGATCTGACGCAGGTGGCGGATGTTTTGATACGAAGGTGGGGAAAGGTTCGGGAAACTGGAAAAAGTATAGTCGGTCGTGGTTGGCAGCGATGCCCTCGTCCTGTAACAACATGTGATGACTTGAGGGAGCAGACAGGAGGAGAGGTTTGGGAACCCACGTCGTGAGCAAGCTCGGCAAAGTCCTCGATGAGATCCTCCATCTCTTCTTCATCTTCACTGTCACTAAGGTCAAGGGCATTGGCGAGGTTCACGTCGGCACCATCTTCCACAGGAGGCGTCGGCGTTACACCGTCGACATCGATCGGTTCGAGTTTCGCTACACCCGTCGCGCAAAGGTCAGCTCAGAGCAAGCATAAACGAAGGCTGCTCACCCTTCCCCTTCTCTGCTCTTGCCTCCTCCTCCAATTTGAGCTTCTTCTTCTTCCCACCCTCCTTCTCCCGCTTCAAGCTTTCCGGCGCCATCCAATCCATCGTCCGCACGTTGTCCATGTCCACAATCTCAACGCCATCATCCGGATCCGAGTATACCTCCTCGTCCTCCACCTGCACATCGCGCTTCTTCGCCGCGCGGTCCTTCTCCTTCTTCAGCACAGGCGCGGCCGACCGCGTGAGGTTCGCCCCGAGCGCAGCAGACGCGCCGTCGCCGCCGGGCGGCGCGATGGGTGTGGCCGTTGCGCGCGGCTTGCTGCCGTAGCCCGACATGCCGGCGCGAACGGGGCCCATGGCGAAGGGCCCGCTAGCGGTCATTTCGACGGGGGGCGGGCGCGACGGCGCGGCACCGCGTCCGCCGCGCGTGCCCTCTGCGCCGCGCCCGCGCCCTGCACCTCCGCGGCCACGTCCACCGCGCTCAGAGGTTGTCGACTTAGTGGGTGCCGCAGGTTCCTGGACGAGTTCCTATAAGCATCCGTAGGATCAAGTTCGGGGCGAGACGTACTGACTTGCTTCACGTCGCTAGAGTGATCGCAGAGATTTTGGTGAGACAGATTGAGGGACAATCGGGGACTACGCACTCCTTCTTACGCCTCACGGGGAGGGTGGGCACGAACTTCATTTTTTGGGTGCCCAGACGCGTGGTGTCTGTCGGCTTTTTGGCGAGACTGGCGATGGCTTTCGGTGGGCCGCTGCTTCCAGAGCCAGACGCATTGGCGTTTCCATCGGACATCGTGGTGGCGACGTCGGTAAGGTCTGGGACTGAAGTGACTGTGAAGGTCGTCAGTGGGAAGGCGGCCCGACTCGAGGCTGAGGGCAGGGACGCTTACGTCAGGAAATCAATATTATCAGCCGCAGAGAAAGCGACTTGGATTCAGAACGTTCACCATGTCTACAGAACCCGAGCATCTCCGGGCGACGTACAACGATGTCCACAATCTCATCAAGAAGTCGGCAAGGGACATCGAAGCTTTCCAGCCCGAAGTCTTCATAGCAATCGGTTCGCCACTCATCCTATGCATCGCATGCCATCTTTTGACCGACTTGCGCAGGTGGAGGGTCAGTAGAAGCACACCCGTTCGTATGAGCAATCATCTTGAATTCACAGAACAGAGGCTTCTTCCCCGCGCGTGTCATGGTGCGTGTCGTGCGTCACCATCCGCTTTATGGCCGGCTGATCGTGCGCATCTTCGTAGCGCACGTTTTTGAAGCACCCCGACACCAGGAAAAATATCCCGATTTACGCGATCGGATTGTCTTTGTACGAGACACTCCCGGGGAGATCGGCAGAGGAGGCCAAAGACGAGGTCGTGCGAACACAATGGCTGTGAGCGGGCCTCCTCTGCTGCGCTGCTGTAGACCGCCACTCATTTCTGTGCAACAGTGGCCCGGAGGCTAGTCAGGCTTTGCTCGGCCGGCGTTGCCTCATTGTGGTTTGTTACTTTGAGCCTTTCCCTTGGCGACCTGCTAATGAGTGTCCTAGGATGAGATCGATGACACCCGCAGGACTTTGCAGTAAGTCGTGTTTGTGCCGTGATCTAATCGACATATCCTAGACCTCTCTCAGGTACGCGCTTCAGGAGCTGCAGAAGGACGTCGAGGAGCAGGTGCTCCTGCTTCCGGAGTCTGAGCGCGACGCGCAGCGGACCAAGTTCGCCATCTTCGTTGTCCACAACAAGCTCAAGCCCAAAGTCGGGAAGCTTCCTGCCGACGTGCCGTACGTACTTCCCTTCCCCATGGGTTCCACGACTGACGACGTGTCATTGCAGATACTACTCGGGCGCGGATGTCGAGGACGTGTGGTAAGTCGGGATTGTGTCATCCTGGGAACTGTGATGCTCATCAGACACGCGTTCTGTTCACACAGGCTGGATTATCCGTGGGAGTCCCAGTGAGCCACTTCTTTTACTCAGGCATGGAATCGCACGGCTGATGCGGCATCTAGGGACATCGAGGAGCACGACCGCCTTGCTCTCGCCGCGAAGTCCAAAGTTTGAAAGCGCCTGGGCGTCGAGATAATCACATAGTGCCAGTGTCCTAGATCATCTAGTAGGGGTAGACAGCAGATTGTAAGAAGGTTACTGTAAAGTGTCACCAGGTGATGAATGTACGGGCTTGTATTCGTCTGCGAAAGATCGTCAGCGCACACGCGGCTCTCACCATCCTATCCTCATGCGAATTCATACAAAAGGTCGACGACATCACTCGGATCCAAGTCGATCTTTCTCTTGCTCGCCCTGCTGCCCCGTTGGCCCATCATTACGCGCTCTGAATCGCGTCCGATCGGCCGTGCCACTTGACAAAGCCTCCGCGAAGCTCGACTGCGCACGATTTGCCTCCTTGCCCGCAGACCTTGTGCATACCGCGACCAACTTTTGGCCTTCCTGAACGCTGAAAGAACTCGAGACGCAAGAGGAAGAGGAAAATTGCCGCACAGCGTTGCCGCGTGGCTGAAATCGAATCGTATATTCCCTACAGCTCTTTCGGAAATGTTTGGGCGACGCGCGTAGAGGTGCCCGGAAAGTCCCGTAAATACAGAGCGCGGCGAAAAGTCACGAAAAGTCATGAAAGTCAGAATACACCTGCAGAGACTGCCAGACACCCCGCATCCTGTCCGATACACATCCCTGAGCATGGTCTACCATCATATCAACGATGGAATCAAGATTCGAGCCATCCAGATGCTGCAGGATGGGTGGGAGATGTCCGTCGTGCTGGCAGCCCTCTACGTTTCTCGCAGCAGTGTGGAGCGATGGATGGCGCAGCATCTGCCTACAGGGTCCGTGGCAGCAGACCGCGTGTTGAGTGGGAGGCCGCGCAGGCTTGCCGCTCAGTTCTGCTGTGATGGAGGAGCTACTGTTGACGTTGATCAGCCTTGAGGCTCCGTCACTCTACCTCGACGAGCTGGCTGAGTGGGCTGCAGTCTTCCATGACATCCCCATTTCCATCACTTCCCTTCACGAGAATCTCCACGCCGCTGGGATTTCGGTCAAAATCCTGCGCAAGACCGCAGCGCAACGCGACGAGGCAACACGCCGGTGGCGTATGTACCGGGCGACAATGGCCCAGCACTACACGGCAGCACCGAACTCGCCTTCACAGACGAGTCTAGCTTCGACAACCGGACTCTCGGCCGCTCGCATGGCCGCGCCGCAGTTGTGATGGCAGCTGTGTAGTCCGGATCATACGAGGGGGGTCTATCCCTCATTGCGGGCGCCGTCAGCGCTTCAGCGGGCACAATATCTTTGACTTCATTGCCAACGACGTCGTGAGTGAGCGTCCGTCCATCAGGACAGACCTGCTTGCCTATGTATCGCTCTGTCACTACTACTGAGTCCCAATACATACTCAGACAGGGATGTGCGACCTTCGTAGCATCCTGTAGCCCCGAGCGCATGTCCTGTAGCATCATACAGCAATATTTTATGAGTGAGGTCGATCTGCATAGGACTACAGAATCTGTCATATATATATATGTACTACCCATGTCAGCACATCTCTCAGGACACTTTCAAAACAAAACAATCATATACGGTACATAACTCATAAAGGTATAAGTTCATACAGGTACCAAGACAGGTACAACGAAATACAAAGCGATATCCCCCTCCAAACATCGGAATCAACGGCCCGTCGTCACCGCAATCACCTTTGCTGCCATGACCAGGGTCAGACCCATTGTCGAAGCCGGTGGTTGAGGACTCTGAGGAGCCTCATGCTCGGTGCCCGGTGACGCTGAGCGTTGCTCGAGGGTGAGCGGGGCGCTCGAACGACAAGGGCGGCGGGGCGAGCGAGGACGGAGGTGAGGTTGACCGGTGAGCAGCATTCAACCTCATACAACACGTCGGTGGCGCCTTCGAGGACGCTGGAAGTCGATAGGAGAGGGAATGGGCGGTGGTGGGCGTCGTTGCGCGGCGTTGGGCGTTGGGGGCGGCGTTTGGCGTCGGTGGGTGCGTTCGAGAGCTCTGGGTCGCTGGGCACTCACGAGAGATGTCGACGTCCGCTTGCTCTGCCATTCCCATCATCAACAAAGCTGTCTGCATGACCTGAGTGATGTGTCGGAGCATCAGGTGCTTCGACTTCTGGAGCGGGAGCGTCGTCGTCCTCGGATTCGATGTTGACAATTTTTTGCGGCGTTGCGAGAGCGGACCGGCCGCGTGTTCTCATAGTCGTGTGAGGATAGCTCAATGAGTGTGTATGAGTATTTATCTGGCTGGCAGATGACTGGAGAGGGCGGCAGGACACCGGACTTTGGGGTCTAAGATCAGCCTCGGATGTTCGTAGGATATGGCATACATCCCATGTATATACGACGTATATCAGCCTCTGACATCTTCCAGACATTCTTCGGAATGTCTGACCTTCTTAAGGACATCAGAAGCATATATTGAGCTCGGCATGGTCCGGCGGCCCCTGCTCCCCCTCCCCCACGGCTCACAGCAGCTGTAGAAATCCGCATAAAATACATATATTGATGAAATTATTAACAGGCATTCCGGGGCAGTACAGGGACGCTTATACGACGAGATGGAACCAGAACATAACGGAGAATTGCGTATCTACAGCCCACATGCGCGCTTTCTGCGCTCAGTCTTGACGAACCCCGCTCGCGCACCCGTTCTCTGAGTCGGTAGCGTCGTCCATGGCCTCGTAAACTGCGCTCGGTCTTGACGAACCCCGCTCGCGCACCCGTTCTCTGAGTCGGTAGCGTCGTCCATGGCCTCGTAAATGCGCGCCCGTCGTCCGCGCCATCGTCGCTATTGCCATCGCCCTCTTCGGAAGTGATATTGTCGGCGCTGTAGCGCGCGCGCGTCCCGGTGAGGCGTCCGCACAGTCTTCGTCAGCACCGTTGCGGTGAGTACTGGCCAACAGTGAGTAAGATGGCCGCACGCAAGCCAAGATGCGTACCTTGTCAGCGTGCGCGAATCGACGGCCCGCATTCTACTTATGTGCCTTTGCTGCGCCTTGTACCCTCGCATGACTGCAAGAGCGCCGAAAGCGGTCGGGTACACGATGTGCGAGCGCCGATGTTCCTATTGCAATGCTGCGCAACCCGATGCGTGTCTTGTCGATGACGAAGCGGGTCCAGCGCGCGCGGTTGCGACAGGAGGAATCTTGTTGCGGGGGATGTGCAGTCGGCCCGAGAGCAGAGACATGTCGTTGTCGACCGTGAGCTGCGCCGGTCAGTCGATGCATTATATGCAGACGATGCGCAGCGACGTACTCTGGTGTCCAGACCGCATTGGTGCTGAGGTCGTTGTCGGTGTATTGGAACCGCGAGTGAGCTAATGGCACCTGAGAAATGAGACATTGACGCACCATGCCAAGCTCGGACGTCATGCACTGTTGCTTGCGGTGTTCGTTGTGCGTCGTTGTCGTCGTCCGGGAGGAGGAGCTGCGCGTCGTCGTTGTCGCCGCTGTCACAGCAGGGTTGAGTCACTGTCACAGAGGACGGTCGCTACGCACCTGAATTCGAGCCCTGCTTGTCTATCCCCTGTGAACCGGCGCCACACATCCAAGCAAAGTCAGCACCCAGCGCCAGATCAAAGCACAGCCAAAGAGCCAGAGAAGCTCAGCAGGGCCGCGTCAGCCTCAAGTCACTAGTACCAGCGGATGGAGGGCAGAGCTTGGTGGTGGTCGGGAGTGAACGTGCCAGCGCACGACTTCGCAGAATTTGTTCCGCGCACTCCCGCATGTGATTTTTACCTTGCCGAATGCAGCCAAAATACGCCTGAGAGATGCAGATGTTGGGGACCCTTGCACGAGCGCACGTCATCGACGTGGCCGGATCTGAGCGACGCGACAGGTCATGTGCACCGTACGCAGGACATTCGCGGGAAGGGAGAGGACATTTGGGGACCCGGCTGATATTCATCTGATATATACAGATATACACTCTATCCTACGAATTCCCGCTGCTGGTTTTAGGGCCTGAAGTCCGGTGGGAGGGTTGCAAATTATATTCTGACTTTTCGTGACTTTTCGCCGCGCTCTGTATTTACGGGACTTTCCGGGCACTTCTACGCGCGTCGCCCAAACATTTCCGAAAGAGCTGTATTCTGCGACGCGCAGGACGCGAATCGAGTTCGCCGTCGCCTTCCGCCTCTCCGCCCTCCCTTTCTCTCCTCCTCCCCCCACAGTCCCAGGGACGGCCAGCTCCCATCGCCGCAGATACCCGACAGCGCCTCGCAGAAGTAAAGCATGGCCGAAAGCGAAATTGACTATGAGGCTTTGTCACCAAACGCAGGGCTAGGTGTACGTTCTGGACCGGCCGCTCCTCGACCATGCCTCATCCTCTTATATATCACAGGTCAACATGATGGCTGGCGCTCTTGTGAGTCCTTGCATCAATGATCACGTCTGGTGTCGCGGCGCGG
This sequence comes from Auriscalpium vulgare, assembly GCA_019915015.1. Classification (NCBI taxonomy): domain Eukaryota; kingdom Fungi; phylum Basidiomycota; class Agaricomycetes; order Russulales; family Auriscalpiaceae; genus Auriscalpium; species Auriscalpium vulgare. The sequence continues at coordinate 1,751,998 of JAHBBC010000009.1, forward strand.
GCGGCGCCTGTGGCCGTTCCCGGTCGCTGCGGCCAGCTGGCGACGGCGGGGGCTGACGATGACACCACCTAGGCTGGGATCACAGAGCATTCGGTGATGTTTCCGGTGGACAGCATCAAGGTGCGTGATATGCCTATCGTGACGTGCGTCGACGCTGACGGGGTGTGGTGACGGCGGCCCGCAGACACGAATGCAAGTCTTCGCGACATCACCAGCGGGCGTGTACACCGGCATCGGCAACGCGTTCACGCGCATATCTGCGACGGAGGGCGTGCGTGCGTTATGGCGGGGCGTATCGTCTGTGATTCTGGGGGCTGGGCCTGCGCATGCGGTCCACTTTGGCACGTACGAGGCCGTGAAGGAATTCGTGGGCGGGAACGATAGCGCGAGCGCGAACCAGTGGTTACTGACTTGTGAGCATTCCCTACATTGCTTGCAGAAGCTTCTGCGGGTAGATGACTGATTACTTGTCTTTGTTAGCTCTGGCCGGCGCGTCGGCGACAATAGCAAGCGACGCGCTGATGAACCCTTTCGACGGTATGGATTCATCTATCAGAATGCCTCACATAGCATTCATAGTCGTTCTCCTCTCCTAGTCATCAAACAGCGCATGCAAATGCACCAATCTGAGTTCCGCTCCATGTTCACCTGCGCGCGCACCGTCTTCCGAACCGAGGGTTTCAACGCGTTCTACGTCTCCTATCCAACGACGCTCACGATGACCGTACCTTTCACCGCCGCGCAATTTACCGTGTACGAGCAGATCAAGAGCTTCATGAACCCGAACAACACGTACTCGCCCGCGTCGCACATCATCGCCGGCGGCATTGCAGGGGGCGTCGCGGCGGGCGTCACGACGCCACTGGACGTCGCGAAGACGCTGCTGCAGACGCGGGGAACGTCGAAGGACTCGGAGATTCGACATTGTCGTGGCATGCTGCACGCACTGCGCATCATCTGGACGCGGGATGGTGTCCGTGGATTTGCGCGGGGGTTGACGCCCCGTGTCGTCACCCATATGCCGAGTAACGCCCTCTGCTGGCTGTCATATGAGTTCTTTAGTGCGTCGCATCCCTTTCCAGGCAATTATATGGTTTGCTGACACCCCCTGCAGAAGCAACTATGCGCGAATAGTACCGCAGTACAGTCTCCCGCATTAAAACATCTGCATCGCCGTATCATGCACTGGTTTAAACGTTTATGGTTAGACCGGGCCTGACATCACCCTGTTCCGCCTTGATGTCGCAACGCTGTCATATCTATTGGTCTATACGCCGTCTTACGATACAGGCTGATACAGGTCACAGGTTTAGAACTCTTAATGAATTCCGCCACGATTTTGAGACACTCTTTCGTTGCCTCAACGGGTATCGCAGATCGTTCTTTGTTTGTCCCGCAGAGGCTTGCCGACAAAACGCGTTGGGTACGTGCCATTATTCGATATCCACGGCGGCTCATAGTGTCGACATTGTGACATTAGCGGTTGTGATGTACGTTCTCGGAACAAGAGCTCTTTCTCGAGGAGCCGCATTCGGAGGACAGCTGGTTATAAAGGCTCTTCTTGATGGCGGTATACTTGCACGTCGGTCGTACGTCATCAGGCGCTATTTCGTCGAGCCGTGCTCTTCGCACCCGGTAGTGCAGACTAGATGGTAGTTCCATCCCCCTACACGCGGCTGTTCCTGGCTGTTCAGCCTCCGCTTGGGCTGCAACGGCAACGTATCGGTTCCACGGAGGGTGTGCGGAATCAAATTCCGCTAAGCATCACCAGAAATGAGTGGCACGCCGAGGGTCCGCAGTACAAGTACTTGCATGCATAACCTGACTTCGACATCTTGACACGAGTGCGTATACCAGTCATAGCCTCCTGATATAGCGCTCTTCGGCGACCACTAGCTAAGTCACAGTCGCTGTCGAGAGTTTTGCAAAGACGTGGGTCAGACTGCGGAATCTTGAAGCGTATGAGGGTTCAGGATTCACATATTCATAGCCAAGGTTTGTTTCGTGTTATACGCTTCCATCATAAAGTCTAATCCGGCATTCTCAATAATCCAGCTCAATAACCCAGCATCCCGCGCCGTACTCAATATGCCCCGAGGACATCAACGATCGCGCTGAACATCCTTGGCAGACTGTCCTGTCCCACCCTCAGTCGGATGTTGTGATGGAAGGGCATGGAGTAAGTACATACCTCTAAAGCCGCTCCACCTATAGCATTAGCGATCGGATTCTCCGAGTGCGACAGCTCAACCCGCATTCTGGGCCCGACGTCCGGGCGATACTTGGTGTCTGTCAGACTTGCTTCGTGTCAGGGAAATGCACCGCCAGGCACTCACGCTAATCTCGATGTCCACAGAAAACCGTCTCCTGCTCCGGACCACACCGCGTACGCAGCGGCGCATGGCGCTGCCCCATTTGTCGCAGCTCCTCCCAACGTTATCTGCGTGCAAGGCATGAGCGATGTTCTTGATGACCGTCCTGTTTGGGTTGTCCTCGTTGCTTCTTCTCCCGGGTGCGTTGTTATTCGATGTTCTCATGGGTCGTTTAATGATTTGTTTGTTTCGAGGGAAGGTAAAGGGATACGCTGCTGCTTGGGGATATTTATACGAAGGCAGAGAAGCTGCATGGAGCCATTGTACATTCGGTGCTCTCGTATTTGGATGCTTTTTAGGCATATATGGTCCGGCATCGCAAGCTAGGAGGATTGACAGTCGACGCAGTGCTCAAGAACAATGGGAGTGTCTGCTGCAATTCTTACAAAAGCAGACTGGCTCGTTGACAGCTACACCTCCTGGACTCATGGAGCAGCAGTTCAAAGTGGGCGCGCGCAGCCACATTAGACGCACGCATCTGGTCATCGAGATTCGAGACGGGGGTGGATCGACGCCGGCGGTATGCCGACGACCCGCATCTCGTCTGTGCACAGCTCTGAATATATATATATATGTATGTCAACCCGCTGTCAACCCTCTGCCGCCGTCAATGTACTGCTTAGGAAGACGCGTCCTCGGCACCCGAATGCATGGGATCCTCGGGAGAAGGCCTCCTCGGCGTAATAGTACTCACCACCTATACCATTACCAACTAAGTACTATCCTCGTCAGCCACTACCGGCAATCCATACAACACCGACATGCGTCGTGCAGCTGCTCAGATGCAGGTGCTTCTGTCGTGTAGCTAGGAATAGCATCAGATGATAAAATAGATGTCCTGCTGGAACTGTATCTCGTGCTCCAATGGCAACAGACCAGCCGTTAGTAGATACAGCATGATTATCATAGTGGATACAAAGATGGCCTCGTACTTGAAAACCGGGCAAGCTAGCGGCCCATACCAAGGTGACTGTTAACATCGAGCACGAAGCGCGGCATTCGAAAAATTGGCTGCCATACGCCCTCGGCGACGTTAACCAAACCGACAAGATACACGTCCTTCCAGTCCACGCCTCTCGGGCCACCGATTTCTAACTCCGGATGAACGGGCTTCGAGTAGTCCCGCTCGCAGTGCTACACACGCATGTCAACACTCTCGCACATCAAAATTATATAGACGATAGAAACGCACGTCAAAGAAGTGGTGCGCTGCGGAGGCAACGCGGTACAATAAGCCGGCCAAGTCGATGCGCACGCGGTCAGACTTTCCCTTCTTCGTCAGGACCAGTACCTTGCGAGGCTCGACATACACCTTGTATCCTGGCCACTGCACACACACAATGACGTGTTCAGCACCGCATAATAGCACTCAGAGGGCGCCGACCTACAGCGATGGTGAAACTGATGTTCCATACGTTTGCGTTGCCGACCGGCGCGGGACTCGATGAGCCAACGACGCCGCACGGGTACTGGTTGTATATCGCTTGCTCGACCGTCACGCCAACGTCTCCGTTGCCTTGGATGAAGAATATAGGCAACTCCTGGGTCGGCGACCCGGGCAGCCGTTTTACTTGTGGCTGCTGAGGGACTATGTTTCCCAAGTTCGGATTGTAGAAGTGGTCGAGAACATAGCGGGGGATGCCCGATATCGTGACAGGCAGCGCGGACACGACTTTCCTGGGCGGAGGGATGAGGGCGACCTTGAAGTAACCCGGCACGGCCCAGTGCGGTGGCGAAGCGGTATCAATCATCAAGTCGCGCTGGAAGTGCTTCTGCGCAAAGTCGGGCCCAAAGGCATTGGAGATGTAGCCATTCAGGTAGATGTCTGGCGTAGTGTGCGACGGTAACGAAGGGTTACGGTACAGCTCTAGCTGTCGGTCCCAGTCGGGCGACGATGCCTAGTGCATGTCAGAGGGTGTGCGCTCTCGGACGAAAGACACGACGTACCTGGGAGTCTGGGTAGCGCGAACGTCGATACATGGCGGGAGCGACTTGTTGATGTTCTCAGTGGAGGTGACGGGGACAATGTAAACAGCAACGCACCGACGCGTTATAAACATTTTTGCAGATTTCTGCAGGTCACAGCAGTGTGGCCGGTGGGTTGTGGGCGTGTCACTGCACGTGCGGTCCAGCTTTTGAGGACAATGTCTATGCGAGATGCAGCTTGAAGTAGACAATGGGGTTTCACTGGGCAAAGCGGCTGGAAAGTGTTGACAATGCCACGAAACGCAAGTTGATTGGTGCCAGCTAGCTGAGGCTATGTGCTATCCAAGGCTTGGGCACAGACCACGCTACGCCTGCAACCTCAAGGTCGTCCTACTCGCGCTGAGGGGAGTCGAGCACAGCCGGTTGAGTGCCATGGGTAGCGGCGGGGTCCGAAATGGCGAGTGCGTTGAATCGAGCGAGGAAGTCGGCATCGGCGTCGTCAATGGCAGCCAGAGGCGGGGCTTGAGCTCATGAGGCCCTTGAGTCAACTGGGGCTTGAGCCAAGCAAGGTCCGGTCCTGAGCCTGCGAAGGTTGAATCTGTCTACTCTGCCTCAGGGAGACTAGCCGTGACTTACTCTGACCGGGTGGCCGCGTTTTTCCCAGTCAACTTTCCCAGGCTCCTCCGCATCGTACTACAGTACTACATGCCTCTACATGATCTAGGTCTCCGCGGACCAGGGTAAGGCCTATACAAATCCTCCGTAACGTCCTCGCGAGGATGACCGCGACGTTCCTGCCCCTTATGCGCAATTTTTCGCATAGTACGGTAAGCGTCTCCTCAGAGAATGTGAGAATATCCAAGTGGTGATTCTGACAATTGCCGCTAGGATATTGTCCTACTCAAAGTCGCGCACAACGGATCCCCGCACAGCTGGCGCAGTTGGCCCTAGCTGGCCCTCGAGGTGAGTTGAGGTGTCGCATATGGTGTACCTTGGTGTACCTGCCCCTCAGCTGCATTAACTAGCAGTGCCTTGACTTCTCTTTTGTCTCAGGGCCTCCCCAACGCCCCCCGTGCTGCTCGTAGCTGTCGTGTAGTTTGAAAATAGTCATCCCGGACGCTGTGGGCATGGCCAGGCCTTGATGCTGTCGGCGCCCGACGTCAGCCGTGAGGATTTCAGGCGCTTCTGTGCCCGTTTAGGGTCCATTCAAGAGCCACTAAGCCTCCTTACAGGCCTAATTCCCAGATCAACCTCGCCCCATGATGAGAGCAGTGTCCTGGCGGCGATGTGGCGGCGATTCCGCGCAACTTCTCGCCACGACGCGCAAAAGTGGCGAACTCAATCTCCGCGGCATCAACGACGTTCCCGAACATACGCCAGGTCCCCACCTAGTGCTGCCACTCACCTCGCGACAAGCGGTCGGGCTGCGAAGACGTGCAGTAGGTGTATGGGAGCTCAAGAGACAGTCGAGGGCTGCGAGGGGAGACAGACTCAAGTGACATGACGTTGTTGTCTGTGAGTTGGCTGTCTCGTTCAAAGTTTTCATGGTCATCCCGTTATGTAGGTATCAATATTGCTGTCGTGTGAATATTCGAATGTGAAGGGTCATGTTGGCGTCAAGCGACAAGGCAAAAGCGCGCACAAACCAATACATTCTGTGTCCCGTGGCCCCTCCCTGGGCTTCGACTGTCACAGCATCACTCTGTTCGACGCTCGACATAGAAGGTCCTCGTATCACCGCCATCGTATGATTCCAGTATGAGCCAGCGCGTGGTCGTCGGGATGTGTCGTCCACCAGAGTTGAAGGCTGACTCGCGCATGCCAACAGTTAAAAGTACCGCATCATGCGGCTCTTGTACGCACACATCAGTGCCACAAGATACACTAACCATTGCCTCACCATTGGAATAACCACAAACTCTGCATGTCAGCGGGAAAATCCGACCTGCGCGCTGGAATCCACGGGGGTTTAAGAGCCGCAGGTCTTCACCATGTGTTCAGCTCACCACCCCAGTTGACTCTTTGAGACTCTTTGAAATGTTCGGTGTTCCCATTGACCTTGCGATCCTATGGGCCCTCCTCGGCAGCAGTATCCTGTACGGTCGGTCGTGCCTCCACCTCTGCGCTCCTGCGTGGCCACTGACACACATCATAGGCATACACGCAGTGACATTCGGCAACGCCGTGCGGGTGCTCATTTTCAAGAAGCGGCGGGAGGCGCGGCACCCGCGTCTCATCGGCGCGACCTTCCTGCTCTTCGCCTTCGGGACGACGTACATTGCTATCGCCTTCCGGCACGTCCTCGACGCATTTGTCTGGTATGAAGGCCCGGGCGGCGCGCAGGGCCAACTCTCCCAGATCTCGAACGTCTTGGCCAACGTAAAGAATGCGATATATATTGCCCAGGTCCTTACAGGAGACGCAATGCTAGTTCGTCGTATTGATACCTGTCGTCGGACAACTGCTGATCCCAGTCGTGCAGATTTACAGGTGTTTCATGGTTTATGGGAGAGCTTGGTGGGTCATAGTTATCCCGGTTCTTCTTTGGATAAGCTGCGCAAGTACGTGCTCGCAATTATTTGCTAGCTTCGAGTCGTTGACCGCTTTCGCTAGTATTGGGCGCGTTCGTCGTCTACATCCCGTTCACCCTGCATGTGCACGCCGTACTGAGCGTCGGCAGTCTGAGACCCTTTATCACGGCGGCGATGAGTAGCACGCTGGCTATCAACATCTTCTGTACATGTTCGTCGATTTCAGCAGGTTCACGCTACTCTCATTGCCTGACGCATCTATAGCCATGATAGTCCTGCAGATCTGGCTGACACAGCGGCGTTCTCTACTCGTATTCGGTCGGGACGGCGTCATCCGCGGCCGGTCATTTAATCGTGCCATTGGCATCATCGTCGAGTCAGCCTCGATGTACACAGTAACTGCGATCGTCTTCTTCGCGCTCGAGTTAACCAAGAGCAACGCCGAGTATACCGTCGCCGAGTGTGTGAGTCGCATAATGACACTGTTTTGTCACATCAGAATGGCACTAACTTGCGCCTAGATCGTACAAATTATTGTATGTGCTTCTTCTTGTATGAATGCCATTCTCGCCTCAAGGATTTACCGCAGGGCATCGCATTCAACCTGATCATCATCCGCGTAGAACGCGGGCAATCTATCGAGACGCAAGGGGCGACCAGCACGGTGATCCACATCCCTCGCGCTGACGCGCTCCAGTCCCCAGGCCGATCGTCGAACGGCTTATCGGACTCTCTTGGGCGCACCGGCACAAGCATCGGCACACCGCTGCCAATGCACACTGCGGTCCTGCTGCAGCCGCTTAGGATGGGCCGCCAAGGCTCTGTCGAAAGCTTTGGTAAGGAGCGGTTCAAGTCTAATGACGTTGTCGATATCAAGTCTGTGGACTCACAAGCGGTGAGCCTTGCTGCGACTTTGCGATGTCATACTGGATGACGACGTTCGTCAACAGTACTAGTGATTCTGCGCTGTACTTTGGTGGAGATGGGGCAACTTGCCATCGGACAGCCTGGATATCTAAATTCGAATTCTGACCTCTTCCCTTCGCGTCCGTCGACTCTCGAGCTACATACTAACAATGGTGCGATTATTTATATGTCGAGAAATGTGAAGGCTCGGCCCTCCATCGGTTGAAGGACGAGATTTTACGCCTGAAAAATGTGCATGCAACAAGCTATTGACGTCACCCGGTCAACGAGAAATCGAGCCAGGAAAACACAAAACGCGACAGCCGCAGGATTGGGAACCACTTGTCAAGACCTGCATTGACTAAACCGATGACCGTAATCTCGTGCAGACTAAGTCTTTCTCCACCAATAGTTGCTTGTACTTCTGAACCATGACACTACATTTCATCAAAGTAAGCAATCTCCTCAGAAATAGGGCATGCAAACTAGGAGACGAACCTCTAAGAAGGAGGCAATCGCGAACGCAATGCGTTTTAAGAAGAGCGCAATGTTTATGCGCTCTTCTGCACGTCCTGTGTCGACGCGGATGTGCGTGGAATAGTCAGTGACTCCTGGCCACTGGACGTATCGGCTTCAAAATGACGGTCACAATGAAGACGGCAAGCAGCACTCACGTTGATGCAGATTTTGATACTTCCGTACGCTGTGCGCCCTACAGGAGCGGGGTCATCGCGTCCCCTAAGGCTCTCGATGCGTCTCATCGTCGCGTCCGACGCCGGGACGCCGACCCTCCCACTCTCGTGGACAAAGAAAATCGGCAACTGCAGCGGCCTCCAGCGATCAGGATGTGGAATCTTCTGGCTGACGACACTCCCAAGGCTGCGATCGTAGTAGTGGTCCAAGCACCACCTGTGCTTGCCATTCGTCGCTACAAGAGGCTGGGCACCCACCACGGTGGGTCTGGAAATAAATGCGGCGCCGGGCCAGCCGTGGACGTCCCAGGAGGGCTTCAAGGAGTTTGCATTGACCTGGAGGATGGTTGAAAAGATGGCGTGTGCGACTTCTGGGTAGAAGGAGTTGGAGATGTATCCGTCTCCGAGGAGGTCCGGAGGTGGGGCAGCCGAAAAGCTCTGCGGCGCGTAGGCCTGCGCAGGAGTTTGATTCTGCATTGAAGAAGAAGTTATATGATGTTAGGGCAGGCATACTTGTGAAGCGGGAGACGCACTTCGAAGTATTGATGCGGCGAGTACATGGAACGAGTGCTGGAGCAAAGACGGGGATAAAAGCGCCTGCTCCCCAAGAAGCAGCCTTATTTCAAAGCTCTTTCTTCAGTCCGCACTATGGCTCCCTAGGCAACCTCACAACAAGGACCAAAAACGGATTAAGGATGTGTGCCGCTTTCTCAACAAGGCGACCCCGGCTAAACGCTGCGAAAGGTTAACGATCACGGTGGCGCGGGCTTATTGTACGCTTGACGTACCATTCGATTTAACAAGGTTGGACGCGTTCATGTACTCTCATAGCGAGCACTTTGAGTGCACTTTGAGGGCGTCGTTCTGCCTCGTGTGGCAGCCGGTCCGGTCCAAGGCACGCAGGTAAAGAGCACAGCCATCGCACCGCCACGCCTCGGATGCAGATCTCAGATCCCGACAGTTGCACGGAAGACATGCCTGGACATGCGATGAAGAAATAGACTGATATAGATGAAAGGGGATTACGCACGACAAACAAAAATCGACTGCCCACTGCGCCACCTACGTTGACTTTCCGACGGCAGGCGGCGATGTTGTTCCAGCCGGAGCTAAATGGCCTTGAAATGGCCATTACCTTAGTTACCTACCGATGGACTGGTTTCGCGCCACGACTGGTGAGGTTTGAAACCCAGAGGCTTTATTCATTCTATGGTCAGTGATCGGACGGGCAGGTGCAGAAGCGACGTACCAAGTCAGCTACGTTCCACAAGGGAGAACTGAGACAACATTGCCTCAGGGAGTTGTGGTTCGAGTATCGGGCTCATGGTTCGTTGTCGGCCGCTGGACACAAGCACCAACCGAAACCGGCCACGATTCTGCCTCCTAAGGCATCAGTACTTAGCAAAGCATTGATTATGTACGAACCATACCGGGTTCATAATTACAAGGTAAGAATGGCCTGTGTTTCTGGCATGCACTGAGGATACGAACTTTCGCGAGGTTGGCAGCGGGATGCGATTGTTGATCTGGTGGCGTGGGAATCATGACAAACCTGGCGCAAGCGAGAGCATGGGCGCTGCAAGTGCGCGGAACAAGGCTTGCTGTCGGCGGTCTTTTTTCTATAAGTTTCATTGACTTTCGGTTGGCCGTTTGCAGCGTTTCTCCCTCTGTTCGCAACGATTCTCATTGTCGGCTGCACAGTGCTTTCATCAAGAAGCGCTAGTCTACCTAGTAGGCACCTACTGGTCTCTGTTGCCGACCTTGCCATGCGGGAGACAGTCATTCCGCCAGAAAGGAGTCTACCACGGCTCGAACTATCAACCGACAGAAGGTCCTTGATCAGGCTCGACTCGCCGGAGGAGTCTGTCTTACTCAAGGCGAGTTTCCACGACGATAAGGTTTTTTTTTCTGGCCATACGGTAGGTTTACTTACTGTCTTTACCTCTTCTCTTCTCACACAGCACTACTTTGTTGATTGTGCAGGCTGAGTCTGGGCACCGCGGCAGCAAGGCTCATCACCAATCCGCCAGTTTGTCAGGCTCCTGTCGCAGACTTTGGAAACGCCGATGAGCGCTTTCCATCTGCTGGAATGATTTATGGGCTGATCTTCGCTTTCCCTTGGTGGCCGTGTTATTGGTCTCGGTCTCGTTCTCTTGTCTTGTAGGTCACCCATGTTACACCCTAGATCGACGAGAGCGCAGCTACGTAACTGTTTCGCTTGTTGGATGACTGGAACGACCGGCCTGTGCTTGGTCGCTCTTAGATATCCCTCCCTCCCGCACTCCAGGTCTCTGTCTCCACCGTGGCCATCTCGTCGCTGCCGGAATACAACTTGGCCTCGGCGCGCGAATCCGCCTCAGGCTTCACATACCACATTCCGAAAACATTTCGCCGAAAGCGCACTACCGGCCTCCCAGCGACTAGGATTCTCAAGCTTTTGGCATAGCTGCTTTATCTGGGCAGTCACGAGTGATGCACATTCGGGTACTCAGGCCTCCAAGTGGTCGTTCTCTCCATTGCTGTTAGGGGGAGAAGACAAGAAGTACTTCACTACGGGCGCCGCTGAATTGAGATTGCATTGGAACAACGGCCGTGACTGCGCTGGAAGTCAGGGTTTTAGGATGCCTTTCTAGGACAGGATGATTTGGGAGTCTGGAGTCTGGATGGTAAGCGCACAGCTCTTAGCATTTGCATCTTGAGCTCAAGAAGCCAAACAGACCTCATCTCGTTGAAGAAACCGATCAATCTCATAATCGACCCCGCGAAGCCACCACCTTGCCTCAAGTGCCGAGCTTCGCGGACTGCAGCTACAACAAAATAAAGCCTTGTTTGTGGCCATGAAACTTGATCATCTTTTGATGGCTCTGCTGGCCTGCTTCTGCTTCTTGAGCGTTCATCGACGCGCTTCGTCATGCACAGTTGAATGTGCTGGACGCCCATGTACGTTGAAACACTTGGCGCCCACTAGCTTGTAGTCGGAAAGGGCATCGAGAAGCAGCCGAAGACACTGCTGAGTATCTACCTGGGGCCATTGCATGCTGTTAGCGTCGGATCTCGAACTTTCGGAGTACATCGGATAAGACGAGTACGGGACGAAGCTAAGAAGGAACGAGACCTCCGGCGCGTCATGCTCAGCGGCCGCCGCGTGTGCGACTGGCTTCTTACCATACTACCATACGCCGAGAATCGTTGTACACAAGAAGACGGATCGCGGAGAAGTACGCGGCGCCGAAGCGTATCGTTGAGCGCTGACATGTCTCGGCGACAACGAAGACCCTCAGGCTAATGGGAATCAAGTCTTCGACTTCGCTTTGGGAACAATGAGCCCTAGCGCACTTGGGCCGCGTTCGGATCTCGGGCTGTAGAAGCACACCATTACCTGTGCGCCCACTCCGGTGGGAAGCCCATGGACACTTTGTTTGCTCCGCAGTTTCGATGCAGATGGCTTCTTTTGTGTACGGCTTCGCGATCACAGTGACGGTGAATTGGTCAAGTCGAGTCAAGTTGATACCTTCCTCGTCACAAGGTGCTCCGTGTCTGGGCTCCTCCTGGCGCGACACGGACGTGCTGATATGTCAGTAGCATTTGTTTCCAATCGAGCTAAGCCCACGGCGAACGAGGACGGGAGGAGTCAAAAGCGGAAAGAGTCGACAGTAATTGCATGAAGAACCGAAGTCAGCGGATCCAATTGATGCCCCCACATACCACGCTTTGGCATTGTAGGAAATGCGATGACGGTCGAGACGTCGACGGAACCGCGCACCGCCCCGGAGTGGTCGACTCGCTGCTGATGCGCCCAAGGCGGCCCGGGTGCCCGTGAGCTAGGACAATAAATTAAGGCTGTACTTTCATTAATTCGGGAGCAATGCAGGAAGGCTACAGAGGGCTACAGGAGGGTATCATGGATGACGGGCCGTATCCAAAGGTATGATATGATCGAAGGATGAGTATGTGCGGAAGAACTAAAGTAATACTGAACCAAAACTTGTAACACTTGGGTGGGAACAAAATAGAAGAAATTGGAGACGCTCTATAGGATGATGCGCGAGAGCTTGATGATCGGCTGCCAGCTGCCAGCGGAGACGTGAACGACACCGATAATGGTAATTTCCTCCCTCCTGATGCCGGTCGGGCCTCCGATCATGTAGGCCGGGTTCGCTCGCTGCATCGGATCGCCTTCGCATTGCTGTGCAGGCGAGTCAGGAAACCACATACAGCTAACCGAAAAGCAGACAAAGCGCACCTGAAGGAATGCATCTACCGACCGCCCTACATGGCGCACGAACTTCTCGAGGGTAATAGGGTTGCGGTCCGGTGTTTCATCCCTTGTCTGGAACTGACGCTTCCAGTCCTTGTAACCAGGCCACTGAAGAGATGGAGTCAATGATCGTGGAGTCAATGGAGTCGGCGAAATAGCACACTTACAGCGATCCGGAGGTGAGTGGAGGCTTTACCGCCGATTGGGGCTGCGTGGCGGACGCCACGCAGACTGTGACAGTTGCCTGTCAACGCGTTCGGGAGCGTAACGCCGAGTGCGCCGTTCTCGTGCACGAAGAACACCGGCGACTCGAGCTGTGCCTCCGCGACGTACTGTCGCTGGTCGGTGACGCTATGTGGGAACCAAAGGCGTTGGGGGATGACACTGCCTGATGAAGGGTTGAAGTAGTAGTCGAGCAGGCGAGTTTGTCCATTCCCGAGCGTGATGAAGGCGGCACCAGGCCAGCCTTGGGGACTCCAAGTCGGATGAAGGTTGGGAGATTGGACCTTGAGGAGGCACGCAAAATAGTACTGCGCTCCGTTGGGACTGAACGTATTCGAGATGTAACCATTGAGGTAGAGCTCTGGGCCTGGGTTGGGTCGGGTCAGCTGGGAGGACTGTCCTGGCTGCTGCTGCCCGGAGCCATAGCCCTATGGTAGCGAAGGCATTAGTCAAAAGGGACAGCGGAGTAGTTTGCGAGTCTCACCTGCTGGTAGTAAGGATAGCTCATACTGATCTATGTGATGAAATGTGCACGGGAGGTGAAGATGTACGGAAGGTGATGTCAACTTCGCAGAGCAGGCGGGTCCTAATATACCCGCCCTCCCGCCTCTTCATACAATCACTGCTGTGTGGACACATTAGGAGGCGATGGCCTCCGAGTATCTGTCGTGTTCGCCTCGCGAGAGCCCTGGCCGGCGCCGAACTTTCAGATTTCGGCGACGTTCGGTCTCAACTCGCCGAACGGAGCAGCGGAGGGCGGCACCACAAACAGGGATAGACAGTTGGACACCTGGAATCTGGCCAAACCGCAGTCTTGAATCACGGACGAGTCAGGCGCCCAAATACACATATGTGGGTCCGAGAGTGTGGTAGAGGCGGGAGCCTCGGTCTCGAGGACTGCGGGTGGTGTGTTTCCTTCTGTTTCATCCGTCCAGCCAAACATGTTCTGTAGTTGCGGCGCACACGGGGCGGGGGCGCAGGGAAGCCACTGATTCAGAGCTGTAGGGGTTTGCCGGGCTTGCTGGGCATCTGGCGATCTCTGGGCGGCTGTCCTCGAGGGGACGCCGCTTGCCAGATCAAGGGCGCGAACAAGCGGTAGCAGGGAGACAGCTGAGGAGGGTTTATGTGTACGATACACCTGGCGACGCCAGGTATGCGGTGCGCGCACGGCCACCGTGGCTGTGACGATCTGCGGTCAGATACCCGCTGCCTTGCGGCAGGCGATGGGGCTGACAGCACCGGACTGCGCCTGACGGGCTCCCGCCAAAGATGCGGAGGTATGTTCGTGTGCGCCCGAAGGGAGTTAATTGTGAAGAGCATCGATCTCACGACGGGATCCAGCTGCGGCAATTTGCACATGAACAACGAGATGGCGTTCCTCCATCTACAACAGTCGGATCAATATGTAACGTTGCATCGCTCGACGACCAGACGTACGATGGGTCTCTCGACGTCACTTTGACTAAATCACATTCATCGTCCGCAGCAGTCGTGCACCGCCCGTTGACGCCGATTTCTGCCCTGGATGGCCAATTCATCGCAAGCTCCGAGATAGTGGAACTCACCACGATTACATCGTGCCCGCCTTTCATCACCGCCGTCCCATTACCAAGTGTATCCGGGGCCCAATACCACGGGATTTGATTCCATATACACAACCGGTGCTTACGAGCGTTGTTTCTCCTGCGGCAGACCAGCACGGTGTTCAAACCATGTACACCGGAGAAACGGGTTTATCGACACGTGGCGAGGTCCTAGAGGGTCCTAGCATGCGCTTTCCTCGGTCCCGGATGCTGCTGGTTGGACCGCTGGGTAGGTGCACGGAACAGCGAGTGCTTATTGGGGGCGGAGGCAGTGACTCGTTGAGGTCTGAAGACGGGCGCATCATGGGCGGTGTCCTCTTGTCCAAGTTTGGACCGTAAGCGCACTCCGATGTCATTTTTGGCACAAAGCGGAGGAATGCCGTCCAGTGGCTGATGGTGCAGGGGCCTATGTCGGCGCAGAGAGGGCCTGGGCGAGGGACTGAGACGTCGGCAACGATAGGGCAACGTTCTTGACTTGAAGGCAATGCGAGCATGCCAGCAGTTCGGCGGGCTGTCAGAGGAGAGACAGCGTGCCTAGGCATCTTGCTCCTCCTCGACTTCGGTGCGATTTTCTGGCGAGAAACGGGCTGGTTGTGAAGGACCGACTGCAGGATTGTAGCTCGATTGAAGAAAGTGGTTGAAGCCGTGATACTGTAACTGAGCGTGGGATTGCCCACGAGTCGCAGAGTCAACGGCCCGTTGGCAGTGGCACTGCAAGGCCGGTGCTATACACCGCATGTCCGTTGTCAAGCCCGTCATTTGCAATGCCTTGCCTCTGAACCATGCATGTTATGTCCAAGTGCCCTTGGGCCTTAGACTAGCACCGCCAACACGTTCCAAATCCAGGCCGTTCATTAGAATATTAGATAGAAAATGCACGGATATCTCCTTCCAGTGGGGTCCAACTAATCGATCACGTACACAACACCGCTGGCAAAATCCTACAGCCCCTACAGCCCCTCGAAGAAGCTCAAGTCTTGCGCCGACAGCCCGCCTGCGCCACGTTGCCCTTGTGTCGAAACAGGTGGAGGCAGCGGTGTCCGCGCCTTCGCAACCCCACCCCCAGCTGCGTTGCCCCCCACGAGCAGCGCAAGCGGTGTCGAATCAGGCGAGTAGCCCCGCGCCTGGGGCGTCGGGCGCGACAACGCACCCCCTGGGGGCGGCAGCAGCGGCGTGGGGGCAACAGCTGCGCCTGGCGGCCGCAGAAGGGGCGCAGCCCTTGGAGGAGGTAAAAGCGGCGTGTGCCCTGGAGGAGGCAGCATCGGCATCGGAGACGGCGTTTGCGTGGTGCTCTGCGGACGCGTCGACGCGCCGAACAGCCCCAGCACCGCCGGCGACGACGCACTCTGTTGCAGGCTGAACTTGCTCCCGAAGTCGACGGGCGTGCTCGCGTCCAGCAGGTCCGCAGCCGTGCTCACACCACCTGCGGGCGGGGGTGGTGGTGGAAGTGCTTCTGGTAGCGGTGAAGGCGGCGCGGGCCAGCGTCCTGGACGCGCGGCCGCCGTCTCCAACAGGCTGAGCGTCTTCTGATGCCCGCGCACCTTGTCCACCATGCTCTTCGGGGCGGCTGGCTGCTGGCCAAACACAGCAGGGGAGGACACGGACGGGGCGACGGCGGAGAACTGGGCGTCTGTTGGCGTGCCGAAGAGGTCATTAACGAAATTGTCGGGCTGTGAGGGCGGCGGCGGGGGCAGGGCTTCTGGGAGAGGCGAAGGCGGGGCAGGCCAGCGCCCGGGCCGCGCTGCCGCGCGGGACATCAGGGAGAGGGTGTGCTCGTCGTTCGCGGACCGATCGGAGCGCCGTCGCTGGAGGAGCGTCTTCGCAGGCGACGGCGAGATCACTTGCACGGGCGGCAAAAGCGCGGAATCCGGCGTCTGCGCCGGCGCCGATGAGACGAAGTCGCTGAAATCGTCGAAGACAGAAGTAATTGGCGCATGGCTTGGCTTGAATGCAGGCGGTAGTATGTCAGTGGAGGGAAATGCGGTGTTCATGAAGGAAGCCGAGGGCGGGAGCTGAGGCGAGGCGGAAGAAAGGAAGTCAGAGAAGCCGTCGTCATTATCGGGGATAGTCGTAGTGACGCTAACTTTCGGGGTAGACACGTTAGGAGCTGGCAATGAAGGTGGAAATAGGGGAGGCGAAAGTGACAATGGACGTGAGAGCGGTGGGGGAATCGGTGACGCGGTCCTGAAATACCCCGGGCTTTGTGCACGCGACGAAGAAGTTGTGTGTGAAAGGGAGCTCCCTGGAGGAGAAATGATACCTGGCCGAGGCGATGCTGACGGTGGGGGAGAAAGTGTGTACGAAGTCGGCTTGGACCCCGGCGGAGGTGACAGCGCTGGGGGCTGCCTTGTTGCAGCAGGTCGCATTGAGAGACTGACCGGAGCAGCCGCCGAAGCAGATCCCAACACCAAATCGTCGAAATCTGGGAACAGCGAAGGCGTTGTGGAAGGAGTTGTGCTCGCCGGTGCGGGTACGCTGGAGAACCCAGAGATCAAGTCATCTTCGGCGGGGGTTGACATCATCGAAGCGATGGATGAGTGGCTATTTTCCCTCCCATGGCGTGCGGGCCGTGACGTAGGGCGCGACGACATGCTGAGGGGCGCCTCGCTGCGATCAAGGCTGGAAACTGACGACGGCCCCGCAATCGGCTCGTCGAAAGACATAAACAGCCCACCTGCCTGGTGAGTTTGTCTTGCGCTCGCACCTGGCGGTGGCGGAAGTATAGGCGGCAGCTTGCTTTCCACACGCTTGGCCGGCGGTGCATTGAACTTGTCGAAGCCCCACTCGTCCGTCGACGATTCCTGCCTCAGGTGATCGCCTTGAACGTCCACTTCTCCTAGAAACTCAAGATCATCCGACGACAGAGCGAGTGAGTTGCGCGCTGATGATCGGGGACGAGAGAAGCGGCCGAGAAATCGCGATACTGCGGAGGGAGCGGGCGTAATAGGGGGAGTCTTTTCTCGGGAGATAGGCTCGAAAGTGGGAAGGCCGGTGTCGGAGTAGGATGATGTGGCGGTAGTGGTAATGCTCTGCGTGGAGGCGAGGGTTGGTGCCGGCGACGCGGATATTGGAGACACGATTGATGGGGACCGAGAGTGTGTGGTGCTAGCCAACGGAGGGGCTGAAGCAGCAGACTTCACGCTATCGATGCTCGTGCGCGCAGGTGGCTCCTCCTTAGTTGGAGTCGGGGTGGAAGTCTCCTGCACCGGCGATGAGACCTTGACGGACCCCGACGCACGTCTGCCCCACAAACTCGCAAGCAGCCCCCCGCTTTTCTTCGCCTTCTCCTCAACCTTCTCCTCTTTTTCTTTCTCCAGTATCCGCCAGCCTGTGGGAATGTCGTCCGTGACGACCTCGACCCGTGATTTAACCGCCGTCTCCCAGGCAGTGGACCCTTTCGAGGCGAGGAAGTTGGCAAGGGGACTGTTGCGAGCAACAGTAGAATTGCGCGAGAGCTTGACGGCGTTTGCGAGTGCTTTC
Organism: Auriscalpium vulgare; assembly: GCA_019915015.1. NCBI lineage: Eukaryota > Fungi > Basidiomycota > Agaricomycetes > Russulales > Auriscalpiaceae > Auriscalpium > Auriscalpium vulgare. The sequence goes on from JAHBBC010000009.1 coordinate 1,769,968, forward strand.
CCCGTGAATGATTTGCCGAATGGTGTCAACTGCGGGAGGGTGAGATCGGGGATGTAACGAGTACGTAGAGCATCTCTAAATTTGAAATCAGAATATGGCAAAGTAGCGGCAGAACGAATTAGCGTACAAGTTCTCAACACTGTCCATACCCGTTTGCCATCGCCTTTGCCACTGAAATTCATCCTCAGATGTCTCAGGTTCGGGCCAAGCTGTCTTCGAGAGCTCTTCGACTTGAGCGAGTATTCCCGCAAGAAGTTCGGGAGGCTAGATCTCGGTGTCAAAATGGTATCTGATAGTTGGAGAAGTCTACGCACCACCCTGCGGTCCATACGCTCCTTGATCCGTCGCGCTGCCTCCCATTCATCTTCGTGTTCCTCTTCAACCAACTCCTCCTTCTGCACGGACCACCCAGACCCCCACTCGTCTCCTGGAAGACTATCCTGCGCACCGAAGTTACTAGGAGTCGCGGTCCATGGATCGTCGTCGGCGTCATGCTGCGGCAGACCGACTTCGAATGTGCCGAAGCCGTCGGGACTTGCGGGAGGCGAAGGTTCTGCCCCTGCTTCTGCGAGCTCCGGCTCTGGTGTATGGTCATCCACTTCTGGCGGAGGTGGCGGCGACGGCGGTAGTGAGGGGGATATTGGGGGTGGGGGATAGTGCGGGGGTGTTTCGACGGGACTGGAGGGCTCGGAGGGCTCGGAGGACTGCGAATGGTGTCTTGATATGTCCGCATATCGGCTAGTTGGGGACCATGGCTCTGAATTATCAGCCTGAGACGACCACAGGGCTGGAGGTTGGTTAGACGGCTCATCCCAATTGATACCAGCGCCTGTGGACCAGGATGGCATGGCTAAGTCGTCCTCTTCCTCTTCTGGCGGTCGCGGATCAAGCTTGGAGGACCATGTTGGCGCAGGCAAGGCCGTATGGGTTGGTTCACCCCAGGCGTTCCCCCAGACGTCGTCCATGTTGCCAATTCACCAGGGCTATGACATGTATGTCTGGAAGAACGGTCGTTCAACTCGGAGGCAGACAGCACTTGATCCAGGGGGTGCGCAGAAGGCAGGCAAGCAACACAAGGCTCTTTCAGAAAGATGGCCGCGCACTGCTCGAGATATGAAGGTCGTCAAATGCCAGAGTTGTCGAGAAAGCGGCAGGTGTGGTCGTCGGCAAAGATCTGGCTGCAGGTGGCCGAATATTTGGAGACACAATTTCGGATTCCCACGACCGGGCACGGCGCGGCTAGCAATAAAGCAGCTACCGGCCAAAGGTCTTGGCCAAGTACCACCACCCTCCGCCCCCATGGACGCTCCCTCAGAGCCTCAAACCAGCATTCTCGACTGGGATGAACGTGACGTGCATCTATTTTTCTCAAGTCTTGGGTTTCCTCAGTACGAGGCGCAAGTCCGGGGTCTGTCTTATTGTCTTTCGCCCCAGCAACCATCACCTCACATTCCTCGTCCGTCCTCTAGAGCACGGCATTACGGGAGACGTACTATGTCTCGTGAACGCCGAGAACCTAAAGGAGCTTGGGATTACCACAGTCGGACAGCGTCTCGCCATCCTCAAAGCCGTCTATCTCTCCAAGCTCGCACACAACATCCCATTCGAGGCGGACGACTACGTCCCACCATGTGAGCCAGCTTTTGCAACTGCAAGACTCCATATCTCACATTGCATTAGCTGAGGCAGAAGATCGACTGGAGAATGTTACGGTTGAAAAGTTGTACGATCTGTTGCGGGAGCAAGGTACGCGACCACACTCTTCAGCTTGATCTAGTTCCAATTGCTCGCAGATGAACGGCTAAGAACACTGGAACATGAGAACAGGCGGCTGTCGGAGACCGTCTACTCTTCCATGGAAGACTTGCAAGGTTGGCGCTCAACACAAACTACACAGGTGCGCGCTATCGTCGGGATATTGGGTCCGTATCTGAGGCATGTGCAGGTAGAAAGCAGTCCTGTTACACGTCAACCGTCATTCAAGTGGGCGCAGTACGTGAAATCCTCAAGCTCACCGACAAAAGCGGAAGCATCCGATTCCCCTCATCCCTCGCCACACCGAGCTGAACACGACGTCCCTCCGTACCATCGGCCACCAGTCAATGGCTCCCAATTGCAAGCCACCTTGCCACAGCCAAAGCCCGCCGTATCTCCAAACCCCTCCTCCACACCACCACGGCCGGTGCGTCAAGACAGCACTGACAACCTCAAGAGCTTCAAGGTCAGCCTCGAGGACCCGGCATGGAAGGTGCTCCCCGCCGCACTTCGCAAGTACAAAATCAACAACGATGATTGGCAAAATTACGCAATGTTCATCTGCTATGGGCCTCCAAGTGCGCAGTCCGAATCTCTCATTCTGCTTTCGCTCATGCCAAGCAGGTAATCGCATTGAACGATGTTTGAGCTACGACGAGAAGCCTCTGCTGCTATTCCAAAAGCTCAAGGACGCTTCCAAAAACCCTGTTTTTATGCTCAAGCACATCAAAGATATCCGCTCCCCGATTGCCGTCGCTCAGCAGAAGCAGGCCGCCCGCAAAGCGTCCGGCGACTCCGGGGTGTCTGCGAATACGAAGCCCAAGCCCGCCGGCCACGCGCGCACACTGTCTCGGCCGCCCAGACTACAAGTGCACCCAAACGTCGAAGGCGGTGTCGCACCGCCCCTCTTGACAGGCGTCAGCGCACAGCCCGGCTGGCCGGAGGTGATGTCGCCTTCGCTGGATAACAGGGAGCGTGCGGACGAGGCGAATGGGAAGGCTTCGGGTTCGGGCGAGGCACCGCGCTCTGCTGTGCCTCATACCGCGCTCACAGCATCATCTTCTACGGGTGGGACGGACCACAGTGAGTCAGGCACACCCGCCCGAGAGGTTCCTGTCACATCCGATATATCCTACGCCGTCGCGATATACCCGTACATGGCAGAGCAGGAGGACGAGTTTGACGTTGTTGTGTGAGTACTACGCGCCGTTTTCGTTATCATCTTGTGCGTCGCTGATGAACCGCGCAGAGGTGATACGTTCGTGATCATATCGCGTGCGCGCGGGTGGTGGGTTGTGCAGCGCGATCCGAACGGCACGGGAGTCGTTGAGAGCGACACGAGCAAGCAGGGCTGGGTCCCTGCGGGCTGCCTCCTGGAGACGCGGGTGCCGGTCGCCAACGCGATTGCGTCGTCATCGTCGGACGATAGCGCGGACGGAAAGACACCGATTCTGCCGCTGCACATCGTGTCGACGAGCTTCCCTGGCTACGCGCTGATGGACTACAAGAAGAAGGGCGACGAGGAGCTGGATCTCACGAAGGACGACGCGCTGCGGGTGTTCAAGCGATACAACCATTGGTCGTACGCAGTGAAGGAGGACGGGGGCGATCGTGGCTGGGTACCAGTAAGTTGCATGTTCCATCCGCCTTCGAGACGTTGGCTCATCTATGCTCGCGCGCAGTCGTGGTATATCGGCAAAGTTTCCTCATCAAGTGGCACCCCGGCAACGCCAGCGGGCCCGCCAACGTCCGTCGCGCTCGACGAATCGCCTTCCGCCAACATCAGCGCGATTTCGATACAAGCTCAGGTCTCACCTATGTCCTCCGCATTCCCACCTCAAGCGCGCACCGCGGCTGTCATCTAGATGTTGCCCGCGCTCCCCAACTGTCCGCCTACCGCACGCCGCTTGACCCTCATCTAACTGCATCAGCCGGACTTGATTCATGTCGCTCACCGTTGTGTTACATATCTTATTGCTGTCGCCACGTCCCTCATAGCGTCCGTTTCCAATCCTCCAATTCTTGGTCGCTCACCTCCGCATCCGTATACGCCCTCCACTGCGCCTACTCCTTGCCCCGCTCCCTTGACTTCGTCTTCGTTCGCTTGTTGGTTAATTAGGCCTTTTGGCTTGCGCTACCTTACCCCATTTATTTGGCGCGCATCGTGCTTTTTTGTTTTATGATTTCGTGTTTGGCGTAGTACAGTACATAGTATATACCGCTCGCGCACTCACATTGCGGCCACGCCACCTTATGTATACTAGTCATAGCAATATCTGGATTGAACCAGGGAACATGCATGTCGGATGCGAGATGGCCTGGGCGCTTACAGTGGCGTGCGGCCTCGCTTGACCTCCCCCCCGATGCCCTACTCCTCCAAGTTCCAATTCCTTTCAAAACACTTCTTATTGCTCACCTTCCAAGTTATACTGAGCACCGTGTCCGAACTCGAAGTCGACCGCAAGTTCCGGGCCTCACCCCCACCGGTACCATTGACCAAGCCTCCAAAATGCGGTTTTATGAAGACCAAAATACTCCGAACCACATCCATAACTTCTTTTGCGATTGGCCGAAGAGCATGCATCATACTGGCCGGGCTCCCTGGCTTTGATGCTGTTTCGCAAGGTGAAAGGTGAGGAGCTCTTTAGGATGCTAATACTTGTTCCGAAACTTGTACCCAATAATCAGACGCGGCAGGCGGAGGCTATCATTTAACATGCATGGGAAACAGACGGCTGACGCGATTGCTCCTCTGATGAAGCATGAATATCCACCCATCTCTATAGCGATGTTACAGCGTCAAAAAGACTACGCGGGGATATGTAAGATGTGTACAAGAGAAGATGCCGAGGCTTCTCTCACCATTCCGCTGCATGTCAGGCATATGAGGGCGATCAAGCACCACTGGTGGAATTGACATCGTGGCGGGCATGAGGGACGGGCGCGAGGGAGACCATCGCGTCGGTGGAGTCGGCCTGAGGCGCTGCAAGCTTCGACTAGTAATAGATACGGTGTCCGCGGTGATTTCGGCCGGACTTCGAGGCCAGACTTGCCCTACAATGTCACCCATCGCCGCAGCATTCATCGAAATCCAAAGATTTCACGAATGATAGACGCCGGGAGTGTCCCGAACGGCAGAGGGGCGCGGTCGATGGCGAGCGCATGTCTCCGTCGAGCGCGAACGTTTGTCGCACAAAGCCGCAGGAAAATCGAAATAGACGGTCGAATTCGTATTGCCTTTATCGCGTTCTCTGGAATTCGGCGGCGCACAGAAGGTCGAGGCACGCCCAACCTATCAGCGCGGTGGGGCGCGCACCGACGTATTCTCTTCTTTGCCCTCGCCTCATGTGTAAGAAAGTTCCACCGTTGCACCGTTCCGCCGAACGTCTGGGCATGAGGGGATGAATCGGCGGCGGCGGCGGCGGAGGGGTGTGGGGATCAGCTACACGAGCTGGAGGCGTGGCGTCAATTACGCGGCACATCGTGGCCGCCGACAATTCTGTCTGTCGGCGGTCGCAACGTTTTCGTGAGAAGGGGTGGCCAAAAGCTTGGAGTGCACCGGGATTCAGGAAGAATGACAGCTGGAGACGCTAAAGGAAGGTGGCGCGTAGACGCTATTACACGTTGCGATTGCTCCCGCTGCCGTCCTGAAATCTGCGATTTGCATCCCTAACCATGCACGACCAACCTTCGTGACGATAGCGGCGGCAACATCACCAAATGGAAATCTCCATTCGAGAAAAGAATTGGTGTGAACAGGACCCTGCATGGAGGCGCATCAATCACTTCTTGCCGTTCTTCTTCTTCCGCGCAGATGTTGGGGTGCGCGCTGGGGGTGGGGTTGGGACCGTGATGTCGCCACCGGCAGCTTCCGCCGCCGCCCCACCGCCAGCCTCGATCTTCTCGCGCGCCTCCAAGAAGAACATCAGGTCGCGCAGCTGGTCGTCGAGCTCTGCGACCTTGGCCTTGAGCTCCTCGCGCTCCTTTTCCCCCGCCTCGCCCCTCTCCTTCGCGGCCTCGAGGTTCTTCAGCAATCCACTGCTGACAGCGCGCTCCTCCTTCAACTCCTTGTCGAGTCGGCGCGAGAGGTCGGCCATCTTCTCCGCTTTCTTCTCAAGGCGAATCTTTTCGTGGAAGACCTCCGCAAGCTGGTCCTCGTCGTGCTTGCGCCGGCGCTCCTCCTCTGCACGCGCACGCTCCCTCTCCGCCGCAACGTCCGTGCCGAGCCGCTCAACGAGGCGCTTGAGCTCGTCGACCTGCCCGCGGAGCTCGTCCGTCTGCGCCTCGTAGTACGCGCGCTGCGAGTCGAGCTGCGACGTGAGGAGGTACGAGTACTCGATGCCGATCGCCTCGATCTTCTCCGCGCCGAGCGAGTCCGCCGCGCTCGGGCCGCCGCCAACGCCGTCGCCCTCGCGCGTGGCGCCGGACATCGACGCGGACGGGAGCTCGACGAGCTTGCCGTCGGCCTTGTTCTGGATGAGGCGGTGCACGTACCCGTCGCCCGCGTAGTCCCACACGCGCTGCGTCTCGAGCTCGAGCGCGTAGAGGTGCGTCGTGCGCTCGTAGTGTGCGTGCGCGTGCGCACGCCCGTAACGCCCGCACCCGATGTTGCCGCAGATGAGGCAGATCCAGAGGTTCGTTGCGGAGTGGCAGTCCGCGCAGGAGGAGAGGGTGGGGGCGGACGGGTCGGCGAAGGGGATGGGGACGGAGCGCGTCGTGTTGGAGGAAGATGGGTAGGAGGTGCGGAGGGTTTGCGAGTACCGACATACGGGGCATCTGAGGATATAATTAAGAGGCGAATGTACGAAATAAATGGAGTTGCTTACCTGCTGTCTCCCCACTTGCTCAGGCAGACACAGTGGAATGTGTGCGAGCAAGGAACAGTGACGAGGCCTGTCACTGCCGAGTCCATGCGCTCCAAACATACGGGGCATGTCGGCAGCTCGTAGACAGAGCCCTGAGGCGAGGCAAACCGCGCAATGGCGAGCGACTGCGAGTCATCAGGGTCGATACTGACCGACGCCACCCTCACGACATGGCACGTCTCCGGCTCCACAGAGTTGAACGTCTTCCCATTGTACACCTCCGCAAACTCCAGCGCATCCTCGCTCTTCCGGAACTGGATGAGAACAATCGAACGGTTTGGCACGGAGTCGCGAACCATGCGCAGGTGTGCCATGCCCTCCTGAGCGGGGGCCACGAACGCGAGGAAGTCGGAGGGCGTCATCCACGATGGCACGGCGAGTACGCCAATCATGAACCCCGCAGCATCGTCGGGGGCGATGTCGGTCCGCGCGTCGTCCGCGGGCGAGGAGGTGGCGTCGGTGGGCTTCGGGCGGTCCGAGTCGCGGAAGACATGCACGACGCCGTCGGGGAGTTTCGTCGAGCCAGACTTCGTACGGGTGCTCGGGACAAATGTTGCGGTCACTGGCCCTATTCGACGGATGGGTACGCGTCAGACGAAAAAAGGGTGGAGGCGACATACCTCCCCCTTCTTTCTCTTTTCCGACAAGGACTGCCCTGCTCATATTCTCCAAGTCTACCCAGTCAATTCGGATTGGCCCCAGTCGATAGTCCTTCCCGCTTGAATTGTATGTGGCGTTCCTGCGCGCAGTAGATTTGGGCGGATGTGATGGGAGGTGCTGCCAGAGAGAGCTCGGCGTAAATGTATCGGCGGCTTGCGGCTGCGACGTTGACAGCGACTGCTTAGGGTGAAGAGAGATGCGGACGTGATAACTGCGCATTATTCAGGTCAATTGGGGCTCATCGTCGTCGTCGACGAAAGTGAGGAGGTGGTCGGTAAGCACGGGACTCGGCGGCGTCGGCTTTGCCTTGCGCTTTTCCCACGCCTGCGCTCGCGAGTTCGCCGTCCACGTCGCCGCAGCCCACTACAATCATCGATCATCAACCACGAGCAGCGCCATGGCGAACTCTGATTTGAACATTTCTCTGGAGCCTCATCTGGCCGACGCGCTCCGCGACATCCTGCCTTTGCTTCCCGACTCGCTCTCCAAAGAAGTCTCGCGCGCCCTCTCCTCCGCCGCCGACGCGTCAAATCCCTCCCCGACGGTCCCATACGACGTGCTCGCCGCCGTATCGCGCTGGGCGCGCACTCCTGCGGGCATAGAAACACTTTCGGCCCGCACGCCGCCGCCCGACGCGGGCGCGTACACCATGGTCGCGCTGCTGGCAGGCACGCGCTCGGCCCCAGACAAAAAGTTCCCGGGGTATGTGCGCCCGCGCGACCCGGCGCTGGAGGCGCGGCGCGAGGTGGGCGATCGGCGTGCGGTCATCGCGGTGCTGAACGGGCTGCTAAGCGTGGGATGTGTGGGCGCGGCGGTGTGGTGGGCAGCGCGGTACACGGGCTGGCGAGACGAGTGGGTGCGTGTTTGTCCGGTTCCTGCCTACGCTTCGACCTCCAGCTCCGATCATTGGCTTAATGACGGTGTTGTTCTGTTGTGCCTGTGGGTCGGAGATTATTCTGATGTACATTTGCATCCGTGCTTCGCAGAGGGCCCTTCTATCACTGCTCGCCGCAGTTGTCGTCGCCATCTCCGAGGTGGGCCTGTACATCATCTGGGAGGCACGGAGGTCCGCCAAGAAGGGCCGCGCGCGACGTCGCGTGACGGCGAGGCACAAGAGGAATGACGACGATGGGTTGGCGGAAGGGAACGGTCAGCTGGAGACCGAGGATTCACTTCAGGGCGGCGGCCTTCAGGGCCCGCTGCGGCAGCGCGTGGGCACGACGCAGGATGATGATTGAATGGCCGCAGAACGCGTCTTCAATTCGCTGCGACAAGACATGCAGGTGCGTCCTGATCGAATACTCCAGATTGCTGATTTGATGCTGCAGCTATAGCAACCTCGTTCTTCCTGACTGCGAACAGATCACTGTGGACGAAGATAGGCCATGGCGTATAGGAGCTTCAGTCGCTCCCACCTCTCACCGCGTAAAGTACTCTACCGTGTATACTCACAGGCGTCGCGTCGGCATGAAACGACCAGGCAGAGCGCCATGATGGCCGCCGCCTCCACAATGGCATGGGCACTTCACATTGTCTGTCAAACAGACTTTGCGGTTAATTACGTCGGCAGTGCTGTCCTTCTAGGAATGTGCGCCTGTGCCGCTCTACCGAAGAATATGCATTGCTTTCATGAACAGGGAGAGGTACCAGCCGGTCAAACCCCAAACCTCCAGCCTGCCGTCCTGTCCTCCCCCAATTTCGTCGCGCTGCTGCGGATCATTGACCCATTCCACGGTGTTCTCAGCACCCACGAGGTCCGACACGGTGATCGCCCAGTACGGCTGCTGTCCGCGGAATTGATGCGCGCGCAGGCGTGCGGGGGAAGTGAGCGCGCTGAAGGGCAGATGGAACGCATACGCGACTTCTCTGGGGGAGAGCTTGAGGGATGGGAGTGCCAGGGACGGGAGCGGCGCGTGGGGGTCGGCATGTGCGGTGGTGTCGCGTGCGCGTCCGCTGGGATGGACGAATCCCTGGAATGCCGCATTAGTGCCATGCAGCATGAGAACAGTGTGCTCGTATCTGAGACGGCTGCGCAATTTACAACGGGGGACTTACTACGTATGGCCAGACTCTCATGCCGCCGAGGGAGAGCTGCGGGGGCCCCACCGCGCCCAGGATCTCAATCTGCTCCGAGGAGAGCCCGACCTCCTCATGCGTCTCCCTTAGCGCGGCGTCGAGAAACGAGGAGTCCGTCTGAATCGAAGAATGTCAACAACATCCGGGGTAACGTCAAGGCACGACACGAGCAAAGAGGCGTTTCAATGTTGGATAATGCAAAACGGGTTTCAGGCATGTGGTGGCGGACGCAGACAAGTCGACGATTCGGTAATGTATTGAATGGGCGTGCACTCACGGAATCGACTCTTCCGCCGGGAAAACTGAGCGCCCCAATTATTAGCTTTTAGTGTTCACGACGGACGAGCGTAAGGTGCACCATGCGCTCGCACCTCACCTCGCCTGAATGCGTCCTGAGCTTTCCACGGACCTCAAGCAGGATACCGGGCGTGCTGTCAACGTTACAGAGTGCGAGGAGCACAGCAGCGTGTGTTTCGTGTGGGTCCGAGACGACGGGCTGGGACGCAGCAGCGGCGGCAAGCGCGTCGCGGATGGTGGTGAGAGACGCGCGCGTCAGGGGCGAGGAGAGCGGCAGAACGGACGACGTGGCGCTGGGCGTGGCCAGGGCGTGCCCCGCCGACGCTGTGGTCAACGTCCGGGCCAACATGTGTGTCGGGGAGCACGGCGCGCGGGGAGCGAGGCGGCCGCCGTCGGGAATTGAATACCTTCTCACGCTCATTTTGCTGGAGGTCGGCGCCGTCCTCGACCCAAGGACCATCGTCCTCGCCACCGTCTGCCACCCACACTGCGTTTGCAGAATCTCTTATCGCTGTGCCGGCAGCAATTTTGCGTTCCTTGACTGCGACGTCTGCGTTTGAGGGCTGTGTTGACGGCCCCTTGTGTCGCCAGGCACTGTCACCGCGTTCGCCTCCTCGTCAGCGCCCGAGACCACGCAGAACATGGCTGTCGCACCCAGGAACCAACTCCTCGTCAGCGCATTTGCGGCCTTTGACCCTCGGCAGCCGAGCTCCTTCGCGGACATGGCAGCGACGCTCGACGCTGTGTCCAGGGATCTCGCCGCAGACAAGCACTTACGGTATGCACCCCTCGTGTCTCTCGACGCGCGCGGGCCGCTCATGGCCATAGGATCGAGACAGGCAATGCAACCCCCGCACTTTGGCCGCCCCTGCACAGACTTTGGGCCGACCTCGTGCTCGCGCAAGCAAACATGCCCGATACTGCCGATGAGCCCGCGCTCCGCGCACTCATCCTCAGCCTAGGAAAGCTGACGCGCAATCTCGCCGCAGACGTGGCGTCTAACCAGAACCGTGTATTGTAAGTGGGGAACGTTCTGCGTCTCAGTATATGCAGCCGAGGAGATGTCCAGTCGGCGGGGCGGCTACTCATTTGCACCGTGTGCAGTGCTGTGGAGCCCCACATCCGCAATCTAGTGCGTGTCTACACGGCCTGGACCCGCGAGAATGACGCCGCCTGTGAGCTCGCTCGTCATCTGCCCCTTGCGCATGCCAGATATTGAGTTTATGCTTATTATGAAGCGTACACGGTTACTCGGATGCTGACGCAGGCGCTATCGAACATCGTTACTGGAAATAACGACCTTCAAAGGAAGCTCTGGGCAGATTACATGGCCCTTCCAGAAGAGCAGTCGATTCTCATGTAGGCTATACTCTCTTTCGCTGTCTCAGCATCTAACGGCCGGCATGTCAGCACAGACGCCTCCTCGCCTCACCTGATACACAAACTGTTATCTCCGTACTAGTCCTTTGTATAAACTGTATACGGGGTGACGCTCAAAGAGGGTAAGCGGCCCTTCCACGAGGTTATCGCCTTCTGTGCAGGCGATCTGGCGACACCGGGCAGCCGACTGACGTCGCATTAATATGCCTTTCTAGACTTCTATTGTGCACTACAACTACAGGAGTCCGGCTATGTGTGTCGCTGCTGGACACCCTGGAAAAATACCTGGACTTTCCAGAGTCAGACGACGAGGGCAAGGTTTTCGAGCTCGGGTACGTGCGCGGTCATGTGTATGTGCCCCCGCTGCCACTTCTCAACGCAAAGGCCACAGGTATGCTGTCATGTGTGCCCTATTCGAGCAAGGTCACTTCGCCGAGCTCTTTCGGCGCATGTCAATGTGCGAAACCTCATGCTTCCCGCGTTATCGCGTGCGCGCGCGTGCTCACGGTCCCTGCCAGGGAGGATGAGGCAGTCGCACCCCCGCAGATGACGCTTCTGAAGCTGCTAGACTCGTCCTTGCACGCGTCGGACTCGCGTGGACGCCGGAGCGCCGAGCGGCGCGACTTGGTCGTCTTCCTGGCCTCCTCGCTCTTTTTCTCCCTGTCGGGGTATGCGCAGCACGCTATCCGGCAGGCCATAAGCGCCCTCCCGGCGCCCGCCGGGAATGCCTCCCCGCACGAAATCGAAATCCACACAGAACCGCATGGCGCCGGGGGTGCCCTGGACCTGCAGCTCCCCGGAGTTTGCGCCGCGCTCGTGCTCCTCGCGCAGTGCCTTGTGACGATCCTGCTAGCCGAGGAGGACGAGCAACAGCACGCCGGCGTGGCAGACGCGGCGGGCCCGGCGCCCCGCGTCACCGTGACTCTGAAGGCGACTGTCTCCGAAAGCCGGAGCAGCGAGGGCTTCGTCGAGCGCCTCCTTGGTACGTGTCTCTGTGCCGTGCATGCAGCCTGATATGGGTCGCTGACCGCGCGAGGCGCGGCAAAATTGGCTCACAGAAACGCTGCGCCTCCTGGACGTGTTCCTCCCTCGCATACAGTTCGGCAAGGCGGCGCCGGCAGCCCGCGATGCGGGCGGGGGCGCTGGACAGGGCGTGGGCGTGGGGAACGCGGCGCGGGCGGACGCGACGGGGTTTGCGTACTTGAAGCGCGACCTCGTGCGACTGCTCGGCGTGCTGTGCCATGACAGCCGCGGGACGCAGGACCGCGTGCGCCTGTGCCAAGGCATCCCTGTCGTGCTCAATCTGTGCGTTATTGACGAGCGCAATCCCTGTGCGTGCACTTTTCATTTATCATCTGTCTGCCGCGGCGCGCTGCATTTCGGGCGCGCCTGCCCGCCCGCGCGTTGCCGCGGCCCGCATATCTGGCGTTATGTGTGGGCGTTTCTGATGGTGCTTGCGTCGTCCTGGCGGGCGTTCTAGACCTGCGGGAGCACGCTCTCTTCGCGCTGCGCAATATCCTGCACCACAACGCCGACAACCAGGCGGTCGTCGACGCTATCCGGCCAATGGGCACGTGGGACGAGGACGGGGTGCTGCGGGACACGCCGGGCGCCGTGCGTCGGTAGCTGGAATCATTCACGGATGGCGGGCACTGTGCAATGTACCTCGCGCCCATATCGAATAGAAGGGGGTTAATTCGAGGAGCGGGAACTTACCAGGGAAGCAGAGAACCGGGGCCATGCGGCCGTGTGGGACGGGATCGCATCTGAGAGCATAGCGCGCGTGCAGCGCGACGATGTTGATTAGTCGACGTAGCACAAGCGCGGCAATCGGGGGCCACGGCAGAAGACAGGAAGACAGGATGCGATGGTGGCGGCAGGCCATCACTCTTCCTCCTCATCAACGGCGAGCGCCTTGCGCTTGCGCGCGCCGCCGCCGGCGCGCCGCACGCCGAACTCCTCCTCCTCCTCGCTCTCAATGTCCATCTCCGCGTCCACCTCCTCCTCGCCGTCGCCGTCCGCGTCGCCGCCCGACTCGCGCCGGCGCCGGCGCTCCGCCTCCTGCTCGTTGATGCGCGCGTCGAGCTTGTCGAGCACGTCCTCGTCGCCGCCCGCGTGCTGCCGCCGCCGCCGCTCGGGCGCCGCGCCGCCCTCGTCCTCCGAGTCCGCGACGAGGAAGTCGTCCGTCTGGTACTCGCCGCCGCGGCGCTCCTCCGGCTCGCGCTCGCGCGCGCCGCGGCGCTTCTTGCCCGGGCTGCGGTCGTCGTCGCCGTCGTCGGAGCCCTCGAACTCGGGCTCGTCGTCGTCGCTCCACACGTCGCCGCCCGCGCGCCGGCGGCCCGCGCCCCCGTGCGAGCGGCGGCGCCGCGGCGTGCGGCCCGCGCCCTCGTCGCCGTCCGCGGCGCGGCGCGCGCGCGGCTTCTTCGCGGCGCGCATGAGATCCTGCTTCTGCCGCTCGGGGTCGACGTGCGGGTCCGGCGCGATGCGCAGGCGCGCGACCTTGTTGTGCTTCTGCCCGACCGCGCGCACGAGCAGCCGGTGCGTCTCGGACTGCATGTCCGTGGGCCGCAGCGTGAGGAAGCCGGTGACGACGGCCTCGGCCTGCAGGATCTCGGCGCGCTTGTGCTGCGCGACGAGGTAGGTGAGGCCGTGCGCCTTGGCTGCTGTGGAGGGGCCGCCTTGGGAGGCGGGCGGGGGCTGCGATTGGGATTGGGATTGGGACTGGGATTGGGAGAGGAGCTGGGATTGGGAGAGCGAGCTGCCGAAGGCCTGTCGGTGCGCGGAGCCGGAGGTGTCGATGACCTGGTTCATGTCAAAATACTCCTTTCCGAGGCGCAGGCTCTGGGTGCCATCAGACCAGCGGATAACACGCGCGTTGGACTGGCGGCGCTACAGGTGGAGGTCATCGCGGGTCAGCGGCTGCGGGAACCATAGAAACGACTGCGCAGGTGACACTGACATCTTCGCCGGCTGCGTCCTTGGACCAGCGCCACCGAACCGTGTTTTCGACGCGAAGTTTGATGCTCATGTCGATGTCGTTGTTTTGGCGCAGGGCGAAGTCGTCGTCCTGTTCGGGCCCGATGTACGTGTCGGGGTGGAAGGGCTTCGCGTCCATCTTGACGAAGTTGGGCATGCGGATGACCCAGTGCTGTGCGCGCGAAAAAGGAGAAGTCAGCGGGAGGCATTTCCGAGCCCGACATATGGTGGGGGAAGAAGGGGAGGATGCGCACTTGGCCATCTGAGCTCTTGGGGATGGGGATGTTGGGTATGGACACAGAAGCTTCGAGCTGCTCGACGAGCTCCTTGGGTTCGTCGTCTTCTTCGTATTCCAAGGCCTGCCTGCGCTTCCGATCGGGAGAAGACAGCCCGTCTGCTGGATGCGGCGAGCTGGGCGCGGAGGACGTGGACTCCGGTTTTACGCTGGGCAGCCTGGGACACGGAGAGCAGATCCCGGTAAACTCGTTTCCGAAGCAGAAGCAAGGGATGCGCGCACCGCCCGTTCTCGTGTTTCACGAACTCGACATTCGCCTCCTCGCCGAAGAGGTCGCCCATGTCCTCATCGACATCGTCTGCGGGTGGCGCGTCGTGCACGTCGTACTTCATGTCGACATCTTCGCCGCCGGCGCCGGCGAATGGTGTGTCGAAACCATCTGAAAGATGCGCGCTGGGGCGGGGTGGCGAAGCGAGGGCACCGGCGAGTGATGACATGGTGTCTGCGAGCTGTGTGTGCGAGGCTCGAGCTCGCCACCGCCGTTGCTGAAGACACGGACCCCAGACAGTGCCGTATTGTGGCGGCTGCGTACCAGCCTTCAAAGTGCCCGACTATGTAACTTTAGGTGATTCTTGCAAAGATGTTCACGAAGTCGCCTGCGATCGTCAAGCGGTCGTGTCCAATAGTCCACGTATACACGTGAATTGGCCTTCACGCGTATAGACCATCACGGGCATCGGGACCGCTCCGATATTAATGCTCTGCCTCTCTCACGGTCTCATCTACTTGATGATCTCTCTATTCAATCTGCCATGGAGCCTGTTCACCAACAGGGCATCGCGAGGTTGGCGTGGCCGCAGTAGTGATCTCCCTAGATCTCTCCGCAGGCCTCTATCACGTTCCCGGGTCCTCCCAACCTATACTCGGAAGGGTGACTTCATGGTCGATACTTTTGCGTTGGTTAGGACCTAGGTCGAGGTGCTGCTTCCAGACAAAGTCCAGACTGCAAGAGGAAACAGGCATCTCCTCTCTCCCGCTTTTCCACAATATCTGACAGACCCCGGACAGTACAGAGCGGCGTTGGTGTGTCAGACCCCGGATACCTGGTGTTGAGCCACTCCCCCCATCTCCCGCCCCCCTGGCTGGTACACGCTGTCGACCACGCGCCGAACCACCCCTCGATTCTCGACTGGCGCCGAGCCACTCGCCAAGATCTTCGCACCTAGCGCGTGCGGCGGTACAGATGTCCGTGGCATGATGCACGTCTGGCGGGGGACGCCTGACCGCCCGCTCGCCCGCGCAGAGGGCAATGTTGCCTGAAGAGGGAGCGTGCGGACGGTGCAGCGGTGCTGCGCATGGGGTGCATATTGCGCGCGACACGCGCAGACGGATCAGCTCGCGGATAGCCGCCTTGGAGATCGTGCATCTGGGCGGCTGCAAGCCATGACCCAGGTATCGCACGGGGTCTGCAGGCGGCCATCCCCCGGGGCCAGGCGACTATCTGGCTGTGTGTGGTTATGTGTGCCCGCGCCGGTGTCCGCGCGCGGTATAAAGCCCCCCACAGCCTCGACAGCACGTCACGCATCGCCCTCCCGCGGCCAGTGCACGTCCTCCACCTTCATAACGCCGCGTCTCTACCTCCAGCACTTGTTCCCCCTTGCCCCTCCCCCGCCCCTCCCGCCCTAGCACACCCTCGCCACACACCCTCCGCAGCACCACCCGCGCCGGAGGCACATCAGCAGCACACCATGTCTGACAACCTATACAACCACTACCACCATGGCCAGGACTCCATGCTGTTCTCCCTCGCCAACAACGAGGTACGCCGCCACGCGTGCCCGCCGCCGCCGCCCCCGCTGACGCCCGCCCAGAATGACTCGTTCACCCCCGGCAGCGAGGACCTCTTCGCGCAGGACGTGCGTACCCCCCGCGTGCCCCCTGCGCCGCGCGCCGCTGACCGTGCTGTGCAGCCCACCGTGTCCGGCTCGCTCCTCGACGGCCTCTGGGACTTCCCGCCACTCTCGCCGGCCCTGAGCGCCGGGCCGAGCCTCGAGGACCCGTACCCCGCCTTCGCCACGCCACCCGGCGCGCTGCCGTCCATCAACATCGACACGAGCGTCGCGACGCCGTACATGAACAGCCTCGCCCCGAGCTCGTCGCTCTCGACGCCCGGCCTCTTCTCGCCGTCCGCGCCGGGCTACATGTCCTCGCCGAGCATCCAGGACCTCACGCCGCCGACGCCGAGCGCGCAGCTCGCCGCGCACGACCACTTCTACGCGTCGCTCGCGTCGACGCCCGTGTCGCCGTTCGTGCACGGGCGCGCGGACTGGCAGCTCGCGGCCGCGGGCGCCCACACCAAGCAGGTGAGTGTACGAGACGCGCGCGCCCGATGCATCTCGCTTACCCCGCCCCCGTCCCCGCAGCAGGCACCGAGCCCGACGCTGCGCCGCCCGCACGCGTCGCCGGAGCACGAGCTGCCGCCGCCCAGCGCGGGGCGCCGCGGGCCCATGGTCCCGCAGAAGCGCTACAAGCCGCACACGTCGAGCGACCGCCGGCGCTACGTCGACGAGGTCGCGCTCGAGGAGTCGATCCCGTTCTTCATGGCGAAGCCCGAGGAGCAGGGCATCTCGCTCGCGGACGCGCTGCACAACCGCTTCGCGCGCCTCGATCGGCGCGACGAGCCCATGTTCATCGACCGCGGGCCCTCGATCTCCGTCCGCATCAACGTGCGTGTGTTTTACTTTATTTCTGGGGGGCGCGGGCTGATGTGTGTGGGGTTGATTTAGTGGCCGGGGTACCAGCCGTGGTCGCGCCAGATCCCCACGCGCGACTTCCGCAACCCGCCGGGGCCCATCACGCGCGCGAAGCTCGCGAAGAACGTCGCGAAGTCGGTGCAGCGCTTCATCCAGGTACGTCCCGCCGCGGGTGCGCTGCGTCGCCGGCTCACATGCGTGTGTTTGTGTAGGAGCACAAGAACCGCGCGATGGAGGAGGAGGGCGAGGAGGAGTGGATGGTCGGCCCGCAGAAGATCGACCTGTTCGACCTGGTGCTGATCCGCCTCGACCACGTATCCAAGGGCTCGTGGCAGGCGCAGCTGCAGCTTGCAAGGCCCCTCCCGCTCCGCCGATAGCCCTCTCGGACGTTCTCGTGTATGTAGCCTGGATGTCCACTTTCCCATCTCTCTCTCCCATCTTGCTTTCATCTCGTTATCATGCTTTCTTGATACCTCTGCACTCTATCATTTTGGTTTATTCATCCCATCGACATATATTCCCGACCGCGCGCTTGCCCTTCTCCCGCCTGCCGCCCCTTTACCTTTCGTGCCCGCGCAGAACAGCCCCACGTGTAGCCCCAAATGTCCGATGCAGTCTAGTTGTTGTTGTACTGTGAATAACAAACCCCTTCAAACATCTGTGCTGTGCCTGTCTGCCACGCACCGCCCCAAACGCCAACGCAACCGAGCGCGGTATTGCGTTCCGCGGCACGGCGCTCGCGGCGGGGATTGCATCGCCGGCCCCGCAACACAAAGTACCTTGACGCGCGCGGGTTGGTGCTTGCTCGGCCGCGCACGCGCCGCGGCAGCTGTTCCCACCACGCTGCCCTCCCACCACGCTGCCCTCCCACCACGCTGCCCTCCCACGGCACACCGCATCCGACGCGCACGGGGGCGCGCCGCCCGCACCGCCCGACACGGCCTGACACGCACGCCGCACGGCCTCGCCGGATGGGGCGGGCTCTGCGTCTGACGGGGCGGGCAATCTTATCAGCGCGTTGGGTGACTCCGGTTGACGCCAGATCCCATCGATGGCCGCGGGGCTGCAACCCGCAATGCTGTGCTCCCGAGGCACCGCGGCGCCCGCTGCCGACGACCGACCGACCGACGCTGATGACGGGCTCGCGACGACGCCCCAGCCCCCCGACGCCCGACGCCCGACGCCCGACGCCGCCCTCGGGCACTTGCACTGACGCAGGACCGGGCCCCGCGCGCCCTGGTGCGTGTCGAGCGCGCGCACCGCATCGCGACCTTCCATGCCCTTCCACGGAACGTGTGCGGGCTGCGCAGCCTACGTCGTCCGTCACGCTCGCAGGGGCGCAAAGTGCGCTCGGAGACGCGCCCTGGGGCGAGGCGCGCGTGCACAGCTGGAGGACGAAGCACGCGGGAGGAGACTCGAAGGGAGTGCTAATTACGCCGCGATCGCGACGGCGAGGCGGGCGGGGTAGGTGCACCTCCGCACCCCGCTATGATTCCAGTGTGCCTTCCAAAGTTCCAATATTGGCGGCTGACGCCCATGTCCACCCAGCGCGTCGC